>CM024591.1:5028630-5628630 GCA_014182565.1 Eucalyptus marginata | reverse complement strand
CTTTTCTAATTCCTTTTCATCTTGTCAAAACTGAACAAACTTCTGAATCGATTAACATCGAAGGATAATGGGAGATGAAGGCGGCGGCGGTGGCAACAGCGGAGGCAGTGGCGGAGGCGGGGAGGTGACGTCACCGAGCAACAAGGTCAAGTTCCTGTGCAGCCACGGCGGGAAGATCATGCCGCGGCCTGGCGACGGGCACCTCAAGTACGTGGGCGGCGAGACCCGGGTCATCTCCATCTCTCGCGACGCGTCTTTCTCCGGTGCTGGCTTTTCTCCGTGACGATTGGAATGTCGGATTCGTTGGTCGTGTTGATATGGAAAATTCTGAGTCATTGTTTTGCTGCTACAGATTTGATGAAGAAGCTGAATGCCCAGATCGATGCGGACATGGTCCTCAAGTATCAGGTGGCGCCGGAGGATCTCGACGCACTGGTGACGGTGCGATCGGACGAGGATCTCAGGCACATGTTCGACGAGTACGACCGCCAC
The DNA here is from genome assembly GCA_014182565.1 of Eucalyptus marginata. Classification (NCBI taxonomy): domain Eukaryota; kingdom Viridiplantae; phylum Streptophyta; class Magnoliopsida; order Myrtales; family Myrtaceae; genus Eucalyptus; species Eucalyptus marginata. The sequence continues at coordinate 5,628,138 of CM024591.1, read as the reverse complement.
GAGAGCGGCAGGAACCCGAGGCTCCGGGCCTTCCTGTTCCCCGCCAATCCGACCGTGATCGAGAACCAGACGGCCGCCCTGGAGCCGCAGGCGCTGGAGCAGCGCTACGTCGACGCCATCAACGGCATCGTCCGGACCATGCCCAACCTGAGGATGGCCCCTCTCCGCGTGAGCCGTGCCGCGCTCAGCATATCCTCCGCCTGCTCGTCGCCGAAATCGCCGTCCCCGGACAGCGGCCGCTCGACTGACGCCATGGCACAGGAGACCTTCACGTTCAACGGGAGGCGGCTCCCGATGAGCAAGGTCCATAGCTTGCCTAGCCTGTGCAGCCTCGGCAACAATGCCCCGCCGCCGAACAACGGACTCGGCAACCGGCAGTGCGTTCACCAGCACCACCATTATCACTACCCGAACTACCAGAGGCAGCAACACCACCCCGGCAGCTACCACGCCACGAGGCTGCCTCAGGACCCCCACAAAGGGATCGGCGGCGGTGAGCGGCTCCACCCGGCTCTGTCGTCGGGGAGGGCCGAGATCGGTAGGAGCTACCTGGGTCAGGGATTGAACCCCTACCACGGGTCGCAAAGGCATCACGGGGCCGGCGGGGGAGGTTACAGCTACTGCGGCTACTACGACGAGTGCGCGGGTTATGCAGGCACAAGGTACGAGCGGGCGGATAGTCTGCCGGCGAGCCCGAGAAGGGCTTATTGCGATGGATCCTACTACAAGGCAGACCTGCCGAATTGATGACGACCCGGCGATCCGGACTGCCTTATTCGCAGCAGACGGTATGATCGATTATACTGCACATGTACAGCAGAACCCTAGATTTTCACTCTCCTGTATTTACACTGAATTATAAGATGTACTGGACTTCCAAACTGATGTATATTCAAGTTTCTGTGGAGAACTTTCATGGTCTTTCTGGCCAAAGGGACCTTAGTTGATGATGAAGGGGCTGGCTTGGTTTTCAATGGCCTAGCTAAAATCATCTCATAGATGGATGATCTCGTTTTGACCGGACAAACCTACGTATTTATACTTTTAATCTATGTATTTATACTTTCAATCTTGTTCAACCCAAAAAAAAAATAAAAAAATTCTGATCTTGTAAAGTTATGCTTTTTGTTGGCCTTGGAAATGGAAATGTTGGGATTACTCATTTTGTGGAAACGTTGCCTAGAGAAATTGCAAGCTTGGCAGAGACAAACTATGAAGTTCTACAGGGCAATAAGCTAGAACCCAGGTTCTACTAAAACACGAAAATAAAAATCACAGTGTAATCACCTCATAAAAAGGGAGGAAAAATTCTACTTTCCATCCCCTTACTCTCGCCGCTTTTATGATGAAGACTCTCGAATTTTAATTTTTCTAATCAAATCTTGGGGCAAGCAAGTGACCCGGTTCAACCAAAAAACCAGCCCGATTGGTTTCAAGCTGGCTTACATGGGGACGATTTCTTGGGTAAAAAAAATAAAAATTAAGAACCTGTCTTAATACTGAGTTGATCGATCAGCCCGATGCACATTAATTCAAGGTATAATATGAAAATTAAGAAAAGAAATGACATTATCTCATCATAGTTTGATAAGCTTACATACAAGATTGAAGCTTTAACTTTTCCAAGGTAAAATGTAATCGTAATTATTAAGATGAGAAAATGAGAATTAAGATAAAAAAAGATTTTTTAAAGAGGAATTAATAAAAAAAAATAGCAGATAAACTTTAATACATTACAGAGAAATATTTTATATATGAATAATTGTTCAAAAAATAATAAATTTATTGTTAATATCAAATTGAACTCAATTTAATTAACGACGGGGCGTTCTCTTTCTTTTCCAGTCCAGTACCTTTAATTTTTTTGATAGATTCTACAAGATCACCCATTAAATTATGTAGATACACACATACAATCATTGGCGGGGAGTTTCCCCATCCAACGTGGGCTTTCCTCGTTACATAGAAAAACACATAGGCCTGCTTCTGCCCGTGCAATTAATAATTGCATATTAAATTATCATGTCAAATTATATTCCCTAGCATTCCACTGAACAGCAGCTTTATCCGATTCCTCGAAAGCCACGATCTAAAAAAAAAAGTATATTATATTATTTAATTAATTAAGTAAAGATTATAATGGACCCACCTCGCGTGTGTAAAGGTGAACTTTTCGAGGATCACCAGGTTGACTTGCCCTCTGGCCTGACCGGGGATGACATCAACTTCTACACCACTCCAGTTCAGCAGGACCGGCCTCAATTCAATCCCAAACCTCTGACGTGAAAAATGGCACGAATGAAAATTTGAATAACGTTGCCCGTGGTTGTGGGATCTGACTCGAGTTTAAATGTGAAGGTTGATAGGATAAAATCGGGATACTTGTCCAAACATTTCAATTTCTAATCTTTCAATTGTTCATATGCAATCATAAATTTTTTTAATCATTTGTCGATGAAATCCTTAATCTTTTTTTTTTTAAATTTGATTATTTTAGTTAATTTTAGCCAAAAATAACTAATGTGACAGTCTAATCAACATAGGCATTTTAAAGTTGGTTGTCCTACTTGGCATGGTGAGCATTAGGGGTGAGCGTGGTTCGGGTAGAGGCAGGGAGCCGGAACCCGAACCAACCTAGGAGGGTCGGTTCGGTTCCTGGTTCTGAAAAGAGGCCGGTTCCGGTTCCCGGTTCCTTTTTTGGGAACCGGAACCGGCGATGGGAACCGGAACCGGAACCGAAACCGGTCCGGTTAGGGTTAAAAACCCCAAATCAGTCGAATTAGGTTAGGGCTCAAAAGCAAAAACTCACTCACGAAGTCACGACACTTTTTTTCCCTCACAGTTCTCTCTCTTCGAGTCTTCGCGCGTCCGTTCTCTTCTGTCTTCTCCACCTCTGCTCGACGCTCTGCTCGACGCCACCGCCGGTCGCCCTCGACGCCACCACCGGTCGTCTCTGACTCTCTGCTCGAGGGTCGAGGCCACCTCCGCTCGCCCTCGACGGCACCGCGGCAAAGCCCTAGCTCGCCGTTTGCCCTCAACAGTCGACACCACTGCTTGCTGACCCTTGCTCGAGGGTCGAGGCCACCTCCTCTCGCCCTCGACGGCACCACCACAGCACCGCTGACCTCCGGCTCGCCGATAGCCCTCGTCGGCACCGTCGCTCGCCCTCAAGCCACCGTCACTCGCCCTCGACAGTCGACGCCACCGCTCGCTGACCCTTGCTCGAGGCCAGCTCCTCTCGCCCTCGACGGCACCGCCACCGCTGACCTTTGGCTTGCCGAGTTTGGCGAGTCTGCCAAGTTCGTTCGAGAGCGTCTTCAAAGGTTCGATCTCCGATTCACTCTTCCTCCTCCGCGATTCTGGATCCCTCGGTTGAATGTTGTCGGATTTGTGCGGATTTGCTGTCGATTCTGTTGCTCGAGCATGATAAAATTGTCCCTTTTTTGTTCTGCTTCCGAGCTCGACGATTGAGTGGTTTCTGAGACGTTGACTGACGAATTGGGCGGTTTGGATTTCTGTACGACGAGATCCGGTGGGGGAAGGGTGGGTTCGTGCGCGTGTGTTGGGGATCGCGTCGTTGTAGATGGTTGGATTGAGTCGGTGCATGGGGGTTTTGCTAGCTCTTGAATATTGCTTCGAGGTGGACTGAGTGGTGTGATTTTGTTCTGAGGTCGGGATCTTCGTGGGTGCTCGTTTATGACTCCTTTGTCTCTTGTTGATGATTTTGTCTAATTTTCTTGTTGCTGACGCTTGGTACCTGTTCTCTGGGTTTGTAATGGACGATCATCAGAATGCACCGAATGGTTCCTTCTTTCTACTTCATGCATGTGCTCATAATCCTACTGAGGTGGATCCCTCAGAGGACCAGTGGAGAGAGATTTCTTATCAAATTAAGGTATAGTTTCAGGAAATGCTGACTACAAACATTCACCAATTAGTTCTGTGACTGAAATATGATACAATTTTCAGGTGAAAGGTCATTTTCCTTTCTTTGACATGGCATATCAAGGATTTGCTAGTGGTGATCCAGAAAGAGATGCAAAGGCCATCAGGATCTTTCTTGAGGATGGTCATGCAATTGGAATTGCTCAATCTTATGCAAAGAACATGGGACTGTATGGTCAGAGAGTGGATTGCCTCAGGTAATTATTCTGTCTAATACTGTAGCTGTTCCACTATTCGTTTGGGGTATTTTGACTATATTGGGTATTGGGATGGAAATTTTGTGCTTGCCTTGCCGTAAGTTTTAGGGCCAATTATTTAGTATTGCCTTTCCTACTTGGTAAAAGGAACTCTTCTCGAAACTCTTAACTGAAGCATATTTTCACTGGGACCTTTGCAGATCCCTCTGAAGCAGAGGGAGGAAATGTTTTCAAATGAGATGATGCTTTTGTGCTAGATGAAAACGTGGACATGCATTCTCTTTCCTATCATATCTTCCTCAACATTATCATCGGCATGAAGCAAATGGAGTTTCCTTCAGTTTCTTTATCAAAATTTTGAGCAAAATGTGATTATAGTCAAAAAGATCTTCCCACAGAAATTGTACAAGCAAGCATCCTCAAGACAATTGATAAGCCAAAATTCAGTTGTCATTCATTCTGGAGTGAATAGAAACTCATGCTTTATCTGCTTATTTATGGCTGTCCAGTGTTCTTTGTGAAGATGAAAAACAAGCGATAGCTGTGAAAAGTCAGTTGCAGCAGCTTGCCAGACCCATGTACAGCAATCCACCTGTGCATGGTGCCCTGATAGTGTCAACTATTCTTGGCGATCCAGAATTGAAGAGTTTGTGGCTCAAGGAAGTTAAGGCAGTTTTTTATTTATTCATATGTGGTAACTCATTCCTTGATAATCCAACAAAGAAGCAATCATTTGTATTGTATCTACTTAAACTGGTTCGGAGTTTCGGCTGATTGGGAGAAGAACTACTCTACTGGATCATGTATTTGATGATAAAGTAATTATCACAGTGTTGATGCTGATTAAAAGACACTGGTTTAAGTGATCGAAGCAAAAGGCTATAGAAAAAGTGGACATGTCTAATTATCTTTTTTTCTTGCAAAAGTTGTGGCCAATGCTGTTCCAGTGTGTAACTGATGGTGATGAAATATTTTTGAAGTAAATTTTTTGCTTTTCCTTGTTTAACTTTTTGAAATATATTTGTCTTTTTTTAGCTGGACCATTGTCAAATAGATTGCTTTCCATAATTAAAATCCTACTGATGCTCATAGTTCCACAAGCTACATGTAGAGTTCATTTGGCAAAGTGTCAGGATTCAGTTTCTGTTCGTAATGTCTAAACATATAGCTCTAATTTGATAAAAAATATTCTTTAGTCAGTGCTAGCAATAATATTTTGAATAAAAGTGAAAAGAAGATTCAAGTTTAAATAAATAAGTGGTGCTTGCCTCTCATTGGTCGAGTTGAACCTGTCACATTGTGAAAAAAACGGCAGCTTGTTGTGTTAGTTTCAATGGATTTGATGTCTATGTGATATTCAATTAATTAATCTATGGAGACAAGAATGTTTGAAGGTGGTTGTTTGCTGAGAGCGTATATTCTCTTAGTCTTAGACCATTTTCTCTCTGTTTTTCAATTAGAAGCAAGTTTTAACTGAATTTCAGTCAGAACTCCTGAGTCTGCTTAAAATTTCAATTTTCCTCAACGAATTGTCCTTGTTACTATTGAGTAATTGCACGTTGACTGCACAAACCTACTTGTAGGATTCTTCATTGATTAGATAAAATGAACTCGAGGAGTGGCTGGTTGATTTTTCTGGACAGGGAATACCTTCCAATGGGTGGCAGTGTGAAGATGGTGGAGGAAACACTGAAGTTGGCATATGGTGAGGACTCTGAGTTCATCAAAGACAAAAGAATAGCAGCAGTGCAAGCTCTTTCTGGGACAGGTGCATGCCGCCTTTTTGCTGACTTCCAGAAGCGCTTTAGTCCTGATTCCCAGATTTATATACCTGTCCCAACCTGGGCTAAGTGAGTGAGCTCCCTCCCCTCCCTCCCTATCTATCTCCCCCTCCCCCTCTCTCTCTCTCTCACACACACATCCAGGCACGCATGTTTTCGCATTTTAAGTTGTGCATTACACTATGACTAATGTGAGCCTTGGTTATTATTGTAATCAGCCACCACAACATCTGGAGAGATGCCCATGTTCCTCAGAGGACTTATCATTACTACCACCCTGAATCTAAGGGTTTAGATTTTGCGGCACTAATGGATGACGTCAAGGTGAGTTTGGGCACATTTTGACTCTCGAAGTGTATTCTGCCAGTGATGATGACTCCTTCGTCTCTTGTTGATAATTTTGTCTAATTTTCTTGTTGCTGACGCTTGGTACCTGTTCTCTGGGTTTGCTATGGACGATCATCAGAATGCACCGAATGGTTCCTTCTTTCTCTATATCACGAGTTGAGAAGCATGATAAAGTTTCATCTGTTGACATTGTTATACTTGAAGTGAATGCGAACAGTTGCTAAAGTTGCAATATAGGGATCTAAAGTGACTTTTCTGAAAACTGAATTGATTTGATAACTCCAAAGGGGCTTAATTACCTTTGCTCTGAACTGTAACATGTAATTGGTTTCCTGCACATCAATCCCTTGGAAGGTATTCTGGTTGAATGCTTTTGCCTTTAAGAAACACTCTTTTGACTGTCCATTGTTGAGATGACATTGTAAGACTAATTTGAGAATTTCCTTCTTCCAACAGATTCTCCAGGAAAAAGGCATTCATATATGGGATGGCAATGCATCTAGATACTACCTTGACGGGTTCGCATCTGATTCATGAGATCAAAATACACATGGTTATTTTTTTCTTAACCTTTATGACATTTGTCCTATCTATTTAGACTTGGTCTGAAAGATCGAGAAGAAGGTGACTTGGGACCTGTTTATGGTCTACATGCATCCGTATATCCAAAAGAGTTTCCTCATGTGCTTTACTGTAATAGCAAGCTCACTCAATTTGTTTATTATTGCTTCTAAAATGCTGTTTGTGTTATATTTTCTTTGATGAATGACAAGTTTGTTTATTATTGCTGCATTCATTTCCATTTTCTAAAACTAAAAATGAAAAAGAAAAAGAAAAAGAACCTGTTGGACCTGTTGGAACCTGGAACCGACCCCGAACCTCGTGATGCGGTAGTTCCGAAGTTGCTTTGTCAGACTTAGGTAGGTTAGGGTTCCAAAAAATGAGGAACCCGTACTGAGGGTAGGTTCCGTTCCGGGCAACCTAAGGGAACCGAACCGCTCACCCCTAGTGAGCATGGGACGTGAACAATTTTTACAATTTTTTAAAAAAATTTCCTAAATTTTTTATTTTCTTTTTCTTCTTTCCTTTTTTAACCAAAAACATGGCTTAAGTTCATGGTTATAGTCAATCCCTTAGTTGACACACATATATTGTTTGATAAAATGTGCCGTAGGCTCAACTAAGAAATAGTTCACGATATCAATTGATCTGAGATCGCGTCAATACGAAATCGCTCGATCACAATTTCCCTTGTGTGTTTGCTTTATTCTCTGTACTGGACAGTCTCCTCTCGATGGTCCTCCGTGAGGAAGTTGAACGAAGATCACCGGTAGGCATGCTCGTCGAGTATTCTGGTAATGTCCCGTTACATTAGCCTTGAGAATTCTTGGTACTCCGAGTACGTTCGTTGATATGGAGGTTTCCATCACCTGAAGGATGAAAATGGCCAACGGTGGAGGTCGTGTTTCGTGATAAACATAGGCGATCGACGGGGAAATATAGATGTTGATATGAGGCTGTATTTTGGTGCAAGAAGATTCGATCGTTGGTTTTCTGGTTTTGCAAGCTTCGGCGAATGGTTGGTACGTTCTCCGCAGCGAAGAAATTTTAGGAAAATAGAGAATACAGGGGGAAAATAGTTATGGAAGAATATTAAATAAACTACGAGCATGGGTGTCGATCGTGTTACGTTAGACGGTCGGTGTCTACATCGATTTCTGATCCAAATTGATCAAATGAAATCAATTGACAAAAATTGAAAATGTTTATGACTTAATTGAAACGATTGATAAATTGAGGGTTGGATTGATAAAAATGTAATGAATTTAATATTTTTTTTTTTGGATAAATTTCTCGGTTTTATAGAGGGAGAATGTTGAGCAGTTGCAGCTTCAACCAAGCACAAATCACGTCCGAAGGAACTTTGATGTAAGTTTCTCACATCAACCATAGAGAGCAACTAGAAAAGGAAAAAAATTTAAAAAGAAACATAATCAATAAAAGGCAGACAGCACTCAACAGGAATATGTACAAGTTAATCACATCATCATATAGGAAATATTTCCAATGGACTCAATATTTCAAGCGATTTATGATTATGAATTAGTAAAATACCAAAAATTACAATTTCCTCTTAAGAATTATAATTCAGTTAATGCAATTTTAATCAACGGGTTTGTGGGATTTTAGTACTCTAATGAATTCTTGAACTGCCTTAAATACCTACATCAGCGAAAGAGAGGAAGGAATTCACCCCCCCATGCACGTCCCACACAAAAATTGTGCCTCCATAATGAAAATAGAAAGGAACTAAAAACAAAGAAAATGATTTTTGTGATGCTCAAACAAACTTTTTGATCGATATCAAGCCAATTGTGACAAGTTCTTAGTTTGGTGATGTGTGGCTAATTGGCTATGGCTATCGTAATTTGATTCCTTTTCTTCAACTTCACTTTCTCTTGTTTTATCGATTTAAAGGGTTTGGTGTGCATAGCCTTTCTTGGTAAGTTCATTGCTAGGAGGGACTGCTATTATTGGAGTAGTCACCTAAAGATTCATAACCGATATGAAGATGTATGTGAAGTGGTTCTAACTTCGGACGTAAGTCTCCTTCCATATCATACTTATGATTGCCGTCTTATCGGCTTAATTACCCTAATGAAAACACCGAGCTCTCGAAAGATGATACCAATCTTCCACAAGAAAAATGTATCGCTGACAAAATATCTCCAAGATCATTATTCAAATTCCAACACTTTGTATAGCAATTTCAAAGCTAAACTACTATTTTTGGCCACCATGTTGAGCAAGTACATGACGAAGAGCCGCCATCTTGAATGGAATGTACTCAACTTCTTCACAAAGTGTTCTAACGATTCCAACAATTTTGTTGAACGAGTCATCCCTTGTCATTCCCCGGTTCCGGTGTCCGACAATCTTGCTCATGCGAAATTCAAATGAAAACAGAATTAATGATGGCTTCTAAGATGGTTTAGAAACCACTGGGATTTACTCCAGTGGCCACCCTTTCACCTTGGAAGGGGAGGTGGGGGGTTTGAATTCCCACATTCTCGGGGGGGTAGGGGTGGGGAACGATGTAGTTTCAGGAGTGGGTTTCGACTTCCACGCCTTGCAAGGAGGTAAGGCAAAAGTCTGAGAGTGAGTGTTAGAATAGGAATAGAGTAGGATCGACCAAAAAAAAAAAGAAGATGGTTTAGAAGGAAAGGGCAAAAAAAAAAAAAGAGAGAAGGCAATACGTGGCTCGCCGCTTACATGTGGCGCCCTACTCAACGTTCAAGTTTGGTGGGGCCCAGGAGTCGAGGCGGTGACAAACCCGATTGTTGACCGACGTGGCCTTGCCCTTGCGGGGGAATTGGGTTTCGGGTCGGGTCGCTGGACCGATGTTGAATTCGGACTTTTGTGGCTTTTAAGGAGAGCGGGTTAGAGAGTGCTGAGGTTTATGAGGAAAGTCAAGGACTTGTTGAATAGTATTTAGGGTGCGTTTGGTTCGGCATTTGGAAAGTTTATTGGGAAAATGCAAAGTAGTTTAGCCTAAAGGGCTTTGGATGAAATGCAAAGACTGTTTGGTAAATTTTGCTTTGAAAAACAACTTTGAAAGAAATATTGTTTGATATAAAACACATTTGCAAAGTCCCTTTGGTGATTAATTAAACATTAATTTTTATCGTATGATTATAACGTTACAAATATTGGGTCCACTCTATTTATAATCTATGTAACATGACATGACATTCTTAAGCATCGAATATCTCCTATTTATTTAAATTTAAATAACCTTTATTTTTTGATGGATAAAAGTGCCAAATCAGTCAAAAGATTTAAAACCCGATTTGATTCCGTACATAAAGCTTGAGCTTCATCATTTACTCATCCAATATTTTCTTAAGAGCGATGGGATTCGCTTGAATATCACATATGCATTTTCTTATCTTTTGCTAAGTATTAAATATTGACTACTTCTTAAACTATGTCTCGAGTCTAAAAATCTATGTAAAGAATCTCAAAAATCTACTTTCTTGTTTGAATTAGAGTTTATCTCGAAGGGAATAAAAATGTGATAAGTCTTGTTTTGTTGTTTTTTTTTTCCCAGGAAAATCTCCGTTGGTCGGTCAAGAAAGTCCAAATCTTTTATCCAAGATTTGACCGCGTGAGAGTTGACCTTTTCAAAGCCGTGCAGTAACAGGGGAGATGGTGAGATATGGTGACTAGGTTCTAAATAGAAAAATAAAAAATGAAAAAAAAGGAATGCGACTATTGCTTTAAATTATTAAGGACAAATTTATGTCTTTAGTGTAAATGAAGTGTATTTAGTCATTTAGGGGATAGAAATAGTGTCCGCCAAAACAATTTTTTTTTTTCAAGAATTCTTTTATATATGATTGTATTTGTGAATAATATCAAAATAATTTTCTGATGTTTGTTTTAGGGAAATTATGAAACACGTATTTGAGAAAACATTTTTAGCACAATCTTATGTCTCAGGTTCGAGTGTTGGCATTGGGGCTCGGGTGCATGTCATTGAGCCCGACTATTGGGGATGTGAGCCTAGTTGTCAAGATCATGGGACTAGCCTCAATGGACCTAATCTTGACCTTAGGTGACCTGAACTCGACTGCCAGGGATCGAGGCACGTTCATAGGGGTCCTGAGTAAGGGCACTAGGTCCCCATGCCCAGTGTCGGAGACCTAGGCCTTGCTCAGGTCAACTTGGGATTCATTGATATAGGAGAAAGAGTCAACTCGATGTTCACAAATGATCGGGTGTCGAGAAATTTCTAACTTAAGAATTGGAAGCTGTTTACTTGAATCCTATCAATTTCATATAAGCAATATTAATTTGGGCCACCTACATAGACTAAACTTTCGACTTAATTGATTTGTAGAAATCACAAGGTCTTTTCTGAGTCTTTAAGGGTGCGTTTGTTTGTGTTTCTGTTCTTTTTTTGTTCTAGGGAACAGAAATAGAAAAACTATTTTTGTTCCTCGAAAGTTTTTGAACAAAAGGCGCGTTTGGTAAACTTGTTCTGAAATAAAAAAGAACAGAAACTTGTTTGGTAAATTTATGTTCTTTTTTGTTTCTTTTAATTTTTTAATAGTTTTTTTATTTTTCATTTTTTCTTTCTTTTTCATTTTTATTTTTTTCTTGCTTTGGCCGGTCGCCGGCCTCGACCATGGTCGGCGGCCGGCCGACGAGGGCCGGCGGCCTCGCCCGGCCACGGCGAGGCTCGCCGGCCCCCTAGCGAGGCCGAGCCTCGCCAGTGGTTGGGCGAGCTCGGCCTCGCCGGGATCTGGGCGAGCCCGAGCTCGCCCGGCCGGCCGTGAGGCTCAGCGAGAGCTCGCGAGCTCGGGCTCGCCAGATCCGGCGAGGCCGAGCTCGCCCGGCCACCGCGCGAGGCTCGGCCTCGCCGGGCCACCGCCCAGTCGGCGTCGCCGGCGGTGGCCCGGCGGAGGCCGAGCCTTTGCCGGTGGCTGGGCGAGCTCGGCCTCGCCGGATCTGGGCTAGCCCGAGCACGCCCGGCCAAGGCGAGGCCGAGCCTCGCCCGGCCACGGCGAGGCTCGGCCTCGCCGGAGGCCGGCGAGCCTCGCCGTGGCTGGGCGAGGCCGTCAGCCCTCGTCGGCTGGTCGCCGGCCATGGTCGAGGCCGGCGACCGGCCAAAGCAAGAAGAAGAAGAAAAGAAGAAAGAAGAAGAAAAGAAGAAAAAAAAGAAAAGAAAAGAAAAGAAAAGAGATGAGAGAGAAGTGTTCTTTTGTTTTGTTCCGAAACAAGAAACAACTTTTTTTTTTGTTTCTTGTTTTAAATTTTTTTGTTCAGGAACAAAAAACAGAAAAACTGTTTATGAACAAGAAAAAGAACATAAACAAAAGGCCCTAAGTAGCCGCACGTCTACGTCCATGTGAACATCTACTAATATCGTAGATAAGAATCCACAAAGCATCAACACTCAAAATGAGAATGTTACATGAGGCTTCTTTCTTAGGAAGGTCGGTTCAGACTTCAAACCAGAGGGAGATCAAGGTGTCATGTAAGTCAGTGCTTATTAGTGCTCTCCCCAATGAGATTGTGACATTTGGATGGTGAGAACGGTCCAAGAGAGATATATTCAGCCTTCAACGATAAGTTATTTAAATATTGGGGGCGCTATTTTGGTGCAATAATAAATATTGGGCGGTGCTATTTTCACTCCATATATGATTAAATCCACACACAATTTTCACCAAAAATACAAAATTACCCTCTCTTATTTAATTGCAGTTTTTTTTATTTCTATATTATTTATGATTTATTTACCATTATAAATAATTCCATATGTTTAGTTTTTGTTTATTGTAAATTTTCGATGTATATTAAAGAACTACGTCTTTTTTTATAACTTTTTTTCCATAAGAATTTGTTTTGTCAAAAAGAGAAATTTTCAAGAAATGTAGTTCTTTCCTGTGTTGTCAGTTAAATTTATAGATAGACTGTTAAGTACTTATAATTTAAATAAATCAAAACATTGCATAAAGTAAGGTTTCTTTTTTGAAAATTTAAGTGAAATATCATTATTTTGGATTGATAGAAATTAATATTATTTATGAACTATTTACTAAAAAAATATAAAGATACGTCATTGTGCACAATGTTTTTACTATATTCCTAAATATTCTTGTGACATCTTACATGTTTAAAAGTATATTGTCAATATAATAAGGAAAAAAATAAATTCTTTCATTTAGTAAATAAAGAGACTTGATATATATATATATATATATATATATACATATATATATATATATGTATGTATAAATTTTAGACTAGTGAAATTAATAAATGTTTTGGCAAGAAAGTGAGCTTCGAGATAAGAGGAACAAGAAAAATAAACAAGTGGCTACAAGATCAATGATGAGGAAGAGACTTTTCAACTTTATACTATATCATAAATGTCTTTTTTCTTTACCATCATCGAGATAATTTTAGATGGAGTATGTAAAACATTATAAGAATATTTGATAATGCACTTTTTTTAATAGGCAAAAATATGTGAAATACCTAATTATGGTAACTATTCCAAATAGGAAAGGAAAACTATATAAAAAAAAAAAAAAAAAGGAGTGGGACCATCATTTTAAGAAATAATTTTACTCTTAATGGGAGTTGATATAATTATTTAGGGGGTGAAAATGGGAGTTGATATAAAAATATAAGGAAAAATATAAAAAAAGATTGATGGCCGTTTTTTCTTTTTAGTATAAATGGGCGTTGATATAATTATATAGGGGGTGAAAATAGCTCCGCCTCATCTCATGGGGATGATAGACTTTTGTCTTGCTAGAAAATAAATGATTTAAATTCTTTTAATTAATTATTAATATAAATTAAAATAATTAATTAATAATAAATAATTTTACTCTTAATAATAAAATATATATTTAAATATTTTCCGAATGATCAAAAAATAATCAGGGACTTAAGAATTATGAAGAAATTTTGAATGGCTTCAAATAATTGCATACATTTTGTTGTGTGCATGTGTGTGTGTGTTTTTTTTTTTTTTTTTTTTTGAAAATTTAATGTATTCCATGATTTTTTGTGCTTAAGATATACCCAAGTGTTTGATAAGAGGCTTTCTCCTGTCTTTGAAGAAAACAAATTCTTGTGCAAATTAATTAGCTAATTTCACTTCGAAATCTGACGTACAAGTTCATTTTGATTTTCCTTGGAGAAATTTGATTTTTAAGCCCTTTGATGATAAATTTAAAAATAAAAAATCGGTTTGGTCCATAAGGTCTAGGTGGGTGAGTCACAACTAAAATTGGAAATAGGACCGATATCCAATGGTTTCAATTTTATGGAACCATTGCCCTTAATGTCCAATCTTCTGTGTGATGTTTTGTTTAATTGTTGTGGTTTGCCCCATTTGCGGCCTTATAAGCTCAAAATCTTCCTACAAATTTAGCGCGGAAAACTAGGAGATAAGAATGTACCACAATTCATTATTGAAGTGCTTAGTTATGATTACGGGAGCTAGTTGTAGCTCTAATATACTGTTCTTTCCTTGAGAGGGGCAAACCACTTTGTGATGGTCTTTACGTGAGCTGCAATTTTGCTCATTTTATTTATTAGGGCATGTGAATTGCGCATATCAATTGAAATTGATGGAAAGCACTTGCAATTTTTCGTCTGTTCTTGTTCCCAATTATGGCTACAAGGGAAAGGTTAGCTTGTCCTCGTCCTCTAACATATGGATTACGCAGGATCCCGATAATATCATTAATTTATATTTGCATATATCATTTGGCATTAGAAAGACAATAAATACGTGCCTTTTAATCTGATTTAAAAAAGAGGCAATGAGTGGTAATCTAGAAAATTGCTTCTGGAATCCCTCCGTCTGGAGGTAAGGATCGAAAAGTGGCCTTAAGGCTAACAGTGAGATGGACATGGTATTATTTCATTTCAGAGAATGTGCAAACCAGTGGCTCGACTCATTCCAATGTCTTCCCGCTTAGAGCTCCATAGAAATCTAAATCAGTGTGCCCTACATTCACAATGACATCTCTCATTTCAGGCTTTGGCTAGTGCACTTTCGGTTACGGGCCAGAGTTTCGAGCTGGGGCCGAAATCGATTTCACCTATAATCTTTTCGGTACAATATTGATGAAGGATCCAGGGATTTTACCTCGTTCGAGGATCACAATGGACCGACCGGTGATCCAAGGGCATCTTCTCAGCGATACTTTAAGTAATCTCAACGTGGACATGCTGATTCCCAAGCGTAGGGTGGGGAGGGGTCGAGCTTCCCTTCTTTTAAGGGAAGGATACAAAATTGCAAACCACTAATGAGGAGATGCTTATTGATTTAGGACTGTCGTTGTACTTGATTTCTCTGTCAGGTCTAATTATAATTAGTAGGGGGATAATTACACGGTATATTTTGCGGTTGCATGCAAAGATGTTTATCCACAATTGTTTTGTTACTTCTGAAAGAAAATATGTAAAAACTTTTTCTGTGGTTTTTTACCTCATTTCAACTCTTGCTTAGAAGAAATTACTCATATTTTTTTAACTATGATTTTAGTAAATGGTGGACTATACTTGAGCAATCTACCTATGAAAGGATTATGCTATGCTCAACTAGCATCTGAGAAAACTATGCATTGATTGAACTGTCCAATTTGAATTATCCACTGAAGAGAATGTAGGAAAAAAATAAAAAATTTCCGTCTGCGCGTGAGATACACCTCTTAAATGTGGGAGGAAATAGAGGGAACTAAGAGAATGCAAGGCAGTCGGACCCATTTCATATTCTTCCTAAGCCATGATTTGGAAATTTCATCTTCTTCCTAATATCATATTGTTAGATTAATATCGTATCATCATAACTTAGTTTGCAAGGAAATATTTGTGTTCTTCCACTATAAAAGGCCCACAAGTCACAACTCTGACCCCAATCTTCATATATTTAGTATAAGTTATTGACACAAAATTTGACTATCCCATTCATTTATTTGTCACATAAAAATATCAATTTACGTTAGGCATTATGTATTCTATAACATTGCATTCATGTAACAATAATATCCAGTTTAAATTCGTTCTTAGTAACAAAAAAAAAAATAGCAATTTAAAAATTCGATATTTAGTGGGTTGTTTTGGCTTGAAAATTGGTGGGTTTGATTTGAGCACGGTCTCATTGCACCCATACAAGAGGTCTCGCTAGTTGAGATAAGTCATGTATTCAGCCATCTTATTTTTGCTCTCCATAAACTTTCGAAAAATTCTAATACCTATGATTTTCATAATGTATCTACATACTTTCAACCCCATCACATTCTTTAAACTGCATATTTGATCAAGCTATGATAAGTATGGTCTAATCATCTCGAGATTCAAAGGCATACTCGACCTACCCATCATGGCAAATAGCATTCAGAAAAAAGATCGGATCGAAACATTTGGAAAGGGGACACAAAGTCAAAGGTTAGAAAGGGGTTTTGCACTAAAGTAGGATCAGAGGTTTAGATATTTGTCTTCTTTGAATTCGATAACTGCGGATGAATATCCCGTTGAACCGGATTTTCAGATTGAACGTGAAGCCACTCCGGCGGATTGAGCGATTCCTAAGGGCGATATTGGCCGGTTGAGTAAGAATTTCCTGCTTTCTCGGGGAGATCTTCGCTGACATAACCTCCCTTGCTCTATCTACAAATGGAGGACAAGGGAAGGCAGTGAATGATACACAAGCAGACAGAAAAAGTGGAAAGGGAGAGGGAGAGAGCGCATGAAGTCGAGAGAGAGAGAGAGAGAGAGAGCTGCTCCCTGCTCAACACCACAGCCACGGCGGACACGGCGGCAACACTAACAGGCCACAGCGGCACCGCCTTGCTTCGCCACTATGCACGGAGAGCCCTATCCACAGTCGGGGCATCTCTGCATTGTGGTGTTTCTGGTGCTTCCTGGCCACTTGACAGCATGATGGAATGCCGGATAGGCTACACATCATTGCGTAATGGAAGAATGCCCGGCAATCTCAGTGCGGGACAAACACCCGGATTTAAGGATGGCCCTGGTAGTCAATGTCTGGGCAGGTAAAGTAAAGCTATTGGAGATGTCACGACAGTCGAAATGTCACCTCCATTGGTTTTCCGAAGCGCACCAGCATTCTTCCATTACGCAATGATGTGTAGTCCTATCCACAGGGCCTTCTTGATTCATTAGATTATTGTCATTGAGTTTATTCGTAATTTACAATAATATTATTATGTTTATTTGTACTTACAGATTATTATCATCTTCAATCTGTTTGCAATATATTTAATAAATATAATAAAAAGAAATTTCACCAAGTTAGCATATTGTTTGTTCTGACAGATTTTGATAAAAGGTGGTTTGGTTTCCTCCTTTTCTCTCTTAAGTTGTTCTTGCGGTGGAGGTTGGCACAAAAGAATCATATGATGATAAAGCAAAGGATATACTTTTTTTTTTTTTTTCTTTTTTTTTTTTATAATTGAATTGGTTAGATGTATTATTAAAAAAAAAATTTGAGGGGTTTAAGTGAACGAAGGAAATCGGTGAAGTTTTATACGGTGAAGGGAACATAACAAAAAAAAAAAAAAAAACATCAAGCTGGTTGTTTCGAAAGATTTATATCATCGAGGGTCAAGACCCACTAATTTCAAACTTTATTACTAGAAATTAAATGAAATTTCTTTCTCGCTGAAGGCTTTTCTATGAGGCTCTATCACTCGAAGTTCACTATCATAATCAAAGTTCAATGGCATAGCAGCAAAATCCCCGCTAAATGACAAACATAAACTTCTCAACTACAGTCTACGGTCACATTTGCAATCGCCACAAAATCAATGAATATACGATGATGATGATAATTAAAAGCAATCCGAAACCACAATTGACTATTTATGATAGAAATTATAGAAGTATCAGAAAGATGGTGAGTGCCTTACCACAATTGACTATTTTATCTCGCTTGACATTTTCCGTTTGATGTTTTCACCTGCGAAACGTTGTGGCTTCTCCAATAATGTTGTACCGAGGACACTCATTAAAACTGATTAAGAGACTTAATCGACAATTTACTCATTCAAGTACAGTTTCCCTTCTCTCTACTTTAAACTTTGTCTAGGTCAAGACCC
The DNA here is from genome assembly GCA_014182565.1 of Eucalyptus marginata. Taxonomy (NCBI): domain Eukaryota; kingdom Viridiplantae; phylum Streptophyta; class Magnoliopsida; order Myrtales; family Myrtaceae; genus Eucalyptus; species Eucalyptus marginata. Next base: position 5,610,213 of record CM024591.1, on the reverse strand, counting down.
TTATGGAACTAATTTCATTGGATTGTTCTTGCTTTCTCACTTTTTGCAGCATGATGCTGCTTGCCATGTTATTGCAAGACTTAAAACCGAAAGGGATGAAGTCCGGTCATTACTTGCACGGGCTGAAAGACAGATACCCATGACAGCATCTTCTGATATTGCAGTGAATGCTCCTGCCTTGAGCAATGGGAGAAAAGGTTCTTCCTTTTTATGTCTTGCTTAGCTTTTTGACATTTGATCAGTGATCGAGTTGTTGCTTTAGCTTTCTTTTTATGTCATAGCTTCTCTAGATGAAGAGTTGGGCTATGCTGGGAAGAAAATGCGATTCTGCAAGCATCACTGCTGTGATAATAGATTGTAACCTAGCACTTTCTCAACAGCATAAAAAGCGACGGGTACATTAGGATCAGTTTTTTGGCCTTCTGGTTTTACTTTTTATGCCATAATTTTGCCCTTGTCCTTTCGGCCGCAGCTTTTTGTTTTCATTTTCGCTTCTCATTCATGGTTATATGTTCTAATCTATAACTGACCTTAAATGTTGTCAGATTCCCTCTACACTAGCACCTGTTGAGGATGTGGAGAGGTACACCCAACTTTCTAGTTATCCGCCACACAAAACAGGCAAACCAGGCATTACAACTCTTGATATTTGTCATTCCAAGGTGCGATACTAAATATTCCTCTTTCATCCACAATTTGTTATATGTAGCTGATGTTGTGGCTGAAAATGCTTCCGTTGTTTGTGTGCTTCATGTGCTGATAATTAGGAGCCTGATATCATTTATTACATGCCCATGAATTATCCTCTTGGCCGATTCTTTGGATAGGCTTGATAGAAATGATTTTTCCTTGTTCTCTGGATGGTTTGAATCGATTGGGCATTATGCATCCTTGTTGGGTTTTTGCGGAAGCGTGTGTGTGCAAGTGTGTGTGAACTATGGCAAGGGAATGAGAAATGGAGTGAAAAATAAATGAAAGCACAAACTAAATTTTATTATGATAGTTGGTATTACAAAGGGAGGAACATTACTAGTTTTCGGTTGCTTTGAACAACAAGCGCTAACTCCTATTTATAGGCGTGAATTCACCGCCTTCTCTACCGACTTTGAATAAAATAATATAAAAGTTGGGCTTTTTTGTCTCCTCCTGTGCGTGCGGCTTCTTCGGATCTTCACGTTGCTTCTCTCTTTTTCTTCAATTTTCTATTCTTTGCAACTCCTTTTTGTTGGCTTTAGTTTCCTTTTTGAATCTGACTTTCTTAAGGTAAGCTGCTTTCAGAACCATCTTTTCTGCCCGTTCAAGCCACTATTGTTGACTTTTCAACCAACTTCCAGCTGGCTTTCTTCCTTCATACGAATACTTGCTGCACTTGCTGCCCACGTACACCAGAAACTTCTTCAACATGTGATTGCCGCCACTTTTTTTCTTCAACATTAAGTATACTTAATTCATAAGTAAGTGTTGTCTAGTGTAATCTAGAGTTTTCAAAAATGGATCATATTTTAACAATCCTACTATTGGATTTATCATCCTCCAAGCTAGAATGTATGTTTTCACCCTCAAGGGTGTCAGGAGATGTTAAAAATGTATGGCAGCTGGATTTTTTGAAACTCTTTTCTTGAAGAATCTTTTTCTTTCATCCCTAATATAACATGAACTTTTAGTTGCATGTACTATTCATCTGACATACTAACCTTGTGAACATGTGAATCTTCTGCATATAGAACTCCACATTTCTTTACTCTAGTCACACTTATGACAAGGAAGGGGAAAAGAGGAGAAAATAAATAATTCTGGTGAATATCTTCCATTTTGCATGTGGTCGGCTCTGAATACATTGTGCTCTTCATTCTATCCATAATGATTGCAATATTTGTTGAAATAGTTACTGCTGTAATTTTGTCGTACTTCCTCCAGATGATTATGTGTTTGATCTGCAGACTATGCGGGTGTGGCAAGGTTCTGGACATGGGAGCTATAACTGTCGGGATTTATTGAAAGATCATACTGCTGAGGTACTCTTAGTGACCTTTTTTTCTTAATTAAATACCTTCCTTTCAACTATGAAAAGGAAAAGCACATTCCATGTCACATCTGTCTTGGTCGTAGTCATAAACAGGCCTTCTCAACAGTTTATGCTGTATTCGTAGCTGAAACATGCTTCCTTGGTGTAAACTTTATGTCTCTTGCTTGTATGAAGTCCTTTTGCCTGTTTTCTTGCTTCATTGGTTTAGTCAACTTTCTCAATGATTTTTCCTGTCATCTAAAGCATGGATGTCATTCTCCTATTAGTATTGTTCAGTTATGTACTGAGTGAAAATAGCTTTAAATACAGTCACGAGGCTAAAAAGCACGGGCAGTCTAGGGAAGTAATAGAATCTAGTCTTTTATTGGAACCAAAGACATGATTTCGATGCACAGTGATGGTAATTTCTTCATCATTCATGTGCAGTTGAACTGTGAAGCTTATTATTGTCTGCCAGCTTGCATAAGAACATGGTGATTTATCGTGTGCATCATCTGATTTGGTGTTTTGATGTAAGTGTATATCTTTTGGGAATATTTGTCAGGTTTATCAAGAATATTACAATATTAACTGCTTATGCCTCCTCATGTTTCTGTCTCTATTATTAGGATGATGGTGTGAAAATTGTTGAACTGTACTGTAGCCTTGGCTCAGATTCTTTGCTGCAGTCATCCGTAGATTAAAGGTTCAACTGAATTGCTTGTCACGCCCCGTAGATTTGATTTTAAACTGTGTTGTTTAAGGTCTATCATTTCCAGTGAGAATTCAGGCTTTTTGGTTGGGTATTTTCAGTATGTGGTGTTTTAACGCCATAGTAAACTTAGCAGATAATGAAGGATTACCTAAGAAAGCTTCAGTTTTGCGCTTTACGTTATGGTGCTATAGAGATGGAGCTACCTAGTAGAACTTAATCTAGGGTGATGGCTTAATGGGACTAGGGGCAATCTTATTCTTGTACCTTTTTTGGTGATGAAGCCACTGACACATCTTACTTTCTAAAATGTGTTTCTCAGACGGGTTTGTCATTTTTTTCCCAGAAAATAGATCATTAAAGTAAAGTGCAGACTACGAATATCTTGATGTTGGAAGTGAATTTTAGTACTTATGGACGTGCTGCTAGCTCTGGAGTTCTGGAGGGAAATTTTATTTTGAATTGTTCTGAGCCTCATTAAGACTGTTATTTTCAAGTGGTAGAATGATGTTATTCCTGAGGCGGTCGTGCATTTCAATAAAAAGACATAAGAAAAGGCACGGCATAATAATGAGAGGTTTTGAGACTCTTTGAATGGTTTTCTTGCCACAATTTTTGTCCATTTGCAAGTTTGGTATTGGTTTCCAGTATACTACATCCATCTGAATAATAGTGTTACTATAATATATATTTGTGTGTGTATGGAGTTTCCTAGAAACAAGCTCGACAGTTCAGCAGTTTGGAAGTTTAGAGGGAAGACAGGTAAAAGGTTTTAGGAAAGAAAATCAATTAATAAGAGCATCAGCTTAATTCCATGAGGTGGATTGACAATGTATTGCATAGAAGTGCTTTTCGCATCTGCCAAGTGAAACGCTGTTGGATGTTTGCGGAAGCGTGTGTGCGTGCGCGCAAGTGTGTATGTGAATAAAAGTGGACTACAATGGCAAGGGAGTATAGGTAAAAAAAACATAACTTTTATTATGAAAATTTGTATTACAAAGGAAGGAGTATGCTGCTTTTTCAGCTACATAAAACACACACTTTAACTCCTATTTATAGGCGTGAGCACCGCCTTTCTTCACCGACATTGAGTACAAAAAATTAATATAAAATTACAATTTGCTTCTAGTCTTATGCTTGTTGCGACTTCTCCCGATTCTCCTCGTTGCTTCTCCCTTTTTCTCCATTTTTCTATTCTTTGCAACTCCTAGCCACTTTTGTTGACTTTTCAACCAACTTCCAGCTGGCTTTCTTCCTTCATACGTATACTTGCTGCCCACATAATACTAGAAAATTCTCCAACATATGAGAGTCTTCTTTAACTTGTACAAATTGTTGCTGCCGACTTCTTCCTTCTCCATTAAGTATACTTAATTCTTAAGTATGAGTAGTCTAGTGAGTTTTAGAGTTTTCACAAAATGGATCATATTTTAACAAACGCACTAGTTCTTACTATTTGAATTGATCAACTGTATACATTTAATTTCTGCCATAATGAGGTCATTGGCAGACATCACTGCCGAGTGCTACAATGCTTGAGTACCTTGCGGCTTCTCAAAAGATATGAAGAAGGGATTCTGTGGAGGCTTGTACATGCCTCACCACCTCAATTGCGTATCTCCTGCTCACAGTTTGCCCATAAAAAATAACCTCGAAGTATGGTTCACAATAAGTATGTCCTCGGAGCTTTGTCCCGGGAAAAGCACTCGCAGTATGTTATACTCGGTGGAAGACTCATGAAGGGCCTGTGGAGGGCTTAGGGAAGAAAAATTTCTGGTCTTTTTGGCTACTATTATGATCTCCTTTAACCGACACCTGTTTTTCCTTATTCTAACAACTGGAGGATGGTGGACACTCATACTTTCATGATCCTATTCCAAGGACAAGACAATAAATGATTATAAAAATAGTGAAAAACCAAAGTGATGAGGATTTCGGGTTGTCTATAGTTGACATTAGGTATTGGTTTGGGTTAGTAATGGATCTTCCATCTTCATGCTGGGTTAATGGGAAGGGGTAAAAGAAGAAATGAATGGACGGAACTATTCCTTTATTAGTAATTTATAACGAGTTAGCATATGATGCATCTGTCCGTATTTCTTATGAGTGTTTTGCCCCATTGTTTCAATTCAAGAGATAGTATAAAATTCAAAAAACTATTCTGAACCAAGATTTCCAGTGGTTCAAGTTAAGTTCTTGATTTGCTTTTGCTCAATAGTTTGAGCTTTGATGAGATAAGTCCATGTTGGTTTCTTCGCGAAGCATTGCAAAGCCAAGGAACGTCATCCTTACGCACATAACTGAACCTTTCTCCGTTAAACCAGTAAACCAAACCCTAGGGGAGATATATTATTACAAGTTGGCCCCTTTCGCATTGTGATGTGAGGCACCTCATTGGCTGCTAATGAGAAGTTGCCTTCACAAGAATTGATGATGCTCACATCCTACATAGGAAAACAAAACACAACTCATGAGATAATCTACTTTCCATTATCCTTCCAATGGGATTGATACTTCTTTGGATCGGTAGCGTGGAATGGATTATGCTAAATTCTTGAGAACTGCAAATATTTGGGGCTGAGCAAAAATGTGCCATGCTTTCTGAATTAGAGCTTTGTTGTAGGACTCCTAATTGGACTGTAAAATCTTTACTGAATAATGAATCTCCTTGTCAATGTCATATGTGTTCTTTGGATGATAAATCTTGTGAAGACTGTAATAACTAAATCGTGTGATGATGCATTTTGAGCAACTTGTTTTATGCATATGTCTTTTATTAATTCAAACTTGAGTTGAACTGCAAACTATGTTTTACTCTTTTCTGCAATGATATGTGTGCTCTTTTTCCTGTCCTTTTCCAACATCCTCTTTCTTCAAACTACTGATTCTGGTGGTGAAAATCGTGTATCAGCATCAGGATGGTTGTAGGTCTGATTCTGTATTGCATGATGGTTGATTTAGTGTATTTCTGGTTTGCTTTTCAAATTTGCATATCTCATTGTTGTTTCGTTTGAGCTAATATTAAAGAAGTAATTCTTGATTGTAGAAGCGGCTTTCTTATTTTTTCTGACAATTTTTCCGTTATCATCTGGGGATGGAACTATCTAAATATGCTGTTGGCATCATGTAGTAAATAGCGATCAACTTCAAATTACTGCAAGTTTTGAGTGTGGAAGCCTGTGGGATGTTAATTTGGTGTTTGATGATAGTCATAATTACCGAGAAAATTCTGGGGATATCATTAGCAAGTATCAAAAGAAACTGTCTGGAATAGGAATTCTTTCACCCTAGATTACGCAACTATGTCCTAGAAAGGTTTTGCTTGAAAAATTCTTTGGGAGATTATCATCGTAACCCCTATTTGTGATTGATGTGTGATGTGATTATTCATCTTTCCAGGTGCACGCAATCACAGTTCATGCCACAAATAATTACTTCGCAACAGCATCTATCGATAGTACACGGTGCTTTTATGAGTTTTCAACCGATTTATGTCTCACTCAGGTTTCAGAACTCTCTCTCTCTCTCTCTCTCTATGCGTGAGGGCGCATGCACGCAATTTTACTTGTAGATCGGCAGAAAACTTGTGTTAGTTGTACTATGTGAAATGGATGTTCATGCAAAAAAACAATGATATATAATGATTGAGCAGAAAAAGTGCCAGGCTCCTCCAAAAACTTCATTTGCTTTGCACTTGCAGTGCTTTTGCAATCATGTATACATATTGAAACATATATTATAGTTCAAAAAAAGCTGACGACAAGTGGTAACATCAGTTTATGGCACAATTTTATTTTTCCTTTTGAAAGAATGTTCCTTGTTTAAATTGTCTGGGAACGACTTTCCTTGACTTTTGAAATTCTTTACCTGAGTGAATATGATATTCTGAGAACATTGCCTGAAGCATTAAGATAGTTTTACTGTTGCTGCAATTGTTTTTTTTAGGTCGTATTGCTAAAGTGCTTTTGATTATGAATGGTTGGGGTTGTCTGCTGTTATTTGTCAGAAGATAGTTTAAGATCTTCCTTGCTTGCTTTTTCTCCATCATTCTGCAGGTTGAAGGCACTTCAGGATCTGAGCGTTAATACATCTGCAGCTTTTCATCCTGACAGTAATTTTCCTGGGTACTGGCACCTCGAATGCTGATGTTAAAACATGGGATGTAAAAACACAAAGGGAGTGTAATTGCTTTGGCTAGGTCCACAATTGTTTCTCAGTTGAATGGGCATTTTCACCACACCTGTTTTTTAGTCTTCATGCTTCCATGTGGTATAGGATATGATACAGCAATCTTGCATCCGACCTTGACGATTTGCATGTGCAGTATTCCATGGCCCATTTTCAGCCTTTGTTCCTCATGGTTAGTTTAGTCACTATATGGCAATTTGGCATGCTGTTAGAAAAAGGAGGGAAGTTAGTGGCAGAACGTTTGCACATTTTCAGCATGACACGGGGACAAGTTCTGGTATGACGTCCTCTTAGGCCAGCTTGTTGTAGAGAAAGTAGATCTGGGATGGCTGGCAGTGAGCGTTAGGTGCCTTCCTGTTTGCTTGGATTTGTTCTGAAGAGTGAACTTTTTCTGTAGAACTCCCTCAAAGAAGGTTATACATTATACTGGTTCTATTTTCTCTTATTTTATAAAGGGAAAAAAGAAAATATGAAAAGAGAGGGGAGGGAGGAGGGGAGAGGAGGGTTGGCTCAGTGAGTGTAAGTTATTAGTGCAAAGAGTAACTATGACCAGAGTCTGTCCCTTATAGTTGAATTTGATCATAGTGGATGTTATCCTGCACTTGCCGGCGCAACATAAGGTGATTTTCTATATGTGGTAGATTTTGTACTTGACTTGTGAGAATGATAAGGTAATATAGGATGTGTTTGCTTACAGAATGTTTACTCAGTTCTTCATTTTCATTGTTTTTGGTAGCATCCCTTGCTTTCAATTTCTCTGATTAGCTGAAAACTATTATCAGAAAAATTGGAAAGTAGTGTGTTTTTGATAATTTGGTTATAAGAAAATTCCACCAAACGCGTGGTCGGAAAAAGTGAGAAATTAAAAAAAAAATGTGAATTTTTTTGAAATCTTTCTACTCGTGAAATTTCTAAAGTTTTTTCTAAGAGCACCATAACTCTATGCACCGATAGGAGGATTATTTTATTTCTTAAGCTTTCGAGGTCGAGGGACTTCGTGTTCTTCTACTCTTCTGTCCAATGGAAATGCATGTCTAGAATCAGGCCCTGTTGTGATTCCGACTCCCCTCCTATTTCGTTTAGTAGTGCCAGCTATGTTGGGAAACGACTTAAATATTTTGTGCTACTCTATCCGAGATAGGTTCTCTCTAGACCTCCTCCTTCTCTCCTTCCTTGTACCAAACTTAAATATGTGGTGGCTTCTTCAAAAATATTGTACCGAGGACACTGGCTAAAACTGATTAAGATACTCAATCGACAATTTACCTTTCAAATACAGTTTCCAATCATCAAAATTTCTTGTTTCGGTGCGATGTATGTCCTAGATCCATGTAGGAGATCCTTGCTTAGAGAGAAGTGACTCGATGGTCATTGATGATGAAGTGGAGATGTGAGTGAATAGATTACATGCTAGTAGAGTCCTCGGCAAGACCTTAAACTATAGCGCTCCGAGGGGGACAACCCCAATAACAAGGCCCCTAGGCATGGGTTGGTGCCTCACCCCCGCCATATGGCGGGAACCGCGGTGCAAAAGCGAGTAGAGACAGCTCCCACGCCTCAAAAAATATAGTGGTTGGGATAATATCCCGTAAGATAGCGGACCCAAGCAAGTCCTTAATCTGCTTCGTTTATCGGAGTCAACCCCAAACGTTAAATAAGGTAATGATAACCGGGGGGGAAATTTACCAAATTGATATAATCCCCCCGCCTGATCCTCGCGATGCCTTCCCCGAGTAACCAATCCTGGGCGTGGTACAAGGAAATGATGGCAATCCTCCTTAGAGAGAAGTGACTCAATGGTCATTGATGATGAAGTGGAGATGTGAGTGAATAGATTACATGCTAGTATAGCCGCCGTGACTACATGCAAGATTTCAGGAAGAAAGACAAATGACTCAATACAATTCTTCTTGTCTACAGTACACTAAACATCGGCAATCAAACTCCATCCAGAGGGGTAGCCTGCTAAATTAATGTTTTACTGATGCTGCAATTGGTTAGCCTCTCTTTTCCAACAAATGAAACACCAATATCTTAGACAAAGGAAGAGATACTCGACCTTCCTCCTTTCCAGAATGCTTAAAACAAGCTGTGCTACCCATGTAACTTCACAAGTTGTTTTTTTTTTTCTAATTTATTTATCTATTTTAAGTCAGAATAACTACACAAGATTATCGTATCAGCAATTTGCCTAGTTTCAATTGAACCATTCATAATCAAAAGCAATTAAGCATTATGACCTAATAAAAATAGCAGCAATAGTAAAACTATCCTGACGCTTCAAGCAATGTTCTCATAATATCAAATATACTCGGGTAATGAACTTTAAAGTTAAGGGATTTTTTATTTTTTTTTTGGTGAAGAAATTAAGGGAATTTATTCTTAGACTATTTAGGCAAGAAACATCTTGATGTAACCAAAAGTCATCAACCTTTTTTTTTAACTATAATATGTGTTGATATGTATATATGAGTTGAAAAAGCACTATAAGCGCAAAGCAAATGCAGCTTTTGAAGGAGCCTTGCACTTTCGTTTGCTCAATCATTATATGTAATTTCTTTTTTTTTTCTTTCTTTTTTTTTTTTTTTTTTTTTTTTGCCTGGAAAACCATAAAAAATAATACAACCAATATATGACTAATGTCAATGTTCATGTAAAATTGCGTGCACTCGCGCCCTCTCAGAGAGAGAGAGAGAGAGAGAGAGAGAGAGAGAGAGAGAGAGAGATTTCCAAAACTTGAGTAAGACATAAACCATTTGAAAATTCGTAAAAGCACCATGTATTATTAAGATGTTCTATTGCAAAGTAGTTATTTGTGGCATGAACTATGATTGCTTGTACCTCAAAAGATGAATAATTACGTCACACATTAACCACAAATAGGGGTTATGCCATAATAATCTTCTCAACCATGAATTTTTCAAGCAAATTCTTTTAAGACATAGATGGGCAATGATGATCTAGGGCAAAAGAATTTCTTATTCCAGACAGTTTCTTTTGATACTTGCTAATGATATATGCAGCATTTTCTGGGTTATTACGACTATCATCAGACACTAAATAAACATCCCACCAGCATCCACGGTCAAAACTTGCACTTATTTTAAGTTGATCCCTACTAACTATATGACGCCAGCAACATAATTAGATAGTTCAATCCGCTTCCACGATTCTTTAATATTTAGCTCTAATGAAGCAACATTGAGATAAACAAATTTGAAAAGCATTCCATCATTATCATACATCACAGCAACGGATCTACATGCTCATAGATCTTAAAGATAAGTATGATAATCGTGAAGAAGTCAATAGAGTATCCATCAATGCAAAATTTTCCTGAATATGTAAAAATTTATGTCATGCGACATGTTGACATAGCGTTATACATATCAATGTATACTAATATAATTTAGAACCCTTAGCTATTAAGAAGATTCACAATTGCAAAGGGAGAGTCCTGTTAGAAGGGTAGACAGGATGTTTGAGCAGATAAAGAAGTCTTCAAATTCACATCAACTTGATCTCATTCTGTGTCTTGGCAGAGCAGAGATATCTATGGTAGGAGTGTTATTGTGTTTTGCATGGGTTTACCTATTTTTTGGTGAATTATCAACTTTATAGGGCCTTGGAAGAAGAAATGTCTTAGAACTGGGTGTTGCCACACAATGCATTTGCCCATTTAACATAAATGATCAATACCTTACAAATCTGCTTCTTAAGGTCAACTCAAACGTAAATGTGTAAGACCATAATTTAAATGGTAATTAGATTTCTAGCTCTATTGCCAACAAAGAGTTTATTCCCCGGAGCTACAAAAGTCAATGTCAACGTAGAAAAGAGCTAGAAATCTAATTACCATTACCATTTAAACCTTTTTGAGTTGACCTTAGGAGCAGATTTGTAAGGCATTGATCATTTATGTTAAATAGGATGCATTGCGTGGCAATGCCCAGTTCACTAAGACATTCTTCCAAGGCCCTATAAAGTTGATAATTCACCAAATGCATTGTGTGGCAACTCCAAATTCTTGATGGCTCACCGTCAAGATAGGTGGAATAAAGCGGTCCCCTATAGGATAATCTTTGTAAGTACTATCCTCCAAATTGAACAGAATCACCTGGTCCGCATTTATCAAAAAACATTTTTCTGCTCATGTATGCCTAGAGGCAGGTACGCAATCAACACTGAACCATGGACATTTTGTCCATGATCCTCCTCTCCCATAATCATCCGTTATCCATGCGGCGGCTATATATGAACAGACTAGTCCCATGAATCCCGAGTCCTGGGGAAAGTCCATCGCTTTCGGCTTCAGGAGCCGAAAGCACCCCGTGGAATTTAATCCCAGTCTTGCCCCGCTCATAGACGTGCCAGTGTAAGGCCCCATTCCAATAAACTCCGTTCTTTCTTTGATTTCTTCGATCGGGAAATATATCCTTCTCCAAGAACCGGACTTAAGCGAAAATATTGCCGCCACCCAAAAATCATATGCATATTCGTGGATGCCCTCTACTATTTTGTAGTCATCAGATCGAGGTCATAACCGAGTCCGTAGAATGACTCGTTGTGACTGTCAAGAAACTGACAATCTTCCTCGAGATCGGAAGAGGGCAACTCCCTATATTCCCTGGTGGTCGGGTTATATATAAGAAAAATTGCCAGAGACAAGAAAACAAACCAGGCCATCACAGGACCCCATGATCTGCCAATTGCTGCCGGATTTGATCGTTTTGATCTTATGTGGTACCACCACAGCCTGGGTCAGAGATTAGAGACCGCCACCGTTCGCAGACGAATTTGAATCGCTCCAACGACTCGGCCGGAACCCTCAAGAGTATGTCGATGAGAATAGCTTGGGGTAAACTTTCAGCCATTAGTTTCGGCAAATAGCCACAGCAGCCTGTTCATCGGCAAAGTTTTGAGTAACAAGTGTTCAGTAAAAGCCACGCAACAACAACAACAATAATTCAAGAGTCAAAAGAGGCGTTTTTACTCGGGAGGATCTCGGTTGAGGTCGATTGGGTCGGCTATTGGCCGTAGGCGTGGCTTTCTCGAGAGCTCGCCGTCGACGGAGCCGGGCGGAAGGGGGGGCTCGCTGGCGTACGCGGCGGGAGTCCGGCAGCTGGGCGGAGGAGGCAAGGCGGAGGGAAGCGCGAGAGAGAGCGAGCGGGCTTGTGGGATTGCGTTTCCTGAACCCTAGAAATTGGCACCTGTGAATTGGTTTTATATGTGCTGTCTTACCGACCAAAAAAAAAAAAAAAACATTATGCTATCTCGCTTTGTGAATTTCGCGTAATATCCTTGGGGGAACAATAATTCCTTAATTTTCGTTAAAATTTATTATTAAATTGCTGAATTGAAAGACGAGTGATAATTGACGGATGTACTTTGTGTGTATTGGCTTTTGATTTCTGGTAGTAGTAATCCAAATTAAAGGAGAGTAAATTTGTGATGGATATACTAATTTGAATCTTTTACTTTTTGATGATCAAGAATTAATTTGGAATAAATTTATCATATTAGTTTGAAATATTTATGATAAAAAAAATTAACTTAAAGTAAAATTGTCGTAGGCTTACGGTTTGGAATTTTTTTTTTTTTTTTAGCGATATTAACTATTAACCCTATATTTTTGAGTTTTTACTTGGTTTTTACTTCACCTTAAAAAACGGAAACACCTACAGGAACTCGGGCGCGCAAAGCACCACCTAATCCAAACCCGATAAACACCCGCAAGACCTCCAATGAACCCTCTCAGTCCCAGCCCCACGCCCTCTCTCTCTCCGCCGTTTCTCCGACGCCCTCTCCCCCTCCCACATGTACGGGCAGCCACCACACTTGCGTCCCTCCGGCGGCGGCGGTGGCCAGCCTCCGACGCAGCAACCAACTGCGTTGCCGAACCCTCTCCTTCGAAACCCTAACTTTTATTTCCAAAACCCCGCTCTCCAGCTCTTCCACTAGAACATGGCCATCGCCAATCAAATCGCTGGCTATAATTTCATTCATAATGACGTCTATTTTTTATTAGACAATTAGTTTGTGGCCCATAATTTCATTTATAATTAGTGACATTGGGTAGTTTTTATTTTAAGATATCTCGTTAATGAGTGTCCTAAAGACACTAAATGAGATTCTTGATAAAAATTTTCATATTTATAAATCAGAATTAACCACCATCAACGGGCGTCTAAGGGGCACTCTTAACATTTTCGCTACCCTAAAAAAATTTTAAATTACTCAGAATTATCTTGAATTTTACATAAGAAATCACACTTTCAATGTTGACATAGTCATTAAAAAAATGATTATTATAGAGTCTTTTTATTTTTGAGATGGTTTCTCTAGGTCAAAACACCTCGTTAAGACATTGATTTTTTATTTGTTATTCTCAAGATTAAATCCAACCATCTAAATTGATCTATTATATTCGAAATCATGCTTAAGCCAAGTCCGAATGACCCATTTAATATGATTTGGCTAAAGAACAACCATAAAGTCTAAGTTTGAACCTAGTAGTCTGTGACTTTTGCTTAAAAATCAATTTTGATTTTTCACTAATTACATAAAAAGTAATATTATCATTTAGTTATCAACTTTTACATATCTTATTCTATCCATTCCAATCCTGATTAAGAATTTGGATTACTAAAACGTAACTTCAAAAGACAAAAAAATAAATAAAATATAAACTTTGTTGTTAAATATTGCGTTGCGAATATATAATAGAGAAAAGATTGAGAAAAGAAGACAAGTGAACACTAGAGATAATAGAGAAAGCCAGATGAGAGAGTTTTATTTCCAGTATCTCACAGTTGTTCTGTGTTGTTCTGATGGTTCTAATTGTACATCAAAATTAAACTCCTATTTATAGGATGTACTTATCATTAATATCAATGTATCGAATGATACATATACTAGATAGGGGATATGAACGTTCATTGTATAGGGAGATGTACTTAGAACGTATGATACAAATGTACCATAATAAGTATATTAGATAAGATGAATATAATGAATATTCATTCATGTATTTCATCAATTCATGTATTTGATAACACTCCCCCTTGAATATTCATTGTATTCATTATGATTGTGCATCAAATGATACTGCCTCATTAAAAACTTTAAGCCGGAAAACCCAGTGGGACAAAAACCAGACAAAAGGGAAAAAGAGTGCAGAGCACAAATGTTATGATCTCTCCCATTTATAGATGTATTAATTGCCTCGTTAAAAACTTTAAGCCGGAAAAACCCTGTGGGAAAAAACTGGACAAAAAGAAAAAAGAGTGTAATGCATATATAGTCACTGCTGGGGCTAATCAATCTTGCATCTTGTGAACTCGCTGCATATTAATGCTATAATGCATAGTTCATAATATCTCCTGCTCAATTGAGCCATGTAGCCACTACTAGGGCTAATCAATATTGCACCTTGTGAACTCGCCGCATACCAATACCATATACTAATTTCTCAAAAGTTGATGTTAGCAATGATTTGGTAAAAAGATCTACAAGATTATTTATGAATCGAATCTGTTTAACATCAATTTGTCGACTTTCTTGGAGTTCATGAGTATAGAAAAATTTCGGCGAGATATGCTTAGTCCTATCACCTTTGATATATCCTCCCCTGACTTGTGCAACACAAGCAGCATTATCTTCATAAATTATAGTGGAAGAATTTGTAACCGGTATTAAACAACAAGAATTATGAATATGCGTTATAACGGATTTTAACCAAACACACTCTCTTCCAGCTTCATATAAAACAATAATCTCGGAGTGGTTAAAAGATGTAGCTACTAGCGATTGCTTCGTAGAACGCCAAGAAATAGCAGTGCCGTTATAACAAAATAAATACCTAGTTTGAGAGCGAGCCTTATGTGGATCAGATCTATATCCAGCATCAGCATATCCAACTAAACTAGAGTTAGTTGAATTCTTGGAATAATATAATCCTAAATCTATGGTTCCTCGGAGATAACGGAAAATATATTTAACTCCATTCCAATGTCTCCGAGTTGGCTCAGAACTAAAACGTGCCAATAAATTTACCGCAAAAGCGATATCTAGTTTCGTACATTATGCCAAGTACATCAAAGCCCCAATTGTGACATCCTGAAATTCGAGCCCTTTGAGGAATGAATGGATGTGAATTTCGTCAATGCATTGTTGGTTGATCTCACTCGGAATTGATCACTCTTGAGATACGACCTTGAAGGGGAAGGGCTAATGAGGACGAAACTCGTAAGGCTAAAGGACTCGACCAGGAAAACGACTTGACCGTGAGACTTGCGTGAGGATGATCCCGTAGATAGGCGAGCCGATTCAAAGGACGACTAGAAGTTGATTCGCGGACGTAACATAATGGAATGACGGGTGATTCCGTTTCATGTTATCGAATCCGCGAACGACCCTATGTCGATCCTCGCACGTGTACTTTGAAATAAGAATCTATCCTCCGTAATTTCATGCGGTCAAGGACGTCCATGCGTCGAGATGTCTTGAACGTGGTTTGGCACGAGTCGGTTACGCGTGAATCCTCCGAGCCGCCCGTCGGTCGAGTTATAACCAAAATGGCATTAGGGCGAAATTGACATGGCATGAGAACTAAAGATTAGACTTCGAATTATCGGGAATGTCCTGGACGGACTTTGAATGAAGCTACTTCAAACAATCGGCAGCGCCGGTTAAGCGGCCGGTTGAAAAGGGATTTTTCGGACGAGGGAAGTGAGTCCGTGAGGACGTGGGCCGGGCCAAGCTAGTGTGGGCCTAGGCCCAAGGTGGGAAAGCCACCATGGTGGGCCTAAGAAAATCAAATGAACCCATTGGGCCTAAATCAACTATTCATCTTCTAAGCCCATTGGGCCAATTCTTATTCATTTCAAACCCAAACAATTTCCAAGCCCACTCCTATTCATGGCCAAGCGCAATCCTTAGGCCATCCACCAATTTCAGCCCAAGGTCATATTTGTAATTTGTGCGAGGTGAAATGACCAAAATGCCCCTAGAGCTTGTGGATAAGGGCAAAAGAGAAGAGAGAGAAGATGATGTCATGCATGGGGAATTGAAGTGGCCATTTAATGGCTTTAATGAGGAGTGCAACAGCTCTCCCATCACCCTCTCTCTCCCCTCATTCGGTCCCCATCTCGAACGGAGCTCTCTCTCCTCGTTTTCCCTCTCTTCCAGTTTCTGCTCCAGCTGACCCTTCGGTGAAGAATCGAGTCAAAAGTGGTCTTCCCGGTTGAATCACAGAACGAGCCACCTATCACCGTGACCGGGAGAGACAGACCGTTCCAACGAACTTGATTTCGTCCCGAACGGAGCCGCCGTCCGTCCTGTAAGGCCGTCGCAAGCCGCCTGTCGCCGGTCCGTCGGTCCGCCTGCAGCCTGCACTGTTTCGCGTTTTCGGGCATTTTTCTCCCATTCCAGCCGTTCCTTTGCCCATTCCATCCACCCACAAGATCCCCAAGACCCCCGGGAGCCACCGGTTGCCAACCACCCGCTCGCCGGAGCTCCGATTGGCCTGTTTCCTCGCCGTTCAGCCCTTCTTCTTCTCTGGTTCAGTCCTTGGAACAGAAGCAGAAAACCAGCAAGGGTTTTCAGTCGTCGTGGCTCATTTTCAAGCCCTTCCCGATCTCGCTTGGTGTCGCCGCTTTGGGGTTTATCGACCGCCTTGGCGTCGTGGTCGCCGTGAACTCACCGGCGCGCAAAACCGGTGAGTTTATCTTCTAAACCTCGCTTAGTAAGTTAATCATGCTTAAGGGGTGTTTAGATTAGTCTAATTAGGTTTATGTGGTTAAATTAGATTATTTTAATGTAAATTAGATTAGTTGTATGATTAGTTTAATGGGTGTTTAATTAGGGCTAATTGTATGATTAAATTAGTGTAATCTTGTTTAAGCCCTAATTAATTATTTTTAATTAATTAATTATTTCGAATTTATAAATATTATTTTATTAAATTATATTATTATAATA
Organism: Eucalyptus marginata; assembly: GCA_014182565.1. NCBI lineage: Eukaryota > Viridiplantae > Streptophyta > Magnoliopsida > Myrtales > Myrtaceae > Eucalyptus > Eucalyptus marginata. Next base: position 5,593,327 of record CM024591.1, on the reverse strand, counting down.
TAATATTTAATTATTTAATTTTCGGAATTTAATTTAATTATTTAATAATTTCGAAAATTTTGCCGGGATGGCCGGTCGTTAGAATTTCATGCTGATCGCAGCAGTGTGGTCAGTTTGTGCCAATTGTATGTTTAAATTGAGAAATTGAGTGATTGATGATTTTGGTTAATAATTCCAAAAGTGTGGAATTGAGTGATATTGATGAAGTTGTGGTATTTAACTTGAAAATACCCGGTGTTAGCTTCTAACACCGTGATTGCTTTGTATGACTAGTTTGAATCGTTGGTTGTTATTGGATTGAATATCCAGTTCTATGGTTTATTATTGAATGATAGCTTTGGCGAGCATTGGTTTATATATATATGTATCAGCTTGTGCGAGCTATTATATTATATCGATTCTGACTTTGGCGAGCTATTATATTATATCGATTCTGACTTTGACGAGCTATTATATTATATCGATTCGCTTTGGCGAGCTATTATATTATATCAGTTACAGCTTTGGTGAGCTATTATATCAGTTACAGCTTTGGTGAGCTATTATATCAGTTACAGCTTTGGTGAGCTATTATATCAGTTACAGCTTTGGTGAGCTATCTATCTATACAGCTTGTGCGAGCTATTATATTATCTATCGATTCTGACTTTGGTGAGCTATCTATCTATACAGCTTGAGCGAGCTACCGTCTATATGTTACAGCTTTGGAGAGCATATGTCGTATTAACGACGGTTTGATAGACGGTATGGGATGATAGATAGTATTGGTTGATGGATAGTATGGATTGGAATGGAAGATAGATAGTTTGATTAAATTGAATCGTTGGATCAATTGTTTGATTGAGAATTGAATTGTACGACGTGCGGGAAGGAATTGAGGCGAGGTAAGTCCTCTATCCTATTTGTGTGGCTAGAGCGCCCGAGGCTTATTTTCTTCCTAATCGAGTTTTAGGGGGTAGGGACTCGCCGAGACATTGTCTCATCCCAGTTTGGGGAAAATATTTCAGGTCCTTAGATGGCGCCGTGGAGGACTCGAAGCCATGGACATTTGTGGAGGTAGAGATCCAAGAATCGGCGAACGTGTCTACTAGTGGTCATAGGACAGTTCCCTTTTTGTTGAGCCTTGTCTATTTTGTAGACAATCCAAAGTGTTGTATATAAACCTATGTGTTTATAAGAAGGCTTGTTTGGTTGTAATTAATTGCCTGCTTTTCTATCCCAAGTTAAATGTTGTCAGGGGATTTGTTTCGCTTCCGCATGTGCAATAAAAATGAATGGGTCGGCGACGTGTCCCGGGAAGTCGCATAATTTCTATCGACCGAGTGGGATGTTCGCGTGCTCGAGGTTCGGGCGTGACATCCCCGTTTAAGTGGTATCGAGCGGGTTTGTGAATGGAGTGATAAGGTGCGATGAGTTATGGGATAGTTAGTAGGAATGGCTTTTATTTCATGCGGTGCATGTGGGCGATAAACTCATTTTGGTAGATTGTTTGGCGTGGATCACTCAAATTCTAATGGGATTAGAATTGAGAAACAGTTTCAGTAAAGATCCCGTAGATGAGTGATCGGGAGCGAGGACTCCTAGAGAGAACCTTTAGACCCGCTTACTCGGGGTGGTATGCCGACAAGGATCGGTACCCGAGGTGGTCGTGGCGAAGCGCTGGCTTAGACCAGTGTGAGTGTGAGAGTACCGCTGTAGGTCGGTACTAGTGTAGCAGCACCGAGCGATCCTAGGTTCGATGGGATCGTTTTGGCGCTAGTGTTCTTTGGGAGCTCGTTGAGCTAGTAAGCTCAGGATCGAGCCGCTGTTGTTGCCGTGCCTGTTGAGGCCCAGCCTGGAGTTGTGATGTGGGAGCAAGCCGTTGCATCTGAGTCGAGGTTCAAATTCAGTAGAGATGGAAACCAATTTGGGAAGGAGCTTATGATTGGAGAAAAGTATCCCATTTCCGTCCAACTGGAAATGTGGGATGGTCAGGTCAACAATGAATCAGAATGGAGTGTGTCGTGCTGACGGAAGCCGACATGGATCAGTCCCATGTCCTGGTAAGATGGGTACTTGTTATGTGTGTGACCAACAAGGGTTACCTTGCCGAAGCGGTCTTAGAAAGCCGATGGGATAGATCGAAAGGAGTGCGCCATAGAATGCATCGCGGGGTTATTGGAACAGCCTTAGTGCAAGTAAGAGAGCATGCTGTCATTCAACAGGAGATAGAGGACTCACTGATTGTATGCCAAGTTTGAGAAAAGAAGTGTGTGTCAGCCCGGTGACCAATTACAACGGGAGCATGCTTTGAATGTGGCCAGCACGGCCATCGGGATAGGAACCGTCCGCATAAGTCAAAGAGAACTCAAGCATCGCTACCGCCGGCGGGGACGCCACTAGGATGGCGAAAGGAATATGAATGGATTGACCATGCCTCGAGCAAAGAAAGAAAGTTTTTGAGATGTTTTTATCAGAGTATCGCAGCGAGATTTTCAATGAAGGTTGTAGAATTTTTGTTGCGGTGATAAAGTAATAGAAAGATGAATCTCTGACTATAGCCGTTCTTGAAGGGTTTGCTTATATATGACCTGGAAGTCATTTATAAAAGATTTGGCTCGAGGAGCTTTCTAGGTTATGAATCGTGGCGAGATATAATTCAATTTGTTCGGTTAGCGTGTGAAAGTTTTGAATTACTAAAAGTCGGAAGGGACCTCCAATCCCTATTATTCGTCACCGAAGACAACCTGGTTCTCGGTTGTAGGTTGCCAAATCTATGGCAACTGTAGTGCATACATCAGTTGAGGAACCGAATATGGAGAACATAGCCATGGTACAGAAGTTGTCTGAGGTGTTTCCTAAAGAATTGCCAGGTCTGCTGTCAGAAAGGGAAATAGAGTTCGTAATTGAATTAGCACCCGGAGCGAGCCCGTCCCTAAGGCTCCTTACCGGATGGCTTTATCTCGAGTTGAAAGAACCGAAGGTGAAGATGCAGGAATTGTTAGATAAGGGATTCTTACGTCCCAGTGCATCACCTTGGGGAGCATCAGTCTTGTTTGTGAAGAAGAAGGATGGTTTGTTGCGTTTGTGTATCGATATTCTCCAAGATCGACTTGAGGACAGGGTATCATCATTTGAGGATTTGAAAGGAAGACATACCGAAGTTGGCATTGCGTACTTGATACGGCAATTGTGAGTTCACCGTATTATCGTTCGGTTTGACGGACACTCCAAATTTAGTATGGGTCCGATGAACAGAATGTTTAAGGGTACTTGGATTAGTTTTGTGATCGTGTTCATTGATGTTATCCTGATGTGTTCAAAGAGTGCTTAGGAGCACAAGAGACATTTGAGGATGGTACTTCAAATCTTGAGGACTCTTGGATTTTTCGATGAGCTTAGCATATGCGAGTTTTGGATGACTCGTGTTGCGTTCCTAGGTCACGTGATTTCAAGTGAAAGAAATCTTCGTGGACCCCGCCAAGATTGAAGTAGTGATAATTGGTCAAGATTGACTACAAAGTGGCGAGATCGAAGTTTTTGGGTTTAGCGGTATTACGAAGGTTTGTCGAAGGGTTTTCAGCTTTAGCGTTGCCGTTGACTCGACTACTGAAGAAAGAAAAGAAGTTCGTGTAGACAGACAAGTGCGAGCGTAGTTTTCACGAGCTTAAGCAGAAGCTAACTACCGCACCTGTGCTGACCATTCCATCTGGTCCTGGAGCTTACGAGATCTACAGTGGTGCGTCGTTTAGAGGATTGGGTTGCGTGCTAATGCAGCATGGCAAGATTGTTGCATACTCGTCTGTCGCTTGAGACCTCGTGAACGGAATTACGAGATGCATGACTTAGAACTTGCGGTAATTATTTTCGCTCGAAGATTTGGAAACATTAATTGTGCGAGAAAAGACTCTAGATCTTCGTTGACCGTTAAAGTCTCAAAGTATTTATTCTCTCGAAGGAATTGACTATGAGATAACACCGTGAACCGAGATCTTTGAAGGACTAGGATGGTGGTATCTCGGTATCACCTCGGAAGGATGAAAGAAGTCACCGATGCGTTGAGTCGAGAGTCTTCATTTGTGCATATGCTGGTTAAAGTATAGACCTTACTTGAGAAAGTTCGAAATTCGATTTTCAAATCTGAGGTAGGCCACCTTCGAATTTTATGGCCACTCTCAGAATTGAACCGGATATTCAGATTAGAATCAGATGCTTCAATGGACAGACTCAGAGATTCAAAAGATTTTGCAAGAGGATACCGAGAAGAGGAGAACCGATTTTCAGATTTATGAGTACGATTGAGTATACCGATGATACCGAGATTTAAAGAAGAGATCTTATCGGAAGCTGGTCATAGCAGCTTCAGCATTGTCCAGACAATACGAAGGTGGGTTAGAATTTGCATCAACGGGATTGGTAGATCGGTATGAAGACAGATATCACTGATAGGTCGCAAGTGTCAGATGTGCTAACAAGAGAAAGCACGGTTTTACAAGTCGAGAGGACCTTTGTAATCTCTCGAGATCTCCATGAGGAAGTGGGAACTCGTCATAATAGATTTTTGTGACAGTCTATCGAGGAGTCAATGTGTTAATAATTTCATTTTGGGTAGTGATCGATTGACGAGATGGACGAAATCAGCCCACCTTGTGGGCTGTGCGGGAGGATCTTGATTGGATTAAGCATGCGAAGTGTATGTGCGTCAAATAGTTCATCTGCTTAGAGTGTTAGTGGGCGAGTTATATCGATTTAGACCGAGGGTTCCCGGTTTCAGCGATCGACAAATGGTTCCTTTTTGAGATAGTGCGGAAAGCGGTGTACGAGAACTTCAGTTGTTGAGTTGAGATCAGAGAATGAAAGGTCGCAGCCTAGAGTCAGTTCAGTAGTCAGTGGACGCAGTTGCAAATATCGGTGACAGATTAAGGACCGCTCAAAGCCGCCGGAAAATTTACGCAATTAAGTATTGAAAACCTTTGAATTTTCAAGTTGAGAACCCTGTTCATCCTTGGATGTCGCATAGGATAGGGACATCTCGAATTGTTAAGAAAGGATTAGCCGGAATTGTTTAATCGGTGAAATATTTCAAGTTTGGGTTCAAATGAGAATTTTAGCCTTAAATGGAAAAAGAAAGCGGTTTGGAGCACCGTCGGCGCGCTCTAGCCGAGTGGTACCGGGGATGAGGCCGCAGTCCGAAGTCGGGGTTCGAAAGCCTGACGCGGCGGTTAGCCGCTTAGTGGAAAGAAAAAGAAACTAAAATAAAAAGAAAAGAAAAAGAACAAAAAAATTTGCAATTTTCATTTTTGTAAAGATGGACAAGTGCTTAACCTTTTTGGAATCAAGATTTGGTCCGGACAAATTGGAAGTGATTCGTCGACACCGAAAGTATCGATAGTAGTACGAAGCGAGAATGAAGGAAGGAGCGTAATGATGAGACGACAATACCCCACCATTTTGAAGAAGAATTTGAATGGTTTAAATTTCGAGGACGAAATATTTATAAGAGGGGAAGAGTTGTGACATCCTGAAATTCGAGCCATTTGAGGAATGAATGGATGTGAATTTCGTCAATGCATTGTTGGTTGATCTCACTCAGAATTGATCACTCTTGAGATACCGACCTTGAAGGGGAAGGGCTAATGAGGACGAGAACTCGTACGGCTAAAGGACTCGACACAGGGAAAACGACTTGACCGTGAGACTTGCGTGAGGATGATCCCGTAGATAGGCGAGCCGATTCAAAGGACGACTAGAAGTTGATTCGCGGACGAACATAATGGAACGACGGGTGATTCCGTTTGCTTGTTATCGAATCCGCGAACGACCCTATGTCGATCCTCGCAATCGTGTACTTTGAAATAAGAATCTATCCTCCGTAATTTCATGCGGTCAAGGACGTCCATGCGTCGAGATGTCTTGAACGTGGTTTGGCACGAGTCGGTTACGCGTGAATCCTCCGAGCCGCCCGTCGGTCGAGTTATAACCAAAATGGCATTAGGGCGAAATTGACATGGCATGAGAACTAAAGATTAGACTTCGAATTATCGGGAATGTCCTGGACGGACTTTGAATGAAGCTACTTCAAACGGTCGACACGCGCAGTTAAGCGGCGGTTGAAAAAGGGATTTTTCGGACAGAGGAAGTGAGTCCGTGAGGACGTGGGCCGGGCCAAGCTAGTGTGGGCCTAGGCCCAAGGTGGGAAAGCCACCATGGTGGGCCTAAGAAAATCAAATGAACCCATTGGGCCTAAATCAACTATTCATCTTCTAAGCCCATTGGGCCAATTCTTATTCATTTCAAACCCAAACAATTTCCAAGCCCACTCCTATTCATGGCCAAGCGCAATCCTTAGGCCCATCCACCAATTTCAGCCCAAGGTCATATTTGTAATTTGTGCGAGGTGAAATGACCAAAATGCCCCTAGAGCTTGTGGATAAGGGCAAAAGAGAAGAGAGAGAAGATGATGTCATGCATGGGGAATTGAAGTGGCCATTTAATGGCTTTAATGAGGAGTGCAACAGCTCTCCCATCACCCTCTCTCTCCCTCATTCGGTCCCCATCTCGAACGGAGCTCTCTCTCCTCGTTTTCCCTCTCTTCCAGTTTCTGCTCCAGCTGACCCTTCGGTGAAGAATCGAGTCAAAAGTGGTCTTCCCGGTTGAATCACAGAACGAGCCACCTATCACCGTGACCGGGAGAGACAGACCGTTCCAACGAACTTGATTTTGTCCCGAACGGAGCCGCCGTCCGTCCTGTAAGGCCGTCGCAAGCCGCCTGTCGCCGGTCCGTCGGTCCGCCTGCAGCCTGCACTGTTTCGCGTTTTCGGGCATTTTTCTCCCATTCCAGCCGTTCCTTTGCCCATTCCATCCACCCACAAGATCCCCAAGACCCCCGGGAGCCACCGGTTGCCAACCACCCGCTCGCCGGAGCTCCGATTGGCCCGTTTCCTCGCCGTTCAGCCCTTCTTCTTCTCTGGTTCGGTCCTTGGAACAGAAGCAGAAAACCAGCAAGGGTTTTCAGTCGTCGTGGCTCATTTTCAAGCCCTTCCCGATCTCGCTTGGTGTCGCCGCTTTGGGGTTTATCGACCGCCTTGGCGTCGTGGTCGCCGTGAACTCACCGGCGCGCAAAACCGGTGAGTTTATCTTCTAAACCTCGCTTAGTAAGTTAATCATGCTTAAGGGGTGTTTAGATTAGTCTAATTAGGTTTATGTGGTTAAATTAGATTATTTTAATGTAAATTAGATTAGTTGTATGATTAGTTTAATGGGTGTTTAATTAGGGCTAATTGTATGCTTAAATTAGTGTAATCTTGTTTAAGCCCTAATTAATTATTTTTAATTAATTATTTATTTCGAATTTATAAATATTATTTTATTAAATTATATTATATTATTATAATATAATATTTAATTATTTAATTTTCGGAATTTAATTTAATTATTTAATAATTTCGAAAATTTTGCCGGGATGGCCGGTCGTTAGAATTTCATGCGATCGCGAAGAAGTGTGGTCGGTTTTGCCAATTGTATGTTTAAATTGAGAAATTGAGTGATTGATGATTTTGGTTAATAATTCCAAAAGTGTGGAATTGAGTGATATTGATGAAGTTGTGGTATTTAACTTGAAAATACCCGGTGTTAGCTTCTAACACCGTGATTGCTTTGTATGACTAGTTTGAATCGTTGGTTGTTATTGGATTGAATATCCAGTTCTATGGTTTATTATTGAATGATAGCTTTGGCGAGCATTGGTTTATATATATATGTATCGCTTGTGCGAGCTATTATATTATATCGATTCTGACTTTGGTGAGCTATTATATTATATCGATTCTGACTTTGGCGAGCTATTATATTATATCGATTCTGCTTTGGCGAGCTATTATATCGATTACGCTTTGATGAGCTATTATATCGATTCTGACTTTGGTGAGCTATCTATCTATACAATCTTGTGCGAGCTATTATATTATCTATCGATTCTGACTTTGGTGAGCTATCTATCTATACAGCTTGAGCGAGCTACCGTCTATATGTTACAGCTTTGAGAGCATATGTCGTATTAACGACCGGTTTGATAGACGGTATGGGATGATAGATAGTATTGGTTGATGGATAGTATGGATTGGAATGGAAGATAGATAGTTTGATTAAATTGAATCGCTGGATCAATTGTTTGATTGAGAATTGAATTGTACGACGTGCGGGAAGGAATTGAGGCGAGGTAAGTCCTCTATCCTATTTGTGTGGCTAGAGCGCCCGAGGCTTATTTTCTTCCTAATCGAGTTTTAGGGGTAGGACTCGCCGAGACATTGTCTCATCCCGGTTTGGGGAAAATATTTCAGGTTCTTAGATGGCGTCGTGGAGGACTCGAAGCCATGGACATTTGTGGAGGTAGAGATCCAAGAATCGGCGAACGTGTCGACTAGTGGTCATAGGACAGCTCCCTTTTTGTTGAGCCTGTCTATTTTGTAGACAATCCAAAGGTTGTATATAAACCTATGTGTTTATAAGAAGGCTTGTTTGGTTGTAATTAATTGCCTGCTTTTCTATCCCAAGTTAAATGTTGTCAGGGGATTTGTTTCGCTTCCGCATGTGCAATAAAAATGAATGGGTCGGCGACGTGTCCTGGGAAGTCGCATAATTTCTATCGACCAGAGTGGGATGTTCGCGTGCTCGAGGTTCGGGGCGTGACACCAATTGCATTGAAATATGGTACTTCAGGACCAAGTATCTCTTCATTTAATTCTCTAAGACGAAATATGTCCTTTTTGGGATCTAGAGACCTTACAACCATAGGGGTGCTCAATGGGTGAGCTTTGTCTATGTTGAAGCGTTTAAGCAATCTTTCAACATATGCTGATTGATGAACGATTATTCCATTTGCTTTATGCTCAAGCTCTAGACCAAGACAAAGTTTGGTTTTACCCAAATCTTTAACTTCAAACTCCCTTTTCAAATACTCAACAGTTTCAGCTAACTCTTCTGGAGTTCCAATTAAATTTATATCGTCGACATAAACTGCTACAATAGCAAATCCGATTTCTAATTTCTTAATAAACACGCATGGGCAGATAGGATCATTCTTGTACATTTCTTTAATTAGGTACTCACTTAGGCATTGATACCACATGCGACCGGATTGTTTTAACCCGTACAAGGATCTTTTGCAATTTTATTGAGAATAAATTATGGGGAGTGCATGCTTCAAGTATTTTGAATCCCTCGGGAATTTTCATATAAATATAAGAATCTAATGAGCCATATAAATATGCCGTCATAACGTCCATAAGACGCATTTCCAATTTTTCAAACATTGCTAGACTAATGAGAAAACAAAATGTAATCATATCCATCACATGTGAATATGCTCATTATAATCAATCCCAGGTCTCTAGGAGAATCCTTGGGCAACGAGTCAGGCTTTATACCTGACAACCTCGTTTTTCTCATTTCGTTTTCGGATAAATATCCATTTATATCCAAAGGGTTTTATATTATCGGGGATACGAGTTATAGGTCTAAAAACCTCTCGTTTAGTTAGGGAAGCTAATTTAGCTTTAATTGCTTCCTCTCACTTAGGCCAATCTTGCATTTGACGACATTTAATAATAGATTGTGGTTCACAATCATCATTCATAATTGTATGAGCAACTGAGAATGCAAAAGCATCATCAACGATGATTTCATTTCAATCCCAAATTTCATTATAATATGTAATGGAATTCTCAATATTCCCGGGATTGGTATTCCTTTCGTGGGTTTGCGCCTCTTCAGGGGCAATAAGCTCTTCAGGAGCAAGCACAACGCTAGGCTCTTCTAGAGCGGATTCCTGATTCTTTCCCTTTCGTTTTTGAGGAACAGTATATTTTGATCCTATTGGTCTACCACACTTCAAGTGCGGGGGATTTTGATCCATTTTAGTCTGTCCTTCAAGAACAGCTATCCTAGCTGGAACATTTGCAGCCGGAATATGATAATAGTGTAAATAAACATGCAAATGTGTTATTACGCGTAGATAATAGGCAAACATGGGATCATTTACAGGATGCGTTCACTAGTACCATAAAATATCGAAATGGTCCACTTGGTGGTTGTATTAATCCACAAATATCACCCTGAATTCTTTGTAAGAATAAAGGAGATTCAAAATTAACCTTTGTTATATAATATTTGATAATGAGCTTTCCTTGTGAGGAAGCCTCACAATTATAATCATTGGACAACAATACATTTATATCCTTTAAAATGTGCCTTTTTGTATTTTAAATTATCCTACGCATCATTGAAGCGCCAGGATGACCAAGGCGATCATGCCACAGTCCAAACTGATCAGGGCTTACCAATCTCCAGGATGTGGTGGCATAGGTTTCAACAGCCTTAATCATGACACAATACAAACCTATAGAAAAAGCTTCTAGCTTCTCATGGATGGTCTTCAAGCCCATTTTATAAAAGGAAATGCCAATATATTCCTTATCTTGCTCATAAATAGTCTTAATATGGTACCCATTACGGCGTACATCTTTAAAACTGAGCAGATTCCTTTTTGATCTAATGCTTAGAAACGCATTCTCAATATGCAGAACTGTGTCATTTGGCAAAATAATTGTGGCATTCCCAAAACCATCAATAATCGAAACAGGTTCAAATATTGTATGGATTTGTGCTTTACGCAATGTCATACTTGAGAAAAAGTGTTTACTACGAAATATAGTGTGTGTTGTTGCACTATCAAGCAAATAAACATCTTCCTTTTTCTCGGTATTTTCCATTTGCATCTATATTGACAACTTCATGTGTCAAGTATCATAAAATTTGCATATAATCCTTGCAAAAATAAATCCTTATTAATTAAAAGGATTTCCAAATATCCACCGCCACTTCAAGAGTAGAAAGATACTTTTAGATTTGAAATTTGGCTTCGGGCCAAGAAAAATAAAAATGAAGAATTGATAGAAGAAGATGAAGTATAAGTTGATTAATAAAATGAATATCCACATTGCAAAAATTACTTACTCTCGGTAGATCTTCGTGCTGATAACGTGTTATAAAATATTGCGTTGCGAATATATAATAGAGAAGAGATTGAGAAGAGAAAGCAAGTGAAAACCATAGATAGTAGATAAAACTAGAGGAGAGTTCTAGTTCTACTATCTCACAATTGTTCTGTGTTGTGATTGTTCTACTGTTCATCAAAACTAAACTCTTATTTATAAAAAATAAGAATGTACTCATCATTAATATTAATGTATCGAATGATACATGTACTAGATAAGGGAGATGAACGTTCACTATATAGGGAGATGTACTTAGAATGTATTATATAAATGTACCATGATAAGTACATTAGATAAGATGAATATAATGAATATTCATTCATGTATTTCATAACAAACTTTCCTCATAATTTCTTACCCACGAAACATTGTTTTAATTTGGATAATTTTATTCGTTTTAGATATCTTTTTGGGTAAGGAAGGAAGACCGGTAGGCAACAATAAATATGGTAGGTACTAGGTAAGTTGTTGTGATCTAAATGCGTACTGTTAATCCACTTTACAGTCGTGCGACTTTAGTGCTGAGTGATCTTGTGGTCCCCTTTTCTTCTTTTTTTATTTGTCCGAAAGATTGTGTGAGTGAAGGGAAGAGAGAGAGACAATCCATCATGGAACCACCACCGATAAAATTACATGACAAGATATAAAGGCTGAAAATATAGTAATTGATTATGCTTGAAATCACATCACCACGAGCTGAGCCGTTGCTTTTTGACATGGAGTTCGAACATGCACTCGTCTACGAGGTGAAAACTTTCTATGCCCCTAGTATGCATGCACTGAAGCCATTGACACCTTGACGCCTATATCCACGTGGTAGAGTTGATGTATATTGCTTAGAAAATATGCAGTGGAACCGAGATGCGTCATCCGAAGAGCACAGGGAAAAACTCTTGTGTTTGACTTAATAATACAAAGGGGAAATAAAAATGTAGACAGAGCTCCAAATTGCAAGGTTTTATCTCCCTATCCGTAAAAACTTCTTGTCCATAAGGGGGAAGACCAAGCGAACAATAGTTCTCCGCAGAAGCTATTGAACAATGAAAAAAAAAAAAGAGTCCCTAGAGTCCTCCAAACCAATCCCACACAGCAAACGGCAAATGGAATAAACTAGAATTTTAATCACTGATATGAAATCTCTATTCCACAGTTGATTTTCCAAAACATTACAAATATAGAGAACGATACGTGTTTATGAGAAATCGATATAAAAAAAAAAAAAAAAACAAAATAACAATACAGATGTTAACTAAATCTTTTAGTATTTGATGAATACTTTGATAGAATTGATAAGATACTTTAAAATAAAAGCAACACGATTAAGTAGAAGTAAAAGTTAAAAGAAAGGCCTCAATAACTATAAAATCAAATCACAAATATCGGATACTCATTATGTAATTTCAAATGATTAATTAATGTACAAAACGATTGATTAACAAGAATAATTAAAATAAATTAAAATAAATAATTTTTATTGATCGATCATTTTTTCATTGATTAATTATTTTACAATACATAAGTGTATTTAATTTTTGTAATTTGACGACTCATTTCACTTTTTTCATTTTTTTTACAACAATGAAGTATAAAAGAGAGATTCCATTCAAACAATGAGAATATGTTTTTACCCCTCAAAAGTCACAAGTATTGCAAATGTTAATGGAAAAGATAATTGATGTTAATGGCTAAAAAAAAAAAATGAAAATAGAGGGGGAAAATTGTGTAATGGCGAAAAGATCGGAGGCAAACGTGTACTGAAACCCAAATTCAAAGGTTTCATAACGATCCCTAGATACGCTACGACCCCTGAAAAGGTATCAAAAGCACCAACGGACTATATTGTAGTCATTAGACTGATGGATTCCACTTAAACAAGGCCTAACATTGAATGGACTATTGTTTTGATTTGGAAATGTATCCTATATCTAAGTGTGATCAAGGATTGTACTAAAGGATAAATTGACAAGGAATTTTCTGTTCTTGGCCGTGTACTCTATAAGTTGGATTTTCATCGATTAATATTGCAATTTTATATAGCCATGTGAGTATTTGAGATTATGAAATTAAGTGGGGGATTAAAGTAGATTATTAAGAGCAATTATGGGTTGATTTGATTAAGGCCTAAGACAACCCAAAAGCAACCCACAAACCCCCCACCATTCAGCTGACCAAGGCCCGGCCCAAGAACCCCTTGAAGCTGTCGACCGAAGGAGGGAGAGGGAAACCAGATGGAGGTCACACCACTTCCTCCACTTATCATCCTCTTGGAGCCAAGTGTCCTTGCATGCAAACATAATGATTACTAACCATGATGCATAACATTATGCAAGATAGGGATTTTAGAGAAAAATAAGTTTTACTGCCCGCATAAGAATTGCTCAGCATTATTGAGTTGTGACCAAGGCGCGATGATGGTGATGAAATTGGAATGTCTTGAATTGTTGGAGATTATTCTGTGCACAATGTAATGTGCCATGGCATGCAAGAATAGATAGGTTAAAGATGAAATATAAGTTATTGAACAATTTGAATAAGTTAAAGATGTAATATAAACTGTTGAATAGGTAGAATATGTTAAAGATTGAATATAAGTTGTTAAATAAATTAAAGATGGAATATAAGTTACTGAATAGTTTGAATATGTTAAAGATGGAATGTAAGTTCTTAAATATATTGAATATGTTAAAGATGAAATATAATTTGTTAAATAGGTTAAAGATGGAATATAAATTGTTAAATAGTTTAAATAGGTTAAAGATAGAATGTAAATTGTTGAATATGTTGAATATGTTAAAGAGTGAATATAAATTCTTAAGCAAGTTAAAGATGTAATATAAGTTGTAGAATAGTTTGAATATGTTCAAGATAGAATGTAAATTGTTGAGTATATTGTTAAATAGGTTAAAGATGGAATGTAAGTTGTTGAATAGTTTGAATATGTTAAAGATGTAATGTACATTGTTGAATATAACTAGTACAACAAAGAAAGAGATAGCTTTATGAGAACCGGAGCAGCATTATTTTACTTTTAATACTACTAGGCTCAATTATTACATAGTTACAGACAAAATTTTTATTTCCTCTCTCCCTTTTGTAGTAGTAGTTTCCTACCACAGACAAAATTTTTATTTTTTAATTAACCACCTCAACAAAATAAATTAAAAAAAAATCAACTAACTGAATTTTTTTAATTATAAAAAGGTAATTTTTTAATTATAAAAAAAACGATAAACGCTTAAAAAGATAGTATTTATAGAGTATGAGCCGTTCCCTCTATTTTATCTCTCTATTTTTTGATACATCACTCTTCTATTCATTCTTCACCCTCTCCCCATTCTTATTATTATGATGGACAATGATGAGACTTTTCGGATTTTTGAAGAAGAAGAGAAGAATGATGAGATTCAAGAAGAGAAAAAGAGAAACAAAGAATGTAAGAATTGCCGTCGTGTCGCTCATAAATTTAGAAGTAAGCGTTGCTGTCATCTTGCTCATAAAATTAGAGATAATAAAGATGATGGTAATACTGCTAGGAAGGAAGTTGCATGAAAGACACCAAGCAAGACTAAGCCACGGATGGAAGTGCCTCTGCAATTCAAATTTTTCTAGGAAGATGAGGAATTAGAACCAACATCAAAATCCCGTGAAGAGATAGAGATTGACAAGTTGTTGAGCAAAATGAAGACTTCTCTTAGAGTCGGAGAAGATGGTTCTCCCATAAAAACTTTCTTCAAAACCCTAGGTAAATATCAAATATGAGTAAGATATATTTTATTACTATTATTTGGCTCTTCTGTATTGATGTTGTGTTTTCTTAGTTTGAAAATATTTTGGATTAACATTGCTAGGGTATAAATAAAAAAAAATAATTTTATTGCAATTGTAATTGGTCCTACTGGGACGACGTGCGAGATGCTGTCGGAGATAACACCAAGTCCAACACTATCGATGACGGGGATATCCGTAAGGTGATAATGGCTTCTCTTTTCCAAACCATGCCCTAGAGTCTTAATGAAAAGGACAAAGATGGCGATGAACTAATTCCAACTAAAGCTTGGTCATCCTTGCAAAAGCAAGAGCCCTATAGTGAAGCATGTAATGCTTCTAATTTTAAAACTAACCGATTTATATGTGAAATTTGTTTCCACCCGAGGACGAGTAGTAACCTATTTCGGATTAAGGGTTGTAGTCATGTGTACTCCATCCATTGCGTTGCTAAGTACGTAGTTTCAAAGATTAATAATAACGTAAAACTTATAGATTGCCCTGTTTCGGGCTGTGGCGGTATTATGAAACCAGAGTATTGTAGGTTGATACTTCCTCCAGAAGTGTTCAATTGCTAGGGCATAACATTATGCGAGGCAGGGATTTTAGAGGAAGAGAGTTTTACTGCCCACATAAGAATTGCTCGGCATTGTTAATCCGCGACCAAGGCGCGATGGTGGTGATGGAATTGGAGTGTCTGAATTGCCGAAGATTGTTCTGTGCAGGGTGAATTGTGCCATGGCATGCAAAAATAAACAAATTAAAGATGAAATATAAGTTGGTGAACAGTTTGAATAAGTTAAAAATAGATGTAAGTTGTTGAATATATTGAATAAATTAAAAATCAAATATAAGTTGTTAAATAAGTTAAAGGTGGAATATAAGTTATTGAATAGTTTGAATAGGTTAAAGATGAAATGTAAGATGTTAAATATATTGAATATGTTAAATATGAAATATAAATTGTTAAATAGGTTAAATATGGAATATAAGTTGTTAAATAGTATAAATAGGTTAAAGATATAATGTAAATTGTTGAATATGTTGAATATATTAAAGAGGGAATATAAATTCTTAGATAGGTTAAAGATGTAATATAAGTTGTTGAATAATTTGAATATGTTAAAAATGGAATGTAAATTGTTGAATATGTTGAATAGGTTAAAGATGGAATCTAAGTTATTAAATAGGTTAAAGATGGAATGTAAGTTGTTGAATAGTTTGAATATGTTACGATGTAATGTAAATTGTTGAATATGTTGAATATGTTAAAAATGAAATGTAAATTGTTGAATATGACTATAATGGCAAAGAAATAGACAACTTTATGAGAATCGAAGCAGTGTCCTTTTACTTCTAATATTGCTAGGCTCCATTATTACACAGTTACAGACAAAAATTTTATTTCCTCTCCCTTTTATAGTAATAGTTGCCTGCTAGAGAATTTTATTTTTACTTTCTTAATTAATCACCTCAGTAAAATCCAAAAAAATAAAAAAAATCAACCAACTGAATTTTCTTAATTATAAAAAAGGTAATTTTTTTAATTATAAAAAAATAATAAACGCTTAGAAATATAGTATTTACAAAGTATGAGCCGTTCCCTCTATTTTACCTCTCTGTTTTTGTATACGTGACTCATCTCTTCATTCTTCACCCTCTCCCCATTCTTATTATTATGATGGACAACGATGAGACTTTTCGGATTCTTGAAGAAGAAGAGAAGAATGATGAGATTTAAGAAGAGATAAAGAGAAACAAAGAACATAAGCATTGCGATCATATTGCTTAAAAATTTAGAAGTAAGTGTTGCCATCGTCTTGCTCATAAAATTAGAGATAACAAAGATGACGGTGATGCTACTAGGAAGAAAGTTGCATGGGAGACGCCAAGCACGACTGAGCCACGGATGGAAATGCCTCTGTAACTCAAGTTTTTCTAGGAAGATGAGGAATTAAAACCGACACCAAAACCCCATGAAGAGATAGAAATTGACAAGTTGTTGAGCAAAATGGAAACTTCTCTTAGAGTTGAAGAAAATGGTTTTCCTAGAGAACTTTCTCCAAAACCCCAAGTAAATATCAAATATGAGTAAGATTTTATTTCTATTATTTTGCTCTTCTGCATTGATATTGCGTTTTCTTAATTTGAAATATTTTGGATTAACATTGCTATGTTATAGATAAAAAGAATAACTTTCTTGAAATTGTAACTGGTCCTTACCGAGACGACGTGCGAGATGTTGCCGGAGATAACACCAAGTCCAATGCTACCAAGGATGGGGATATCCATAAGGCGATAACGGCTTCTCTTCTCCAAACCATGCCCTAGAGCCTCAACGAGAAGAACGATGACGACGACGAAACAATTTCGACTGAAGCTTGGTCATTGTCTTGAAAGTAAAAGCCCTACAGTGAAGCAGGTCATGCTTCTAATTCTAAGCCCAATCGATTTATATGTGAAATTTGCTTTCACCCGAGGACGAGTGGTAACCTATTTTGGATTAAGGGTTGTAGTCACATGTACTGCATCCATTCCGTTGCTAAGTACGTAGCTTCAAAGCTTGACAATAATGTAACACTTATAGATTGCCATGTCTCAGGCTGTGGCGGCATTTTGGAACCGAGAGTATTGTCGGTTGATATTCCCTCTCAATTGCTGGGGCATAACATTATGCGATGTAGGGATTTTAGAGGAAGAGAGGTTTCACTACTCGCATAGGGATTGCTCGGCATTGTTAATCCGCGACCAATGCGCATTGTGATGATGGAATTGGAGTGTCTAAATTGTCGGAGATTTTTCTGTACATAGTGTAACGTGCTGTGACTTGTAAGAATAAATAGGTTAAAGATGAAATATAAGTTGTTGAACAGTTTGAATAAGTTAAAGATTGAATGTAAGCTATTGAATAGGTTAAATATTAAACATAAGTTGTTAAATAAGTTAAAGATGGAATATAAGTTATTGAATAGGTTAAAGATGAAATGTAAGTTATTAAATATACCGAATATGTTAAAGATGTAATATAAATTGTTAAATATGTTAAATATGGAATATAAGTTATTAAATAGTTTAAATAGATTAAAGATAGATTGTAAATTATTGAATATGTTGAATATGTTAAAGAGGGAATAAAAATTCTTAAATAGGTTAAAGATGTAATATAAGTTGTTGAATAGTTTGAATATGTTAAAAATGGAATGTAAATTGTTGAATATGTTGAATAGGTTAAAGATGGAATCTAAGTTGTTAAATATGTTAAAGATGGAATGTAAGTTGTTGAATAGTTTGAATATGTTAAAAATGTAATGTAAATTATTGAATATGTTGAATATGTTAAAAATGAAATATAAATTGTTGAATATGATTAAAATAGCAAAGAAAGAGACAACTTTGTGAGAACTGGAGCAGCGTCATTTTACTTCTAATACTGCTAGGCTTTATTATTACACAATTATAAATAAAAATTTTATTTCCTCTTAGTAGTTGCTTGTCAAAGAAGAAATTTTATTTTCTTAATTAACCACCTCAACAAAATAAATAAAAAAAAAAAAAAATCAACCAACTGAATTTTTTAATTATAAAAAGGAAACTTTTTTAATTATAAAAAAAAACAATAAACGCTTAAAAAAATAATATTTACAGATTATGAGCCGTTTCCTTTATTTTACCTATTTGTATATGTGGCTCATCTCTTCATTTTTCACAATTTCCTCATTCTTATTATTATGATGGACAACGATGAGACTTTTTGGATTCTTGAAGAAGAAGAGAAGAATGATGAGATTCAAGAAGAGAGAAAGAGAAACAAAGAACGTAAGCATTGCTATCGTGTTGCTCATAAATTTAGAAATAAGCGTTGCCGTCGTCTTGCTCATGAAATTAGAGATAACAAAGATGACGGTAATGCTGTTAGGAAAGAAGTTGCATGGGAGACACCAAGCACGACTGAGCCACGGATGGAAATGCCTCTGCAACTCAAGTTTTTCTAGGAAGATGAGGAACTAGAACTAGCACCAAAATCCCGTGAAGAGAGAGATTGACAAGCTGTTGATCAAAATGGAAACTTCTCTTAGAGTCGGAGAAGATGGTTCTCCTAGAGAACTTTCTCCAAAACCTCAGGTAAATATCAAATATGAGTAAGATAGATTTTATTGCTATTATTTGGCTCTTTTGCATTGATATTGCATTTTCTTAGTTTTGAAATATTTTGGATTAATATTGTTAGGACATAGATAAAAAAATTTTTCTTGCAATTGTAACTGGTTCTACGAGACGACGTGCGAGATACTACCGGGGATAACACCAAGTCCAACACTACCGAGAACGAGGATATCCATAAGGCGATAACGACTTCTCTTCTCCAAACCATGCCCTAGAGCTTCAACGAGAAGGACAACGATGGTGATGAAACAATTTCGACTGAAGCTTGGTCATCCTCACGAAAGTAAAAGCCCTACAGTGAAGCAAGTCATGCTTCTAATTCTAAGCCCAACCGATTTATATGTGAAATTTGCTTCCACCCAAGGACGAGTGGTAACCTATTTCAGATTAAGGGTTGTAGTCACATGTACTGCATCCATTACGTTGCTAAGTATGTAGTTTCAAAGTTTGACAATAACGTGACATTTATAGATTGCCTTGTTTCGGGCTATGGCGGCATTTTGGAATCGGAGTATTGTTGGTTGATACTCCGTCAAGAGATGTTCGATTGCTGGGGCATAACATTATACGAGGTAGGGATTTTAGAGCAAAAGAGGTTTTACTGCCCGTATAAGTATTGCTCAGCATTATTGATCCGCGACCAAGGCGCGATGGTGGTAATGGAATTGGAGTGTCTGAATTGCCGAAGATTGTTCTATACACGGTGTAACATATCGTGGCATGCAAGAATAAATAGTTTAAAGATAAAATATAAGTTGTTGAACAGTTTGAATAAGTGAAAGATAGAATGTAAGCTGTTGAATAGGTTGAATAGATTAAAGATTGAATATAAGTTATTGAATAGTTTGAATATGTTAAAGATGGAATGTAAGTTGTTAAATATATTGAATATGTTAAAGATGGAATATAAATTGTTAAATAGGTTAAAGATGGAATATAAGTTGTCAAATAGTTTAAATAGGTTAAAGATAGAATGTAAATTGTTGAATATGTTGAATAGGTTAAATCGGGAATATAAATTCTTAAATAGGTTAAATATATAATATAAGTTGTTGAATAGTTTGAATATGTTAAAGATGGAATGGAAATTGTTGAATATGTTGAATATGTTAAACATGAAATATAAATTGTTAAATAGGTTAAATATATAATATAAGTTGTTGAATAGTTTGAATATGTTAAAGATGGATTATAAGCTGTTGAATATTTTAATAGGTTAAAAATTGAATATAAGTTGTTAAATAGGTTAAGATGATATATAATTTGAGAAAAACAATTGTCAAAACGAGGCCTCTGAAGACTAGACCACTGGAGATGCGGAACTTGAATATAGAATAACCAGTATGCATACCTTCCCTTCTCTCTTCTTCCAATCTTGAAACTCTACTTGAGTAAATTCTCTCAAAGTAGATATATAAAATCATCTCTCTATAACAGTTAAACTTCTAGAGTTTCATGCCCATCGTCAATTCAACAAGAAAAATCCTGTTTTTGTGACTATAACGAACATACCATTTCCTCCTATGCTGAGCATTTTCAAGTGTTCTTTCTTCCCTTCTCTTCTTCATTATCTTTGCCTGAATAATGAGCAATAAAAATAAACAAGAGTGCAACTAGAGTAACATTTATTTTAAAACATTTTTCCTTATAGCATTTGGGGTTTCACATTTATTCATAGAGCACTACATATTCTTAAAAACATATATATAAATCAATATATAAAGTCACTTGAAATCATGCAAGTTTTTGTCAGATTTTTCAAATTTAACCTAAGGTTTTCCCCTATTGGCAGGAAAGTTGATAAGTAAATTCTTTTTTTTTTTTTTGCCAAAAAGACATACATGATGGTTCAGTCATTTGTGTCTTTGGTCAAAATGCCTTACATTAAAAAACCCAAGTCCTTCAGCTCTAACCAAGTATCACTCGTTTATGGATAAACTAACTAGGCAAATGTAAAAGGAATTTCACGGTGCATCTCTTTTGTAGAGACATTGAATGGACGAAAATCATGATGCAATAGTCCTTTTAATCAGAGTTTAGAGGTATGATGTTAAAGTGAAACAGTTAAGTTGGATTATAGGGGTTTAGTAACATAACTATGAAAAGAAAAAAAATGCCAAGGTATAACTAAGAGCCATAAGTCTCCCTAGTTGGCGACTAGACATACAAAAACAGAGCGCTCCAGAGAAGGGAAATGAGCTTCATATGAAAGATAAAGAAACTTTGAGAGGACTGTTAAGTCAACTATCTCCTAAAGGCATTCGAACACCAATTTTTTAAGAAAATAAAAGTTGAATTGATGAATCTGTAGTGCATGAATAGAAGTAGCAAATGGCCATTAAGGAGATCTAAAAGATCTTAGAAGAGGGCACAAGCAGGAGTAGGCAAAAAAATTATGTGATACATTGTATCATATGAAGAATAATAACTTTTTCAAAGAACTTGATGGAGCAAAAAAGGCTTCAAATAGTCTATCCCTAAACTTGTTGCTCACATATTTATCCACTTTATTTTGATTTATTCTCCATTTATTATCCAATTACAAATGCATTTCTACTGAGTTCCGCTATAAACACTAATTTCATTAAATTAACCACCAACATCAAATATGCAAGATAAGTACTTCATAGACAATCATCATCTATTCTTCATCAAATTATGATGCTAAAGTAGAATAATATGTTTCTCTACCCATATGATTTAGGCCCTTAGCTAAATAAATTCATTAGAATCACGGCATATAAAGCTTTCCGAATTTTCAAGAAAACGTTTGGAGAATCACATCATAATCTAGCCAATTGGAGCCTTGAATTGAATTGAATTAATGGAAGGCAATTACAAATGAAACTTACTCTTGGAGAATTTTTTTCGAATTTCTTTTCAAGAAAAATAACTCATTTGAAAACGTTTTTTGATTTTCAAGAAAAATAATTTCTTTCAAAAGCTTTCCAAATTTTCAAGAAAAATAACTTAATTTCCCGATTTTCTTAACCTTTTCGGTTCTTTTTTGTGGAAAATAAACTAATCAAGCCAAAGACCAATAGATAAAACACCTTCACAAAAAGTGACGAAAGAAAGTGGAAAACATTTTCATTGAGTGTCGGACACCTGGAGTGCTAAAATTTGGTACGAAGGGACACTTAAGTGCCAAAAGTTAGGAAAGTGACTCTTAAATGTCAAAATTGTAGCAAAATAGATTACTTAAGTGCCACTCCGGTAAAAATGCTGAAGTAGCGATTTTCCGGCGAAATAAGTGCAAAATAGGCGTCGTTTTGATATCGACGTGGTAAAAAATTAATAAAATTAAATTTATTTAAAACATTTTATAAATAAATAAATAATTTTTTTTTTTTTTTTTTTAAAGGAAGGGGTGGCTGAGGGTTGAGCCCTCATCGCCGCCGCCTCCCTCCTGGCGTTGCCGGGAAGGGCGGCAACCTCGACCGACTGCGTGGGGCCGCGAACCCTCGCCCCGATCTCGACGAGGGTCGTGGCTCTCGCCCAAATTCGACGGGGGTTGGTGGCCCTCGCCCAACCGGGCCAAGGGTGGCCGCTTGTTGAGGTGACCCCCAGCGGACGGCGGCCCTTGGCCCGGCTAGGCGAGGGTTGCCGACCCCGTCGGATCTAGGCGAGGGTTGCGACCCTCACCCAAATCGGTGGTGAGGGCTTGCGGGCCCTCGCCGCCGGTTGGCCATGGTCGCGGCCCCGGCCGGGGGCCACGCGCCCCGCCATCCCTCCCCCTCCATCCACAACCCTTCTCGGTGGCGGAGGCGAGGGCTTAGCCCTTAGCCACCTTTTTTTTTTTTTTTGTATTTTTAAATGTTTTAAATAAATTTAGTTTTAAATTTAATTAAATTAATTTTTATATTTTTTTTACCACGTCGGCACGAAAACGATTTTTTTTTTTTTTTTTTTTTTTTTGTATTGTCTAGCCATGTTAGCGTGCAAAACGATACCGTTTTGCACTTATCTTATCGAAAAAATCGCCACATCAGGTATTTTAGTTGGATTTTCGCCGAAGTAGCACTTAAATGATTCATTTTGCTTCGATTTTGGCACTTAAGTTTTACTTTTCTAACTTTTTGTACTTAAGTGTTCCTCCGTGCCAAGTTTGGACACTTGGATTGTACTTCTCCCCATTTTCATATCTTCAGCTAAGCCTTCAGCTTGCTGACTTACGTCTTGGCTGGTCATCGCCAGCCAGCGAAAGAAATGAGGAGGAAGGAGGAAGGAAAGAAAAAGAAAAAGAGAAAAAAAAAAAATTAATAAAAAAATTTTGATTTTTCAAAATTAAAATTAAAATTAAAAAAATCTAGAAAACCATATCAGATACCAAATCGCTAGTTTATTTTCATAATATTGCCGAAAATATTAGAGATTGAGAGGGAGGAGATGATGAAAGGCGTCTGTCTAATCCAATCCTCTGATTTTTATGATTTGTTCATGTCCAAATGCCGAGTGTCCAAAGATTTCCAAAGTTCAAAATGAGGTGCTAGTCAAAGCATGGGAAAGACCCATGAATTCATATCTCATCAGTCATCGCCACCTCTCTCCTCAAATTACGCAGATTATTCCTCTTTTCACAAAGAGAACGAGACAGGTAAGGCTTTTGGGCCTGATCCACGTGTAGAATAAGATGTGAACTTCGCAAGCCCAGGAAACAAACATAAATGGGCTCAAGCCTGCACTAAGCCCATTTTCTAATATCTTTACTAAACACATCTTTATCACTTTCCCTTTCTTTTATAATCAGGTTTTATTATTCGTTTTACATCTCTTTCTTATTTTCATTTATTACCTCTGGACGCCTTGTGTTTGTCTCTCCTTCAACGTTTCATCTTCCCAGAATCTAACATATCAAATTCACTTGTAAATTCTAAGAAAAAGCCAGCAAGATTAACATTCAAACAACCATCGACTTCACCGGAAAAAATATGAGATTAAGTTCCTCTTATTCAGCCACCGTCCATCTTCAACCCACACAAAAAAATTTCTCCGTTCATCGGCCTTTCTGATGATGTAAATCTACCCTAATAATTAAACAAATCTCTTCATGACTTCAATCTCAACTTTTTACCCAAAAAAATAAAAAGAAGAAGAAAGTTCGTTATAAATGTTTGTACGTATCTACTGTGCCCGAATAACATTTAACTCTATATAGTAATTGTAATTTACAATATTCAAGATGATTGACAAGTAATCTATTAATGTTTACCATTCTAAATTTGGACTCAAAAAAGCATCGAGTATTCCATGAACATTAAACTCTATTAATTTCACTTATAGGACAATGGAAAGTATGTTTAAAAAATGGATAAAAATCTTTACATATTATTGTACTCTCTATTAATTTCACTTCACTATTTCTATCTTTACACATAAAACAAAACGAGTTGTCTGTTACTAATTTGAATTAAAAATGAAAAGTTCTTATGTTACAAGTTAGGTGAAGTTTTTTCAAGATAAATAAATTCTTTAAATATTACCTCCCTTTTTACCTAATAAATTTTTCCAAAAAATCAAATTCTTTCTTCTCACGTTTCTCCGTACAATAGAGGGAACATATGTTTTGAAAAATCATGGATAATGTCTGATATTCATTACATGATTTTTCCTTTTTACCAGCCTCTCCGACTGCATTAAAAGGGAACAAAAGGATAGAGAATTAGAAATGATATGTGGATTGCCCAAGTCCCGACGGGGAAGTATCTGGACGATGGCTCAAAGTCCGCTCCCTGCACCCTCGTCTTTATTACTTAATTCTAAATTCCTAATTCCCTTCTATTAATTTTACGGATTGTTACCATAAAATTATTTAGTTGTACTCCGTTTGTTTGAAAGAAAACTGTTTTTAGGAAATTATTTCTTCCAATTTTCTAGTATTTGAATGATGGAAAGCTAATTGATATTTGGAAAATGTTTTCAATGGACTAAAAACCATAAGCTTATATTGGGAGAAACGACTTCCATTTCTGATAAGAAAGAAATTACTTTCCCTAAATTATCAAACAAATGAAAACTAACTGTTTTGAAAATGATTTTCATGTAAAATATTTTCATTTATCACTATGAAATTTTCAGTGAAATAAACACACTTTTAAAAAGTGATGAAGCCTTCCAAAATACACTATTGCCAACAATTCTTCTATATATAGCCATTTATATTGGTTATACCAGTAAGTTTCATGCTTTTGTAAATTCTTCTGACCACGTGTCAAAATTTCTATATTTGAATATTAATGTGGGATGCAACCTTTTCTCCTGCCCATCCTTATTGTTATCCCTAAGTTTGATTGTATGGAGACCACTACCGCCGGTTAAACATTGCATGAAACATCTTGCTATAAGATGAAAGACAACTTTTTTTTTTTAATCACAAAATTAATAATTTGAAAAGATGAAATATTGTGTGTTTTCGCATAAATCTCTCACAATTCCAATATTTGAACTAGCATTCTCATCTAAAAACAGTTCTACTTTATTTCCTTTAATTTTTTTGTTCTTCAATTTTATTTTATTTTTAAAAAGAAGGCCACACGTGCCTAAGTGTCATTTCTGTTGGTAGGATATAAAGAGCAGTTCTCTTGTAACACCTTCAAATAGGGGTCAAAATCAGAGTCTGGCGGATGCTGCAACTTTATCTGAAGCAGGTGAAGGAACCGTATACAATCGACAGCATGATGTTTTTAAGGGCATGATACTCTCTATACGCTAATCATAGTGGGACCATCTATTTCCTTAAATATCGCAATTCAATCTAGGTTGCCTAACCCTCTTTAAGATTCGAAAATCCATGTCTAAATTAGGCAAACAACATTTGGAAACTCCAGATTGCCCCCAAACTCAAACACTTTCTATGGTCTCTATGCCAGAATGCTTTGCCAACTAAAGAGAACCTTTTTCACAGGAAAATCAGCTCAACCCCTATCTATACTCTATGCTCTACCAAGCAAAACGAAACTTCGGAACACCTCTTTTTCTGCTGCCCTTGGACTTCACAGGTTTGGTCTCATCACCAAATTCGTATCCCTATCAACCCAGTAGTTATCCACCGCATAGAAGAATGGTTCGCGACTCTATCTAACACAAGGAAGAATGAACCTGGTATGGAGCTGATCGCCACCCTAATATGGCAAATCTGGAAATCAAGGAATCGATTCATCTTCGGTTACCACAAACTGACGTAGGCCCGATCCCTTTCATGTGGTAGATGTCGCTCTTGGTCAAGTTCACTCAGCCCGCACCATCTCGGCCTTTGATCTCGGTCCCGTGTCCGATCGCCGTCCGCCTTACTCGCTATGTTGTGGAGACCCCGATTCTGGAGCCCGAAGATCAACACGGATGGGGCTTTTCAGCCGAAGCAACACCGGATCGGTAGCATTTTTGTGTCGCGATCACTCAGGCCGACAGCTAAAAAGGCTTCACACTAAGAATCTGTACTGCGTCTTTGGCATTGCGGGTTGAAGTCCAAGCTCTATCTACCGCTCCGACCTACTTGCTCGATTCAAACCAAAACAGGGCTCTCCTCCTCGAATCCGACTGCCTGGTGTTGGTGGAAGCGCTTCGTGATCCGGAGACATCGCCTTGGGAGATCAGGCTGCTGTTGAACGAAGCTGCAACCCTTCTCTCTCGCCTCCCTCGTGCGAGCGTTAGGTTTTGCCACAGGGAAGCGAATTTTGCTGCAGACTGGGCTGCTTGGGCCCATAACAACGGCTCTCTTCCACATAATTGGGCCGTATCGATCCCAACTCCTTTACTTGATATTCTAGCCCTTGACGCTTTTAAAGCCGGTTGTAATCTTCGTTAATAGTTATAATATGCTTCTCTTTGTCCAAAAAAAAAAAAAAAAAAAAAATAGGCAAACAACTCTCATATCGAGAAAATGTTATTTGAATCAGCGGAAGAAATTCAATATTTGGTCACATTATAAGGAAAACCTTTTCTTTTTCATTCGGATAGTGCTTTTAAAGAGGATGTGACACTTAAGCTCGTTATAATTTATACTTTATTTTTTAGCTCTTCCAATTTTGCTCAAATCGTGTTACGCATCGATCGTTTGCAGTTGGATTACTCTCATGACCCAAAAGCTCACTTACATAAATGGAGTCTGTGAAAATGATGTCTGAGTTCATCATGTCTCAACTGTCTAAATTTATTTTTTGATGAATCGCAAATGTTATCAAGAGGTGGAAAGTTTCATTTTTTAATAGAAACAGTCAGTTGATTTCATTGTTCACCGACATATATATATTGCCAGTTACGTGAAACTATCTCAAGAATTCACTTTAATAACTATACTATACATGAGACGCATTAAACCCTAATTTCGTCATCCAATCCCACTCGTGAATGGACTAAATGCAACGGGAGACAAATTACACCATCGAGAGCCATTGCACTTTAACTTATCTAGGAAAAATAATGTATTGTGGGATGCACTTCTAGAATTATATTCGCCTAATGTAATTTTGGTCAAATAAGCCAACAATAACGAGGCCGCAATTGCTACAGTGATGGAGTTTTTCGGATCTCGGTTCAATCCGCAGGACCGACGGCGACTTAAAAGGGAAATTTATACGTGTCGTGGAAGTGCAGGGACGAAGAATTGGTCCTTTTTGGTCACAGAGCGGAAAATAATTGATTGAGGAAAATATGTATTATTCGTGCTATAGCTTTGGAAGATGAGTAAGGAAGTTGAGTAATGTGGACCTATTGTTATTGTCATTTATCAATAAGTTTCTCTAGAGATATAAAATAAATAATCCCCGGAAATACTTGGAAGAGTAGATAAATATTTAAATATCAGATGATCTTATAGGCACTTCATTATGTGATATTGATGTCACATGTGGTACTAACTAAAATAAAATGGGATGACTCGAAATAGAAAGTCACTCAAACAAGAAAATAGGATTATTTTAGGAGGGCCAACATAATCAAGCAAATCTTAGCATTATTAATGGCCACACTTTCTTTGCCAGGATTTTAAATTGGTCGTCAGAAGATAACATAAATTACAAATCTCTGATCCTCTTTGCCTCGCATAGGTGTATGTTGACTCTGAAATAACACTGCTCTAAAATTCTCATATAATGCGGGAGACTAATTAAATATCCAAAAGAGAGATAAATTCTTATTTCCCTCGCATGGAGATACAAATTTTTAACTTAAATTACCTCGTTTGAATTGTCATAAATTGAGAGTGAAATTGCATGTTGACCATATGTACCTTATACCACCAGTGAAATGTCCCGCCTATACCTTGATTTTCAATTGATCGCTTCATCTGTACTCAAAATTGCTAAATAAAACGTTGTCCATCAATCTTATGGTCGAAATAGTATTTACAGGGATTTTTTTTTTTTTCCGTTAGATTTGTATTGGGTACATGCTTTTGTTGATTGAAAAATACACGCAATAATCCTCCAGATTTTACGGTATAGTAACTAATGCACATTTTACTTATTTATTGAAATCTTGTGACAATTACAGACCAAAAAAAAAAAAAAAATCTTGTGACAATTCTATAAATAAATTTAGTTTAAAGTGAGCATTAACAATATAGTACATGTCAGTTTTAGCAAAATTTAAGGAAACTTAAGTAGAGGGGCACTTCTCACCGATTCTAATATTATAAAGGGGCACCCGACAAGAAAATTTGCCGAGGGTATTACTTAATAAAAGACCATATTGCAGGGTTTGTTTTCTGCAGTCGAAACTCCTGTTAACAAGCGTTGCTGCCCTAAGCACGTCGGATCCTGCTTGTTTTGGCCATGTAAGCTCCCTATTTTTCGCATTTTACCCTTGAAATAACAAAAATAATCAAGAATTCATTTAATTCGTATGAACTACGGGAGAATTTCGGATGTTGCTGAGACGCTGCGTTTCGAAGAAGAAAGAGTTGTCACAAGCCGATTTTCGGGAAAATTGTTCAAAATATTTCAAATCTATTGCACTTTTGTCAATTCAATTTTAAATTTTTTAATTTTGCCAATTGAATTTTAAACATTTTCACATTTTATCAATCGAGTTTATCTAGCCAATTTTGATTGAAATTTGCTAATGTGGACAAATGTTAATATTTTTCAATTTTTTTCTAAATTTTTTCTTCCTTTCTTCTACCTTAAGCTAGTGGTTGAGTCGTCTGGCCTCACCTAGACTAGGGTTAGGCCTCGCCTAGGCTAGGGTCACCATGGCTTGCCATGGGCGAGGCACAGCTAGTCGAGTGTGGAGAGCCCTCGCCCAAGTCAGATTTGGCAAAGCGAACCGTTGCCCAAGCCAAGGTGGCCTTGCCGGGTGCTGCCCCTTGTCGGGCCTTGCCTATGGTGGGTGAGGTTGACCCTCGCCTATGTGTAAAAATATTTTATTCTTTATCTGTTTCTTTTTCTTACAAGACATAAAAACTGTTGAGATCAACTCAGCCAACCATTGTTTGCTCTTGAATACTAGAAAAGAAGATCGCGTACTACTTGAATGTGAATTTGTCTTACTTAATTAGGATGTAAGTTCAGAATGTTGCTGAATTCTAGACGGACATGAAATGTAAATGCATACTAAATGAAATTGTTAGGCTCTGTGATTCCTCGTCAAACTACATTAGTAAAGAACTCTTTAATTGCAAGCAAATAAACCTCTGACTAGAGCAATGAGAAATCCTCTATTTATGTAGCAATAGTTAAGTAGACAAAACGGGCTTTACTCTCTCGAAGAAGCCGAGAAGTCTTTTCCTCTCTCTTCTTTGTCTTCTTCATCCTTTAGGCATGAGGAGAATTTGAGCTAGTCTCACCCTTCCCCCCATCTATTTTGATTTTCTTTAGGTCTTTTTTTGTACCTTTCCTTTTTTTTCTCTCCTGATCTAGATTTGGGAGATGTGCTCTCCTGATCTACTTCTAGATTTGAGAGTTTGAACTTTCCAAATCTAGTTTTAGACCTATGAGTTCTTCTTTCTTGATTTAGATCTTGGAGTTTAATAATGTTTTTGGGGATTCGATACCCTCATGCTCTGTTCGCGTATAGGTCATTTGCCTTCAGTTTTAATAATGATTGTAGGAGCTCTGACTCGCTAAACTATGAAGATTTGCTCTTCCAAATGTTATAATTGTATTTATTCAACTTATTTTGATTGTTTCTATACAGCAATGATGTAGAGAAAGTCGAACCCAGGCGAGCACTGCTAACTAGCAACGTCGTAGTTATTGGAGAAGAAATTTCCGGCATGTATTCATCATTAAAGATGATATGAGATCCAATGATTGACCGCTAATGATTTTGCTTGATAAACTTGTTCTTTTGGAACTAGTTTGTGCTTAACCTTACTAGTGCTTTATTGATCCTCATTGTTTTCTAGATTTGGCTTTGTTTTGTAGTATGCTGGCCTTTGTTTTGCTTCGATTTGCTATACCATGAAAGTCTATGTATTTCTCATGTATCTTTATGAGCCATGAATATAATTTTTTTTCTGACCCAAAAAAAAAGTAGCAATAGTTGCTTTTAATCTCCAGCCCTACCACATCAAGCATTTTGTGAATCTCTATTGCATGTGGTCATTCGATAATCTATGGTAAGCCATTACTTTGTGATCATCCTCATAGTGAGCGCCTTGTATTCCATCGGTGCTATAGGTATCAAGTCCCTCCATTATGTTAGCTTTTTTTTCTCGATTCATTACAGTCATACCGTCTCTTACATTGCGACTGAATTTTTTCCTTTCTATCAGAGGCACAGAAAGGCCATGTCCATTCCCTCCATATTGTCATTGTCGACCTCTTGTTTGTGGGCCGCCTAACCCATCTAAAGCTCTCAATACCGGTGAATTAAAGCCTTCTAGCGTCCAACCTCCTATCAGCCCTAAGTGGGCCACAAGTCGTGCTGTCGAGGTATGTTGGATTCTCTACCCCATTGTAAGTCTGATTTGCAAGGTTTAAGCTTAAGGAATTGCTAATGGTGATGTCTTGCAAGATTGGGACCCCCTACCCCTAAGAAGCCTAGCGGTCTCACAGAGGAGCCTGCACCTCCCAATTCAAACCCCGTTAACCCCACAAGAAGCCTCCCCGTTCCGCAAAGGAGCCTGTAGTTGCTAGTATTGCCGAGGAGCCTGCAATTCCCCATTTGGACCCAATTCTGATTCCCGTTATCGGCGAGGTGCCTAAGTTGCAGGATACGGGCCTGGATCTAGTTCTAGTTACCAGCAAGGAGTCTCCACCTAGCCGTAATCTAAACTGGACGGTATGGTGATTCAACTCAATCATGTATCTTGACTCGGAGTTCTTTTTTTTTTTCTTTTTTTTCTTTTCTTCTATGTTTGGCATTTCCTTCTCGGCCTTTGGAGATTAACACAAATTTAGAAGCATAACCCTCATAATTTTACTATGGATCCACTGGTAGATCATTCTTTGTAAATATATATGATTATCAAGATATACATGATAAAAGGGAAATATATGCGCAATATACGTGCAATATAAGTGTAGTGTTGAGAGATATAGATAATCAACAAAATTGTCAAAATTAACCCTCCTTAAAGTAAGATTGTTCTTAAAATAGTCAACATTTTTTGTCAAATAAGTTAAGCGGAGTTAACGAAATGATTTGATTACATTAATTTGATAAATTTTAGAATTTAAATGTATTTTTTGAAAGTTTTGGGATTCAATACACTTTCATGATAAATTTTAGGACTTCAAATACACTTATTCATTCATTTATCTTATAAATGATCATCAAAGTTGATTTTGACTTGTACCAAATTCTAAATTAAAATGACTCAAGTTTCCTAACGTGTACTTACAATGTAACATTAGTCCATAAACTGAACTTTCAAAAGATTACTATGAACTTTTTTGGGGTTCCTTAACGTGACGTATTGTATTGCTTGGCTTGCATAGAATTCATGCATGGTCACCTTCTTCCTCGACAAAGCTCGCATTTCTTGGCTCAAAAGCATATCCCACCAAATTAATACACACGAAGACAAGAAAAATTTGTGGACAAAGGATGTATGAAAAAAAGAAAAAGAAAGAAAGATACTAAAAGAAAACAACAAATAAAAAGAAAAAGATATAATCTTCACCTTGATTGGATAGGATAGATTTGGGGCCCGCTTCGAGAGAAGAGCTGAGCCACGTGGTGGTGCCCCCGCCGTCGGTTCACTTTGGACAATCACACCCCGTCTATCTCTCTCCGATGCTGACTGGATGTGGGTCCCATGTATCTAATAAGGCGTCATCGGGACGTGAGAAAAGGTCGCGTCGCCGCCACTTGTGGGGGAAGGAGATGGGAAATCTTCCTTTTGTCTTTTCTTTTCAACGTGATATGTGGTCGGGGCGACACGCTAGATCCCGAGTGAAGAGAAGAAGCCATTTTCAATGTGTCCTTTTTTTGTGTGAGACCAAAAAAAATGCGACCACACTTGAAAATTTAAGGAGTTTTTCTTTTTGTATACTTTATTACTATGTCATATATTTGTCGTGACATACATTTTTGCCAAATAAACAAGCTTAGGATCCACTTACTTTTATGACTTTTCATGATTTTTTTTTGCTAACATTTTCATGTACCATTTCTCCTCACACTTTTCTATGCACAATGCATTATCGTTTGTTGCAATTGTTCCAAATACTCAAAACCATGGCCCATACAAGAGTTGACGGCTTTTTGGTACGATTGAGTATTATTCCACCTCATCGGATATGGCATCGTCTTGGATCCCCATTATAGACGGCATTTCATAAGGAGTATCGATCTAACCTTAATAGTGAATCGACATCTGAATCCCCATGGAGCATCCGATAAAATCGGACATCGGGTATTTTTGCTGGAAAGAGCAATGGAAATGAGGAAAAGTGCCTTGAGGACTAGCTAGGTGATGCTAAAATAGCAGTTGGAATGGCGAATACAGAACTGCAGCAGTTGAAAACAAAGATAATCCATTGGGAAAAAGAGAGCTCAAGGAGAAAAGGAAGCAATTATTGTCAATGCACGAGGAAGCTATTGCTGTAGAGAATGAACTTATCATGACAGGTGCACGGTGCATTATATAATCTAGTTCGGATCCTTATTTAAGATTAATTTCCTATAGAGCACCTGCTATGTATGTATGTCGATTCAAGCAAGGCTTATTTATAAGTAATCTCAATTAACCAGCAGCACATACCATGTACACACACATATATATTGAAGAGGGTGTGGCACGTGATTTGATGTGATCTTGATTTTGAGCTTCTCATGAACCTACCATTAGTTTTTCGTTAGATTAAAAGGATGTCGCCATTTGTATTGCCAGAATGGAATTATCCATAGGGAGATATTCAGTGATGGAAACAAGAAATCAATCTTACCAATTTTGCAAGAGAAACATGTCAAACTTTCCAATTGGTGAAAGCATAAATCAATTAGCATCAGAAAAGCTAGAGTTTCTAATGCTTCCATTCCCAACCTTTCTTCCGCTATAATGATTGCCTCAATCTTCTTGCATTCTGATACAACGTAGTTTTCTCAGTTGTGTGAGAGATTTAACCATGGATGGGAAAAACAAAAACTTGTTGTTGTCACAACGAAACACATTCAACTCCTTTAGATTGTGGAATCTCACCATTCCACAAGGATTCTTGTTCCATATGCGCTTCAAGCTCAACAATCCACATAATTCCATGGTGGTTAGCTTGGAGAGAATCTCAATATTTTCACTCGTGCTTGGTCTGTCAAGGTAAAAAATTCTTGCACCGACCTGCACCATAATATACTTAAAGTGTGTAACTTGTGTAGTTTCACCAGAGACTTGGAGTTGATGACCTTTGACAAAGATTCACATCGCGCCACCTTGAGAGATTGAAGATTGCTCAGTCCTAATGAAAATTCATCGCTCCATATATCTTTCGGATTGAGAAGTTCATCCATTGTTAAGGACTCCAAGGATGGCATTGAAACCTAATAGACAGATCCATCATCAATAGCATTTACAATTACAAACAAGTGGCAGGAAATTTAGGCACTACAACAGGTTATTATAGAAGATTGCCAAAGAAAATTTACAAGGAAGGTAATTTACAACATTTAGGATAATTTTTTGGGTTTACAAAAACCTATGATAAAAATAATTTACAAATCAAAAAGGCATCTTACGACGCCAAAAGACAACTAATGAACTCTACTTTTCAATTACAATACAAAAAGGGATGTTATTCTGATTAGATTTTGTTTGCAATTTAGTGACGATAAGGAAAATTACAGTCATGAAGAATTAGTACTCTTTTAATTTACTAATGACAACGGAAAAAAAGAAGAAGCATTATCTAGGTAAATTACTTCCTGTAAGGTAAAATACTCCCTCTTAAGTTATGTTACTACTTTGAAGAGACATTACCCGTTATACTGGATAATTTTTAGGAAGTAATTTACTATCTCACAAGTGGAGATTACTACCATGAAGAAAATAAAGAAGCTGTTTTATGACAATGATTATGGAAGGCATAGACAATTTACTACCGAGACAAAATTACTTATTGCAATTTGCGATTGACTATCTCAACATGGTGAGATTGCAATCATGAGAAGTAAATTAGTGTGCTATACAACCTTAATCATGGGAGGTATAATTAATTTCCTACCTACCTAAGGAAATTAAGCAATTTCGAAGAGTAATTCACGACTTCAATAGGGGAAATTGCTATTATAAAAGTTCAAATACAGCAAAGAACTTTGGCCCACCCATCTAAGCTTGCTTGGGCTTGTCCAGACCCAATCAATTTATGCATGAAACTTGATATTTTTATCCAAAAATGCCCAATAAACTACTGTGTTTTTATTTAGTGACAAAACGATGGTTGTCATTAATAATTGTGCAATAATGTTGTATTTTCTCACATATGGTAGTAATTGGTAATTTGTTAAGGCCATGTATTTCCGATCATTGACATTAATTTTCCTGAGAATGAATCATTTGCTGCGATCCTTACATCCATTGTCTGCGACTCCCATGAATGGTCAAACAGGGCACATCGCTTTCTCTATGTTTTTTTCTGCACTAATGGGGAAACTAGCATATCACATGAGTCTTGGGCCCCACCATCAGCTTTAGTGATATTGCATCATTATGGAAGGACAATCTCGTCTAGTCAACTAAAGCGCCCTACTTGCAGCAATTTTTGCTAGTTTCCTTGTTAGGAGTAAAGTTGTACCATTTGCATGTGCTTTGCACAAAAGCCCTTGTGATAATAACTCGGAACCTATCACAAACTAAGTTACATGGATTTCATACTATTAGTTGATTCCTACACGATGAAGAAATGGAAGATTGCTTTGTCTCTTTACAGAGAAGCATGATTGGATAAAAACTTACAAAGAAGACATGAATGGATAAGAAAATTAGGACGATAATGGATTGAAAATAACAAAATGAGCAAACTAATTTATGTTACATCTAATTAGCAAAGTAAGGAAAGATAAATAAATAATATATTCTTTTAATGGAAAAGTTACCTATTGTCCATTGAAGAACGCAACTTGAGTGCCAACTTGGTCATTTGACGTACTACTTGAAGGAGCTATCCCAACAGTGAAAAAGTCCTTGATATTTGGCAAGTAACACAATTCCAATACACGGAAATTACAAAACTCAACTTTACCGCAATCATCAGCTTATACAAGCTCCTACATTAAGTTGCAACTCACAACACCAATCTCTTCTAGCTGTGGAAGTTCTCTCACTAATGAAAGAGGGAATAGAACTTCCATCTTAAGGCACCTTTCGACTTGTACTACTTTTAATGTTTTGAAGACCTTGGAGGAGATATGGCTGTGGCATATCTTTTCCAAGTTAAAGAGATTCTCGAGATGTATGACTCCAATGTCTTAAAAGCCGGAAGGGAAGGCTGTTCAAGGATGTACCGAATGGAGTGACTATTCTTGATGTGTAGATGCTTTAATTTTGGAAAACCTTATGGGGATAACTTGCAAATTCTTTGTTCTATCCCCTTCAATCCATCCAAAAATAGATTGTCAGTTCTATCTAAAGTAGTTCTTATACATCCTTTTTGAAGAATATCGCTCATTGAATTCAACTTGAGGTCTAGTGTCTTCAATCCTTTGCAGCTAGACCAGCACTGCACTGGACCTATTCGGATTCCATACTTGGTTAATTTCTTGATGTATAGATCCTCTGGAAGCACACTTGGGTCGGGAATGGATACATGCAGAGTGTAGAGATTCTTCATGCTATTCAACTCAATAAGACTAGCATTAGTTGGTGGAGTTTTCCCTGCAACATTCCATAGATCAAAGCTATTCTCCATATACAACTCCTCCAATTTGATTAAGTTTCCAAGCACACCTAGTTCAATTATCTTAAGTTGTGAACAATTGCTCAAATCCAACAATCTCAGCTCTACCAATTGCCCCATTTCTTTTGGCAATCGTTGAACTTTGGACTTCACAAAGCTGATAATTTGCGGCTCTTTTAACTCACCAAGAATGGCTACATCCTCTAAAAAACAACCAGAGAGTGTATAAGTTCTTCAAGAATCGAAACGATGAAAACAAATGAGTGAGATGTATTCCAGTGAGATTTAAGACCATGAGTTTTCGCATAGAGTTGAAATATGAATCTGGGACCTTAAGAGATTCATTGGTGGTGAAAAGTAAAAAGATGCGCAATTCAGGGCAATCTAATATTTTGCGAAACTCCTTCATGCCAACATAAGGAAAGCATATCGCCCTACACCTTTTGAGCTTGTCCTTCAACAACTCTATTACCGACTTATTTTTATCTTTCAACACGAGAAAAGGGTTATCTCTTGATGCGACCAAGGCAACAAACTCATGAACCAAGTCATGTATCTTGAAACCATCACCTTTTCCATTCTCTAACAAAAGGGAGGAGGCTTGAAGTGTACGGATTAGGGAGCTCAGCCTATATCTAGCTTCTTCCATGCTGCTATCTTCTCCAAATAAACCCAAACCCACATCATACTTCACCGAGTTTTCAAGAGAGGGCTCAGAGGCGCCATAAACAACATAGAGTTGTAATAATGACTTTCCCTCCTCTTCTATTAAATGATGATAGCTCAATTGCAAAATTTTATTCATCACCTCACTGATTCCATTATTTTTAGACATCTCGAATTGTTTCAAAGCATCCTTCCATTCAAATAAACCATCATCTTTAAAAAGTCTCGCCAATGTGACAATTAGAAAAGTCAAACCTGAACATTCGTGGAGTGCTTCATCCACGAAGGGTTTGAACTCGTCGTTATGAACTTTGTCTCCGACCAACCTCTCGAACAATCTTTCCACCTCTTCCTCCTGTAGGCCATCGAGGGGGAAGTCCTTGTCGCAGCCCATTTCACTTCGCAAGACATCTTGATCTTTGGAGGTCAAAAGCAGCTTGCATCCTATGACTTTGTTGTCATGTCCACAAGGAATGCCGACTGATTTCAAGTCGAGCCCCTTCCACAGGTTGTCGAGTATTATGATGACCTTCTTTTTCTTACTCTCCTCATCTTCCAACCTCTTGTGCAGAAGCTCCGCTCGCACACTAACATACTCTTTTTTCTCTACATCACTAAGGCCCAACGCGCACGCAATCTCTCCTTGAATCCTCTTGATGTCTGGATTTTCAGAAACGTCGGCCTTAGCGATCGGATCAAACAACTTCTCTTTCCCTTATTCTCCTTTCGGCATCCACCAAAAGGGTGGACTTGCCAACCCCATCCATCCCGTGAACCCTGACCGCACTATTGCTACCATCGGCAAGAGCATCCAAGATCTCCCATACGATCGAATCTCTGGATTCAAAGACGTTATCATTCCTAAGCTTATATGACCTTGAGGCAGAAGAAGTGGAGGCCATCGCAGTGGTCAACCTGGCGATATCTTTTCTTTCTCTCCCGGCCGAGTCGAAGCAGCGACATTCCCCGGAGCAGGATCACCGAAGACGATGTCCTTTAATTCACTGCCTTCTCAAACAAGTCGCTGAATGTCCTTAATCTTGTCGTTGGCTTTCCTGCTGAGCCGATAGCGACAATTGGGGTCAGGAAGAGTCCTATAGCAGCAACATTCATACCGGTGAATAATCCGCGCGACAAGATATTTTTGAGAGCTCGTTGCTATACATCTCGTTAAGAATATATAGCAGCTCGTATTGGGCGTCACACTTTGAGTAGATTTTGTATGCAGTACCCTAGATCGATCGATCACATTTATATCTCTCTTGATCTCTTTTAAAACAATGATATAAATATTGTATTCACAATTATGATTATCCCAAAGACAGTCATAATTGGTCGACCAGTGAATACAAAACTACAATGTGATTCTCCAAAATCGATCTTCCTTTTCCTTCAAACTCTCAACTTCAGTTCAACTTGCTTTTCTAGTAATGTCCCATTAGATCGAATCAACTCATGACCATTGGCAACATTCTAAGATAGCAAACACTAAATAGAAATCTTGAGAATAAGTAAAAAGTCATGAGGGCACTAAAAATGAGGAACTCTTTTCCTCAAGAGTCTCATACGTCATAAAAGTTGAGATTAAACTTTTGCCACTCTTATTGGTCGTCTCATGCATACGTAGTATGAAATACGTTATTACGGTATTAACTCCTTTCCCATGGAGCGTATGTCTACACCATCAATACCGTACAGATGATAGTTCGTACATACCCAATGTCTAACTTGAGTTCACGTATCTACTGCATTCACAAAATTCATCAAAACTCACATCGGCATCTTAGACGGATAAAGTAAAATATGTGGGGTATTTTACTTTCAGACATAGTACATATCATGTCCTCATCTTAACACTTAGTTAAGGCGACATATTTATTTTAAGCTTGAGCTCTCGATTATCACCTAGATAATAAGCTTAAAAACCGTCTCATCTCTATTTATCACATAGTAAATAGAGGCGATTACCCGTGTGAGTGGGCTAATCTCTTATCTGTCCGACATACTTTCTCAACTTAATGTAATGCACTAAGCATTAAGATGCATAAAGATCAAACAAAGATTCATAGGCATTAATGATGAAAACACAAATTCATCAAATGTGAACAACTCAGGAAATTACAATATCCAAGACATCGACTCTACGCAATCTAGAGATTTTACATGACCACAAAACACATCTCTAGGTATCGGCTTTGTCATAGGATCTCGCTACCATTCTATGCGTAAATATGTACCGTAAGTTCACATCCTTTTCGTGCAACCATATGTTTTACAAAATTATACTTGGTATCTATATGTTTGGTCTTGCCATGATATTTTGGATCTTTGGTGTACGCTATAGCTGCTTGGCTATCACAATTAACTAATAATGGATTTGCAGCTTTCTCAATAACACCTAAATGATCCAAAATCTCTTAAGCCAAACTCCTTCTTGTATTATCTGCGATAATGCCACGAACTCAACTTCTATCGTGGGCAAGGCTATACATGTTTGTTTCTTACTGCTCCAACATATGGCGCCATTATTCAATAAGAAAACAAACCTAGAGGTAGATTTCCTTTCATCTAAATCTCCTCCCCAATCAGTTTCATAATAGCCTTCGAGTCGCGAGACATTTCCTTGATAACTCAGCGTATAATCAGCAGTTCCCTTTAGATACCTCGCATATTCTCTTAACGGCTTTCCAATGTGCTTGACCTGGATTGGATTAGTATCTACTCACCATTCCAACTACAAAACATATGTCAGGTCTTGTACACATCATAGCGTACATCAAGCTCCTAACAGCACTTGGTGTAAGGAACATGTTTCATTTGTTCCTTTTTCTTGTGGAGTCCTCTTGGACACCTCTATGGCTCAATCCTTCACCTTTCGCAATAGGAGTGTCTATGGGTTTCTAATCTTGCATACGAAATCGTTCAGAACCTTATTTATATATGTTTCTTGCGAAAGAGACAACGATCTCTTCGAATGATCTCTTTGAAATCTTAACTCCAAGAATGTATGCAGCCTCACCCATATCTTTCATCTCAAAGTTGGAAGATAACCAACTCTTAACAAGTATTAACAAACTCCATATTGCTTCCGGCAATTAGTATATCATCAACATATAATGATATGATCACAAATTGATCTTGGATCTTTTGATATATACACAATGATCCTCATCAATCATTGTAAAAATCATATGCCATTATGGCATTATGAAAACGTATATACCATAGTCTTGATGACTCGTTTAAGGCCGTATATCGATCTCAAAAGTCGACATACTTTTTCTTCTTGGCCTTTCACTATGAAACCAACCGTAGGTTGTTCCATGTATATTTCTTCCTCTAATTCTCCATTGAGGAAAGCAAGCATCTTTACATCCATCCGATATAACTCAATATCCATATTAGCTACTATTGCGAATAATGCGAATCGAGGTAAATCTCACTACAGGAGAAAACGTATCTTCATAATCAATTCTTCCCGTTGATTATACCCCTTCGCCACAAGGCGAGCCTTATGCCTTTCTATCGAGCCATCAGCCTTTTCGCTTTATTTTGAGAACCCACTTGTTCCCAATAGCTCGCGTCCTTTTGGAAGATCAACCAGTTTCAGACTTGGTTTGATTTCATTGACTCCATTTCCTCTTCCATTGCATGAATCCATTTTTCCTTACTAGGGCAATTCAGAGCCTCATTAATATTTCTTGGCTCATCCTCATCTTGTGGAGCAACCATAAAGTTTCCCCTTCAATGTCAAAACGTCGACGGGGAATACTTTGGCGACTTGTTCGCCGCATGGGAGATTGTACACTTTGCACATCATTCCCCATTATGCTCCCACTTGGATTAGATAATGATGATGTTGTCTCATTATGTGGTTGCAATTGAGAATGAGTTGAATTCAATTCATCACTTCTCATATTACTCCCACTTGGACGAACTCCACTAAGATCATTACCTTGATCCAAGGTTTCAAATAGGAGTGATCTTCCCCTTTCGCCTTCTTAGGAAATACATCCTCTAAGAATGTGACATCCCGTGATTCAAATTCAGTTATACTCCCACTTTCCTACTCACCTATGAACACATACCCTTTTGAGTGTTCCGAGTATCTTATGAAAATACTCATCTTTCCTCTGGGACCCAATTTCCCAAACTTGTGAGAGGACTCATGTGTATAGGTAGCACAACCCCATGGCTTAAGAAAACTTAAGTCCGGTTTCCTACATGTCCATAACTCATATGGAGTAGAAGTAACTGATTTGGAAGGCACTGTTAAGTATATATGCAGGTAGTTAACAACGCATCACTCCAAAAGGTGATAGGTAAGTTAGCATGCGCCATCATTGACCTAACCATTTCCCGAGGGTTCGTTTCTTCTCTCGCAACATTATTTTGTTGAGGAGTATATGGAATAGACAACTGTCTTTCTATTCCTTTTTCATCACATAATTTTCTGAACTCATCGATAAATATTCTCGACCGGCCGATCTAATACTTTTATCTTCTTGTCTAATTGATTTTCTACCAAGTTCATAAACCTTTGAAACAACTTAATGCTTCAGATTTATGAGAAATCAAATAGACATATCCGAATCGAGTATAATCATCTATAAAAGTGATGAAATAAACAGCCTCATGCCTTCCTCTCACATTCATTGGACCATAGACAGCAGAATGGATTAAATGCAGAGGAAATTCAGCTCTTTTACCTTTTCCAAATGGTTTCTTTGTCGTTTTCCCTACCAGGCAATGCTCACATATGGGCAAATCGATTTTTTCAATATTGCCTAACAAGCCCTCTTTGACTAGTCTATTCATACGTTGTTGGCCAATATGACCAAGTCTAGCATGCCACCCATTCACATCATTATCATATGAATTAGGAGACATGAGAAGAGAATAACAAACATTTACATTAACATAGTCAATGTCTAATGCAATGAAACCATCCAGAAAATAACCACAACCATAGTAGTTTGTATCCAAATACAAATCTACACCTTTTTTATGGAAGTTCACATTAAAACCAAACTTAACCAACACTAAAACAGACACTCCGAAATCATGTAGGAATAAAGTGCGACAATTGGCATGTGCCAATTCTTTTTACCTGTGAGCATACAACACATCATGTTCTCTAGGAATAAAGTGCGCCACATATGCAAAGTTCCCAATAGTACATGTGTCAATTGGCATGTGCCAATTCTTTTTTTGTTGGTTACTTCAGGAAGGACTTGATCCCTTGCTATCCACATATTGAACGTTGTTTCCCACATAGAAATTCACTTGGCGCAGTTTTTCCAGTGTCAAGAGCTTTAATCATATTGAATTCTCATATTCAATATTTCACAATTCACGTTCAATTTGACCTCTTTATTCAAATCAGCAATTATGTTCTTAGTTGCGAAGGATTCTCTATCCTTCGCTAAGCATGGTTTTAGAATTAAAGACATCGTTTCAATGTCACTCCAAAAA
This sequence comes from Eucalyptus marginata, assembly GCA_014182565.1. NCBI lineage: Eukaryota > Viridiplantae > Streptophyta > Magnoliopsida > Myrtales > Myrtaceae > Eucalyptus > Eucalyptus marginata. The sequence continues at coordinate 5,550,951 of CM024591.1, read as the reverse complement.
TCCTAACTTAAAACTATCATTAATATGATTGTCATATATGCAAAATCAATTCCCGACCAACAGATAATTGACATACAATATAATAATAATGCTTTCATATAATGCAGGGTAGTAAACATTACAAAGATGTCCACTTAAGCACACTAAATAAAGAATATAACACAACTTCATAAAGTGAACTCCTTTTTTGTTCACTTGACAACAATATGCAAAGCGATTCCCATCTTGCCATTCAGTCGCAGTGGTCAACCTGGCGATATCTTTTCTTTCTCTCCCGGCCGAGTCGAAGCAGCGACATTCCCCGGAGCAGGATCACCGAAGACGATGTCCTTTAATTCACTGCCTTCTCAAACAAGTCGCTGAATGTCCTTAATCTTGTCGTTGGCTTTCCTGCTGAGCCGGTAGCGACAATTGGGGTCAGGAAGAGTCCTATAGCAGCAAGTCTTGCTCGTCTCTTCGAAGTCGGCCAACAGCTCTTGCGCCTCCTGCAAGGCCTTTTCTGCATTTGCTTGCCACTCCGATACCTCACTGTAGACATTTTCAAGACTGTTTTTGGCCTTTTCCGCGGCATTGTGGATCCTACGAGCCTCGAACGCCAGCTTCCTGACTTCCTCCTGAAGATCCTGGACATCCCGTGCAGTAGAAACAACAGAATCAATCGACATTTTCTTTGACTTCCTCCCGAGAAACAAAGAGCAAGAAAACAGAGAGAGAGAGAGAACGATGAAAAAGAGAAGCAGATACTGAACAAGGAAAGAGGAGGAAGAATGGTTGTGCGGAGGAGAAGAAAGAGCGAAAAGACCGGATTAGAATGGTAGACTTGTAAACAACCGAGCAACAAAAACTGATGATTTTCTGGATTTTATTATTCCGTTAGTTGACCGATCATTACCGATAATGTCGGATCCTCCACCGCTAACTCACAGGCATTGATTAATAGGCCCTTTGCTTGATTTCTTTGCATCTTAAAATTTACATGGCCCGCACATCAAGTGGCTTAAAAAAATCAAAACAGATGGTAACCTCCTGTCAAGATCGACAGGATGATTCTGACTTAAGTCATTGCCCATGCAGTAAGTACTTTATATGGTCTGTCATCATCAATATAAGAAAATGCAATTAATGCAGGGGAACAAACGGACAAGGACAGGCCACACCCACGTGCAAACGTGGATCTGTCCAGAGGAGGCAGTATGGCTCCTAACCTCATTTTTCAACTTAGTTTTGGTGTGCCAGGTTACACAGGAGTCACCTAAAATTATTTAGATTGACAGAGATGATTTTAAAATATCAAAACCCAACTCTTTGTGGGTTTGCGTTCAACCCGTTTGGATTACTAGCTCAAGCCCACAATGTAACTATGTGAAAAAAAAATCAAAGAAAAATGGCATCATTTTGTTGAAAAATAGGCCACTTCACATCTCCTTTTTACACGTGGTGATAATTGAATTGTCGCATTCGATAAATCAAGTGAGACTTGATGGTGATGACTTGATTGCGTCTCCCTTCAAAGGTTCAGAGCTACATTGATTCAATTAAGTGACTTCTAACTCAAATTAGTTTACTTATAATAGGATTAAAAATGGATTGTTCAATTACCCCAATAAGCTATCTAGTCAACAATGCATAATACTAGCTTAGATGGAGCCCGGATGACCACATTTTTTAGGGAGACTGCATAAAATCCAATTCTTGAGATAAGCAAAATGGCATCATTTTGTTGAAAAATAGGCCACTTCACATCTCCTTTTTACACGTGGTGATAATTGAATTGTCGCATTCGATAAATCAAGTGAGACTTGATGGTGATGACTTGATTGCGTCTCCCTTCAAAGGTTCAGAGCTACATTGATTCAATTAAGTGACTTCTAACTCAAATTAGTTTACTTATAATAGGATTAAGAAGGATTGTTCAATTACCCCAATAAGCTATCTAGTCAACAATGCATAATACTAGCTTAGATGGAGCCCGGATGACCACATTTTTTAGGGAGACTGCATAAAATCCAATTCTTGAGATAAGCAAAAGTCCTTTCTAGCAATCTAGTGTACTATGTGAATTTTAGAGGCAGCCCTAAAGAAAGGGACTACTATATAATTATATAGAGATAGATTTTCGCCTTGATTTTGTTTGCGAGTTAGTGCATAATTTTGTATCAAAGGGTACAATTTTCAAAAAGAAAATTTACACCCACAACCACAGTGATGAGCAAAATCAAATTCAGAGCCCTTTCTACACACAGACCTTAGGAGGAACCGGAAAAATAAAGCATACAAAAGAAAAGTAACCGCAAGCTAAAAATGTGGAATGTGGGAAGATAACTAAATTAGAAAGGGAATTTTAGCATTTTATCTTTTTGGTCTCTTAAGGAAATGTTACATAGGATAAATTTGGGAACCACCCTAGCAAAGTATCACATTTGAATTTAATTTCTTATAGCATCCGAAGAGGCAAGACCCCTTTTTGATTGACCAGTGCACTCTCGGGATTTTTTTTTTTTATTTTTTATATTTAAGATGTGCTTCTATTGTCAACCAACGCAAACGTAAAATTCAATCTTTTGCCATTGAATAATATTTAAAGCAAACCGTGGCAATCGATTTCTAACCTATTGATAAGATCGCACATTAGTCTTAACAATGTTACTTGTACTTGGTAAATTTATCTATAGTAATGTAAATGATTTTCATATCATTAAAATTTAAAACATGCTATTTTGGTCGTGTTCTTTTTCATTGGTGTAATATCAACAAAAATCAATCAACCGAACCAAATAATGGTCAACCAAAAGAAAGGTATACGGGGCAAACAGAATATTATCTTATATGAGTAATCTATCTAATCAGGAGTGCATAATATTAGCTTAGGTGGAGCCTAGATGGCCACTATTTTTTCAATATAGAATCCATATTTTGTAAGATTTTGATTTCTCTTTACTCTAACAAGAATTTGTATTTTACATAGTTAACAAGTTGAATCAAACAATGAGCTTCCATCCTTCTGTTTAGCAACAACTATCGTTCTCATAAAAAGACTATAGAGATGCAGTGAAGCATATAAAATTAAAAACGCTAGCAAAACGCTCACGCAACCATCTCCCAAATTTTCTAGCATTATAAACGCAGAATATCCAATTATCTATAAAAAAAAAAGAACTTTTAATGTCTCAAAACCATTGTCTATAACTGTTTGAATAAAGAAAATTTTAGGTTCGCTGACATATGAACTCATCTACATTAAATATCATACCAAATTAACTTGGGGAAACAGTCTCTTCTACGGAATAATGAAAGTTCAAATAAAAAGAATCTGAGAACTGAAGATTCGGATATGATATTTTGGAAAAATTACAGAATGAAAGCATAAATATAATTTGATATTCTGGAACATACTTATGCTCCAATCTTTTAAACATATCAGTTTTCTTCTTGGTGTGTTTCATAAAGCGAAGATGCTTTTTAGATAAAAAAAATTTATACATGCAGATTTTCTAAATGGGAAGAGTAGGTGAGAAGCTTCAAATCAGAATCTCTTATCAAATATCGAAGTGTTTACATTAAATAAGAAAAGAACGAAGACAATAGACAATAGAAAGAGAGAGAAAATGGAAAAGGCAGATTTTTTTTTTTTTTTTTTTTTGGCAATAAAAGTCAGTTCTATTAGTGTTTCAGTGTATGCATATGTGTGGAGGACAATTTAAACGGTGGCTACTTCAAATGACATTTTAGTCTTTTGCGTTCCAGGCCGAACGTTTTCAAGAAGCCCCATCATGATTTCCACTTTAAAAAAGGGAGTCAAAAGACAAATTGACGACCCCACTAGAGAAGTAGATTTTATGACGTAGATGCACTCATCAATAATTTAAATCGACATCTGTAGACATAAAGGTTATATTACGGTTGCCGTTCTTGCCATTTTATCAAGTTCCATTACTCGGTCATTAGGATGATCGGTTAGCCACAAATACTTAAACGAAAGTAACATGTCCTGTCATTCCATATTTGAGATATACCAGTATGAATGGAGATAAGGCTGGTACATCTTTTTTCCTTTCATAACAAGTTATTGCCAAATCACCATTTTGAAAAATGGACACTCCGATTCAAATTCTTTAGCTTTTTCAAGGGCAGTGAGAGGCCTCTGTTGGTACAATAACGAAAACTGGCCCAGCAGGGCTCACTTTACATCTAGGCTGTTTGGTCTCACATGCATTAAGGAGAAGGGGATTCTCATGGGCGAATCAATGTGTAAACGTGGAAACCGAATTTTACACGCTCTTCATATCAAGCCACCCATGTCAATGCCATCAACCAACGTCCCAAAAGCTCATCTATCGAAGTCTTAAGAATTTGAAAAGTGACTAGGAGAATCATGTCATCTGCACGTACATAACGTATAAAAGGATAAGTCACACCTCCAAATTATCTTGAGGAGCAATTCAGAATTTCTATTACCCTTTGATGTTCGAAGCTTAGTCCTTTTTGGTTCCAAGCATACTTAATTGAAAAGTCGCATCAGTGAGCGTGCTATTTAAGTACTACGAAACTCACAAATTGAAAAGGAATTCAACATCTTGGAAGGCTGATAAGAAGGTAAATGCAAATTTAGCCCTTAGTTTCTGGCGAGAACCCTCTGAATCTTCAAGGTCCATGAGGTCTTCAGAATCTTGCTGGTTTTCTTGACTGTATGTTTTTATGAATTCACAAGGAACGCTCTGTCCATGAAGACATTTGAACTGCCGATATGTGATAAGACATAGGAATGCAAGCATAAACTAAAGAGAAGGCAAACAAGATGTACATTTATGCTAGTATTTGCTAGTTCCCATAGTCTATATTAGCAGTCTAAATGGCTTAATGAGGAAGTCTTTAATCACAACTTGCAATCTGAAAACAAAATACCACAATCCTGTGCTCTTAGACTAATAAGCACATGTAATCAATATAGAGACATGCATGAATCTGGTGAATATCCGAGTCGCCAATCTTACACTGCAATATGCATCGAACAAACATGAAAAACTGCACTAAGGGTCCTAGATGGATACATATACAAATCAAGCAAGTAATATTCTTTTCCCTGGCAAAAAGGAAATCTTCTTTTCTTCTTTTCATACCACTGAGGTTGTTGGACTAACTTTTAAGGCCTAGAGTCCAGTCACCTTCCCTTCATTTCCGATCACAAGTTTGAACCTGCTTGCAATAGCTCTCGTGAGCCAGTTGTTGCAGGGGAGCAATATCTAACTGGTGTTGCCGTGCTGTTGCAGCGAGCTCAGTAATCCCAAGCCTAGGCCTGTTGTAGTACTTCAGCTGGACATTTTGTGTCGCCTCTTCTTCCCCAGCCTAGGCAGCCAGAGAAAGTACTAAGTTAGTCACCGTTTGGAAAAGGGGATACCTCCGATTTGAATTCTCTAGCTTGTCAAGGGCAGTGAGAGGCCTTGGGCACGTGGAACCATTAAAAAGCTGCTCAAGAGAGCTCTTGGACATTTAGACTATTTTTCCTAACCTGCACAAAAGAAAAGAAGAATTCTGATAAGACTGTAACTGGGTTAAAAAGAAGAAGCAAATCCAAAAGTGAGTGCACCTTCAAGTGATTCATCTGCATTGATTATAGGAGGCATGAATTGCTTTAGTAATATATGACCTCAAATGATGCTTCGGATGCTCATATCAATCGACCTAAGTGAGGTTCTTACTACAGTATCTAGATGGAGACTTTGACCATAAAATTGTCCTTATCAATGAGTTCAAACACGCGGCAACACCTTCGTTCAGACAAGCTTCTCTCATAAACGTGGGCCAACCACCAGAGGTGTTTGCTGGATAACAAATGTCAAGAGCTGCACCAGCCATGAATTGTCTAGATATGTAAGTCACAATTTGCTGGTTCTTCAAATGTATCTCTCTATGAATTCACAAGGAATACTCTTGCCGATGTAGATATTTGCTAACCAATATATGATGAGGAAAAGAATAAATACAACCAAACAATAAAGAGAAAAGGCAAATAAAATGTAAATATATGCTTGTATTTACTGGTTTCAGGAGTTTCATTCAACAGTCTTCACTGGCTAAAAGAAGTGTTCAACCCCAACCTGCAATTTGAAGTCAAAATGTCATAGTATAGTGCTCATAAACTCTACGATATTGCACACTATTTTTGAACTCTAATGGTAATACTTCAGGAGTTGCTAACACTGATCCTCTCCATCACATCCTCTTAGTCAATGAATAATAGTGATTTTCTTTACACCTAATTAGTATTAAAAAAATACAATCTTTTATTTTAGAATTGGTAATCTTATGAATCCATGAATTAAAAACAATGAAATTTTAAAACATAATTTTACACATTTAGCCATTAACACTTAAAGGAAAATAGCATCTCATGTGTTCCAATGAATAACCAAATCAATTTGGGAAAATAGTGGACTATAGGGCAAGATGAAGATGGAATTCACTCTCTGGATTTTAAATTTCATCACTGCTTGAGGGATAATGTATCTAGATAAGCACTTTTATCAAATATATTTACATGAGTATAGAGTGAGTCTCTCCCATATTTGATAACTGTCAGATGACCATGAGTGATGGTATGCTGCATACATTTCCCCATCCCTTCTAGAACTAGAACACGTCACTTTTGACATTCTTTTGTAATACAAAACCAGGTTCAGTAACTTGGAACCAGGGTGAGTGCTGAACTAAAGATCCTTTCCAAAAAAGGCAATGATAAAAACGTGACAAGCTCAAGAGAGATGCCTAAAGTAGAAAATGTGTGCAGGACTTTTAATCACAAACATCCATCGTATGGGAGTGGCTAGGCCTAGAAATGCTAAGATTGTAACTAGCTCAGAAAAGAGCACGATTAAAAATATAAATGCACTTTTATCCGGTTTCATCATAACAGAGTAGTGGCACAAATTGCTTTCAACTAGTATATGGCCTAAAGTGACTTCCAATGTTTCATCCTAGTTCACTAAACATCATCCCTATCAGTGAGCTCAAACATGCAGACATCCCCTTCACTCAAGACAAGTTTCATCGACAAACTTGAACCAACCAACACAAAAGTTCACTACATCGTAGCGTTGATGGTCCTAATGGTCACCGGCCACAATGTGTCCGAGTCCTTGAGAGTCTCAATTTTTGGTTTTCTTGACCGTATGTCTTTATAAATTCACAAGGAATGCCCATGAATACATTTGTATTGTCGATATATGATACGACATGGGATTAAGCATATCGTGTGAGAAAAGGCAAATAAGATATGCATTTATGCTAGTATTTGCTACTTCCAGAGTCTATATTAGAAGTCTAAATGGCTTGATGAGATGGTCTTTAATCACAACTTGCAATTTGAAATCAAAATATCACAATCCTTAAGAGTCTCAATTTGCTGGTTTTCTTCCCTCTCTACTGCTACCGGCCACAATTTCCAGCCGTCAACATTTCTCTGGCCACCAATCACTATGGACCACCGAGTAATTATTCCGATCATTGATGCCAGTCATTGAGAATCATTGCTGACCGCCACTTGTCATCACATGACATTTCTCAATCAACAACTAGCGCAAATGTAAACTACACACATACATAACAAAGAGAGGGGAATAGGGAGCTGACACAATGAATCCTTATCTGTAGACCTCGCTGGGGAAAAAAAAATAAAATTTAATGCTTCTGCCTCATGGACGTAACGGCGCTGGAAATCCGAACATAAAATGAAACAAAACTCGGTGTTAGACGTGGCTCAACAATCAGTGAACCTAACTCTAAACATCGATTAGATGAACCCGGCTTTATCACTTCTTTCCAGCAAATTGTCGAACAAGTGACGTACAGTTTAGAATGTAGGCTCCCGATTGGGATTTAGTGCAACTTTTAGCCTAAACATGGCATATTGATATGTTACTTGACATGATTTATCATGAAAAAAAAATCTCGGTTTGCTTTGTTTTACTTACAGATCTACCTATTAAGCTCGGAATTCAGATTATCAACAAAAACAAGGCAAAATAGGGTATGAAGAAGAGAAAATTACCTAGCCAGGAAAGTAGAGCTTTGATTGGTGACGGTGGGGATGGCGATGTCAGAAATGGTTGACAATCAGAATATAGCTCTAGCTTTGTGTGATTGGTTCGTGACTGTTTATATCCCAAACCGAATCTTTCTTCTTTTTTTTCAATAGCCCCCAAAAACCGAGAGTGTACATTAGAGATTGACTGGTCGGAAGCTTGAGGTCACCGAAACAAGAAATTCCTCCGGCTGCGTATATATCTCTTCTTCTTAGTTGAGTGTGTATCTTCCTCGACTCTATCTCTCTCAATCGATCCCTCCCGATCTCTATTCTCAATCCATTGATAACCAACCCCCAAGAACCGATTCTGTTACCGATAATTGACACCAACTAGTAGAGCTACTTGAACATTTTTTTTTTTTTTTTTTTGGTTTCACATCAGTCCCATGTCGTTCATCACAGCTAGCTTGATCATTGTTCTGATGAAGAAAAGCGAACATCCATAGTAAAGAACAGCCAAATTGGGCTTATTATTTGTTTGTTTCTTTTTTTCAACAAAAGTGTTCATTATGGACAAGGTGTAGTCTCTATTTAAATATTATATTTGCTGCGGGTAATTAACTATTAGGTGTAAAATTGATTAACAAACTAAAAATCAAATAAGATACGATGATACTCTTGCGCATGGAAGTTAACTTCATCTATTATGCCAATCTCGAGCATTGCTTGCATTTGCAGAAAAGCATTGATGACTAACGTCTCCAGTTGAACAGCAAATCATGCCCACACAAGTTTGCAACTAAAATATGACTTCATCCATTCGTTATACCTGATGATGGTGGTTAATGCAGGACAAACTTTTAGCAATGATTAGTAGGATAATTTGAATTAAGGCACACAAATGTGTATGAGGGGACTCCTCTATTTCTCTTTTCCAAGAATTAGCGGTAGGTTAATTTGATTTTAATCACTGTGAGTAATGGACTTCCTCTAGAATTCATAATTACTTTGGAGAAATGAAATGACATTTATGAGAAAAATTATAGGAGGGTTGTCCTTGATTGTTCCCTTGATTCTTTCTTGAGAATCCAATGGTATTTTCTTCTGAATTGGGAATAAGATCTAGCCCTTTAATAATTCTTTGCGTTCCTTAATCTTCATCCTCAAACATCGTTGGATTACAAGAAAGGAATTCAGGGGAATGATAGGTTAACAAATTCCCAAATGTATGGACCGCATGAACATACAACTTGCTTTCCTTCTTCCTTTTTATTCATTCCATGGATATGAATCACAGAAAAAAGACTGATTATAGAAGGCATCATTATATCAATATAACAAACTGGTTATGAGTTGATTTATTTCAATGCGGAAATTTTCCATTCCTCATTGGAATTGCAATCCGACACATCCTCTGGGGGCCTCCACAATGCAATGAATATTGGTGATGATTGAATCAAGATATGATTGTAATCCGATGTACACACGTGTGTGTATATAACGATGAACAAGCAAGTTGTTTAAAGGATTAGAATTTCTACAATCCATCAAAAGTTCATATACACTCGTTGTGATAGCCCAAGCGATGGTGCGCAGGGAGGAGGGATGGCGGTGCGTCTGTGCCTCGGTCCCCGGACGTGTGCAAGGAAGAGGAAGGGGTCCCTCTCTAGTCCCACATCGCTTAGGGGGAAGTCCTGGGCTAGTTTATAAAGGCTTGGATCCTTCTAATTTGTGTAACGCGTTTCATGTACGCTTTCGCTGCGCTAAAAACAAACCCGTGAGGGAGGACGGTAGTGGTTGGGCCTCCAAAGCGGACAATATTGGGCTGGGATGAGGGTGGCCGAGTTGTTACAAATGGTATCAGAGCCGACTCCTGACCGCATGTGGGGCCACAGCAAGAACACTGTGCTCCTAAGGGGTGGAGAGTGTGACAGCCCAAGCGACGGTGCACGGGGAGGAGGGATGGCATTTGTAATAGAGCCAGCTCCCGACCGCATGTGGGTAGAGGCTCGGCCACTACCATCCTCCCTCACGGGTTTGTTTTCAACGCAATGGAAGCATACATGAAACGCGTTACACAGATTAGAGGAACCCAAGCCTTTATAAACTAGCCCAGGACTCCTCCCCTAAGCGATGTGGGACTAGAGAGGGACCCCTTCCCCTTCCTTGCGCACGTTCGGGGACTGAGGCGCGGACGCACCGCCATCCCTCCTCCTCGCGCATCGTTGCTTGGGCCGTCACAACGAGTGTATATGAACTTTTGATGGATTGTAGAAATTGTAATCCTTTAAACAACTTGCTTGTTCATCGTTATACACACACACATGTGTACATCGGATTGCAATCATATCTTGATTCAATTATCACCAATATTCATTACATTGTGGAGCCCCCCAGAGGATGTGTCGGATTGCAATTCCAATGAGGAATGGAAGTCTTCCGCATTGAAATAAATCAACTCATAACCAGTTTGTTATATTGACATAATGATGCCTTCTATAATCAGTCTTTTTTCTGTGATTCATATCCATGGAATGAATGAAAAGGAAGAAGGAAAGCAAGTTGTATGTTCATGCGGTCCATACATTTGGGAATTTGTTAACCTATCATTCCCCTAAATTCCTTTCTTGTAATCCAACGATGTTTGAGGATGAAGATTAAGGAACGCAAATAATTATTAAATGGCTAGATCTTATTCCCAATTCAGAGGAAAATAACATTGGATTCTCAAGAAAGAATCAAGGGAACAATCAAGGACAACCCTCCTATAATTTTCCTCATAAATGTCATTTCATTTCTCCAGAGTAATTATGAATTCTAGAGGAAGTCCATTACTCACAGTGATTAAAATCAAATTAACCTACCGCTAATTCTTGGAAAAGAGAAATAGAGGAGTCCCCTCATACACATTTGTGTGCCTTAATTCAAATTATTCTACTAATCATCGCTAAAAGTTTGTCCTGTATTAACCACCATCATCAGGTATAACGAATGGATGAAGTCAGATTTTAGTTGCAAAAAATAATGCTTCTTGTGTGGGCATGATTTGCTGTTCAATTGGAGACGTTAGTCATCAATGCTTTTCTGCAAATGCAAGCAATGCTCGAGATTGGCATAATAGATGAAGTTAACTTCCATGCGCAAGAGTATCGTCGTATCTTATTTGATTTTTTAGTTTGTTAATCAATTTTACACCTAATAGTTAATTACTCGCAGCAAATATAATATTTAAGTAGAGACTACACCTTGTCCATAATGAACACTTCTATTGAGAAAAAGAAACAAATAAATAATAAGCCCAATTTGGCTATTCTTTACTGTGGATGTTCGCTTTTCATCATCAGAACAATGATTAAGCTAGCTGTGATGAATGACATGGGACTGATGTGAAACCAAAAAAAAAAATGTTCAAGTAGCTCTACCAGTTGGTGTCAATTATCGATAACAGAATCGGTTCTTGGGGGTTGGTTATCAATGGAGAGAGAACAAAGATCCGGAGGGATCGATTGAGAGAGATAGAGTCGAGGAAGATACACACTCGACTGAGAAGAAGAGTTATATATGCAGCCGAAGGAATTTCTTGTTTCGGTGACCTCAAGCTTCCGACCGGTCAATCTTTGATGTACACTCTCGGTTTTTTGGGGCTATTGAAAAAAGAAAAGAAAAGAAGATTCGGTCTGGGATATAAACAGTCGCAAACCAATCACACAAAGCCAAAGCTATATTTTGATTACCAACCATTTCTGACATCGCCATCCCCACCGTCACCAATCAAATCTCTACTTTCCTGGCCAAGTAATTTTCTCTCCTTCATACCCTATTTTGCCCTGTTTTTGTTGATAATCTGAATTCTGAGCTTAATCGGTAGATTTGTAAGTAAAACAAAGCAAACCGAGATTTTTTTTTCATGATAAATCATGTCAAGTAAGATATCAATATGCCATGTTTAGGCTGAAAGTTGCACTAAATCCCAATTGGGAGCCTACATTCTAAACTGTACATCACATGTTCGACAATTTACTGGAAAGAAGTGATAAAGCCGGGTTCATCTAATCGATGTTTAGAGTTAGGTTCACTGATTGTTGAGCCACGTCTGACACCGAGTTTTGTTTCATTTTATGTTCGGATTTCCAGTGCTAATATTGTCCGCTTTGGAGGCTCGGCCACCGCCGTCCCCCTCACGGGTTTGTTTTCAGTGCAGTGGAAACGTTGTGGGCCCATAACCCACAAGTCCTAGGATCGAAACCTGGCTCTGATACCATTTGTAAGGACTCGGGCTCCACTGTGTAATATTGTCTGCTTTGGAGGCCCGGCCACCGCCGTCCTCCCTCACGGGTTTGTTTTCAGCGCAGTGGAAGCGTACATGAAATGCGTTATCTAGGGGAAGGTGGCCGAGGGTTGAGGCCTTTACCCCAAGTAACGCGTTTCACGTACGCTTCCATTGTGCTGAAAACAAACCCGTGAGGGAGGACGGCGTGGTCGGGCCTCCAAAGTGGACAATATTACACAGTGGGGCCCGGGTCCTTACACTCGTAACTCAGCTAAACCAACAAATGTCACTTTAGACATTTATCAAACTATCCCAACTCATACCCAAAATTCAACTACCAAAATTCCTTGTCGATATCGTTCATGTCCTATTAGTTGCTAGCCAAAGAACCTAGCAAGTATTTGAATGAATGGGCTAAGCAATAATCTCTACTCATGTTAAATTCCAAACAATGCCATGATAGATGAAACAAAAACAAAGCATATTAAAAGGGCAATTGTATTTGGGAAAGTGAGGTTCTCACATGTTAACATTCCATACAGTATAACCCCGTGTAAATACCGCCCTTCTTGAAATTTATGCAACTTTCTTTCCTAAATGAAATGCATATTTAAATGAATATATGAAATTGAGGTATTTGATTTTAATTCTTTTACCAAGAAATTATTTATGTATCTAGATTGCTTGATAAATGTCATTGTTAAAAACGTATACACAAATAATAACCACAACCAAATGCAGTCGATATCTTGTCTATGGCATGTTAAGAATTTCGAGTCATCAACACAAAAAGCCAACTTAATTATGAAATGTTCAATTTAGGACTTAATGGGGGCGAAAGTGCCTTGAAGAAGGATGACATCGGAATAAGTTAGAGAGGGTCATGTTCCTATAATACAAGTACATGCTCTTTCGTGATCAATCTGACATGTGATGTCAAATGTAAGCGGTGAGACGTTCAAGTCTTATTATCTCAAGTTAATTTTTCTCTTAGGGAAAATATTATACAACATCCTCGCATTTTAACTATATACCAATTTGTATGTTGAGTTTTAGAGACCTACAATTAATACCCCAAGTTGCATCTAACCTATGGTCCTATTTATGAATTGGCCATTCTCCCAATTTTATCCTCTCCCACCATTCCAAATCCACCCATGATGAAAAGCCACTTGCCCAAAACCCCAACCCATCCACCCATTCTAGATAAATTTGTTAGGTGCAAAAGCGCAATCCCACGATCTCCATGATTAGAGCAAGAACACATAATTGAGTAAAAAGATTAATGTTATTTTGGAGTCCATTGTTCCTGATGCGGAAAATTGATGATCCAAGTGCAAATGCTGATCTTTTATTACCTTTTGTATCACTGACTCAATAAAATAGCTCATCACCCTTAGTGCCTAGTAAACGCTCCTTTGTGAGGATAATTTTGTGTGTTAGGGTTAGAGGAGAGATTTGAGTATTTATGGCAGATAATCCGACAAATATGTTGACCAAACCAATTCCTTTGATCAAGTTCAAGCATTGCTGGGACTTGATTGTCATTTTCGCCATTTGACTTGCTTAGGTGGAGTTGGTGGTGTTTCATTCATTGTTTCTTACACTGAGTACACTTACGTAGGCTTAAGGATGTGCATCATCGATTCCACCGTTTTAGGGGTGGCCTTGTATATGGTTACTTTTGGTGTTGAGGGAGAGAGGTCTTGTGGTATTTGGCATAATGTTCTTTTGTAGATTTAATGTCAATGTTGAAATTTGTTGAGTTTTGACTTTCAAATTAAGAGATAAGGGTATTTTAGATCATGTACCTTTATTTTAGGGATTTCTAAAGGGAGATTATAAAAGAAATGTGTTTAATACACATCTCTAACCCCGGCCTTTATATCATTTCCTGTTTTATTTTTTCTTATCTTCTTGTTGGATATTTAGATTTTGTGGCTCATCAAGTGGTTTTAGAGCTTTTTTGGATTGTACTCTCATGCTATTTGTTGAAGATAGTAAAACTGCTCTCTCTCCTTGTGGTTCTTCCTGTTTTGGATTTTTGACGTAAATCTTGCTTCTCGTGTAATTTTGATTCTTTCATTCTTTGCTACTTGTTCTTAGATTGGTGCATCTTTGATTGACATTTTTATGCAACAAATTGGTATTAGAGCGAAGGAATTTAGGTCTTTTTGTTTTAGATGGCATCTATTAAGTTTGAAGTGGCACTTTTCAATGGCCAAAACAATTTTGGGCTATGGAGGATCAAGATGAAGGCGTTCCTGCATCAAGAAGGTTCGGTTAGAGTTTTGGATGGAAATTATCCCAATGATATGACTACAATTGAGATCAAGAAGATGGAAGAAAAGGCACATAGCACCATCCAATTGTTGTTATCCAATAAGGTGCTTTGCGAAGTTGCGGGTGAAGGAACAGTTTCAGGATTGTGGAATAAGCTTGAGAGCTTTTATATGAAGAAATATCTTATAACAATATTATTCGTGAAGCAGAGTCTTTACATGCTAAAGATGCAAAAAGGTACTCCTATCCTAGAATATATAGATGAATTTAATAAAATCATTATGTATATGGAAAATCTAGATCTAAAGTTAGATGATGAATCGGGCTCTATTTATATCAACAATTTTCTCCTCTCTTCTTGCCAATTCAATTGCCAAACCACATGAATACAAGTGGTTTATCTTTCAAATATACATGTCCTTTTCACATACGATGAAAAGGACAAACTTGAGGACAACTTATGTTGATTTCTAAATATATATCTTAAGATATACCAATTTAGGATGACAAACAAGAATATGAGCTCAAAATTATATTTTACAAGAATTATATCAGGATGACTACTACTGACACTAATATGTAATAGTGCTTGAACTACACATCCATTCTAAATGACAGTCTCCTAAATTTTTCAATAATATATTACTTAGTCAGTAAAAAATAGCTGTTAGGATCCAAAAAGATGTAATGTGTTTTAACTATTTATATGCCTATGGAGGAAACATTTTTGAGGTATCAAGTGAGTAGGATTTCATAAGCCAAAAGCATTTTAAAGGATTAGTCACTGTCCAATTAGATGTACATAAATCTAAGTAGCAAATTTAGGGTTTTAATTAACTTGAAACCTATTTGTCTCACTATTTATATTAGCAGTTTTCTCCTTTAATAAAATAACAATTCTAATGAGATTCTTGACCTTTGCTGTAAAGAATAAAATGCGCATGGGATTTCTAGAATTGAGTCCTTAGGAGAAGATGAATACTAAAGAACAGTTCTAGACATAGGAAGATTTATCTAGTAAAATTTTTACTGTGATTATTAGATTCCAGAAAGTACTAAAATGAGTTACTGATTAAACATAACACTCATGGAATTCCACATTGTTACCTCTAAAACTTTGGCTTCTCGTCCTTCAGCGGCAGAAGTCGCATATATGGAGATGGCCGCAAAACTAGGTCGATGAACGCTATCCCGACATCAATCCCTTGTTCGGGGGAAATGTGAGTCCCAATTGGCCCCCCAAATGGTGGGTACCCTAGTATTGGTCCCCTGTTGAGTAGGAATGGTGGGGATATTAGTCCCTTGTCGAGTAGGAATGGTGGGGATAAAACGATCTAGTGGCGGTGGTAGTGGATGAGGTGGTTCTGTTTAATGGTGCTCTAGACTTTTGTTTTTTTTTTTATCAAAAAAGTTTGTTTGGTTCTTTTGTTTTTTTTGTTCAAAAAAGTAGTAATGAGCTTCTGAGGGAGCTGTTGATTCGTGTGAATCCTATGTTTCAATATAAAGTTTTGTAATAGTCTGTTCCTAGTATCTACGTAAGCAGATATAATTGCCATTAATTTTTCGAAGAAGTTGACTTTTTCGCCTGAAGCTCTCCACGGTTAAAATTGCTATTGAGGTCTTTCCCTTACTTTTTATTCCTTGTTTTGCATGTTTTATTTCAGTGGTGGGGGTGAATGATGAACTTTGGAGATAAATCTATGGGTTTTGTACGACTACGAGGACTATATTTCAAGATCTCGTATTCTAGCCTCATCTCATACCCTCAAATGAGGAGACGAGCGACATCTATTGCCAAGTTAAAGGCCACACTCTATTCTTCAAGAAGTTGGACGATGGGTTGTTTGTTTTTGAAGGAAACTAATTTCAAAATTCTAAACTCGAACTATCAAGTAACATCAAATTGCATACAAAAAAGGGCCATAAATACTTTGTATTACTTATTGAAAAGTATATCATGCAATGGAACGTATCTTATTTTCCACGAATTAAATGCACTTATTGCATCGTCATGATGGGCTAAATATAACCCTCTCTTCTTTGCAATATTCATACTAGTAAATAATTCGTGCGACCAGCATACTATGAGTAGACATTGGCTTTTTCCATTAGCTTGCCACTCAAGTAATACTAAGGATCAATATACCTATATTAGACAAACAATCAGTGGTATTAGACAAAAACTATTAGTGGTACGATAAACCAAAAATGAACTTACCTGAAATTCCCCATTATGCACACGGATACATGCGTATTTGTACCAAAAGTGAACTTGGCAAGTCCAAAGTCTGCAACCTGGAATCAAAATGTTAGCTTTCATAACAATAAGTTGAATTCAATAAACAACTTATTGATATTATCATTTCTTCGCACCTTAGCGTCAAAATCGGAGTCCCAAAGAATATTTGAGGACTTGATGTCGCGATGAATAACTCTAGGATTACCAAAAAGGTCAAATCAATAAAAATGAAACCCGAAAATTATTATAGCAATGATATGGTTTTTTTTTTTTTTTGAAAAAAATACTCACACTTTTCATGTAAGTAAGCCAAACCTTGTGTGAAACCTAAAGCCACCTTCATCCTCTTAGGCCAAGGCATAATAGGGCGATCAATACTTGCAATAACATTTGGGGTAGTTATAATCAATTGGATTTTGAGCTTTGAAATAACTAAGGATACATGATAGATACTGACCGTGCAAATGAGAGTCCAGCGTGTTGTTTGGGGCGAATTCATAAATTATGATTTTGAGAGTGTTAGAAATGCAATATCGAATCAAAAAGATGAGGCGAGGGTGGTGGATATGGTCGATGATATTGACTTCCGCTCAAAACACCCTCTTCCCTTGCCAACTTCTAGCTTTTAGTTGCTTGATGGCAACTAATTCCTTGCTCGGGAGTACTCTCTTATGAATGAGCCCAAAATCGCCTTCATTGAGTAGACTAGAATCAGAAAAATCATCCGTTGTCATTTTCAGCTCCTCATACATAAAGGTCTTATGCGAAACACCTAAGGTGATGGAAGAGGTCAGACGTTGGGACCCCATTCTACCAGCTTAATGATAATGAAAAGCATAGTTAGAAGAATTGATGTTAGATATCTTGGTATTATGAACATGTAACTATTGTGATCAAAATCTAGAGCAAATTTTGATTGAGGATTAAAATCACATACAATGAAAATGACAAGCTTGAGAACAATTGATGTTGATTCCTCAATCAGAATTTGCTTTACATTTGGATCACAATAGTAACATGTTTATAATACCAAGATTTGTAACATAAATTCTTCCAACTATGCTTTGTCATTATTATTAAGCTAGTAGAATCGAGTCCTAATGTCTGACCTCTTCTATCTCCAGGCATAGCCTTTGGTGTTCTGCATAAGACCTTTACGTACAAAGAGCTGAAAATGGCGATAGATGATTTATATAATTCCAATCTACTTGGCAAAGGCAGTTTCAGCCTCGTTCATAACGGAGTACTCTCGAGTTGGGAATTGCCATCAAGCAACTAAAAGCTGAAAGTCGACAAGGGGAGAGGGAGTTTCGAACGGTGGTCAATATCATCAGCCGTATCCACCATCGTCACATTCTCTTTGGTTGGATACTGCATTTCTGACACTCTCAGAATTCTAGTCTATGAGTTCATCTCAACCATCACACTCGACTTTCATTTGCATGGTCAGTATTTATCCTGTATGCTTAGTTATTTTAGAGCTCAAAATCCGATTGATTATAACTGCCCCAGATGTCATTGCAGGTACTAATTGCCCAATCATGCCTTGGCCTAAGAGGATGAAGGTAGCTTTAGGTTCCGAGTGAGGCTTGGCTTACTTACATGAAGAGTGTGAGTATTTTTTTTCCAAAAAAAAAAAAAAACTTATCATTAACATAATAATTTTCGAGTTTCATTTTTGTTGATTTGACCTTTCAGACAATCCAAGAGTTATTCATCGCAACATCAAGTCCTCCAATATTCTTTTGGACTCCGATTTTGACGCTAAGGTACGATGACATGATAATATCAATCGGTTGTTTATTGAATTCAAGTTATTGTTATGAAAGCCAACATTTTGATTTTAGGTCGTAGACTTTGGACTGGCAAAGTTCACTTTGGGTATAGATATGCATGAATCCACGCACATAATGGAGACTTTCTAGTAAGTTCATTTTCGGTTTGTCGTACCATTGATGGTTTTTGTCTAGTACCACTGATGGTTTGTCAAATGTAGGTACATGGATCCTTGGTATTACTCGAGTGGCAAGCTAATGGAGAAGGTCGATGTCTACTATTCAACGTGGTCTTGGCGGAGCTACCCATGGGAAGAAAAGCATCGGATGCTTATTAGCCTGAGGACCAACAGTCTTTGGTGGAGTGGGTAAGATGTAAATGACTTTTCAATTTAACTTATATGAATTTAGATTTTCAATGACAATATGATATATATAGTCGATCACCTAATAGGTCAATTTTTAACTTTTTGTACATGTATCAAAATTGTAGGTGATCGTCTAATCATTTACCCTTCCTAGTGATGTACAAGGAACAACATTATGTTAAGAATAAGGAACAAGAAGTCAATCCCTTGTTGTATATAATCCAAATTGATAATCTTGAGTTTGGATTCTTGAAGATAATATGCACAGAAAAATATGTAATTCTCTTTTCTTGTTTAAAGAAAATATAGACAAAGGAATATACCCATTTCAATGACCCTAGAAAAGTTGAGATAGATAATATTTAGGATCTATACCCATTTATTTTAGCCGACTCAATTTTGGGGTCACAACATGATTTATGCCGTGTTGTGTGATAATTAAATCTAATTTATGAATGCGACACCTTCTTAATATTGAGTGGTAGGAAACAAATGAAACATTTTCAACCATAATATAGCCAGCCAGAGAATGATTTTCGAAAAGAGTGAACTTCCACTTTTCCCTATCTCATCAAGTGGATTGGTTTGCAATCCCATTACTAGTCCAACTAGTTGAACCAGCCAATTTGATCTGATTTTAAAAATAGTTACCTTCAATCTAACTAACGTACTTCTAGGCATACAATCCGATGTAAAGGGGAGATCCACATGATTTAAATCTAATTTCACATGGTTTCATTGCTAATAGAAGTCAATAGCCTCAAACTCTTTGATGCATAAAGTAATGTCAAGAAAATAACATAGTACTATTTATAGAGTCTAGCATATATCTCGTTGGGATATGGTTCTTAGCACAATGTTCCCCTAGTAGGATCCACTTTATTTGGTCTTGTGATCAATAGGGTTGCTCAAATTGCAGGCCATTCACTTTCTTATAACATAGCAAATTCTATGTTTTGCTATGTTATAAGAAAAAAGCATTCAATCTTTCTTAGCTTTTTTATGTTTCTTTATGCTGCTGATAGTAATTTTCCCTCCTTGTTTAGGATGGAGTTCTCACCGATCAACAAGAAACCATAGATGCATTAGTGAGAGTCTCAATTCTGATAGTTTGAGTTGGAGGTGCAGAATTTACACAAATGGAGGTAGGTTTGTTTTCTGTCATTTAAGTTAGACTTTCTATTGTGTTAACATCGAAATAGTTTCTAATAATGAGGATGTAGAGGACTTAACAATCCAATTTTTTTGTCCTATTAGAAAGTTGATGCTAACCATAAAATTAGCTTAAAAAGATCAACACATCGTGTAGCCACTAGAGACATTATACAATTTGTTCCAATGTGAGAAGTTCATCGTAAGTTGATTTTCTCATGATTTTTCTATTCGAATGAATCCATTCATTTTAATTAATTGATATAGATGTTCATGTTAGGCATACAATTGGTAAATCAAGTTGAGAGAAGTTGTAAACCTAGCATTCATGGTAATATTGTCACGGTATAGTTGGAGGATGTTAGTGTTGGACTCGATCTTTGAATTTATAGTTTCCTTTTTCATAAGCTTATTCATTTGTTTACCCAGTTTGACTTTATCTTATATCGCCATATAATCTTAAAGCCAATTAATAGACAAAATTTTATTTCAACTGATTAAATTGGGATTAGAGAGGCAATATCAGATCTGAAAACTTTATTTGGTTGCTTCTTTGTTTTAACCCCCTGCCCCTCCTTCTCCCACGCTTTTTTGGTGATTTTAGGAAAGGTTTTGCAATCAGGTGAAAGTTTATCAAAATAGTATAGAAGATCTTGATAAGTCATCCATTTGTCTTTTCTTGGTAATAACTTGCACAAAATTAAACTACTCATGGCAAGTGGGAGTGTATCAGTCGTTCAAGCTCTTTTAAAGGAGCTTCCTAGACAATTGTAGGTCTACATGTGAGCTAAAGATATACAACCATGCATTTATACCCTTCTTAAGCAGTTCCTGGCGAAGTGCCATTTGTACCAAAGTTGCTTGAACACCACAAAGATAGATAAAGAAAGGCTTATGTTCATGCTCAATTTGTGTACAACTGCTATTGAAGGGTTAAAATTCTATAAAGAGCTCTCTTATAGAAAGCTAAAACTAGGAAGGGTAGAAGTGGTCTAAATTGCCTTTATGTTGTTTATGTAAATTGATAATCATATCGCAAGAATGTGAATTATGATTGACAATTCGTTGAATACAAATATAGCATCCTAGTTGCTCCTAAGAAAGAAAATATGGAACTTCCATTCTTCGTGCATTTAATGTTACCCTAAGATTGAGTCATAGCTAAGGAAATTGCATTCTTGTTACAACATTTTTATGATATTTTTACTCTCTTCTTTGGAGTTAGATATCCCATGGAGAATTTATATCTCTATTGAGGATGGCTAATCCGGTTTCGTTTGATAAAGGAGAGAGATAGTGAGGACATAGCTATTAATTCTATGCCTATGGCAATGCAAAAAGAGTTTGATAAATATTAGAAGGGTTATAGTGTTGTCTTGCTACGCTTGTTAGAGCTTTGCTATTTGAAGTTGGACATAGATGATCATGTGAAATTTGTACAGATTATTCAAGAAAGTCTCTATATGCTTTTGATGAACATGTGACCTCTATGTCAAGAGATTATCGCTTTACATCTTCAACCAATTGAGGTAACATTTTAATTGAGGACATTTTTGAGAACATGTGACCTCTATGTCGAGAGATTATCGCTTTACATCTTCAACCAATCGAGGTAACATTTTAATTGAGGACATTTTTGAGAACATTGGGGACAATCTTGATGAGTATAATGCGTTCGAAAGTAAACACTATGCCTTGCAATCTACAATGTCACAATTGGATTTGTATTTGAAGGAAAATAGGCTTGATATTAAAAAAAAAAAAACCTTATCGTAATGTTCTTGATTATTTGAAGGTAATTCACATCGGTATCTTGAGTTGTCTTCTCACTTCTATTGCCCGTAAGTCAGCCTTTAGCATTGAAGGACACATTTTAAATAAATATCATAGTTCTCTCTCTTGTGAAATTGTGCACTAGAGATTGGTTATTTGAAGTTCCGCATGAGGAAGATTTAGAAGACAAGACCTCATTTATAGGTTTTTTACGTTCTTTGTTTTATTTACTAATTTTTATATTTTTTAATTTGATGTGACGTTTTTATTCATTTAATAAATACACACAAAGAGCTTAAAGTGGGTTAAAAGGGTAAGTAAGGGTTTTTCTAAGTTAGGTTAAATATTAATATGTTCTAATAATATGAGTCGGATGTGTGTTGAGTTGAATTAGGTATTGGTTTTCAAATTTACATCGTATGGAAATGTGCCAAAATGGGTTAAATAGATCAATATGAGTCGAACCATTTTCATTCTAATCCAAACTTGACCCAACACTAATGACCCTAGAAAAGGGGTATAGATCTTCAATTTCTCCACAGCTAGTAGTGTCAATGGCAAGAATATGCACTATTCTAAGCGCAAAGACTTCCGAACCCCATCCTAAAAAGACCAAATTTCAATCATTATTCCACTGACAGCACTCCCAATTTGCATCATTCCATCTTCAGTAATATAACTGGCTTCCCAAACCAATGCATCAAAAAAGAACAGCTCCAGCTTTGTCCAGCACATTTTATCCTTCAACAACTTTTGGCACAAAGGCGTCCTTTATATCACCCTATCTCTGGCTAGTGGGATAGACTTTCTCATGTATCGACTTTCCTTGAAACTAATGCCATGGATGGGGCTAAGGCAACCGTATCTAATTTTATAACTAAAATTCCCAAGGGATGGTAAAAAACAGTAATGATGGATTTCTGTTTCCCACCAAACTTCTAGCCCTCCTCCTTTAAGTTACATTATGCAATTAGGCTAATCAGCCTTTGGAAACAAACAACGCAACTAGTGAGCCATAAGGATCACTTATTCAGTTTTGCTTTGATTCTGATCAATTCTGTTTCCTTTTTTGCAATATTAACCGATATCTAATGTGGTATAAATATGGATGTAATTTCCTTCGTATTAATATAACTTCATGTTTTTCTTTTGCTTCTCCAGTAAAAAGCCCTAAGTCTCGGCAGTGATCAAAAAATTGCATCCGTAGTTTATATGAAACTAGTGAAAGATGTTTGCAAATGAAAGGCATCTTATGATAGAAATTTAATTGCACTAATTATTCTTACCAGTTGCCCATCATTCTGAAAACAGTATTGTTGCTCCAAAATGCTGAGGATATATGAACTGGATGAAGGCATCATTGACCGACCTCAAGCCCCTCATCTTGCTCCCATGCAAGGCCAGGACCATTATGCATGTTCTTACTTAGCAGTACGCATGATTTATCAAGATAGAAGTGAACTCTACTGCATCGTGGAGCAAACCAACAAGCTCCATTTTTCAGAAGGAAAGAGCAATGAGCTTCATCCTGTTAAGCAAACCGACAGGCAAAAATAAAACATTTTAAAAAAAGTTCAACAAATCAGTCCGGAAAAATATAACTAGACGTATGACCATCATAATAAGCTACCTGCTCAGTCCAAAATTAGGCACTTGGAGAGCGAAATTTTCTAACACCTGTTGAGCTGACATTGGCGATCAATTCTTATAGTCTAAATATTCTTCGGACAGTGGAGGGAGATGATTCAAGGTCGGCTTTTCAGCATCCTGGCAGTGAATTACGAAACTCAAATTTAAAATTCAAACCAAAACCAACACAAGGAGAAAGAAAAACTAGGAAGTAATGTATGTCAAGTTTTCAACACATAAACAGGTAGTATCTTCTGAGTTACCCTCTTTCAACATTTGCACGTCGGATCCCTTCTTTGGAAAACTTGATGGTTTTCTTTACTGTTCTTTTGTTCCCTTGCCAGATGATCTCTGCAGGCCCTTCTTCTTCCACATATTCCCAATCATCACCATCGTCCCAGTTATGCTCCTTGTCGTCAACCTGTCAATCGACCATTTAAAAAGGAATTTCAATATTTTCTGTGCAGAAGCTATTCGACTACGCATTCCAATATTATCTATGCAGAAGCTATTCGACTGCTCCCGAAGCATGCGTGAGATTTTGGATCGACATCAGGCAAAGGAAGGAAACAAGGAGCTTCACCACCGCGTCGTTCCATTCAAAGGCGCACTACCACCTCCGATCGCCTCCCTCTCTCTCTATCATCAGCAAGCTCGAGAGACAATGGCGAGTCGATACTGGGTGGTGTCACTTCCGGTGCCGGCCTCCATGTCCACCACTTCTCTGTGGAACCGCCTCCAGGATCAGATCTCTACCGGGTATATCCTTCTTCTTCTTTCTTCGAGATCCAACTCCGAAGCTGATGATCCCGCC
Source organism: Eucalyptus marginata (assembly GCA_014182565.1). Taxonomy (NCBI): domain Eukaryota; kingdom Viridiplantae; phylum Streptophyta; class Magnoliopsida; order Myrtales; family Myrtaceae; genus Eucalyptus; species Eucalyptus marginata. Next base: position 5,526,628 of record CM024591.1, on the reverse strand, counting down.
CGACTCCACAATTCAATATACCCAATCTCCACGTGGGAACCCTAGACTCCCTCCTCGCTCTCAGCCACGATCTCCCTAAAGGCGGTTCCTCTTTTTCGTCTTTACGTGGCTCCTCGCAAGGTTCCTCAGGCTCCTGACGTGGGTGTCGCCCATTTCAGGTACGTGAGGACGTGAGCCACGGCGTTGCGAGGTGGTTACCGAAGAGAAAGGGATTCGATAAAGATTTGAGGACGTGAAGACGTGAATCTCATTTCAAGTACCGTTTTCTGCGTGTTGCTTTTCTTATTTTCTTTTAAAAAATATAAAAATCTTTAGGTTTATAAATTATGACTAACTGCAAAATTTGAAAAATATATGCTAGAAGTAAAAGGGCTACGGACCAACCCAAGCATTTGGAAAAAAAAAAGAGAGAGGGGAAATTACGGTCAGAAGGAGTATTAAATTACATTTTGAATTTGAGCTCACGTGCTAGATTGGATTTGAATTGGATAATGAAAATTGGGATTATTAACTGAATCTTCTTTTAAAATTGTTATCGTGGCATTATCCATTGATAGATGTGTAAAATTGATCTTTGAATGGCACACATAACAGGGTTTCTTCGGCAAAAATTGTGGGCCACTGTAAATTTTCTGTGCCATGAGTTTACACTAAACCGAGTTATTAATTTGGAAAAACTTTTTTGTTAGGGCTTCAATAAAGATTTGAGGACGTGAAGACGTCCTCGAGATCGGATGCGGACGCAGACGTTCTCGGTCTCTCTCTCTTTCTCTCTCTCCCCCCACTTCTTCATCCTTCTCCGGAAAATTTATTGTTCGAAAGGTACATCGGATTACCCGATAGATTTCACTGATTTCTTTAATCTATTTTTGTGGTCGGCAGAGACGGAGAATATGTCAAAGATACGGGCGTTCACGGAGGCGTCTCCTGCCATGAGGAAAAGCTTCTCACGTGCATCTCCGCCTCAAAATTCATTAATCCTGAAATTTGTCATGTGGGGTTGATCAATCGAATAGGCTACGAATAATTCAAAGAATAAAAACTTATTAAATTAGGCTAAAGATCATATAAAGTACGAGGATAAGATTAGATTAGTGCTCTATGGTGATATCATGTTTGTCAGAAATCTCATATCAAGTACCGTTTTCTTTTCTGCGTGTTGCCTTTTTTTTTTTTTTTTTAAATGTAAAATCTTTAGGTTTATAAATTATGACTAACTGCAAAATTTTAAAAATATATGCTAGAAGTAAAAGGGCTACGGACCAACCCAAGCATTTGGAAGAAAAAAAAGGGGAAAGAGCCGGGGGGGGTGGGGGGGGCGCAGAACGAGTGTTAAATTATATTTCGAATTTGAGCTCACATACCAAATCAGATTTGAATTGGATAATGTAAATTAGGATTATTAATTGAATCCTCTTTTAAAATTGTTATTGTGGCATTATCCATTGATGGACGTGTAAAATTGTTGATCTTTGAAATGGCGCACATATAACAGGGTTTCTTCGGCAAAAATTGTGAGCCACAATAAATTTTCTGCGCCATGAGTTTACACCAAATCGAGTTATTAATTTGGAATTTTTTTTTTTTTTGGTTAGGGCTTAAATTTTTAGGAGTGAAAAATTTTCATGCATGTGAGCAATTATAACTCTAATTCTCCAATTATTAATGGATTATTTGCTATTATCTCTTCCATGGATGTAGATAGCCAACCACATAAATATTTAATGTCCTTTATTAATCTTCATTTAGTTTCAGATTCTCTTGCATTGGCTTCTTTGCAAGATCATGTCGTTTTCACATTAGTATTTCAACAATGATAAATTATGTAGCAATGTTGGCGCTTGCAATTATTTTCCATATTAATTTTGTAGTAAACTAATTTAAAATGTTAATAAAGAACGGCAAACGTTTAATTTCTTTAAAAGTTCTAATTTAGAAACTATAATTGGGAGTTACGCCTGACTTAACAGTTATGATAGACTTTCTAGTCTAACAAATAGCTTTATTATAGAGTTACTTCTAGATTTCATGGACTGGTACGAGGAATAAGGACTAGCACGTAATGAATATTTTTGCCCTTTAGCCGTGAAGCATGGATGGATTCCTAATGAATGTCTCTGTCCATGAGTGCTGGAGGAAAGGATCGATTTGTCAAGAAAATAGGTAATGAACCTCTACAAAGCTTTTAAGAATTAGAGGTGAATAATATAGAAAATATTCGACTATTTATAAGGGCCATGTCACTAACTAACACGGTGTGTATTTTTTAGTAAATTTATTAAAAATTTAATACTTATCACGTCTATCCTCTTTTTTATATCTCTTCCACCTTCATCCAGCCACCGCCCTGGCCCAAGTTCCGCACTTCTCTTGGCTATCTTCACCAGCAAATCATCGATCACGCGTCTAGGCCAACCACCGCCTCCATCGGATACTAAATCTGATACCAGATCAAACAAACTAATCAAGACCTATTTTTCTAACTATTTTTCCATTTTTCCATTTTTTTTTATTTTTGATCCTTTTATTATTTTATTATTTGTTATTATTTCTCCTTCTACGCACAGACGCCGTCGATATGGTGAAATTATAATTTCTCCTTATTTCTGTTTTTGCTAATTTATTATTTTATTTTATTTATTCTGATAAAACGGGACACGGGCTTGGCCCTTGGGCCCCATCCACAATTGTGGTCAAATGTGGACCTCACAAGGACGCATGTAAGGCTTTTGGGCCTAATCTACATGTGTAATAAGATGTGAACTTAACAAGCCCAAGAAACAAATATAAATGGGCTCAAGCCTACATTAAGCTCATTTTCTATTATCTTTACTGAACACATCTTTATCAGTTTCCCTCTCTTTTATTATTCGTTTTACATATCTTTCTTATTTTCATTTCTTTCCTCGGGATGCCTTGTGTTTGTCTTCTTCAACGTTTCACTGTTCACAGAATCTAACATATCAAATTCATTCATAAATTCTAAGCAAAAGCTAGAAAAATTAACATTCAGCTAACCACCGGCTTCCTTGAAAATACGAGATTAAGTGCCTCTTATCCAGCCACCAGCCACCATCCATCTTCAACCTCCACAAGACAACCATCTTCGTTCACTGGCCAATCCTACAATGATGCCTCAATATTGCAGAAGATAGGTAGGATGCAAAGAACTAACAAGGCAAATTTAGGTACTTAATGACATTACTAGAGATAATCATGCAGAAAATATAAGGACACAGAGCAAAAAGGAACAACAGAGATAATACATGCGGAAACACTCTCAAGGTAATTAATAGTTGGGGACAAGTTGATACAGATCTGATTTTTACATTTCATCAAACATCTTGTGTGTAGTTCGATTGTTGAGTCTACAAGCAAGTTTTGAAGCAAAAATTCATTTCAAACTATTATGTTAAAGTGAACTTAAATTATCAGCTTAGTTTAATGATAGCAAATTTCCAAATCAATCAGAACGTCATAGTCTCTGTGAATCTATTAGTCGTGAAATAGGGGAGAAGAGAGCTTTGAAGGCGCAACTTTGGAAAATTGAGAAATGGTGGCTGCAATAACTAAGGACGTTGGAAAGGCAATTAAAACTATCTAAAATGCCGATACAAACTCTTCAGCAAGAAAAACAGTGACAATTGCAACTCCAAATCTCTAGTAGTTATATTCGGAAACAGAGGTACAACTCCAAATGATGGAGATGATTTTCAACGTCAATTAATCTAGAGAGAAAGTGAAGAGAAATTGGGAAGAAATTAGAGAGAATTTTTTTTTCAAGAAATCTCAGTGTGAGCACCTAATGGTTTACCACAGCAAATTTTTGTCCAGTTGCCCACTATACAAAAACGAAATGGATGGCCCAAATTGCACAATTACTCATAGGAAGCAACAATGTGGTCATGCTACTGCAATCCTTTCTCCCTCAACTTTAGATTTAATTCCAATTAAGATTCAAAGTTTTCTTATAAAAAATCCTTAACTTTTATACTAGTCTCAAATTTGCTCATGCCTTCACTAGTTTTTTCAAGATTACTAAAATTAAGAGGCTATTGTTGTTCTATATGAATGTGGGGGTATTGATGAAGATGCCTACTCTAATAATGAACCTCTAATTGGTCTTGATACTGATAATTTTGAAGAAATTAGTGGAGATTTTTTAAATTTGTGGGCATATGTGGGACTATAGTAAATTTTTTAAAAAAATTGAGATAAAAAAATTTCAATTCAAGACAGAATTGAAATTATGCCTAAAGTTAGAGATCTTTTTAGAGAATTAGGTGAGAATAGCATAGAAAAACCCGAGCTTGAAGTAGGAAACACACGTGGGAACACACTTTGTAAGAGCTTTCTATTTTATATTTTCCTTACATTTTTCAATTCCTTGCCCATTTACATTTCTCTGTACTTTCCTTATCATGTAATTCAATTCCACACATTTCTAGCCAATTTAATTTTTTTTAAAGCAATTACTTTCCACCGCACTCAAATTTCTAAAATTCACCGCCATCTAGATCCCGTTCCACACACTTTTTATGCAAGTAAAGTACCACCAAGCAATGTCAATGCAGTCCATTTATCAAAAGTTCAAATTGCCTGACCACACGCCATATTTCGTCAATATTTCTTTTGGTACTCCTACAAATGGTATTTTCCAATAATATATTGGTATCAATCCTCTTTATTAGGAAAATGACGAGCTAGCAAACCAATATTCTTTAAAAAAAAAAACTTGGCTCCTTCACCACACTTGATTTCAAGAAATCAACCGGCTTTCTTGAAAATTTTGAAATTGAAAAGTTTTACTTGGTGGGATATACTTGTCTCGTACTCCCACAAAGTAAGATTCCTTAAATATGAAAGGAAAAAACAATATTAGTAAACGTATAATTCTAGAGTGGCCTTTTGGGCGACGGTCGCGATGTGGGATCTTCTGGTGCAACAACGGCAGGTACCATATTTGCTAGTGCGGCCAGTGGAGGCAGAGATTGTGGCAACGTCCGTTAGAGGTTGTCATTAGTATGTTTATACTGCTCATGAAATAGTGTGACTTTGCTAAATCACTCTTGACCATATATGTGTACTTGTTGTATTCGTTTATGATATAGAATTGATGTCATTTGTGATTCTTATGAAGACAATGATATGGCTTGTACTATCCTATGCTATATCATGTGCAAGCCGATTCATTGAAGTCTATCTTAATTATTTTGAAAGCTGGATCAGATGGGCACAAATCTACTATACCCATTTAGGTACCCATTTGCTATCTCTTTCATCAAATATTGAGACGTCTAATTTGTTTTGGACCTCAACATATCCGATTAGTCCCCACCAAGAACTTTAGCCTTACATTTTTTTTTCCCTGTCAACTCTCTCTCACTATTGAGATCCAGCTACCAGCTCGCCCCTGCCATCGCCACCTCCTCCAGACTGCGCTTTGTGAAAATGATCACCAAAGCCCGTGGGATCAAGTCATCGTGCCATCGGCCACCAACCCCTTGATTGGCTCGGTTAGCTAAATGTTTTGCATGTACGGTTCGGTTGGAACCCCATTATCAAATTGGATCAAAAAACAATCAAGCCAAAAACCAATTCAAATTGGAGTAAAATGAAGAATCGGGCTTTTACTTTTAGTAAAGATTTTAAAAAAAAAGCAAAGTGTCTGAGGAAATAAAATTAATGAATTTATTGAAATGTAGTCACTTTTTTCCAATGATTTGTACATTTTTATTTGGATTTCGTCGAAAAGAATTCTTAGGGCGTTCGATTTTTAATCAGGTCGGGCAAATTTTCTATTGGGATGGGACGGTTTTTGCCACGTCTGCAAATACTGATCGTGTTTCGGTAATTTTGAAAGGCTGAGATCTATTTTAGGTGATTATTCCTTTTTCTTTTTATTTTTCTTGTGGCCATTTCTTCTTTTCACATTGCTCTGCAATAGAGCAGTAAGGCCACTCAAAGTGTCTGCCTCGCCACCAGCGATACGGCATCCTTCTCTCCCTCTGCCATTGATGTGAGGTTATCATCTCTTATTGAGGCCTTCCACCTTCCAAAGTTGAGGCTGGCGACCATAGCAAATGAGTCAAACGATTGTAGATACAAGATTAAGATTAAATGATGTGTTCCCTAAGGTTGAAGGTTGACACATTGTAGAGATAAGATATTCAACGTGGAGAGAGAAAGAGAGAGAGAGAGAGAGAGAGAGAGAGAGAGAGAGAGAGAGAGAGAGAGAGAGAGAGAGAGAGAGGCTTTGAGGGGAGAGGGAGGGAGGGAGAGAGAGAGAGATAGAGAGAGGATCTTGATTGGTACTTTGGGCGTTGGGAGGGATTATTAATTTTTCAGAAGACATTGAAAAAGAAAAACAAAAGTTCAAAGTATACTCGGCTGCGCTGCTTAATGTGAGTCCACAATTCAATTGTTGATTGCCCTATCATTTATAATTAATTAACTTACGATGTAAATCTAGTCTCTAATATTTAGAAAAATCCCGCTTCGAACAACTATTTATAATATTTGATTATGCTCGATCTGATTGGTCCAATTTGTTTAGCACTGACATACATCTTATAGTGATATTACGAAAAAAGAAAGTGACAATTTCATCTAAAGAAGATTTACTAAGGATCTCAATTTTTGTAATAATGCCTCCTCCTCGTCCTCCTCTTCCTCCACCTCATTGATTTTATTGTACACTAAACGCTGCCAAAGATCGCCACAAATTGGGACGGGAGCAATGCTTCTTTTCGGAAAGGAGTATGAGTAGTCCATTTTCTTTCTTGTTACTCTACTTATTTGCACATGCGTGCTGTAATAAAATGAAATAATTAGTAATCCTATGATTGAAACATGGACATTATTTAATTGAATGACTGAAAATAATAGCTATGACTGCAATTACGAAGCCCAAATCAATTGCCAATATAACTAACATTTCATTTTTTGGGTTAATCTTTTGGGTAATCATCTGGGCTTACGGCATAATATTTTCTTTTCGTTGAATTTTTTTGTCTTTGTCCAAAAAATAATACAGAAAAATTGTTGCTCATTCTTTGCCACAGCTGAGTTGAGTAAACATGGGGCAGATTCTATGTCCTAAGGTCATACATGATATGTTAATTACATGCCCAGAAGCATAAGTAACGAGAAGTTGTCTTTGGAACACCCGTCTGACATTTTCAATTCTTTCTTATTCATGCATGAGCCAAACATTTAAAATTTGCAAAACCCAACCTTCCGACTTCAGTAACAGAATAACATTGAAATTCCAGACGCATACATAAAAGAAATCCGTTTGCTTTTATCGATTTCTTTGGGGGTCAAAATGCAGTAGTTGGGACAAATCAAAATATGGATATGACCCAACATTAGAGGACTGTCCTTCATCTACTATGATAATAACAGCCTAGTTCGGACTATAAAAAATAAATAATAAATAATTAAAAATCGTTACAAAGTCCATTTCTTTAAGAATTTGCGACTCACAAAAAACTATTATTTTAACAGTCACCCAAAAATTGTTATGTTAATAAAGCCCCAAGGCAAATGGAAATGAGCTTTCCTTCTCCTACGTTTGATGGGGCATATTTACACAGACACGAAACAATGGAATAACCAGCCAACCAATCATTTTTGGAAACCGAACAAACGTAAAAAGTATGCAACACGTAGTAAATACGATTGAGAGAGAAATATTTCAATGATTGATACACCTGTTTTCTAGTAATAGTATCGATTTGATAGGAGGACAAAAATATACGTCATTGTGGAAACTTTTATTCTAGAAGGAGGGGACAATCAGCTCAGCTCAATCATATTTCTTATATGTGGCTTTTTCCTTTGATGAATCATCATTAACAATTCCCAACCAGATAGTAAGTGTAAGTCAATATTGGTAGCTTTCTAAGAAAATACCTCTAGATAATTCTGCTATATTTCATTTTCTTACTTTTAATCAAAGGAAATATCAAATCATGCTAAATATATCTTTGTGCATATATTTCCACCTTCTAGCTTCAAAATATGATGACTGTATATTTTGCACGATGCGATATTTAAGACATAATCCTTGCTCATGTTAGACTTCGAAGTCCTAACTGTAGATTTTTAAAAGAGAAGATACTATATACCATCCTCCCTTTTTTACTTCATCGCCACTTTTCCTCCTTTATTTCTAATAATGCCATTTTGTGCTCAATATAAAACCTCGTGGATAAAGGGACCAAATTGCCCTTGTACCCCAACATTCAGTACGCATAATCCATTCTTGAACCCCATGTTTACTTAATGGGATCATGCTCAAGCATTATATGTAATGACTCGATCGGCTTTACTTGGATCAAAATTCCGAAAGTAAACAAAACTGGGCACAACTTAAATTTGTCCTTCTAGTAATAGCACTCACAATACCACGGTATATTAAGAAACTCAAGTGAGTGCTCTAATAGCACATGCATGGGTGACATGATTTTCTAACAATTTGGAAATCCCACGTTAGTTTAGCTGACCATGACCCATGAAACGATACTTAGGAATATAAGTTTATGTAGCAATATTTAGGGTTTTGGAAGACACCCATCTCATCCCCTTGGGAATATGTAACTATTACTTTGGCCATAGGAAGTAGTCTACGTCATTCTTAGGATCCATTCTTTTCGCGGAAAATGAGTCATTTCGGGAAAATATTTTCCCAGAAGTCATTTTCCAAGAAAATGACAATATTTTCTAGTGTTCTGCTAAAACCTGAAAATGTTTCGGAAAATATTTTCCAATGTTCGGTAAATATTTTCCAATGTTCGGTAAGGAAAATATTTTCCGCTCACCAGATTGGTGAGCGCGAGCGTCAAGCTCGAGGCTTGCCAGATCGACGAGCACGAGTTTGAGATCGACGAGCTTGAGGTTCACTTGGTCTAACGACTAGCCAAGAAAGAAGAAGATGTGAATAAAAAACAAACAAAAAAAAAAAAAAAAAAAAAAAAAAGAAGAAAAAAAAGGAAAAAAAGGAAATTAAAAATAATTCGAATTAAAAAAAAAAAAAGAAAATTAAAAAATAATTCGAATGAAAAAGAAAAGAATAAAAAGAAAGGGAGGAGGAAGTCGAGATTTGTAGAGGTGTGAGATAAGAGAGATCAAGTGAGGAAAATATTTTCCACTTTACAAAAGTGAAAAACATTTTCCCTTACTTTAGAAGACTTTTTTCCTTTGATGAAAAACATTTTCCTCAAGGAATTCATTTTCCATGAAACGAACGCCGGAAAATCCGAAAAACGTTTTCTCGGAAATTATTTTCCGCGAAACGAACGGACCCTTAGTTAATTGATTGGATGTATCACTATGTTTTAATCTCAAAAGCCGTTGAATCAAATGTTAGTAAGTGCCTAACAAATATTCTTGAAAATAAAAAGAAAGAGCCACGACCTCGTTCACACTACCAAGACGAGTATTCTTCTTGGTCCACTGCAATATTAACAGTATTAGAATCTAACTAGAAGAACTAGCGTGTAATGGTCACTTCTCGACAACTAAATTATGCAATTCCTTTTACTTTTGGAAGCAATAAATATTCTCAATAGTAGCAAGTAGCTCATATTTCACCATTAAACAAAAGATGTGATATCCATAGATAATAAAACAATACGGTTGGTAAATATGACATGCCAAATTGCCAATCCCCCACACACAATTGACTAGCTAAAATGGATTCTGGGAAAATGCAAGCACTACCATTCGATTTTGAGACTTTCACGAGTTCACGTCTCTTGTAGGAGTTGCAAGATCGCAACGGCTTCCAGCCTCCAACGTGTAAGTCGGAATGCAACCGCCGTGGCACCGGGCATATGTACGTTAACCGAAATTCGATATTTCTTCGATATCGTTATCATAAAAAAATGGCAATAAGTTACCTTCTCTTCTGACACGATTTTTCAGCTTCGGCTTTTTTGAATTTTTGAATTCTTTAGTTCTTTTAGCCATATTCTTTATAGGCTTTTGATTTAGGACATATGTACGTTACCCGAAATTCTATATTTCTTTTCCTAGAATGACATTAACTGCCTCCTTTTTCGGCTCGCAACACAAGCACCAAATAATAGGTGCGGCAATCACTAGAGAAAAACACTAGTGGTGGTCCTTCCATTTTCACCCAAATCCAAATTTATCTTCAATCCTAATTGCGTATATTATGAGTTTCAACAATTTGTGGAGTTGGGTATAGTAGATGCAAATTACATCATCTTTATTTATTGACTTGTTTTTAATTATTACATTGCATCTTTTACAATTTATATTATTTAAGATCTTATCTACATTAGAGCATTCTAGCCGAACTCTTCTATACATATTCATTTTTGAAAGCTATTGCTAATATTCCAATGATTTCCGATATTTTATTAACTTTAAAAAAAAATACATGTATTTGGTTCTTAGAGATCTTTTCATCTTTTGGTACGTATTGATATTTATATACTTATCTACTTTGAAGCAATAAATTTGGGTCCCTCATTGTCAATATTCGATTGTCTTTGATTCTCTTGGGGAGAAAAAAATAGAGTACATTACAAACGGAGAGGGTGGAAGTAGGGGTGAGCATCGGTCCGGGTCAACCCGACCGACCTGACCGGCCCAACCCTGTTGGTCTTGGTTCGGTTCCTAGGGTGACCGGGTCGAGCCCTTGGTCCTAGAATTCTTGGACCAAAGATCACGTGCGGTCGGTCCTCGGTCCTAAGAATGCAGGTCGGTCCAACCTGCACCAACCCTAATTATATATATACATACATACATACATATATATATAATATTATTTATAAATTTTTTATATAGGGAAAACCTTAAAATAAATAGCGCAACAACATTAAACAGCTCTTTAGTGAGGAGTTCAAATAATTTTACGTTGTTCTTTAATAACTTATATTTTTAATGTCTTTTACAGCGTTAATAGTCATAATTTACGAAGGAGGAAAATGTTTTTGTGAGGAGTCTTCACGGCATCTAAAAAGGCATAAATAGCTCCTTATGGCTTCCTCCTCTAGATTCATTCTCTTCTGTCTTATTTGTCATTTTAGTCTTCAATTTGCTAAAATCGAAAGAAACAATTTCTTCGCTCGCCACTTGACACTCGTCTTGCTCGCTTTGGGTCATTCATGTCGCTCGCCGCTCAATGCTCGCTTGGCTTGTTTTTTCCCGCTTGACATTCGATGCTCATTTTGTTCGACGCTCACCCCACTTGACTCTCACCGCTTGCCTTTCTTTTCTGACCTCGCTCATCATTGAATCCTTGGGTCGGTACGGTCCTCGGTTGCCCTTTCAAGGAGTACAAAAAATGAAATAAAAAATTATTGGTTGGTCCTAGGTTGACCTGAAATCGGACCAAACCCATTGGATCAATCCAGTCCTCAATCGCTTTTTTAAGGAGTACAAAAAATGAAATAAAAATTATCGTTTGGTCACGGGTTGACCTTGAAACCGGACCGAACCCATTGGGTTGGTCCGGTCCTTGGTCCCAAGCTCAATAGGGTCGGTTCTCGGTCCCAAAAATTGAGGACCGACACTGTGCGGGTTGGTCCTAGGGTTAGGGGGTGGATAGGCCCAACCCGGACCATGCTCACCCCTACGTGGAAGAGTGGAGGGAGGTGATCGCTGTAGTGCGGGTATTGACGGTGATGATCGACGAGTGCACTAGCAGCCGAGGAATAAAAAGGAAAACAAAAAAAAAAAAAAAAAAAGAGGGAAAAAGTTGCTTTCACTAACTTGAAAAAAAAAAATAAAAATTCTACCAGCTCTGAAGATTCATTTTAAGGTGTGTCAGTTTCAAAAGATTGAAATAGTGAATCAAATCGGTCAAGTTTGGAAAATTTTATTCTTAGATAAAACAGCAAATTCCAATAAAAATAAAAGTTGTATAATCTCACTACGAAAAATATGTTTGTCGAACGGTCATGTTGACATTTGTTCATGTTGAAGACCATGATATCGATTCTCTATAAGGGCAATATATATATATTTGAAAAGGCTTAAGAACTGGTTCAATTTGGGAACGAGATTAATTGAAATGATTCAGTGTTGGAACTAGTAACTAAATGGTCCTAGGCCAGTTCTAGGTTCACAAAACCAAGAATCGAACATGTTCTTCTTAAAATCGACCTTAAACCGATTGGTCTAGATCGGCTGAATCCAGTTCTTGTACCAGACTTGGTGCTCACCCCTACCATCAGCATAACATTTTTTTTCCCCAGCCAACACTCACCCCACAATCCATGTAAAAAGAAAAAAAAAAAAAGGCATGTGACATGATGCTGCATTTAACATCTAAGAACACACCAAGCCATTTTCTTAAAGTTTCAAACAAAATGGAGGATGATATTGAACGATGAGAGAATTTCCAGTGATTAGAGATTGTTATTAACCAAAAAAAGTTTCTTATGTTCGACACATATTACTTCATTTAGATGGATATGCTAGATGATATCACCTTTCTCTCTTGCTCAACTTCTGTGATTGATGGGGAAAATTTACATAGACACAAAACAATGGAATATCCAGCCAACCAATCATTTTTTGGAAACTAAGATGGACTCCAAACGTACAAAACTCTCTAAAAAACTAGATGGACCGAACACATAGTATGCAACACATATAAATTGATTAAGAGAGATATTTCAATGATTGATGTACCGTTTTCTAGTTATAATAATTCTACTATATTTCATTTCTTACTTTTAATCAAAGGAAATACAAAGTCACGCTATATATCTTTATACATATATATGCACCTTCTAGCTACAAAAAAATAAGAATTGTATATTTTGCACGATGTGATATTTAAAGGCATAATTGTTCTGGTTTCCTAATTGTTTTGGACATTTTACTTTGATCGTTTTAAACTTGCAAGGCCTGAACTATAGGTTCTTAATAGAGAAAACACTATATATAATCCTCCCCTTTTTAGTTCATCGCTACTTTCCCTCCTTCAGTTCTAAAAATGGCACTATGTATCAGAGATAAAACCTTGTGGATAAAGTGACTAAATTGCCCTCCAAGCACGTCCTAACTCTCAAAACCAACCACACTTGATACCCAAATGTTCACTAGGCCTAATCCATTCACGAACCCTGTGTTTACCGAATGGGGTCATGCTTAAGCACTACATGTGAGGACTTGATCGGCCTCACTTGGATCAGACTTTCGAAAGTAGCACTCTTGAGTAACCAAACAAGATTGTGGTCATTTTAGGAGCATGTGTGTATTTATGAATCATTCAATATAACCTCATGTATTTGAAGTGCAATATAGAGATATTGCATGTCCTGAGAAAGAATTTAGTTAGGCCAATCTTCCAACAGCATCTGCACATGGAAATGGACTCAAACCTCCTAAACATTTTGAAGCTAGAACTAAAATGATTATCACGAGGCATATGTGCAAAGCAAATAGCTTGTGTAGAAGAAGCCCCACAAACCATTTTGAGACACCTGTGACTGGAATTGGAGCTTTTACAAGGACCGAGCACAGGCACTCTTCTATGGGCTTGGGGCTTATCTTCTTCCTTTTGCTTCATTTCCATTTGGGATCAAACAGAGACTCACATCAAGATTCCATACTCAGTAGAAAAATAAGTTTACTGTGAAAATTCAATCTTCTTCTCTAGACATATGAATTTTGATTTGCCATATGGGTTTTTCCCATATTGTGTTAGGATTTTTGCAGTTAAATAACCGATTAAAAGTTAAATTACAATTAAAAGTTATCCATGTTAGTACCGTTCATACCACATAGGCCACCAACATCCACGTTAATAATATTTGGCCAAAATTAACTTGAATGACTAAATTGACTCTAGGTCACAGGGCTTATGATCAAATTGGTACAAGTGCAATAAGTTTAACACTTTTCTAAAGCTTTTTCATAAAGGTATATTGAGATGTTACATCTTCTTTTTGATAGTCAACGAAACAATAATTATTGATGAACATGAGGCACATGGCAAATTCCTGTCAGGTTGCCTCTACCAAGCATAGATGTGAAGCAAGATGCAGACGTGGCGGGCATAGAAGTAAACACTATCCATTTTGTGCAAAAAATAATTCAAAAATTCAAAATCTATTATATTTTTACCAATTTAGTCTTAAATTTTTTAAATTTTGTCAATTAAGTTCTAATTGATGGAAAATGCATATGCACTTAGTCGAATCATGCTGGCCTTATTTTAAAAGGTATAACACTCGTATGTCAGACTACGCAAATGAAGTTTTTCTCAATCTTCGTTGGATCCGCTTCAAATTAAAGAATTTATCTTCCACGGCCTTTTTTATTTGATAAATTCTTAAGGTACGATGCACCTGCTAGTGAAGGGTTTTACAAATGTATGGTGTCGACACTTGGCACCTAATGAATTGGATTAGCCACAGTAAAAGTTTAATTTTCTTATGCTCTTTACTTTGTTTCTTTCATTCTTTTTTACCTGTTTTTATAATAGACATTCGTCCTTTTCAAATCGATTTATATTTGCCAGAACAATGCCCTTTTGTGCTATAGCCGCTAGCCAAGTTTTCGTTATTTAGAGGAAATGACATGCGTTACTTCTTCAGTAGTTTTCTTACATGCACAATTTCAAGCACAAAGCTTACCTTTTCTTTTTAACTTTTCATCTCATTTTGTTTGGTGATCTTTTTAGAAAGCTCCATAGGATCAAGATTTGCGGGTGACAGATCAATCCTCACGACCCAGAGCACTTAATACAAGATACAATAAAGGGAAAAAAAAACTTGATTTAATCGGAAACAGAGGATAGAATGTTAGAAAAGTTTATGAGAGACTGCGTTGAGTTGATCATTATGACAAGATTTAGTGAGTCTCCTAAAAACTTTAACATGAAAACCATACTCATGTCAGAACATGAGTTTTCAATTTCAACCAATTATATTGTATTGATAGGGGACACGATTCTACAAGATTATTACTCTACATTCTGGCGAGGCTTCTCCGCGATTGCCATGTGACGAGTGCTCATCGGTCCCTGAATCTATTATTTAAATTTTGAGTGAACGCAATTGAATTCATATCCAATCTATTTCGTACAACAACCAAAAAGGGAGCAAGAGAGAGTGAGTGTTTGGCATGAAAAGAAACTGTGCAGACAAAAAGCCTACTCGCTCCACAGATAAAACCCTAAGGTTACGTTTGGTCATCCAGATTTCTAATCAAGATAGGACTAGATAGGATAGGATATGAAATCCTGGGATTTTTCTATATCTTATTCATTGTTTGGTAAATCACAATATTGAAATCGGATATATTCACATCATATCATGTATATTTTTTTTAAAATATAAATGTCATATCATTGTAAATGAATCTAAAAGTTCATAAATGGAGGTGTTGAAAATCTCTCGTGACACTAATCCTTAATTTATTTTTATTTTATTTTTCCTCTTTTAAATTTTTTTCTTTATTATTTCTTTTTTACCTTTCATCATTCTTTAATAAAATTTTATCAAATAGTAAACTGTACTAACATACCTAAAATACAAAAATACCTAAAATATATAATAAATATAAATATATAATTTATAGATTGAAGGTTTATTATAAGATAGAACTAAAATTGAATATATAAATTAAAAAAAGATTAAATTAAAAAAATAATTTTTAATTTTTAATTTCTTAAATTAGAATTCAAATATTATTTATATTGAAATATAATTTTCAATTTTGTTAATTTAATAAGTTTGTTATTCAAGAAAAATAACTTTCCTTTTATGGACAATATAAATCTTATCCACCTTTATCCTTCCTCCCCCATGGGATAATTTTATCCGCCTATATTCCCCTTATATCCGACTTTATCCTATCCTGAGCAAGCACCAAACGTAATCCTGAATTTTATCCTGACTGTCAAACGCAGCCTAAGTTGTCATGTGATTCTAAGGTCTCAAGGCATCTTATAACGTGCCTTTTGGTTAGTATAGTTGGAGAGAGATACAAAGTTTAAGAGGTATTATCACCTTGGAAAGCGGGAATTCAAAGAAATTAGTTGCTACATTAAAAAAAAAAATCAGAAAAAATTTAACTCTCTAAAATATCAAAATTTGGCCGCATAATCTATTACACAATTATAGAAAACTTACAAAAGGCACGCACCATATATTCATGCCAACATCTAAATTTTAGCACCAACCATCATGCATTTCAAAAATAAAAAGGAAAGGCCTCAAAGATTAAATTATCATTTGACGATTGATAAAAAAAAAAAAAAAAAATGGTATCGCTTTCACATATATAAATTAGAAATAGCTTACGGATAGTGAACCTAATTTTTTTCCAAAGTCTGTCTCCCATTTAAACGAAAATCATTATGAAAAATTTAAAAGAAAAAAATGGGCGCATGAGACAAAGATGAATGGGCACGTGCTTGGCTTGAGTTTGAGTTAAATGACGCTTAGAGTCCGGCATTTCCAAGGTAATGAGAGCAGTCCATCCTTGTTTAAGATTTATGCTTAGTGTCGACACTATGTTGCATTACCGTTTGGATGAGCTTATGTCTCCCCAAAGTGCACATACATAAGCTCGAATTGGGATGCTCATGACTCATTTTTAGTCCGTAGCATTGTCCTCATAATTCAAGTAATAGTTTTGGTCATAATACTGTTATATCACCTGCCTGTCGTCTCGAATCCATGGTGGATTAGCCTATGCCTCATCAAGGTAATCGCGTCTTAGATGTCTGAATGCCCGTTGTCCAAGCTATGCAATGCTCGAATAGTGAGCATTCAATCTCTTTAGGCCAGCCTCGGTTGGTCTAGCCATTTAGGAGTTGAATTTGCGCTCAAAAATAGGCTAAACCCCATAGTCTAGATAATTTGAATGTTATATAGCAGGCCTTCAGCCGAGCTTTGGGCCTTGTAATGAGCTCTTTGTGGTCTCGGAGCATCCCTTATGCCTTGTTGGGAGCCAATAGCAGAAGTCCAATATCTTCATTTAAGGAGATTGCCAAAAAAGAGCCTAAGCCGAGCTCGTTAATATATGCAGTTGGACCTATCTTCACTCAAAAGATTAAACTAATGAGTTATCGGCTAATTAGGATATACTAAATGCTATACATCATATCAATTCTCTAATGTGGGATTTCTCTAACATAACACACCCACATGTGCATCTAAACAATCCCCCCTACACGTGTGAGCTTAATGTTAGGACTACTCCCCCTTAATTTAGGTATCCTTATATATCAAATTTTCAACAAGTTCACGTTGTTACACCACAATGCCCACTTGCCCAGAAATCTCAACTATAGGCTCTGATACCATTTGTTAAGAATGCACAACAAAAGTCTAAGATTGCTAAGAGGGAGCCAAAGTCCGAGCTCGTCAACATATTCAGTTAAACCCACATTCACTTAAAAGTTTAAGTCAATAAGTTATATGCTAACTATAATATGTTAGCTACTCCGTACCACATGAAGTCTTCAATATGGGACTTCTCTCACATAGCTCACTTATACATGCGCCCCAACAATAATGCACGTGTGGGTGAATTGTATTAAAGAACTCCCATGTTGGAGAATTGAATAACCTACATTTACAAGGTGAAAAGGAGAAGAAAAATATCAGTTATCATATCCTAAATTTTGTCAAAACAACAACATTTTTACAAAGAAAATGCAGCGCTTGCTCTTCACTTCTCATTCTCTTGTTTCAAAAGACAATGCAACTACATTCTTATTGCATCAATAGCATAATAAGCACTAAGCGCTGTTGAAGTCAAATGAACCAAGCCTTCGAATGGGAACAAACTGAGGATGTTGCAATAGAAGTTGACAGACTCTTCGATGGACCAGCACTACATCGATATGTGATTCAAGCACTTCAAATGTAGAGGGCTCTTCTCGCCGATCTTTTCCTTAAATATCTCTCCCTTCCCATTCTCTGCAACAGTGACAATGCAAACTAAAACTGCAACAAATGAAAAATCCAAAATGCGAGAAAGCTCCAATAGCTTAATTTCGTGATGAATTTAAGAGTTCGGAGAGAGATTGTAAGCTAGAGAGAACATATGAGCATTCAGGCCAAATTGGAGAGTATAAATATGGGCACGAAGATGCAAAATGGAGAAGAGAAAAAGTTCACTTGTGCAATTCAAACACCCACGTGGGAATATTATCCATAACACGTAGGTTACACATTGGCGGATTTCTATTGACGAGCTTAGGGGGAGACAACTTTGTAGTATGATGGTAGAGGTAGGGGTGAGCATCGGTCCAGGGTCAACCCTGGACCGGCCCTGGACCGGCCCAACCCTGCTAGTCTTGGTCCGGTTCCCAGGATGACCGGGTCGGTCCTTGGTCCTAGAATTCTTGGACCAGCACTGTGCGGGTCGGTCCTCGGTCCTGAGAGTTCCGGGTCGGTCCAACCCGGACCAACCCTGATTATATATATAATATTATTTATAAATTTTTTATATAGGAAAAACCTTAAAATAAATAACGTCAACAACATTAAATAGCTCACTAGTGAGGAGTTTAAGTAATTTTACATTATTGTTTAATAACTTAGATTTTTAATGTCTTTTACAGTGTCAATAGTCATAATTTACGAAGGAGGAAAATGTTTTTGTGAGAAGTCTTCACGGCGTCTAAAAAGGCATAAACAACTCCTTATGGCATCCTCCTCTAGTATTCGTTATCTTTTGTCTTATTTGTCATTTTAGTCTTCAATTTGCCAAAATTGAAAGAAACAATTTATCCGCTCGCTACTTGACACTCGTCTTGCTCGCTTTGGGTCATTCATGTCGCTCGTTGCTCGATGCTCGCTTGGCTTGTTGCTTCCCGCTTTACATTCGATGCTCATTTTGTTTGACGCTCACCCCACTTGACCCTCACCGCTTGCCTTTCTTAGCTAACCTCACTTATCATCGAATCCTTGGGTCGGTATGGTCCTCGGTTGCCCTTTTAAGGAGTACAAAAAATGAAATAAAAAATTATTGGTTGATCCTTGGTTGACCTGGAAATCGGACCGAACCCATTGGGTCAATCCGGTCCTCAATCGCTTTTTTAAGGAGTACAAAAATGAAATAAAAATTATCAGTTGGTCCCGGGTTGACCTTGGAACTGGACCGACCTAGTGGTTTGGTCCGGTCCTCGGTCCCAAGTTCAATAGGGTCGGTCATCGGTCCCAAAATTGAGGACCGGTGCTGTGTGGGTTGGTCCTAGGGTTAGGGGGTGGACCGGCCCAACCCGGACCATGCTCACCCCTAGGTAGAGGTGCGGACACAAAATATGTTGCTTCAGAATCACTCGTGAGGCGATTTAATTGACAAAATGAATCATGGTCTTCAGCCCATGTGATTTCAATGTTTGGGCCATACCCGAGCCGAGCTCTAAGTTTGACCCGAGAAGGGAACCCGATCTGAAGTCTACTTTTGGTAATTAAAAAATTTTTAAATAATAATAATAAGAGGTAAAAAAAATTGAGCAAATTAAGAAATACTAGAAATCTTCCGAAAAAGCTAAAAAATTAGAATTCACTTAGTTGAGGTCTTTTGATAAAAATTTTAGATTTAGAAATATTGTACCCAAAATTGAATAAGCCTTTAAAGTTTTATCATAGAATTTTTTAGATGCCATTTTTTCTTTTTAGAGACGATGCTAGTTTCTTGTTTGCACTATTCATTTGTATTATACTTGATTGCGTCTCTTTTGTACAATGATTGTTACTTTCATTTTTAGAATGGTTAAGATGAACCTCAATTTCTTTGATAGGCTGCCTGACACTTTGGCTAACTCTTAATCAAGCTTAGGGCATAAGTTGCAGAACTAGTATAGTCAAGTTCTCAAACCTTAAATCCCTAGTTACGAATGCATCAAGACAACACTCTACGTCTTTGTTAGGGCTCTAGACAACCCTCGATTATGGCTAGTGGTGATTCCTTCGAACAAATAGATTACGAAAACCAATATCGCCTAAGGTACAGACTTGGGAGAGTTCACATTTGTGATTGATGAGTCGTTTGTGGTGTTAGCAAATGATGGTCCATTCAAGATCATCATTTCCACATACGATTTGACTCGTCTTATAAGCAAGTACCTCTACACCTCCCTAGGGATAGGTTGCGACAATACTCATCAAGATTGAGCAAATGTTCTCAAAGATGTCTTCAATGGCCACAACTCCTTTGTCTTCCCTCTCCAAGAAGTTAAGCAAGTTGTATGTTCTTCTCATGATCTTTAACTGTTTGTTCCAGCTAATCCGGAGGCTACGAACATTCTCGTGCCTGGTCAAAACTTGAGGGACAACAATACTTTAGTCTCATCCAATGAAGTGTTTGAGCTAGAAATCTTCAAGACTGGTGGGTCTTCCTCAAACAACTACTACTTGGGCATTTGGTTAAGGGATGATCCTTACAGGAAATCGTTTTGGGTCGCAAATCGAGATTACCCATTTCTTGATTCTTCTTTTGTACTCTCCCTCAGGTACAATGGGAACTTGGTGATATCCAATAGAAGGCAGATTCCATATTTAGTCAATGCTGAGATGTTATCTACTAGTAATAGCACAAGTGCGATATTGCTTGATTCTGGCAATTTTGTTCTAATAGAAGGCAATAGCACGGTTTGGGAAAGCTTTTCAATCCATCGACACGTTCTCACCTAGCATGAAACTTGGGTATTTCGATTTAGGCACCGGGTAAGGTAAGGCATGAAACTTGGGTATTTCATGAAACAAGAAACTAGTCCCTCACCATACCCATGCCTAAATCAAAATACCCAAGTTTCATGCTAGGTGAGAATGTGTTTGATGGATAAAAAAAGCTTTCCCAAACCGTGCTATTGCCTTGTATTAGAACAAAATTGCCAGAATCAAGCAATATCGCACTTGTGATATTACATATAATAACATCTCAGCATTGACTAAATATGGAATCTGCTATCTATCGGATATCACCAAGTTTCCATCGTACCTGATGGAGAGTACAAAAGAAGAATCAAGAAGCAAGTAATCTCGATTTGCGACCCAAACTGGTTTCTTGTAAGGATCATCCCTAAACCAAATGCCCAGGTAGTAGTTGCTTGAGGAAGACTCACCAGTCTTGAAGATTCCTAGCTCAAACACTTCATTCGATGAGACTAAAATATTGTTGTCCCTCAAGTTCTGACCAGGCACGAGAATGTTCGTAGCCTCGGATAGCTGGAACAAACAACTAAAGATCATGAGAAGAACATACGACTTGCTTAACTTCTTGGAGAGGGAAGACAAAGGAGTTGTGGCAATCGTTGATTGGTTGAAGATGTAAAGCAACCATCTCTTGACATAAAGGTCATATATTCATCATAACAAAAAACATAGAGCATTTCTCGAATGTGTTAGGGAAATCCCTTATGATGTTTTGAAGATGACAAAATAAATCAAAGGTTACTAATGCGTTTAATGGTTGAAGTAATAGACTATGCAGATGATAGAACATGTAACATGATATTGTCGAAGTCTATGCTTGGAAGAACCAAAACACGGACTCCATGCTGAAGCTAAACTTAAAGCTAAATATGTTCAGAAGCAGAATATGTTCAGACTCAGATTGCAAAGTCCATTGCTCTCAGACTTTACATCCAGATTCGACAGAACGTAACACAAGCCCCGAAGATATAACGGCTAGTGATCTGGTTTGGATTCTACATCAAGATTGATTTGATTGACTTAATTGATTGACAATTAGATCTTGAAGACAAGAACTTTCTATACGAAGAAGCTTTACTTATGGAAACCAAGATTTTGTTTGTATGGGTGATCGGAATCAATTTGGGATTCTACCTTTGTCACTCAACGGCTACCAAATCTTCTTGATACAGATCTGTCCAATGGGTATATTGGAAGACGATCCTCGAGATGCTGTCCAACGGCTAGTTTGGAAGTGGAGGAGTATTTAAGGAGATGAAGGATCGATGAGCAAGTAAGAGACGGAGCGTAGAATTTATAATTCCAAAGTCTGAGCGACCTTCGATCATACACTTGTCTCTGTGAGCTTAAACGTTTGTGATCTTGAGAGAAATACCAAAAGAGTGACTTAGTGAGATTGTGTGATCTACTACTAAGTGTTTGCACTCAAAGTTGTAATCTCTTGTTGATTGCATAGTGGAATCTAGCCTAGAAGGCTGTTAGCGTAGGAGAGTGGACGTAGGCTTGGATTAAGCCGAACCACTATAAACATTATGTTCTTATTCTCTTCCCTCAACTCATTTATTTTATTCCGCATATATTTGCCAAGGTTTTGTTTAAACACCTATTCACCCCTCTCTAGGTGTTGGTACTAGCACTTTCAGAATGTTCTGTACAAATTCCACTCAATCATATAGCAAAGCTCTAATAGGTGTGGCTAATAATGAGGATCTAATATAGACACGACAACACTATAACACTTCTAATATTTTTCAAACTTCTTTCACATTGCCATAGGCATAGAACTAATAGCTATGTCCTCATTATTCCTCTATTTTATCAAATGAAATCGAATCTGCCATACTCAATAGAGATATCTAGTTCCCACATGGGTGTTTGAATTGCACACATGAACTTTTCCTCTCCTCCGTTTTGCATCTCCATGCCCATATTTATACCCTCGAACCATGGCCTGAATGCTGATATGTTCTCTCTAGCTTACAATTTCTCTTTGCATTCCTAAATTCATCACGAAATTAAGCTATTAAAGCTTTTTCGCATTTCGAGTTTTTGATTTCTTGCAGTTTTTTAATTTGCATTGTTGCTGTCATAGAGAGGGGGAAGGGAGAGATGTTTAAAGAAAGGATCAACAAGAAGAACCCTAAGAACCCTCTGCATTTGAAGTGCTTGAATCACATATCGACGTGGTGCTAGTCCGTCTAAGAGTCTATCAACTTCTATTGCAACGTCCTCAATTTTGTTCCCATTCGAAGGCTTGGTTCCTTTGACTTCAACAGCGCTTGGTGCGTATCATGCTATTGATGTGATAATAAGGCAATTGCACTGTCTTTTGAAACAAGGGTTGAATGAGAAGTGAAGAGCAAAGTTGCATTTTTTCTTTGTAAAAATGTTATTGTCTTGACAAGATTTAGGATATGATTACTGATATTTTTCTCCTCCTTATCATTATTATTTTAAAAAAATTAATTACAAAAGTGGACTTTAGACCGAGTTCCCTTCTCAAGTCAGACTCAGAGCTCGGCTTAAGTATGGCCCAAACATTTAAATCTATTAATTTTTAACTCGGCTCGCTCTAGGCCCACAACACCCTTGTTTCAGGATAGGACCATCAAATGGGTGGATCGGATCGGGTTTGGGTTAAGTCGAAAATGGTTCGACCCATATTGACCCATTTAACTCATTTTGACCCATTTTCATGTAATGTAAATTTGATGACCCATACCTGATCTGATCCATATTAAACTTATACCTGACTCAATCCATATTATTGAAACACATTACTATTTAACTCAATTTAAGTTAATCAACTTTCACCCATTTAATTCACTTTAAGCTCTTCACATATATGTTACTTGAATAAAAAATTCAGATCAAATTTAAAAAGTAAACTAAAGAATAAAAAACTAGTAAATAAAATAAAAAATGTGAAAAACCTTTAAAGCTTATCTCTTATAATATTTTTTATAGAAAAATGGTATCGCTAAAACACTTTAATGCAATACAAATTTAATGGACAATTTTTATAATTTTTATAAAAATTATTTTTAAAAATCTATTTTTTCTTTTTTTTTTTTTTAAATAATCTATTTTTAAATTGTCTTTATTTTATTTATTTTTTAATAATTTTTAATTTTTTTTCCTTCTTTTTATGTTTCCTTCTTCAACTGGCCACCGGCCACAAAAATGATTGGCAACCGATCGCAGGTGAGCTCGAGCCTCACCAATCATGGACGATGCCTTGGCCTCGCTAGATCGGCAAGATCGAGCTTATCAACGTCGGGCAAGATCAAGCTTGCTCGACGCCAATGAGCTCTAGTCTTGCCAATCGGCAAGGCTCGATCCTCGCTGATTGTCGACGAGGCCTCAGCCTCGCTAGATCTAGTGAGCTTGAGCCTCACTAGATCTAGCGAGCTTGAGCCTTGATTGGCTAGTTGCTTGCCATTGTCGTGCCAGCCATCGACTAAGGAAGGAGGAAGAAAAAATGAAATATAAAAACTAACTTTAATTTCGATTTTTACAAAAAAAGGGTAAGAGAAAATGTGAGGCTTGGGTTAAAAATAAATTTTTAAATCCAACCCATTTAAGACTCATTTAATTAGTTTTTTCAAAATGTAAGTGACCTATACATGACCCATTTAAACCATAAATGGGTCATATATAAGCTTAAGACCAATTTTGACACCTCTACTTCAACCCAACTTAAAACTAGACCTGACTCATTATAATCGGATTTTGATTTCTTTCCTAATTTTTTCATTTCCTTTTCAATTTTCAGTTTTTATTTCATTCTCTTCCCTGCATCTTCTTCTTCGGGACTTTTGGAGAGCGTCTTCACCGAAAGACGTCTTCCCCTCTGAACGAAGTCCTTCTCTACAGAACCATCAATGATGAGCTCGACGAAGACTCCACTACATAGATTCACACCGCAATCTTTATCAGTCTGACGTCGATACCTGAAGTCGCTGACCGTCACTAAATATTCTCCCTCAGCCACTACTCCGGCCATGACCGAGCTATTCCGATAAAGAAATTTCCAGCTCGAAAATTGCACAAAGCAGCATAGAAAACGCACAAAGGTATACTAAAACAGTGGAGAATGAACTGACTTGACGACATCAAGCCACGGCCATTGCCGGCAACGGAGGTTGAGAACATCGACTCCAAACATGTGGGTCCATGGACAGCCCGTGCCGAGGATTGGCAAAAGCGTGGCATAAAACAAAGAGTAAAAACACAGAGTCAGATTTAGTTCCAACAATTAATGAAGTGGACTTGAATCAATCTTGAATCTAAGCACATGCTGTAAGCTAGACCATTTTGCACAAAGATTCGCAGCAGTGCAAATATGCAAAAGTTTATCAACATGAGGTGCAGAAATCCCACCACAACACCAGACTCGCCACGAAGCACACGACATAATTAACCACCCGCTTTAACATTTTAATTGAGGACATTTTTGAGAACATTGGGGACAATCTTGATGAGTATAATGCGTTCGAAAGTAAACACTATGGCTTGCAATCTACAATGTCACAATTGGATTTGTATTTGAAAGAAAATAGGCTTGATATGAAAAAAAAAAAAAAACTTATCGTAATTTTGTTGATTATTTGAAAGCTAATTCACATCGATATCTTGAGTTGTCTTCTATCACTTTTATTGCCCGTAAGTCAGCCTTTACCATTGAAGGGTACATTTTAAATAAATATCATAGTTCTCTTTTCCATGAAATTGTGCACTAGAGATTGGTTATTTGGAGTTCCCCATAAGGAAGATTTAGAAGACAAGACCCTCATTTATAGGTTTTTTACATTCTTTGTTTTATTTACTAATTTTTATATTTTTTTAATTTGATGTGAAGTTTTTATTGAGCTTAAAGTGGGTTAAAAGGGTAAGTAAGGGTTTTTCTAAGTTAGGTTAAATATTAATATGTTCTAATAATATGAGTCGGATGTGTGTTGAGTTGGATTAGGTATAGGTTTTCAAATTCACATCGTATGGAAATGTGCCAGAATGGATTAAATATATCAATATGAGTCGAACCATTTTCGTTCTAATCCAAACTTGACCCAACACTAATGACCCTAGAAAAGGGGTATAGATCTTCAATTTCTCCACAGCTAGTAGTGTCAATGGCAAGAATATGCACTCTTCTAAGCGCAAAGACTTCGAACCCTCCCAATTTGCATCATTCCATCTTCAGTAATATAACTGGCTTCCCAAACCAATGCATCAAAAAAGAACAGCTTCAGCTTTGTCCAACACATTTTATCCTTCAACAACTGTTGGCACAAAGGCCTCCGTTATATCACCCTATCTCTGGCTAGGGGGAGAGATGGTCCTTAGCCACCGCGAAACGCCTTACTCATGTATCGACTTTCCTTGAAACTAATGCCATGGATGGGGCTAAGGCAACCGTATCTAATTTTATAACTAAAACTCCCAAGGGATGGTAAAAAACAGTAATGATGGATTTCTGTTTCCCACCAAACTTCCATCCCTCCTCCTTTAAGTTACATTATGCAATTAGGCTAATCAGCCTTTGGAAACAAACAACGCAACTAGTGAGCCATAAGGATCACTTATTCAGTTTTGCCTTCATTCTGATCAATTCTGTTTCCTTTTTTGCAATATTAACCGATATCTAATGTGGTATAAATATGGATGTAATTTCCTTCGTATTAATATAACTTCATGTTTTTCTTTTGCTTCTCCAGTAAAAAGCCCTAAGTCTCGGCAGTGATCAAAAAATTGCATCCGTAGTTTATATGAAACTAGTGAAAGATGTTTGCAAATGAAAGCCATCTTATGATAGAAATTTAATTGCATTAATTATTCTTACCAGTTGTCCATCATTCTGAATATTCTTCGGACAGTGGAGGGAGAGGATTCAAGGTCGGCTTTTCAGCATCCTGGCAGTGAATTACGAACCTAAAATTTAAAATTCAAACCAAAACCAACACAAGGAGAAAGAAAAAATAGGAAGTAATGTATGCCAAGTTTTCAACACATAAACAGGTAGTATCTTCTGAGTTACCCTCTTTCAACATTTGCACGTCCGATCCCTTCTTCGGAAAACCTGATGTTTTCTTTACTGTTCTTTTGTTCCCTTGCCAGATGATCTCTGCAGGCCCTTCTTCTTCCACATATTCCCAATCATCACCATCGTCCCAGTTATGCTCCTTGTCGTCAACCTGTCAATCGACCATTTAAAAAGGAATGCCAATATTTTCTGTGCAGAAATTCGACTATGCATTCCAATATTATCTATGCAGAAGCTATTCGACTGCTCCCGAAGCATGCGTGAGATTTTGGATCGACATCAGGCAAAGGAAGGAAACAAGGAGCTTCACCACCGCGTCGTTCCATTCAAAGGCGCACTACCACCTCCGATCGCCTCCCTCTCTCTCTCTCTATCATCAGCAAGCTCGAGAGACAATGGCGAGTCGATAGTGGGTGGTGTCACTTCCGGTGCAGGCCTCCATGTCCACCACTTCTCTGTGGAACCGCCTCCAGGAGCAGATCTCTACCGGGTATATCCTTCTTCTTCTTTCTTCAAGATCCAACTCCGAGACCGTGCTCTCATTTCGCCTCCCCTCCCCGTCCCAACTTGGTCGAAATCCTTCGAAGCTGATGATCCCGCCCGACTCCACAATTCAATATACCCAGTCTCGACGTGGGAACCCTAGACTCCCTCCTCGCTCTCAGCCACGATCTCCTAAAGGCGGTTCCTCTTTTTCGTCTTTACGTGGCTTCTCGCAAGGTTACTCAGGCTCCTGACGTGGGTGTCGCCCATTTCAAGTGCGTGAGGACGTGATCCACGGCGTTGCGAGGTGGTTACCGAAGAGAAAGGGATTCGATAAAGATTTGAGACGTGAAGATGTGAATCTCATATCAAGTACCGTTTTCTGCGTGTTGCTTTTCCTAATTTTTTTTTTTTAAATATAAAAGTTTTAGGTTTATAAATTATGACTAACTGCAAAATTTGAAAAATAAATGCTAGAAGTAAAAGGGCTACGGACCAACCCAAGCATTTGGAACAAAAAAAAAAGTGGGGGGTGGGGGGGGAATTACGGTCAGAATGAGTGTTAAATTATATTTCGAATTTGAGCTTAGATATCAAATCATCTGAATTGGATAATGTAAATTAGGATTATTAACTGAATCCTCTTTTAAAATTGTTATCGTGGCATTATCCATTGATGGACATGTAAAATTGTTGATATTTGAAATGGCACACATATAACAGGGTTTCTTCGGCAAAAATTGTGAGCCACTATAAATTTTCTGCGCCATGAGTTTACACTAAACCGAGTTATTAATTTGGATTTTTTTTTTGTTAGGGCTTAAATTTTTAGGAGTGAAAAATATTCAAGCATGTGAGCAATTATAACTCTAATTCTCCAATTATTAATGGATTATTTGCAATTATCTCTTCCATGGATGTAGATAGCCAGCCACATAAATATTTAATGTCCTTTATTATTCTTCATTTATTTTTAGATTCTCTTGCATTGACCTCTTTGCAAGATCATGTCGTTTTCACCTTAGTATTTCAACAATGAGAAATTATGTAGCAATGTTAGTTGGCGCTTGCAATTAATCTCCATATTAATTTTGTAGTAAACTAATTTAAAATGTTAATTAAGAAGGGCAAACGTTTAATTTCTTTAAAAGTTCTAGTTTAGAAACTATAATTGGGAGTTACGCTTGGCTTAACAATTATGATAGACTTTCTAGTCTAACAAATAGCTTTATTATAGAGTTACTTCTAGATTTCATGGACTGGTACGAGGAATAAGGACTAGCACGTAGTGAATATTTTTGCCCTTTAGCCGTGAAGCAACTCCCGGTATAGAAAATAGGTAATGAATGTCTCTGTCCATGAGTGCTGGAGGAAAGGATCGATTTGTCAAGAAAATAGGTAATGAATCTCTACCAAGCTTTTAAGAATTAGAGGTGATAATATAGAAAATATTCGACTGCTTATAAGGGCCATGTCACTACCTAACACTGTGTGTATTTTTTAGTAAACTTATTAAAAAATTAATACTTACCACGCCTATCCTCTTTTCTATATCTCTTCCTCCTTCATCCAGCCACCGCCCTGCCCCAAGCTCCGCACTTCTCTTGGCTATCATCACCAGCGAATCATCGATGACGCGTCTAGGCCAACCACCGCCTCCATCGTCTTCGTTGCCGGCTCCATCTCCATCGTTTTCGTCATCAACGCCATCCTTGTACGCCCTATGCATGCCTCATGCACGTGCTGTTTGCATTCCAAATACATTTTCTAGCAGACTTCCAGCAAAATATTAATGAGAATTTTCCACTCAGAATTTTGGGCTAGAAGACTTCTAGCACGTGTTGTGTCCCCTTTTATTAAAAATTTTTAAAAAATGGAAAGATAGCTTGAAATAGAGACCTTGATTAAGCTGTTAACTTTTAGTGCTAAATTTAGCTTAGTTTCAAAGCATACGTATAAATAAGAGATATTAGTGAGTACTTTTGATATAATTTTGTTTTAGTAAATTGATCTTTTGGATGAAAATTTTGATTCACTTTGAATTTAGCTTATAATTTGTCTGACACTTAATTAATTTTGCTTCATTAATTTTGCTTTCTTACACTTTACTTTTTTTTTAGCCATTCTTACACTTTCTTTTATGGTAGTGATTGTGATTATTTGTTTTTCTTTAATTACGCACTCATGCATTGACATCGTTTGAGGCATAGGAAAACTAACATAGTTAAAGATTGCCTAAATATATTAGATAAATAAATAAATCAAGTTAGGGTATTGGACTAGCACTATTTAGGCAATTAGCATAATCAAGTCCTGTCTTTAGATCTTTGATTGCATAGGAAGTGGGATATTTTCTCGTATCTCATTTGGCTCTTAGTTGGCCCTAATAGGCTTGTAATAGCTCCTTCACATAAAAATATTTTAGGATTAATTGAATTTCATATGTACACTCTAATATTGTGCAAGATAAGGTTTGGAGAACCCAATTCATGTGGGAACCGTCGGTCCAGCTTTGTCATCATCACTAAACCCACTCTCTATTTTTATGAATTTCATAAACCTAAACTAAAACCTAGAGGAAAAAAAAACATGAACTTCCCTAAACCATATGTGTACGAATTAAATGAATATAAACTAAATCTGATACTAGATCAAATAATCTAATCAAGACCTATTTTTCTAACTAATTTTCCATTTTTTTATCCTTTTATTATTATTTTTTTATTTGTTATTATTTCTCCTTCTACGTCTAGGCGCTGTCGATATGATCAAATTATAATTTATCCTTATTTTTGTTTTTGCTATTTTATTATTTTATTTTATTTCTGATAAAAGGGGACACGGGCTAGGCCCTTGGGCCCCGTCCACGGGTGTGGTCAAACATGGAACTCACAAGGACGTAGGTAAGGCTTTTGGGCCTGATCTACGTGTAGAATAAGATGTGAACTTAACAAGCCCAAGAAACAAATATAAATGGGCTCAAGCCTACATTAAGCCCATTATCTATTATCTTTACTGAACACATCTTTATTAGTTTCCCTCTCTTTTATTATTCGTTTTACATATCTTTCTTATTTTCATTTCTTTCCTCTGGACGCCTTGTGTTTGTCTTCTTCAACTTTTCATTGTTCACAGAATCTAACATATCAAATTCATTCATAAATTCTAAGCAAAAGCTAGAAAAATTAACATTCGATTAACCATAGGCTTCCTTGGAAAATACGAGATTAGGTGCCTCTTATCCAGCGACCATCCATCTTCAACCTCCACAAGACAACCATCTTCGTTCACCGGCCATTCCGACAATGATGCCCCAATATTGCAGAAGATAGGTAGGATGCAAAGAACTAACAAGGCAAATTCAGGTACTTAATGACATTACTAGAGATAATCACGCATAAAATATAAGGACACAGAGCAAAAAGGAACAACGGAGATAATACATGCGGAAACACTCTCAAGGTAATAAAAAATTGGAGACAAGTTGATACAGATCTGATTTTTACATTTCATCAAACATCTTGTGTGTGGTTCAATCCTTGAGTCTACAAGCAAGTTTTGACGCAAGAATTCATTTCAAACTATCACAACGATGTTAAAGTGAACTTAAAGTATCAGCTTAGTTTAATGATAGCAAATTTCCAAATCAATATCACTCGGAACGTCATAGTCTCTACTATTCTCTTAGTCGTGAGATAGGGGAGGAGAGAGCTTTGAAGGCGCAGCTTTGGAAATTTGAGAAATGGTGGTGGCAATAACTAAGGACGTTGGAAAGGCAATTAAAACTATCTAAAACGCAGACACAAACTCTTCAGCAACAAAAATAGGGACAATTGCAACTCCAAATCTCCAGTAGTTGTATTCGGAAACAGAGCAACAACTCCAAATGATGGAGATGATTTTCAGCGTCAATTAATCTAGAGAGAAAGTGAAGAGAAATTGGGCAGAAATAAGAGAGAATTTTTTATCAAGAAATCTTAGTGTGAGTTCCTAATGGTTTCCCACAGTAAATTTTTGTCCAGTTGCCCATTATACAAAAACGAAATGGATGGCCCAAATTGCACAATTACTCATAGGAAGCAACAATGTGGTCATGCTAGTGCAATCCTTTCTCCCTCAACTTTAGATTTAATTCCAATTAAGATTTGAAGTTTTCTTATAATAAAATCCTCAACTTTAGATTTACATCGATGTGAGGTTATCATCTCTTATTGAGGCCTTCCACCTTCCAAAGTTGAGGCTGGCGACCATGTTAAATGAGTCAAACGATTGTAGATCTAATACCTTTGACGTCAATTTGTGGTTGTGATATGAGATTAAGATTAAATGATGTGTTCCCCAAGGTTGAAGGTTGACACATTGTAGAGATAAGATATTCAACGTGGAGAGAGAGAGAGAGAGAGAGAGAGAGAGAGAGAGAGGAGAGAGGCTTTGAGGGGAGAGGGAGGGAGGGAGAGAGAGAGAGAGATAGAGAGAGGATCTTGATTGGTACCTTGGGCGTTGGGAGGGATTATTAATTTTTCAGAAGGCATTGAAAAAGAAAAACAAAAGTTCAAAGTATACTCGGCTGCACTGCTTAATGTGAGTCCACAATTCAATTGTTGATTGGCCAAACATTTATAATTAATTAACTTACGATGTAAATCTAGTCTCTAATATTTAGAAAAATCCCGCTTCGAACAACTATTTATAATATTTGCTTATAATCGATCTGATTGGTCCAATTTGTTTAGCACCGACATACATCTTATAGTGATATTACAAAAAAAGAAAGTGACAATTTCATCTAAAGAAGATTTACTAAGGATCTCAATTTTTGTAATAATGCCTCCTCCTTGTCCTCCTCTTCCTCCTCCTCATTTGATTTTATTATACACTAAACCCTGCCAAAGATCGCCACAAATTGGGATGGGAGCAATGCTTCTTTTCGGAAAGGAGTATGAGTAGTCCATTTTCTTTCTTGTTACTCTACTTATTTGCACATGCGCGCTGTAATAAAATGAAATATTAAGTGATCCTATGATTGAAACATGGACATTATTTAATTGAATGACTGAAAATAATAGCTATGACTGCAATTATGAAGCCCAAATCAATTGCCAATATAACTAACATTTCATTTTTTTGGTTAATCTTTTGGGTAATCATATGGGCTTACGGCATAATATTTTCTTTTCGTTGAATTTTTTTGTCTTTGTCCAAAAATAATACAGCAAAATTGTTGCTCGTTCTTTGCCAGAGCTGAGTTGAGTAAACATGGGGCAAATTCTATGTCCTAAGGTCATACATGATATGTTAATTACATGCCCATAAGCATAAGTAACAAGAAGTTATCTTTGGAACACCTGTCTGACATTTTCAATTCTTTCTTATTCATGCATGAGCCAAACATTCAAAATTTGCAAAACCCAACCTTCCGACTTCTTTTTTTTTTTTTTTTTTTTTTTGTCAGAAAAGGTAATTAACTTTCATACACGATCAGCAAAAAAAAAAAAAAAAAAAAACAGGAGTTTACCGCTTCAGTACAAATAAGATCGAAAAGAGCGAGAGGGGGGGACTCAGCTCAGTTGGAAGGGAGAAGATGATGGCCGTGGGCCTTTGTGGCCCAAATACAAAGTTCATCTCTCTCAAGCGGTAGTGTCGTATTTGCAGGTTAGGAAAGCGAAGAAGCAGCGCCACCGCCTCAGCAAAGAAAGAGCTTTGTGCATCCATGGAATGCGACTGGGATCTTGAATCGCTTCTGCCATAGCCGGGCAAATGGATTCGAGAAGGAGATGATGTTGATTCCATCCTTTGTCGAGTAAATACTGAAGCGTTAAACTGAGGGCTTGGATTTCTATTTGCAGGGGCGAAATAGAGGAGGTGTGACGGGCAAAACCATCAATCAGCTTACCAAAGGAATCTCAACACACACAATAGCAAAGAACCTTCGTTTAAGGCCGTGGTAAAGGAAGCATCAATATTGACCTTCGGTATGCCCGGATCGGGGGACGCCATTGTTCCAAAGGTTGACAAATGGAAGTGTCGATTCGGTGGCGATCGGGAACTTGGTCTAGCATAGCGTTCGGCGATAAGGATTCCTTGGCCAGCTTGATTGTGATCTCGTCGTGGGTGCTAACCGGGCCCTGTTTCGTAAACCCCGATGCAAAAGTGGGTCTCATGATAGTTCCAATAAGATCGGGCATAGGCGAGGGCGCGGCTACCACCCGAGCGAGTTGGGGGTTTGGCGGTGGAAGACAAAATGGTTTCTGGCTTTCCAGATGTGCGACAAAATAGAGACCGTAATCGCAAGAACCTGTAAGTTGTTTACCTCATCTAATATTTGTAGTAGCCAAGCATCAAACCGATGTGCATGAAATTGCTGAACTGTGAAAGGTAGCTGCGGGTTGGACCATACATTAGTAGTCCAGGGGCAATGTAAAAATAGATGTTCAGTAGATTTTGGGACTGGAGAACTGCAATTGCCTCTGCATAAACAACATATAGGATCTGATATGACATGTCGATTATATAGATTTTTAGCGGTTGCTAGTGCATTTTGGCATAAAGACCATAAAAATATGCGCAGTTTGGGAGTAGTCGGCACCTTCCAAATGTTTGTCCAAAGTCGTCGGGAGGTTGAAAAGAGGATGAAGCCTGATTTTGGTTGCTGCTGTTCTCGCCTAATCTGATTTGATTGTAGCCACTTTTCACAATATAAATGCCATTTAAACACCCCTTCCAAATCAGCTGATCCTGTGTGTAATGTGGCTTGATCTGAATTGTGAGGATGGGGAACAATTCCGAGAAACACTTCTTTTTTTTTTCTTCTCCTTTTTCTTCTTTTTTTTCTTCTTCTTTTTGGCCGGTCACTGGCCTCGGCCATGGCCAGCGACCGGCCGTTGAGGGCCAACAACCTCACTGGAGCGCCGTTGGCCCTCGGCGAGGCTCGGCCTCGCCTTGGCTGAGTGAGCTCGAGCTCACCCAGATCAGGCGAGGCCGAGCTCACCTAGCCACTGGCAAGGCTTCGCCTCGCTGAGCCACCACCAAGTCGGTGTCGCCCAACAGTGGCCTGGTGAGGCCGAGCCTCATCGATGGCCTCGGTGGTCAGGCGAGGTCATCGGCGAGGCTCGACCTCGTGCAAGCAACACGAGGTTGGCCTCGCCCTAGCCTGGTGAGGCCGAGCCTTGTGCCGCCCGGCGACCACCCAAAAGGAAGAAAGAAGAAACAAAGAAAAAGAAAGAAAAAAGAAGAAAAAAATAAAAAAAATAAAAAAAATAAAAGAAACAAAAAGGTTATACAAGTTTACTAAACGTATTTCTGTTTCTGGAGTAGAAATTTTTTGTAATTACCAAGTGCGTTCTTATACTCAGAAATCGTTCCCTGGAACAGAAAAAAGAAAAAAAACTATTTCTGTTCAAAAATTATTTCCTAGAACATAAACGTTACCAAACATGCCCTTAATGTCTCAAAACCATTGTCTATTACTGTTTGAATAAAGAAAATTTTAAGTTCACGGACATATGAACTCATCTACATTAAATCTCATACCAAATTAACTTGGGGAAACAGTCTCTTCTACGGAGTAATGAGAGTTCAAATAAAAAGAATCTGAGAACTGGAGATTCGGATATGATATTTTGGAAAAATTACAGAATGAAAGCATAAATATAATTTGATATTCTGGAACATACATATGCTCCAGTCTTTTAAACATATTAGTTTTCTTTTTTGGTGTGTTTCATAAGGCGAAGATGCTTTTTAGATAAAAAAATTTATATGGACTGATTTTCTAAATGGGAAGAGTGGATGAGAAGCTTCAAATCAGAATCTCTTATCAGATATCGAAGTGTTTACATTAAATAAGAAAAGATCGAAGACAATAGACAAGAGAAAGAGAGAGAAAATGGAAAAGGCGGATTTTTTTTTTTTTTTTTTTTGGTAATAAAAGTCAGTTCTATTAGTGTTTCAGTGTACGCATATGTGTGGAGGACAATTTAAACGGTGGCTACTTCAAATGACATTTTAGTCTTATGCGTTCCACGCCGAACGTTTTCAAGAAGCGCCATCATGATTTCCACTTTAAAAAAGGTAGTTAAAAGACAAATTGACGACCCCACTAGAGAAGTAGATTTTTTGACGTAGATGCACTCATCAACAATTTAAATCGATATCTGTAGACATAAAGGTTATATTACAGTTGCCGTTCTTGCCTTCCATTACTCGGTCATTGGGATGAATGGAGATAAGGCACTTAAACGAAAGTAACGTGTCTTGTCATTTCATATTTGGGATATACCGGCGATGAATGGAGATAAGGCCAGTACATCTTTTTTCCTTTCATAACAAGATATTGCCAAATCACCATTTTGAAAAATGGACACTCCGATTCAAATTCTCTAGCTTTTTCAAGGGTAGTGAGAGGCTTCTGTTGGTACAATAACGAAAACTGGCCCAGCAGGGCTCACTTTACATCTAGGCTGTTTGGTCTCACATGCAGTAAGGAGAAGGGGATTCTCATGGGCACACGTGAATTTTTTCGAGTTACCACAAAATGATTTGCGAATCAATGTGTAAACGTGGAAACCGAATTTCACACGCTCTTCATATCAAGCCACCCATGTCAATGCCATCAACCAACGTACCGAAAGCTCATCTATCAAAGTCTTAAGAATTTGAAAAGTGACTAGGAGAATCATGTCATCCGCACGTACATAACGTATAAAATTATAAGTCACACCTCCAAATTATCTTGAGGAGCAATTCAGAATTTCTATTACTCTTTGATGTTCGAACTTTTTCGTTCCAAGCATACTTAATTGAAAAGTCGCATCAGTGAGCGTGCTATCTAAGTACGACGAAACTCACAAATTGAAAAGGAATTCAACATCTTGGAAGGCTGATAACAAGGTAAATGCAAATTTAGCCCTTAGTTTCTGGCGAGAACCCTCTGAATCTTCAAGGTCCATGAGGTCTTTAGAATCTTGCTGGTTTTCTTGACTGTATGTTTTTATGAATTCACAAGGAACGCTCTGTCCATGAAGACATTTGAACTGCCGATATGTGATAAGACATAGGAATTCAAGCATAAACTAAAGAGAAGGCAAACAAGATGTACATTTATACTAGTATTTGCTAGTTTCCAGAGTCTGTCTATATTAGCAGTCTAAATGGCTTAATGAGAAAGTCTTTAATCACAACTTGCAATCTGAAAACAAAATACCACAATCCTGTCTCCTAGACTAATAAGCACATGTAATCAATATAGAGACATGCATGAATCTGGTGAATATTCGAGTCACCAATCTTACATTGCAATATGCATCGAACAAACATGAAAAGCTGCGCTAAGGGTCCTAGATGGATACATATACAAATCAAGCAAGTAATATTCTTTTCCCTGGCAAAAAGGAAATGTTCTTTTCTTCTTTTCTTCTTTTCATACCACTGAGGTTGTTGGACTAATTTTTAAGGCCTAGAGTCGAACCACATTTTCTTCATTTCCAATCACAAGTTTGAACCTGCTTGCAATAGCTCTCGAGAGCCAATTGTTGCAGGGGAGCAATATCCAACTAGTGTTGCTGTGCTGTTGTAGCGAGCTCAGTAATCCCAAGCCTAGGCCTGTTGTAGTACTTAAGCTGGACATTTTGTGTCGCCTCTTCTTCCCCAGCCTAAGCAGCTTGAGAAAGTACCAAGTTAGTCACCGTTTGGAATAAGGGATGCCTCCGATCTGAATTCTCTAGCTTGTCAAGGGCAGTGAGAGGCCTCGGGCACGTGGAACCATTAAAAAGCTGCTCAAGAGGGCTCTTGGACATTTAGACTATTTTTCCTAACCTACACTAAAGAAAAGAAGAATTCTGATAAGACTGTAACTAGGTTAGAAAGGACAAGCAAATCCAAAAGTAAGTGCACCTTCAATTGATTCACCTGCATTGATTAAAGGAGGCATGAATTGCTTTAGTAATATATGGCCTCAAATGACGTGTCTGATCGACCTAAGTGAGGTTCTTACTAGCAGTATCTAGATGGAGACTTTGACCATAAAATTGTCCCTGTCAATGAGCTCAAACACGCGGCAACACCTTCGTTCAGACAAGCTTCTCTCATAAACGTGGGCCAACCACCAGAGATGTTTGCTGGATAACAAATGTCAAGAGCTGCACCGGCCATGAATTGTCTAGATACCTAAGTCATAATTTGCTGGTTTTTCTGATTGTATCTCTATATGAATTCACAAGGAACACTCTCGCCCATGTAGATATTTGCTAACCAATATATGATGAGGAAAAGAATGAATACAAACAAACAATAAAGAGAAAAGGCAAACAAAATGTAAATATATGCTTATATCTACTAGTTTCAGGAGTTTCATTCAACAGTCTTCACTGGGTAAAAGAAGTGTTCAACCCCAACTTGCAATTTGTAGTCAAAATGTCACGGCACAGTGCTCATAGACTCTATGATATTGCACACTATTTTTGAACTCTAATGGTAACACTTCAAGAGTTGCTAACACTGATCCTCTCCACCACATCCTCTTAGTCTATGAATAATTGTGATTTTCTTTACACCTAATTAGTATAAAAGAAAAATACAATCTTTTATTTTAGAATTGGTAATCTTATGAATCCATGAATTAAAAAAATGAAATTTTAAAAACATAAATTTACACATTTAGCCATTAACACATAAGGAAATAACATCTCATGTGATTCCAATGAATAACCAAATCAATTTGGGAAAAACAATGGACTATAGGGCAAGATGAAGATGGAATTTACTCTCTAGATTTTAAATTTCATCACTGCTTGAGGGATAATTTATCTATATAAGCACTTTTATCAAATATATTTACATGTTTATAGAGTGAGTCTCTCTCATATTTGAAAACTATCAGGTGACCATGAGTGATGGTATGCTGCATAGATTTCCCCATCCCTTCTAGAACTAGAACACATCACTTTTGACATTCTTTTGTAATGCAAAACCAGGTTTAGTAACCTGGAACCGGGGCGAGTGCTGAACCAAAGATCCTTTCCAAAAAAAGGCAATGATAAAAGCGTGACAAGCTCAAGAGATGCCCAAAATAGAAAATGTGTGCAGGACTCTTTCACAAACATCCATTGTATGGGAGTGGCCAGGCCCAGAAATGCTAAAATCATAACTAGCTCAGAAAAGAGCACGATTACAAATATAAATGCACTTTTATCCGGCTTCATCACAACATAATGGTGGCACAAATTGCTTTCAACTAGTATATGGCCTAAAGTGACTTCCAATGTTTCATCCTAGTTCAACCTAAACATCATCCCTATCAGTGAGCTCAAACATGCAGACATCCCCTTCACTCAAGACAAGTTTCGACAACCAACTCGAACCAACCAACACAAAAGTTCGCTACATCGTAGCGTTGATGGTCCTAATGGTCACCTGCCACAATGTGTCCGAGTCCTTGAGAGTCGCAATTTGCTGATTTTCTTGACTGTATGTCTTTATAAATTCAAAAGGAATGCTCTCCCCATGAATACATTTGTACTGTCGATATATGATACGACATGTGATTAATCATATCATGTGAGAAAAGGCAAACAAGATGTGCATTTATGCTAGTATTTGCTACTTCCAGAGTCTATATTAGAAGTCTAAATGGCTTGATGAGATGGTCTTTAATCACAACTTGCAATCTGAAATCAAAATATCACAATCCTTAAGAGTCTCAATTTGCTGGTTTTCTTCCCTCTCCATTGCTGCCGGCAACAATTTCAAGCCGTCAACATTTCTCTGGCCACCAATCACTATGGACCACCAGGCAATTATTCCGATCATTGATCCCAACCATCGAGAATCATTGTCGACCGCCACTTGTCATCACACGACATTTCTCAATCAACAGCCAGCGCAAATGTAAACTACACACATACATAACAAAAAGAGGGGAATAAGGAGCTAACATAATGAATCCTCATCTTTGATTGACACTTTTTTTGCAACAAATTGGTGTTAGAGCGAAGGAATTTAGGTCTTTTTGTTTGAGATGGCATCTATTAAGTTCGAAGTGGCACTTTTCAATGGCTAAAACAATTTTGGGCTATGGAGGATCTAGATGAAGGCGTTCTTGCATCAGGAAGGTTCGGTTAGAGTTTTGGATGGAAATTATCCCGACGATATGACTACGATTGAGATAAAAAAGATGGAAGAAAAGGCGCATAGCACCATCCAATTGTTGTTATCCAATAAGGTGCTTTGTGAAGTTGCGGGTGAAGGAACAATTTCAGGATTGTGGAATAAGCTTGAGAGCTTCTATATGAAGAAATATCTTATGACAAGAGTATTCGCGAAGCAGCGTCTTTACATGCTAAAGATGCAAAAAGGTACTCATATCCTAGAATATCTAGATGAATTTAATAAAATCATTATGGATATGGAAAATCTAGATCTGAAGTTTGATGATGAATCGGGCTCTATTTATATCAACAATTTTCTCCTCTCTTCTTGCCAATTCAATTGCCAAACCACATGAATACAAGTGGTTTATCTTTCAAATATACATGTCCTTTTCACATACGATGAAAATGGCAAACTTGAGGACAACTTATGTTGATTTCTAAATATACATCTTAAGATATACCAACTTAGGATGACAAATTTCAAGAATATGAGCTCAAAATTATATTTTACAAGAATTATATCAAGATGACTACTACTGACACTAATATGTAATGGTGCTTGAACTACACATCCATTCTAAATGACAGTCTCCTAAATTTTTCAACAATATATTACTTACTCAATAAAAATAGCTGTTAGGATCCAAAAAGATGTAATGTGTTTTAACTATTTATATGCCTATGGAGGGAACGTTTTTGAGGTATCAAGTGAGTAGGATTTTAGAAGCCGAAAGCATTTTAAAGAATCAGTCACTGTCCAATTAGACAAACAAAAAATCTAAGTAGCAAATCTAGGGTTTTAATTAACTTGAAACCTATTTGTCTCACTATTTATATTAGCAGTTTTCTCCCAGTTTTCTCCTTTAATATAATAACAATTCTAATGAGATTCTTGACCTTTGCTGTAAAGAATAAAATGCGCATGGGATTTCTAGAATTGAGTCCTCAAGAGAAGATGAATACTAAAGAACAATTCTAGATATAGGACGATTTATCTTGTAAACTTTTTATTGTGATTATTAGATTCCGAATAAGTACTAAAATGAGTTATTGCTTAAACATAACACTCATGGAATTTCACATTGTTACCTTTAAAACTTTTGCTTCTTGTCCCTTAGTGGCAAAAGTTGCATATATGGAGATGGCTGCAAAACTAGGTCAATGAACGCTACCCCCACATCAATCCCTTGTTCGGGGGAAATGTGAGTCCCAATCGGCCCTCCAAATGGCGGCTACCCTAGTATTGGTCCCCTGTTGAGTAGGAATGGCGGGGATAAAACGATCTAGTGGTGGTGGTGGTAATGGATGAGGTGGTTCTGTTTAATGGTGCTCCAAACTTTTGTTTTGTTTTTTTTTAATCTAAAAGTTCGTTTGGTTCGAAAAAGTAGTAATGAGCTTCGAGGGAGCTATTGATTCGTATGAATCCTATGTTTCAATATAAAGTTTCGTAATAGTCTGCTCCTAGTATCTACATAGGCAAATATAATTGCCATTAATTTTCTTGGAGAAGTTGGTTTTTTCACCTAAAGCTCCCCACGGTTAAAATTGCTATTGAGGTCTTTCCCTTACTTTCTATTCCTTGTTTTGCATGCTTTATTTCAGTGGTGGGGGTGAATGATGAACTATGGAGATAAATTTATGGGTTTTGTATGACTACAAGGACTATATTTGGAGATCTTGTATTCCAGCCTCATCTCAGACCCTTAAATGAGGAGACAAGCGACATCTACTGCCAAGTTAAAGGCCACACTCTGTTCTTCAAGAAGTTGGACAATGGGTTGTTTGTTTTTGAAGGAAACTAATTTCAAAATTCTAAACTCGAACTATCGAGTAACATCAAACTGCATACAAAAAAGGGCCATAAATACTTTGTATCACTGATTGAAAAGTACATCATGCAATGGAATATATCTTATTTTCTATGAATTAAATGCACTTATACTTCTACACACTAAGAAAAAAAAACATGTATTTTCTCTTTTTAAGAAGTAACCCTCAAAATAACGCATTGGCGGTTATTTTCTTTAAATTGTGGGCTATGGGCTCTTTTGAGTTATGGGCTAGGTTAGCCCAACATGGGCAGCCTAATAACAAATAAAACTCATTATCTCCCACTTGGCCATGATGGGCTAAATATAACCCTCTCTTCTCTGCAATATTCATACTAGTAAATAATTCGTGCAACCAGCATACTATGAGTAGACATTGGCTTTTTCCATTAGCTTGCCACTCAAGTAATACTAAGGATCAATATACCTATATTAGACAAACAATCGGTGGTATTAGACAAAAACTATTAGTGGTACAATAAACCAAAAATGAACTTACCCAAAATTTCCCATTATGCACACGGATACATGCGTATTCATACCAAAAGTGAACTTGGCAAGTCCAAAGTTTGCGACCTGAAATCAAAATGTTAGCTTCCATAACAATAACTTGAATTCAATAAACAACTTATTGATATTATCATGTCTTCGCACCTTAGCGTCAAAATCAAAGTCCAAAAGAATATTGGAGGACTTGATGTCACGATTAATAACAATAGGATTACCAGAAAGGTCAAATCAATACAAATGAAACCCGAAAATTATTATAGTAATGATAAAGTTTTTTTTTTTTTTTGAAAAAAATACTCACACTCTTCATGTAAGTAAGCCAAACCTTGTGCGAAACCTAAAGCCACCTTCATCCTCTTAGGCCAAGGCATAATAAGGCGATCAATACTTGCAATAACATTTGGGGTAGTTATAATCAATCGGATTTTGAGCTTTGAAATAACTAAGGATACATGATAGATACTAACTGTGCAAATGAGAGTCTAATGTGTTGTTTGGGACGATTTCATAAACTATGATTCTGAGAGTGTTAGAAATGCAATATCCAACCAAAAAGATGAGGCGAGGATGGTAGATATGGTCAATGATATTGACTTCTGCTCAAAA
This sequence comes from Eucalyptus marginata, assembly GCA_014182565.1. Taxonomy (NCBI): domain Eukaryota; kingdom Viridiplantae; phylum Streptophyta; class Magnoliopsida; order Myrtales; family Myrtaceae; genus Eucalyptus; species Eucalyptus marginata. The sequence goes on along the minus strand of CM024591.1, from coordinate 5,484,345 downwards.
CACCCTCTTCCCTTGCTGAATTCTAGCTTTTAGTTGCTTGATAGCAACTAATTCCTTGCTTGGGAGTACTCTCTTATGAATGAGCCCAAAATCGCCTTCATTGAGTAGACCATAATCTAAAAAATCATCCGTTGTCACTTTCAGCTCCTCGTACATAAAGGTCTTAGAGGTCATACGTTGGGACCCCATTTTACCGGCTTAATGATAATGAAAAGCATAGTTAGAAGAATTGATGTTAGAGATCTTAATATTATGAACATGTAATTGTTGTGATTCAAATGTAGAGCAAATTTTGATTGAGGATTAAAATCACATACGATGAAAAGGACAAGCTTGAGGACAATTGATGTTGATTCCTCAATCAAAATTTGCTCTGCATTTGGATCACAATAGTAACATGTTCATGATACCAAGATTTGTAACATCAATTCTTCCAACTATGCTTTGTCATTATTATTAAGCTAGTAGAATCAATCCTAATGTCTGACCTCTTCTATCTCCAGGCATAGCCTTTGGTGTCCCGCATAAGAACTTTACGTACAAATGGCAACGGATGATTTCTCTAATTCTAATCTACTTGGCAAAGGCAGTTTCAGCCTCGTTCATAACAAAGTACTCTCGAGTAGAGAATTAGTTGCTATAAAGCAACTAAAAGCTAAAAGTCAACAATGTGAGAGGGAGATTCTAGCGGAGGTCAATATCATCAGCTGTATCCACCATCGTCGCCTTCTCTTTGGTTGGATACTGCATTTTTGACACTCTCAGAATTCTAGTATATGAATTCATCTCAAACAGCACACTGGACTTTCATTTGCACGATCAGTATTTATCCTGTATGCTTAGTTATTTCAGAGCTCAAAATCCGATTGATTCTAACTGCCCCATATGTCATTGCAAGTACTAATTGCCCAATCAAACCTTGGCCTAAGAGGATGAAGGTGGCTTTAGGTTCCGCACGAGGCTTGGCTTACTTACACGAAGAGTGTGAGTATTTTTTTCCAAAGAAAAAAAGAACTTATCATTACCATAATATTTTTCGGGTTTCATTTTTGTTGATTTGACCTTTCAAACAATCCTAGAGTTATTCAACGCGACATAAAGTCCTCCAATATTCTTTTGGACTTCGATTTTGACACTAAGGTACGATGACATGATAATATCAATCGGTTTTATTGAATTCAAGTAATTGTTATGAAAGCTAACATTTTGATTTTAGGTCACAGACTTTGGACTGGCCAAGTTTACTTTGGGTATAGATACGCATGATTCCACGCACATAATGGAGACTTTCTAGTAAGTTCATTTTCGGTTTGTCGTACCACTGATGGTTTTTGTCTAGTATCACTAATGGTTTGTCAAATGTAGGTACATGGATCCTTGTTTTACTCAAGTGACAAGCTAATGGAAAAGGTCGATGTCTACTCATTCAACGTAGTCTTGGCGGAGCTACTCATGGGAAGAAAAGCATCGGATGCTGATCAGCTTGAGGACCAACAGTCTTTGGTGGAGTGGGTAAGATAAATGAGTTTTCGATTTAACTTATATGAGTTTAGAATTTCAATGACAATATGATATATTTAGTCGATCACCTAATAGGTCAATTTTTAACTTTCTATACATGTATAAAAATTGTAGGTGATCGTCTAATCATTTACCCTTCCTAGTGATGTACAAGGAACAACATTATGTTAAGGATAAGGAACAACAAGTCAATCCCTTGTTGTCTATAATCCAAATTGATAATCCTGAGTTTGGATTCTTGAAGATAATATGCACAGAAAAATATGTAATTCTCTGTTCTTGTTTAAAGGAAATATAGACAAAATGAATATACCCATTTCAAAAACCCTAGAAAAGTTGAGATAGATAATATTCAGGATCTATACCCATTTATTTTAGCCGACTCAATTTTGGGGTCACAACATGATTTACGCCATGTTGGGTGATAATTAAATCTAATTTATGAATGCCACACCTTCTTAATATTGAGTGGTAGGAAACAAATGAAACATTTTCAACCATAATATAGCCAGCCAAAGAATGGTTTTCGAAAAGAGTGAACTTCCACCTTTCCCTATCTCATTAAGTGGATTGGTTTGCAATCCCATTACTAGTCCAACTAGTTGAACCAGCCAATTTGATCCGATTTTAAAAATAGATACCTTCGATCTAACTAACGTACTTCTAAGCATACAATCCGATGTAAAGGGGAGATCCACATGATTTAAATCTAATTTCACATGGTTTCATTACTAATAATCAATCTTTCTATTGCTAACAGATGTCAATAGCCTCAAACTCTTTCACGCATAAAGTAATGTCAAGAAAATAACATAATACTATTTATAGAGTCTAGCACATATCTCGTTGGGATATGGTTCTTAGCACAATGTTCCCCTAGTAGGATCCACTTTCTTTGGTCTTGTGATCAATAGGGTTGTTCAAATTGCAGGCCAATCACTTTCTTATAAATAGCAAATTCTATGTTTTGCTCATAATAATGTAAAGTAGAAAAAAGCATTCAATCTTTCTTAGCTTTTTTATGTTTCTTTATGCAGCTAATAGTAACTTTCCCTCCTTGTTTAGGATGGAGTTCTCACCGATCAACAAGAAACCATGGATGCATTAGTGAGGGTCTCAATTCTGATAGTTTGAGTTGGAGGTGCAGAATTTACACAAATGGATTGTTTTCTGTCATTTAAGTTAGACTTTCTATTGTGTTAACATCGAAATAGTATCTAATAGTGAGGATGTAGAGAACTTAACAATCTCATTTTTTTGTCCTATTAGAAAGTTGATGGTAACCATAAAATTAGATTAAAAAGCTCTACACATCGTGTAGCCACTAGAGACATTATACAATCTGTTCCAATGTGAGAAGTTCATCGTAAGTTGATTTTCTCATGATTTTTCTGTTCGAATGAATCCATTCATTTAATTAATTGAGATAGATGTTCATGTTAGGCATACAATCGGTAAATCAAGTTGAGAGAAGTTGTAAACCTAGCATTCATGGTATAGTTGGAGGATGTTAGTGTTGGACTCGATCTTGAATTTATAGTTTCCTTTTGCATAAGCTTATTCATTTGTTTACCCAGTTTGACTTTATCTGATATCCCCATATAATCTTAAAGCCTATTAATAGACAACATTTTGTTTCAACTGATTAAATTGGGATTAGAGAGGCAATATCAAATCTGAAAACTTTATTTGGTTGCTTCTTTGTTTTAACCCCCTGCCCCTCCTCCTCCTAGGCTTTTTTGGTGATTTTAGGAAAAGTTTTGCAATCTACTAGAGATATACAACCACGCATTTATACCCTTCTTAAGCAGTTCCTGGCGAAGTGCCATTTGTACCGAAATTGCTTGAACACCACAAAGATAGATAAAGAAAGGCTTATGTTCATGCTCAATTTGTGTACAACTGCTATTGAAGGGTTAAAATTCTATAAAGAGCTCTCCTATAGAAAGCTAAAACTAGGAAGAGTAGAAGTGGTCTAGATTGCTTTTATGTTGTTTATGTAAATTGCTATTCATATCGCAAGAATGTGAATTATTATTGACAATTCGTTGAATACAAGTATAGCATCCTAGTTGCTCCTAAGAAAGAAAATATGGAACTTCCATTCTTCGTGCATTTAATGTTACCCTAAGATTGAGTCATAGCTAAGGAAATTGCATTCTTGTTACAACATTTTTATGATATTTTTACTCTCTTCTTTGGAGTTAGATATCCCATGGAGAATTTATATCTCTATTGAGTATGGCTAATCCGATTTCGTTTGATAAAGGAGAGAGATAGTGAGGACATAGCTATTAATTCTATGCCTATGGCAATGCAAAAGAAGTTTGGTAAATATTAGAAGGGTTATAGTGTTGTCTTGCTACGCTTGTTAGAGCTTTGCTATTTGAAGTTGGACATAGATGATCATGTGAAATTTGTACGGATTATTCAAGAAAGTCTGTATATGCTTTTGATGAACATGTGACCTCTATGTCGAGAGATTATCGCTTTACATCTTCAACCAATCGAGGTAACATTTTAATTGAAGACATTTTTTAGAACATTGGGGACAGTCTTGATGAGTATAATGTGTTCGAAAGTAAACACTATGGCTTGCAATCTACAATGTCACAATTGGATTTGTATTTGAAGGAAAATAGGCTTGATATTTAAAAAAAAAAAAAAAAACTTATTGTAATGTTCTTGATTATTTGAAAGCTAATTCACATCGGTATCTTGAGTTGTCTTCTCACTTCGTTGCTTGTAAGTCAGCCTTTAGCATTGAAGGGCACATTTTAAATAAATATCATAGTTCTCTTTCCTGTGAAATTGTGCACTAGAGATTGGTTATTTGGAGTTCCGCATGAGGAAGATTTAGAAGACAAGACCCTCATTTATAGGTTTTTACGTTCTTTGTTTTATTTACTAATTTTTATATTTTTAATTTGATGTGAAGTTTTTATTGAGCTTAAAGTGGGTTAAAAGGGTAAGTAAGGGTTTTTCTAAGTTAGGTTAAATATTAATATGTTCTAATAATATGAGTCGGATGTGTGTTGAGTTGGATTAGGTATAGGTTTTCAAATTTACATCATATGGAAATGTGCCAAAACGGGTTAAATAGATCAATATGCGTCGAATCATTTTCATCTTAATCCAAATTTGACCCAACACTAACGACCCTAGAAAAGGGTAGATCTTCAATTTCTCCACCGCTAGTAGTGTCAATGGCAAGAATATGCACTCTTCTTAGCGCAAAGACTTCCAAACCCCATCCTAAAAAGACCAAATTTCAATCATTATTCCACTCACAGCACTCCCAATTTGCATCATTCCATCTTCAGTAATATAACTGGCTTCCCAAACCAATGCATCAAAAAGGAACAGCTCCAGCTTTGTCCAGCACATTTTATCCTTCAACAACTTTTGGCACAAAGGCCTCCGTTATATCACCCTATCTCTGGCTAGGGGGAGAGATGGTCCTTAGCCACCGCGAAACGCCTTACTCATGTATCGACTTTCCTTGAAACTAATGCCATGGATGGGGCTAAGGCAACCGTATCTAATTTTATAACTAAAACTCCCAAGGGATGGTAAAAAACAGTAATGATGGATTTCTGTTTCCCATCAAACTTCCATCCCTCCTCCTTTAAGTTACATTATGCAATTAGGCTAATCAGCCTTTGGAAACAAACAACGCAACTAGTGAGCCATAAGGATCACTTATTCAGTTTTGCCTTGATTCTGATCAATTCTGTTTCCTTTTTTTTGCAATATTAACCGATATCTAATGTGTTATAAATATGGATGTAATTTCCTTTGTAATAATAAAACTTCATGTTTTTCTTTTGCTTCTCCAGTAAAAAGCCCTAAGTCTCGGTAGTGATCAAAAAATTGCATCCGTAGTTTATATGAAACTAATGAAAGATGTTTGCAAATGAAAGCCATCTTATGATAGAAATTTAATTGCACTAATTATTCTTACCAGTTGTCCATCATTCTAAATATTCTTCGGACAGTGGAGGGAGAGGATTCAAGGTCGGCTTTTCAGCATCCTGGCAGTGAATTACGAAACTCAAATTTAAAATTCAAACCAAAACCAACACAAGGAGAAAGAAAAAATAGGAAGTAATGTATGCCAAGTTTTCAACACATAAACAGGTAGTATCTTCTGAGTTACCCTCTTTAAACATTTGCACGTCCGATCCCTTCTTCGGAAAACCTGATGGTTTTCTTTACTGTTCTTTTGTTCCCTTGCCAGATGATCTCTGCAGGCCCTTCTTCTTCCACGTATTCCCAATCATCACCATCGTCCCGGTTATGCTCCTCGTCGTCAACCTGTCAATCGACCATTTAAAAAGAAATGTCAATATTTTCTGTGCAGAAGCTATTCGACTACGCATTCCAATATTATCTATGCAGAAGCTATTCGACTGCTCCCGAAGCATGCGTGAGATTTTGGATCGACATCAGGCAAAGGAAGGAAACAAGGAGCTTCACCACCACGTCGTTCCATTCAAAGGCGCACTACCACCTCCGATCGCCTCCCTCTCTCTCTATCATCAGCAAGCTCGAGAGACAATGGCGAGTCGATACTGGGTGGTGTCACTTCCGGTGCCGGCCTCCATGTCCACCACTTCTCTGTGGAACCGCCTCCAGGATCAGATCTCTACCGGGTATATCCTTCTTCTTCTTTCTTCGAGATCCAACTCCGAAGCTGATGATCACGACCGACTCCACAATTCAATATACCCAATCTCCACGTGGGAACCCTAGACTCCCTCCTCGCTCTCAGCCACGATCTCCCTAAAGGCGGTTCCTCTTTTTCGTCTTTACGTGGCTCCTCGCAAGGTTCCTCAGGCTCCTGACGTGGGTGTCGCCCATTTCAGGTACGTGAGGACGTGAGCCACGGCGTTGCGAGGTGGTTACCGAAGAGAAAGGGATTCGATAAAGATTTGAGGACGTGAAGACGTGAATCTCATTTCAAGTACCGTTTTCTTTTCTGCGTGTTGCTTTTCCTATTTTTTTGTTTTTTTAAAATATATAAAAGTTTTAGGTTTATAAATTATGGCTAACTGCAAAATTTGAAAAATATATGCTAGAAGTAAAAGGGCTACGGACCAACCCAAGCATTTGGAAAAAAAAAAAAAAAAAGAGAGAGGGGAAATTATGGTCAGAAGGAGTATTAAATTACATTTTGAATTTGAGCTCGCGTACTAGATTGGATTTGAATTGGATAATGAAAATTGGGATTATTAACTGAATCTTCTTTTAAAATTGTTATCGTGGCATTATCCATTGATAGACGTGTGAAATTGATCTTTGAAATGGCACACATAACAGGGTTTCTTCGGCAAAATTTGTGAACCACTGTAAATTTTATGTGCCATGAGTTTACACTAAACCGAGTTATTAATTTGGAAAAACTTTTTTTGTTAGGGCTTCAATAAAGATTTGAGGACGTGAAGACGTCCTCGAGATCGGATGCGGACGCAGACGTTCTCGGTCTGTCTCTCTTTCTCTCTCTCCCCCCACTTCTTCATCCTTCTCCGGAAAATTTATTGTTCGAAAGGTACATCGGATTACCCGATAGATTTCACTGATTTCTTTAATCTATTTTTGTGGTCGGCAGAGACGGAGAATATGTCAAAGATACGGGCGTTCACGGAGGCGTCTCCTGCCATGAGGAAAAGCTTCTCACGTGCATATCCGCCTCAAAATTCATTAATCCTGAAATTTGTCATGTGGGGTTGATCAATCGAATAGGCTACGAATAATTCAAAGAATAAAAACTTATTAAATTAGGCTAAAGATCATATAAAGTACGAGGATACGATTAGATTAGTGCTCTATGGTGATATCATGTTTGTCAGAAATCTCATATCAAGTACCGTTTTCTTTTCTGCGTGTTGCCTTTTTTTTTTTTTTTTAAATGTAAAATCTTTAGGTTTATAAATTATGACTAACTGCAAAATTTTAAAAATATATGCTAGAAGTAAAAGGGCTACGGACCAACCCAAGCATTTGGAAGAAAAAAAAAGGGAAAGGGGGGGATTACTGTCAACGAGTGTTAAATTATATTTCGAATTTGAGCTCACATACCAAATCAGATTTGAATTACCCCCGGGATTACTGTCGAACGAGTGTTAAATTATATTTCGAATTTGAGCTCACATACCAAATCAGATTTGAATTGGATAATGTAAATTAGGATTATTAATTGAATCCTCTTTTAAAATTGTTATTGTGGCATTATCCATTGATGGACGTGTAAAATTGTTGATCTTTGAAATGGCGCACATATAACAGGGTTTCTTCGGCAAAAATTGTGAGCCACAATAAATTTTCTGCGCCATGAGTTTACACCAAATCGAGTTATTAATTTGGAATTTTTTTTTTTGGTTAGGGCTTAAATTTTTAGGAGTGAAAATTTTCATGCATGTGAGCAATTATAACTCTAATTCTCCAATTATTAATGGATTATTTGCTATTATCTCTTCCATGGATGTAGATAGCCAACCACATAAATATTTAATGTCCTTTATTAATCTTCATTTAGTTTCAGATTCTCTTGCATTGGCTTCTTTGCAAGATCATGTCGTTTTCACATTAGTATTTCAACAATGATAAATTATGTAGCAATGTTGGCGCTTGCAATTAATTTCCATATTAATTTTGTAGTAAACTAATTTAAAATGTTAATAAAGAACGGCAAACGTTTAATTTCTTTAAAAGTTCTAATTTAGAAACTATAATTGGGAGTTACGCCTGACTTAACAGTTATGATAGACTTTCTAGTCTAACAAATAGCTTTATTATAGAGTTACTTCTAGATTTCATGGACTGGTACGAGGAATAAGGACTAGCACGTAATGAATATTTTTGCCCTTTAGCCGTGAAGCATGGATGGATTCCTAATGAATGTCTCTGTCCATGAGTGCTGGAGGAAAGGATCGATTTGTCAAGAAAATAGGTAATGAACCTATACAAAGCTTTTAAGAATTAGAGGTGAATAATATAGAAAATATTCGACTATTTATAAGGGCCATGTCACTAACTAACACGGTGTGTATTTTTTAGTAAATTTATTAAAAAATTAATACTTATCACGTCTATCCTCTTTTCTATATCTCTTCCACCTTCATCCAGCCACCGCCCTGGCCCAAGCTCCGCACTTCTCTTGGCTATCTTCACCAGCAAATCATCGATCACGCGTCTAGGCCAACCACCGCCTCCATCGGATACTAAATCTGATACCAGATCAAACAAACTAATCAAGACCTATTTTTCTAACTATTTTTCCATTTTTCCATTTTTTTTTTTTTTTTGATCCTTTTATTATTTTATTATTTGTTATTATTTCTCCTTCTACGCACAGACGCTGTCGATATGGTGAAATTATAATTTCTCCTTATTTCTGTTTTTGCTATTTTATTATTTTATTTTATTTATTCTGATAAAACGGGACACGGGCTTGGCCCTTGGGCCCCGTCCACAATTGTGGTCAAACGTGGACCTCACAAGGACGCATGTAAGGCTTTTGGGCCTAATCTACATGTGTAATAAGATGTGAACTTAACAAGCCCAAGAAACAAATATAAATGGGCTCAAGCCTACATTAAACTCATTTTCTATTATCTTTACTGAACACATCTTTATCAGTTTCCCTCTCTTTTATTATTCGTTTTACATATCTTTCTTATTTTCATTTCTTTCCTCGGGATGCCTTGTGTTTGTCTTCTTCAACGTTTCACTGTTCACAGAATCTAACATATCAAATTCATTCATAAATTCTAAGCAAAAGCTAGAAAAATTAACATTCAGCTAACCACCGGCTTCCTTGAAAATACGAGATTAAGTGCCTCTTATCCAGCCACCAGCCACCATCCATCTTCAACCTCCACAAGACAACCATCTTCGTTCACTGGCCAATCCTACAATGATGCCTCAATATTGCAGAAGATAGGTAGGATGCAAAGAACTAACAAGGCAAATTTAGGTACTTAATGACATTACTAGAGATAATCATGCAGAAAATATAAGGACACAGAGCAAAAAGGAACAACAGAGATAATACATGCGGAAACACTCTCAAGGTAATTAACAGTTGGAGACAAGTTGATACAGATCTGATTTTTACATTTCATCAAACATCTTGTGTGTAGTTCGATTGTTGAGTCTACAAGCAAGTTTTGAAGCAAAAATTCATTTCAAACTATTATGTTAAAGTGAACTTAAATTATCAGCTTAGTTTAATGATAGCAAATTTCCAAATCAATCAGAACGTCATAGTCTCTGTGAATCTATTAGTCGTGAAATAGGGGAGAAGAGAGCTTTGAAGGCGCAACTTTGGAAAATTGAGAAATGGTGGTTGCAATAACTAAGGACGTTGGAAAGGCAATTAAAACTATCTAAAATGCCGATACAAACTCTTCAGCAAGAAAAACAGTGACAATTGCAACTCCAAATCTCTAGTAGTTATATTCGGAAACAGAGGTACAACTCCAAATGATGGAGATGATTTTCAGCGTCAATTAATCTAGAGAGAAAGTGAAGAGAAATTGGGAAGAAATTAGAGAGAATTTTTTTATCAAGAAATCTCAGTGAGCACCTAATGGTTTACCACAGCAAATTTTTGTCCAGTTGCCCACTATACAAAAACGAAATGGATGGCCCAAATTGCACAATTACTCATAGGAAGCAACAATGTGGTCATGCTACTGCAATCCTTTCTCCCTCAACTTTAGATTTAATTCCAATTAAGATTCAAAGTTTTCTTATACAAAATCCTTAACTTTTATACTAGTCTCAAATTTGCTCATGCCTTCACTAGTTTTTTCAAGATTACTAAAATTAAGAGGCTATTGTTGTTCTATATGAATGTGGGGGTATTGATGAAGATGCCTACTCTAATAATGAACCTCTAATTGGTCTTGATACTGATAATTTTGAAGAAATTAGTGGAGATTTTTTTAATTTGTGGGCATATGTGGGACTATAGTAAAATTTTTAAAAAATTGAGATAAAAAATTTCAATTCAAGACAGAATTGAAATTATGCCTAAAGTTAGAGATCTTTTTTAGAGAATTAGGTGAGAATAGCATAGAAAAAACCCGAGCTTGAAGTAGGAAACACACGTGGGAACACACTTTGTAAGAGCTTTCTATTTTATATTTTCCTTACATTTTTCAATTCCTTGCCCATTTACATTTCTCTGTACTTTCCTTATCATGTAATTCAATTCCACACATTTCTAGCCAATTTAATTTTTTTTTAAAGCAATTACTTTCCACCGCACTCAAATTTCTAAAATTCACTGCCATCTAGACCCCTTCCACACACTTTTTATGCAAGTAAAGTACCACCAAGCAATGTCAATGCAGTCCATTTATCAAAAGTTCAAATTGCCTGACCACGCGCCATATTTCGTCAATATTTCTTTTGGTACTCCTACAAATGGTATTTTCCAATAATATATTGGTATCAATCCTCTTTATTAGGAAAATGACGAGCTAGCAAACCAATAGTCTTTAAAAAACAAACTTGGCTCCTTCACCACACTTGATTTCAAGAAATCAACCGGCTTTCTTGAAAATTTTGAAATTGAAAAGTTTTACTTGGTGGGATATACTTGTCTCGTACTCCCACAAAGTAAGATTCCTTAAATATGAAAGGAAAAAAACAATATTAGTAAACATATAGTTCTAGAGTGGTCTTTTGGGCGACGGTCGCGATGCGGGATCTTCTGGTGCAACAACGGTAGGTACCATATTTGCTAGTGCGGCCAATGGCCGCAGAGATTGTGGCAACGTCCGTTAGAGGTTGTCATTAGTATGTTTATACTGCTCATGAAATAGTGTGACTTTGCTAAATCACTCTTGACCATATATGTGTACTTGTTGTATTCGTTTATGATATAGAATTGATGTCATTTGTGATTCTTATGAAGACAATGATATGGCTTGTACTATCCTATGCTATATCATGTGCAAGCCGATTCATTGAAGTCTATCTTAATTATTTTGAAAGCTGGATCAGATGGGCACAAATCTACTATACCCATTTAGGTACCCATTTGCTATCTCTTTCATCAAATATTGAGACGTCTAATTTGTTTTGGACCTCAACATATCCGATTAGTCCCCACCAAGAACTTTAGCCTTACATTTTTTTTTCCCTGTCAACTCTCTCTCACTATTGAGATCCAGCTACCAGCTCGCCCCTGCCATCGCCACCTCCTCCAGACCGCGCTTTGTGAAAATGATCACCAAAGCCCGTGGGATCAAGTCATCGTGCCATCGGCCACCAACCCCTCGATCGGCTCGGTTAGCTAAATGTTTTGCATGTACGGTTCGGTTGGAACCCCATTATCGAATTGGATCAAAAAACAATCGAGCCAAAAACCAATTCAAATTGGAGTAAAATGAAGAATCGGGCTTTTACTTTTAGTAAAGATTTTAAAAAAAGCAAAGTGTCTGAGGAAATAAAATTAATGAATTTATTGAAATGTAGTCACTTTTTTTCCAATGATTTGTACATTTTTATTTGGATTTCGTCGAAAAGAATTCTTAGGGCGTTCGATTTTTAATCAGGTCGGGCAAATTTTCTATTGGGATGGGACGGTTTTTGCCACGTCTGCAAATACTGATCGTGTTTCGGTAATTTTGAAAGGCTGAGATCTATTTTAGGTGATTATTCCTTTTTCTTTTTATTTTCTTGTGGCCATTTCTTCTTTTCACATTGCTGTGCAATAGAGCAGTAAGGCCACTCAAAGTGTCTGCCTCGCCACCAGCGATACGGCATCCTTCTCTCCCTCTGCCATTGATGTGAGGTTATCATCTCTTATTGAGGCCTTCCACCTTCCAAAGTTGAGGCTGGCGACCATAGCAAATGAGTCAAACGATTGTAGATCTAATATCTTTGACGTCAATTTGTGGTTGTGATACAAGATTAAGATTAAATGATGTGTTCCCTAAGGTTGAAGGTTGACACATTGTAGAGATAAGATATTCAACGTGGAGAGAGAGAGAGAGAGAGAGAGAGAGAGAGAGAGAGAGAGAGAGAGAGAGAGGCTTTAAGGAGAGAGGGAGGGAGGGAGAGAGAGAGATAGAGAGAGGATCTTGATTGGTACTTTGGGCGTTGGGAGGGATTATTAATTTTTCAGAAGGCATTGAAAAAGAAAAACAAAAGTTCAAAGTATACTCGGCTGCGCTGCTTAATGTGAGTCCACAATTCAATTGTTGATTGGCCTATCATTTATAATTAATTAACTTACGATGTAAATCTAGTCTCTAATATTTAGAAAAATCCCGCTTCGAACAACTATTTATAATATTTGCTTATGCTCGATCTGATTGGTCCAATTTGTTTAGCACTGACATACATCTTATAGTGATTTTACGAAAAAAGAAAGTGACAATTTCATCTAAAGAAGATTTACTAAGGATCTCAATTTTTGTAATAATGCCTCCTCCTCGTCCTCCTCTTCCTCCTCCTCATTTGATTTTATTGTACACTAAACCCTGCCAAAGATCGCCACAAATTGGGATGGGAGCAATGCTTCTTTTCGGAAAGGAGTATGAGTAGTCCATTTTCTTTCTTGTTACTCTACTTATTTGCACATGCGCGCTGTAATAAAATGAAATAATTAGTAATCCTATGATTGAAGCATGGACATTATTTAATTGAATGACTGAAAATAATAGCTATGACTGCAATTACGAAGCCCAAATCAATTGCCAATATAATTAACATTTCATTTTTTTGGTTAATCTTTTGGGTAATCATCTGGGCTTACGGCATAATATTTTATTTTCGTTGAATTTTTTTGTCTTTGTCCAAAAAATAATACAGCAAAATTGTTGCTCGTTCTTTGCCAGAGCTGAGTTGAGTAAACATGGGGCAGATTCTATGTCCTAAGGTCATACATGATATGTTAGTTACATGCCCAGAAGCATAAGTAACGAGAAGTTGTCTTTGGAACACCCGTCTGACATTTTCAATTCTTTCTTATTCATGCATGAGCCAAACATTTAAAATTTGCAAAACCCAACCTTCCGACTTCAGTAACAGAATAACATGACTTCAGTAACAGAATAACATTGAAATTCCAGACGCATACATAAAAGAAATCCGTTTGCTTTTATCGATTTCTTTGGGGGTCAAAATGCAATAGTTGGGACAAATCAAAATATGGCATATGACCCAACATTAGAGGACTGTCCTTCATCTACTATGATAATAACAGCCTAGTTCGGACTACAAAAAATAAATAACAAATAATTTAAAATCGTTACGAAGTCCATTTCTTTAAGAATTTGCGACTCACAAAAAACTATTATTTTAACAGTCACCCAAAAATTGTTACGTTAATAAAGCCCCAAGGCAAATGGAAATGAGCTTTCCTTCTCCTGCGTTTGATGGGGCATATTTACATAGACACGAAACAATGGAATAACCAGCCAACCAATCATTTTTTGGACCGAACACGTATTATGCAACACATGTAAATCGATTGAGAGAGAAATATTTCAATGATTGATACACCTGTTTTCTAGTAATAGTATCGATTTGATAGGAGGACAAAAATATACGTCATTGTGGAAACTTTTATTATAGAAGGAGGGGACAATCAGCTCAGCCCAATCATCTTTCTTATATGTGGCTTTTTCCTTTGATGAATCATCATTAACAATTCCCAACCAGATAGTAAGTCTAAGTCAATATTGGTATCTTTCTAAGAAAATACCTATAGATATTCTGCTATATTACATTTTCTTACTTTTGATCAAAGGAAATACGGGAAAAGTACCAAAAAAGTCCTAAACCTATTGCATTGGTACCAATTCAGTCATAAACTTTTCAATTGGACCGGTTCGGTCCTAAACCTTTACTATTGGTACCAATTCAGTCCATCCGGCCAATTTTGACCGGCCGACGCTGCTGACGTGGACGTCGGCCGGTGGCGGATGCTGACGTGGAATTTTTTATGATTTTTAATTATTTTTCGAATTTTAATAATTTTTAATAATTTTTTTTTCTTTTTTTTTTTTTTTTTTTGGTCTTCTTCCCAGCGTGGCCGGCGAGCCTCTGGTGAGGCTTGCTGGCCACTGGGCGAGGGCCGCGAGCCCTGCCGCCGCCGGCGAGGGTCGCGGCCCTCGCCCGGCCTCTCCCAAGGCCGTCGGGCAAAGCGGCTTCGCTCGGATGCGGCGAGGCCGCCTCGCCCGCGCGGCCTGGGCGAGGGTCGCGAAGCCCTCGCCAACCGCCGGCGAGGGTCGCGGCCCTCGCTCGGCCTCGCCTGTGGCCGTGGGCGGGCGGCTTAGCCTAGATCTGGGCGGGCCGAGCGAGGGCCGCGACCCTCGCCGGCGGCCGGCGAGGGCTTCGCGGCCCTCGCCCGGGCCGCGGCCGAGGTCGGCCTCGCCCGATCCGGCGAAGCAGCCTCGCCGGCGGCCCGGGAGAGCCGGGCGAGGGCCGCGACCCTCGCCGGCGGCCCTGGGAGAGGCCGGGCGAGGCCGCGACCCTCGCCGGCGGCGGTGAGGGCTTCGCGGCCCTCGCCTGGTGGCCGGCGAGCCTCACCGGGAGGCTCGCCGGCCACGCTAGGAAGAAGGCCAAAAAAAAAAAAGAAAAGAAAAGAAAAAAAGATAAAATATTATTAAAATATTATTAAAATATTAAAAAAATATTAAAAAAATTCGAAAAAATAATTAAAAATTCTACGTTAGCATCCGGCCACCGGCCGACGTCCACGTCATCGTTGGCCGGCCAAAATTGGCCGGATGGACTGAATTGGTACCAATAGTAAAAGGTTTAGGACTGAATTGGTCCAATTGAAAAGTTTAGGACTGAATTGGTACCAATGCAATAGGTTTAGGACTTTTTTGGTACTTTTCCCAAGGAAATACAAAATCATGCTAAATATATCTTTGTACATATATTTCCACCTTCTAGCTTCAAAATATGATGACTGTATATTTTGCACGATGCGATATTCAGACATAATCGTTTTGGTCGTCTAATTTTTTTTTGGACTTTTCCTTGCTCATGTTAGACTTCGAGGTCCGAACTGTAGAGTTTTAAAAGAGAAAATACTATATACCATCCTCCCTTTTTACTTCATCGCCACTTTTCCTCCTTTATTCCTAATAATGCCATTTTGTGCTCAATATAAAACCTCGTGGATAAAGGGACCAAATTGCCCTTGTACCCAAACATTCAGTAAGCCTAATCCATTCATGAACCCCATGTTTACTTAATGGGATCATGCTCAAGCATTATATGTAATGACTTGATCGGCTTTACTTGGATCAAAATTCCGAAAGTAAACAAAACTGGGCACAACTTAAATTTGTCCTTCTAGTAATAGCACTCACAATACCACGGTATATTAAGAAACTCAAGTGAGTGCTCTAATAGCACATGCATGGGTGACATGATTTTCTAACAATTTGGAAATCCCACGTTAGTTTAGCTGACCATGACCCATGAAACGATATTTAGGAATATAAGTTTATGTAGCAATATTTAGGGTTTTGGAAGACACCCATCTCATCCCCTTGGGAATATGTAACTATTACTTTGGCCATAGGAAGTAGTCTACGTCATTCTTAGGGTCCATTCTTTTCGCGGAAAATGAGTCATTTCGGAAAATATTTTCCCAGTCATTTTCCAAGAAAATGACAATATTTTCTAGTGTTCTGCTAAAACCTGAAAATATTTTGGAAAATATTTTCCAATGTTCGGTAAGGAAAATATTTTCCGCTCACCAGATTGGTGAGCGCGAGCGTCAAGCTCGAGGCTTGCCAGATCGACGAGCACGAGTTTGAGATCGACGAGCTTGAGGTTCACTTGGTCTGACGACTAGCCAAGAAAGAAGAAGATGTGAATAAAAAAAAAAAAAAAAAAAAAAAGAAAAAAAAAGAAAAAAGGAAAAAAAAAAAATAATTAGAATTAAAAAAGAAAAGAAAATTAAAAAATAATTCGAATGAAAAAAAGAAAAGAAAATTAAAAAATAATTCGAATGAAAAAAGAAAAGAATAAAAAGAAAGAGGAGGAGGAAGTCGGGATTTGTAGAGGTTTGAGATAAGAGAGATCAAGTGAGGAAAATATTTTCCACTTTATAAAAGTGAAAAATATTTTCCCCTACTTTAGAAGACTTTTTTCCTTTGATGAAAAATATTTTCCTCAAGGAATTCATTTTCCATGAAACGAACGCCGGAAAATCCGAAAAACGTTTTCTCGGAAATTATTTTCCGCGAAACGAACGGATCCTTAGTTAATTGATTGGATGTATCACTATGTTTTAATCTCAAAAGCCGTCGAATCAAATGTTAGTAAGTGCCTAACAAATATTCTTGAAAATAAAAAGAAAGAGCCACGACCTCGTTCACACTACCAAGACGAGTATTCTTCTTGGTCCACTGCAATATTAACAGTATTAGAATCTAACTAGAAGAACTAGCGTGTAATGGTCACTTCTCGACAACTAAATTATGCAATTCCTTTTACTTTTGGAAGCAATAAATATTCTCAATAGTAGCAAGTAGCTCATATTTCACCATTAAACAAAAGATGTGATATCCATAGATAATAAAACAATACGGTTGGTAAATATGACTTGCCAAATTGCCAATCCCCCACACACAATTGACTAGCTAAAATGGATTATGGGAAAATGCAAGCACTACCATTCGATTTTGAGACTTTCACGAGTTCACGTCTCTTATAGGAGTTGCAAGATCGCAACGGCTTCCAGCCTCCAACGTGTAAGCCGGAATGCAACCGCCGTGGCACCGGGCATATGTACGTTAACCGAAATTCGATATTTCTTCGATATCGTTATCATAAAAAATGGCAATAAGTTACCTTCTCTTCTGACACGATTTTTCAGCTTCGGCTTTTTTGAATTTTTGAATTCTTTACTTCTTTTAGCCCTATTCTTTATAGGCTTTTGATTTAGGACATATGTACGTTACCCGAAATTCTATATTTCTTTTCCTAAAATGACATTAACTGCCTTCTTTTTCGGCTCGCAACACAAGCACCAAATAATAGGTGCGGCAATCACTAGAGAAAAACACTAGTGGTGGTCCTTCCATTTTCACCCAAATCCAAATTTATCTTCAATCCTAATTGCGTATATTATGAGTTTCAACAATTTGTGGAGTTGGGTATAGTAGATGCAAATTACATCATCTTTATTTATTGACTTGTTTTTAATTATTACATTGCATCTTTTACAATTTATATTATTTAAGATCTTATCTACATTAGAGCATTCTAGCCGAACTCTTCTATACATATTCATTTTTGAAAGCTATTGCTAATATTCCAATGATTTCCGATATTTTATTAACTTTAAAAAAAAAATACATGTATTTGGTTCTTAGAGATCTTTTCATCTTTTGGTACGTATTGATATTTATATACTTATCTGCTTTGAAGCAATAAATTTGGGTCCCTCATTGTCAATATTCGATTGTCTTTGATTCTCTTGGGGAGAAAAAAAAAAGAGTACATTACAAACGGAGAGGGTGGAAGTAGGGGTGAGCATCGGTCCAGGGTCAACCCTGGACCGACCCTGGACCGGCCCAACCCTGTTGGTCTTGGTCCGGTTCCCAGGGTGACCGGGTCAGTCCTTGGTCCTAGAATTCTTGGACCAGCACTATGCAGGTCGGTCCTCGGTCCTAAGAATTCTGGGTTGGTCCAACCCAGACCAACCCTAATTATATATATACATACATACATAGATATATATATAATATTATTTATAAATTTTTTATATAGGGAAAACCTTAAAATAAATAGCGTCAACAACATTAAATAGCTCATTAGTGAGGAGTTCAAGTAATTTTACATTATTCTTTAATAACTTAGATTTTTAATGTCTTTTACAGTGTTAATAGTCATAATTTACGAAGGAGGAAAATGTTTTTGTGAGGAGTCTTCACGGCATCTAAAAAGGCATAAATAGCTCCTTATGGCTTCCTCCTCTAGATTCATTCTCTTCTGTCTTATTTGTCATTTTAGTCTTCAATTTGCTAAAATTGAAAGAAACAATTTCTTCGCTCGCCACTTGACACTCGTCTTGCTCGCTTTGGGTCATTCATGTCGCTCGCCGCTCAATGCTCGCTTGGCTTGTTTTTTCCCGCTTGACATTCGATGCTCATTTTGTTCGACGCTCACCCCACTTGACTCTCACCGCTTGCCTTTCTTAACTGACCTCGCTCATCATTGAATCCTTGGGTCGGTACGGTCCTCGGTTGCCCTTTCAAGGAGTATAAAAAATGAAATAAAAAATTATTGGTTGGTCCTAGGTTGACCTGAAATCAGACCAAACCCATTGGATCAATCCGGTCCTCAATCGCTTTTTTAAGGAGTACAAAAAATGAAATAAAAATTATCGTTTGGTCACGGGTTGACCTTGAAACCGGACCGAACCAAAAAACCGGACCGAACCCATTGGTCCGGTCCTTGGTCCCAAGCTCAATAGGCTCGGTTCTCGGTCCCAAAAATTGAGGACCGACACTGTGCGGGTTGGTCCTAGGGTTAGGGGGTGGATAGGCCCAACCCGGACCATGCTCACCCCTATGTGGAAGAGTGGAGGGAGGTGATCGCTGTAGTGCGGGTATTGACGGTGATGATCGACGGAGTGCACTAGCAGCCGAGGAATAAAAAGGAAAACAAAAAAGAAAAAAAAAAGAGGGAAAAAAGTTGCTTTCACTAACTTGAAAAAATAAAAATAAAAATTCTACCAGCTCTGAAGATTCATTTTAAGGTGTGTCAGTTTCAAAAGATTGAAATAGTGAATCAAACCGGCCAAGTTTGGAAAATTTTATTCTTAGATAAAACAGCAAATTCCAATAAAAAATAAAAGTTGTATAATCTCACTACGAAAAAATATGTTTGTCGAACGGTCATGTTGACATTTGTTCATGTTGAAGACCATGATATCGATTCTCTATAAGGGCAATATATATATATATATATATATATATATATATATATATATATATTTGAAAAGGCTTAAGAACTGGTTCAATTTGGGAACGAGATTAATTGAAATGATTCAGTGTTGGAACTAGTAACTAAATGGTCCTAGGCCAGTTCTAGGTTCACAAAACCAAGAATCGAATATGTTCTTCTTAAAATCGACCTTAAACCGATTGGTCTAGATCGGCTGAATCCAGTTCTTGTACCAGACTTGGTGCTCACCCCTACCATCAGCATAACATTTTGTTTTCTCAGCCAACACTCACCCCACAATCCATGTAAAAAGAAAAAAAAAAAAAAAGGGCATGTGACATGATGCTGCATTTAACATCTAAGAACACACCGAGCCATTTTCTTAAAGTTTCAAACAAAATGGAGGATGATATTGAACGATGAGAGAATTTCCAGTGATTAGAGATTGTTATTAACCAAAAAAAAGTTTCTTATGTTCGACACATATTACTTCATTTAGATGGATATGCTAGATGATATCACCTTTCTCTCTTGCTCAACTTCTGTGATTGATGGGGAAAATTTACATAGACACAAAACAATGGAATATCCAGCCAACCAATCATTTTTGGGAAACTAAGATGGACTCCAAACGTACAAAACTCTCTAAAAAACTAGATGGACCGAACACATAGTATGCAACACATATAAATTGATTAAGAGAGATATTTCAATGATTGATGTACCGTTTTCTAGTTATAATAATTCTACTATATTTCATTTCTTACTTTTAATCAAAGGAAATACAAAGTCACGCTAAATATATCTTTATACATATATATGCACATTCTAGCTACAAAAAAATAAGAATTGTATATTTTGCACGATGTGATATTTAAAGGCATAATTGTTCTGGTTTTCTAATTGTTTTGGACATTTTACTTTGATCGTTTTAAACTTCAAGGCCCAAACTACAGGTTTTTAATCGAGAAAACACTATATATAATCCTCCCCTTTTTAGTTCATCGCTACTTTCCCTCCTTCAGTTCTAAAAATGGCACTATGTATCAGAGATAAAACCTTGTGGATAAAGTGACTAAATTGCCCTCCAAGCACGTCCTAACTCTCAAAACCAACCACACTTGATACCCAAATGTTCACTAGGCCTAATCCATTCACGAACCCTGTGTTTACCGAATGGGGTCATGCTCAAGCACTACATGTGAGGACTTGATCGGCCTCACTTGGATCAGACTTTCGAAAGTAGCACTCTTGAGTAACCAAACAAGATTGTGGTCATTTTAGGAGCATGTGTGTATTTATGAACCATTCAATATAACCTCATGTATTTGAAGTGCAATATAGAGATATTGCATATCCTAAGAAAGAATTTAGTTAGGCCAATCTTCCAACAGCATCTGCACATGGAAATGGACTCAACCTCCTAAACATTTTGAAGCTAGAACTAAAATGATTATCACGAGGCATATGTGCAAAGCAAATAGCTTGTGTAGAAGAAGCCCCACAAACCATTTTGAGACACCTGTGACTGGAATTGGAGCTTTTGCATATGTGCAAAGCAAATAGGCATATGTGCAAAGCAAATAGCTTTTGCTTCATTTCCATTTGCGGATCAAACAGAGACTCACGTCAAGATTCCATACTCAGTAGAAAAATAAGCTTACTGTGAAAATTCCATCTTCTTCTCTAGACATATGAATTTTGATTTGCCATATGGGTTTTTCCCATATTGTGTTAGGATTTTTGCAGTTAAATAACCGATTAAAAGTTAAATTACAATTAAAAGTTATCCATGTTAGCACCATTTGTACCACATAAGCCACCAACATCCACGTTAATAATATTTGGCCAAAATTAGCCTGAATCACTAAATTGACTCTAGGTCACAAAGCTTATGACCAAATTGGTATTAGTGCAATAAGTTTAACACTTTTCCTTTTGATAATCAACGAAACAAAAATTATTGATGAACATGAGACACATGACAAAGCCCTGTCAGGTTGCCTCTACCAAGCATAGATGTGAGCAAGATGCAGACGTGGCGGGCATAGAAGTAAACACTATCCATTTTGTGCAAGAAAATAGTTCAAAAAATCATAAATCTATTATACTTTTACCAATTTTGTCAATTAAGTTCTAAATGATGGAAAATGCATATGCACTTAGTCGAATCATGCTGGCCTTATTCTACAAGGTATAACACTCGTATGTCAGACTACGCAAATGACGTTTTTCTCAATGCTTCGTTGGATCCGCTTCAAATTAAAGAATTTATCTTCCACGGCCTTTTTTATTTGATAAATTCTTAACGGTACGATGCACCTGCTAATGAAGGGTTTTACAAATGTATGGTGTCGACACTTGGCACCTAATGAATTGGATTAGCCACAGTAAAAGTTTAATTTTCTTATGCTCTTTACTTTGTTTCTTTCATTCTTTTTTTTTCCTTTTTTTAATAGACATTCGTCCTTTTCAAATCGATTTACATTTGCCAGAACAATGCCCTTTTGTGCTATAGCCGCTAGCCAAGTTTTCGTTATTTAGAGGAAATGACATGCGTTACTTCTTCAGTAGTTTTCTTACATGCACAATTTCAAGCATAAAGCTGACCTTTTCTTTTTAATTTTTCATCTCATTTAATTGTTTGGTGATCTTTTTAGAAAGCTCCATAGGATCAAGATTTGCGGGTGACGGATCAATCCTCACGACCCAGAGCACTTAATACAAGATACAATAAAGGAAAAAAAAAAAACTTGATTTAATCGGAAACAGAGGAAAGAATGTTAGAAAAGTTTATGAAAGAATGCGTTGAGTTGATCATTATGACAAGATTTAGTGAGTATCCTAAAAACTTTAACATGAAAACCATACTCGCATCAGAACATGAGTTTTCAATTTCAACCAGTTATATTGTATCGATAGGGGACACAATTCTACAAGATTATTACTCTACATTCTGGCGAGGCTTATCTGCGATTGCCATGTGACGAGTGCTTATCGGTCCCTGAATTTATTATTTAAATTTTGAGTGAACGCAATTGAATTCATATCCAATCTATTTCGTACAGCAACCAAAGAGGGAGCAAGAAAGAATGAATGTTTGGCATGAAAAGAAACTCCGCAGACAAAAAGCCTACCCGCTCCACAGATAAAACCCTAAGTTGTCCTGTGATTCTAAGGTCTCGAGGCCTCTTATAACGTGCCTTTTGGTTAGTATAGTTAGAGAGAGATACAAAGTTTAAGAGGTATTATCACCTTGGAAAGCGGGAATTCAAAGAAATTAGTTGCTACATTAAAAAAATTCAGAGGATAATTTAACTCTCTAAAATATCAAAATTCGGCCACATAATCTATTACACAATTATAGAAAATTTACAAAAGGCACACACCAAATATACATGCCAACATCTAAATTTTAGCACCAACCATCATGGATTTCAAAAATAAAAAGGAAATGCTTCAAAGATTAAATTATCATTCGACCATTGACAATTAAAAAAAAAAACAACAACAACAACAACAACAACAAATGCTATCGCTTTCACATATAGAAATTAGAAATATTATAGCTTGAATTGGGATGTTCATGACTCATTTTTAGTCCATAGCATTGTCCTCATATAATTTAAGTAATAGTTTTGGTCATAATATTGTATATCACCTGCCCGTCGTCTCGAATCCATGGTGGATTAGCCTATGCCTCATCAAGGTAATTGCGTCTTTGATGTCTGAATGCCCGTTGTCCAAGCTATGCAATGCTCGGACAGTGAGCATTCAATCTCTTTAGGCCAGCCTCGGTTGGTTTGGCCATTTAGGAGTTGAATTCGCGCTCGAAAACAAGTTGAACCCCATAGTCTAGATCATTTCAATGTCATATAGCAGGCCTTCAGCCAAGCTTTGGGCCTTGTAATAAGCTCTTGGTGGTCTCGGAGCATTCCTTATGCCTTGTTGGGAGCACATAGTAGAAGTCCAATATCTTTGTTTAAGGAGATTGCCAAAAAAGAGCCTAAGTCCGAGCTCGTTAATATATGCGATTGAACCCATATTCGCTCAAAAGCTTAAGCTAATGAGTTATGGGCTAATTAGGATATACTAAATGCTATACATCATATCAATTTTCTAATGTGGGATTTCTCTAACATAACACACTCACACGTGTATCTAAACAATCCCCCCTACACGTGTGAGCTTAATATTAGGGCTACTCCCCCTTAATTTAGGTATCCTTCTATATCAATTTTTCATCAGGTTCGCGTTGTTACACCACAATGTCCACTTGCCCGGAAATCTCAACTATAGGCTCTGATACCATTTGTTAGGAATGCACAGCAAAAGTCTAAGATTGCTAAGAGGGAGCCAAAGTCCGAGCCCGTCAACATATTCAGTTAAACCCACATTCACTTAAAAGTTTAAGTCAATGAGTTATATTTAGCTACTCCGTACCACATGAAGTCTTCAATATGGGACTTCTCTAACATAGCTTACTTATACATGCGCCCCAACAATAATGCATGTGTGGGTGAATTGTATTAAAGAACTCCCATGTTGGAGAATTGAATAACTTGCATTTACAAGGTGAAAAGGAGAAGAAAAATATCAATTATCATATCCTAAATTTTGTCAAAACAACAACATTTTTACAAAGAAAATGCAGCGCTTGCTCTTCACTTCTCATTCTCTTGTTTCAAAAGACAATGCAACTACGTTCTTATCGCATCAATAGCATAATAAGCACCAAGCGCTGTCGAAGTCAAAGGAACCAAGCCTTCGAATGGGAATAGACTGAGGATGTTAAAATAGAAGTCGATAGACTCTTCGATGGACCAGCACTACATCGATACGTGATTCAAGCACTTCAAATGTAGAGGGCTCTTCTCACCGATCTTTTCCCTAAATATCTCTCCCTTCCCCCTCTCTGCAACAGTGACAATGCAAACTAAAAACTGCAACAAATTAAAAATCCAAAATGCGAGAAAGCTCCAACAACTTAATTTCATGATTGATGTTTGAATTGCACACGTGAACTTTTTCTCTCCTCCATTTTGCATCTCCATGCCCATATTTATACCCTCCAACCATGGCCTGAATGCTGATATGTTCTCTCTAGCTTACAATCTCTCTTTGCATTCCTAAATTCATCACGAAATTAAGCTATTGAAACTTTTTCGCATTTTGAGTTTTTGATTTCTTGCGGTTTTTTTAATTTGCATTGTCGCTGTCATAAAGAGGGGGAAGGGAGAGATGTTTAAAGAAAGGATCGGCAAGAAAAACCCTAAGAACCCTCTGCATTTGAAGTGCTTGAATCACATATCAACGTGGTGCTGATCCGTCTAAGAGTCTATCAACTTTTATTGTAACGTCCTCAAGTTTGTTCCCACTCCAAGGCTTGGTTCCTTTGACTTCAACGGCGCTCGGTGCGTATCATGCTATTAATGTGATAATAAGGCAATTGCACTGTCTTTTGAAACAAGGGTTCAATGAGAAGTGAAGAGCAAAGCTGCATTTTTTATTTGTAAAAATGTTATTGTCTTGACAAGATTTAGGATATGATTACTGATATTTTTCTCCTCCTTATCATTATTATTTATAAAAAAAATTAATTATAAAAGTGGACTTTAGACCGGGTTCCCTTCTCACGTCAGACTCAGAGTTTAGCTTGAGTATGGCCCAAACATTTAAATCTATTGATTTTTAACTCGGCTCAGTCTCCAGCCCACAACACCCTTACTTCAGGCTAGGACCATCAAATGGGTGGATCAAATTGGGTTTTGGTTGAGTCGAAAATGGTCTGACTCATTTTGACCCATTTTCATGTAGTGTAAATTTGATGACCCATACCTGACCTGATCCATATTCGACTTATACCTAACTCAACCCATATTATCAAAACACATTACTATTTAACTCAATTTAAGTTAATCAACTTTCACCCATTTAATTCACTTTAAGCTATTCACATATATGTTACTTGAATAAAAGTTTCAAATCAAATTTAAAAAGTAAACTAAAGAATAAAAAAAACTAGTAAATAATATAAAAAATGCGAAAAACCTTTAAAGCTTATTTCTTATAATATTTTTTTATAGAAAAAATGGTATTGCTAAAACACTTTAATGCAATATAAATTTAATGGACAATTTTTATAATTTTTATAAAAAATATTTTTAAAAAATCTAGTTTTTGTTTTTTATTTTTAAATAATCTATTTTTCAATTGTCTTTATTTTATTTTTTAAAAATAATTTTAATTGTTTTCTTCTTTTAATGTTTCCTTCTTCAACTAGCCACCGGCCACAACAATGATTGGCGACCGGTCGCAGGCGAGCTCGAGCCTCGCCAATCATCGACGATGCCTTGGCCTCGCCAGATTGGTGAGATCGAGCTCGTCGGCGTCGAGTGAGATCGAGCTTGCTTGACACCAATGAGCTCTAGTCTTGCCAAATTAGCAAAGCTCAATCCTCGTTGATTGTCGACGAGGCCTCAGCCTCGCCAGATCTAGCGAGCTCGAGCCTCGCTAGATCTAGCGAGCTGGAGCCATGCTTGGCCAGTCGCCTGCCGTTGTCGTCCCATCCATCGACTAAGGAAGGAGGAAGAAAAAATGAAATATAAAAACTAACTTTAATTTCTATTTTTACAAAAAAAGGGTAAGAGAAAATGTGAGGCTTGGGTTAAAAATAGATTTTTAAATCCAACTCATTTAAGACCCATTTAACTAATTTTTTCAAAATGTAAGTGGTCTATACATGACCCATTTAAATCATAAATGGGTCATATATGGGCTTAAGACCGATTTTGACACCTACTTCAGCCCGACTTATAACTAGACCCGACTCCTTATAATAATTGGATTTTGGTTTCTTTCCTAATTTTTTTCATTTTCCTTTTCAATTTTCAGTTTTTTATTTCTTTCTCTTCCCTGCATCTTCTTCTTCGGGACTTTTTGGAGAGCGTCTTCACCGAAAGACGTCTTCCCCTCCGAACGAAGTCCTCTACAGAACCATCAATGACGAGCTCGATGAAGACTCCACTACACAGATTCACACCGCAATCCTTATCAGTCTGACGTTGATACCTGAAGTCGCTGATCGTCACTAAATATTCTCCCTCAGCCACTACTCCGGCCATGACCGAGCTATTCCAATAAAGAAATTTCCAGCTCGAAAATTTCACAAAGCAGCATAGAAAACGCACAAAGGTATACTAAAACAGTGGAGAATGAACTGACTTGGCAGCATCAAGCCACGGCCATTGCCGGCGACGGAGGTTGAGAACATCGACTCCAAACATGTGGGTCCATGGACAGCCCGCACCGAAGATTTGCAAAAGCGTGGCATAAAACAAAGAGTAAAAACACGGAGTCAGATTTAGTTCCAACAATTAATGAAGTGGACATGAATCAATCTTGAATCTAAACACATGCTGTAAGCTAGACCATTTTGCACAAAGATTCGCAGCAGTGCAAATGTGCGAAACTTTATCAACATGAGGTGCAGAAATCCCACCACAATACCAGACTCGCCGCGAAGCACACGACATATTTAACCTCCCGCTCGCAGATGGACGGCATGAGTGCGCCGCCTAGGAGGCTAGTCCTATCTACAAATCAACTCAAAAGGCAATCTTCTGCCAAAATCGCAGCTAACGAAAGCGAAAACATGCAGCATCTGCACATATAGCGATGCGATCGAGCATATTATATACCTTCAGCTATTTCCATTTCGAAGAAAAGCACTGCGATTCAACAGGCATCCTAGGCATACTCTAAAACCGCAACATTGTGCACATGAAGCAGCAGCAGCATCACCACAAGCACAAGAACTAGCTCGATAAGCTTGACTGCCCAACGGGGAAAGATGAGAGAGAGAGAGAGAGAGAGAGAGAGAGAGAGAGATAGAGGGAGGGAGGGAGGGAGGGAGGGAGGGAGGGAGCATGATTCTGGTTATAACGCTTGGAGAAGTCCGGAGGTGAAGGTAACGGTGATCATGGACCTGTCGTGAGAGGTGGTGACGGAGTCGTTGTGGGCGCCAGCCTTGCCGTCGACCTTGATGCGCTCCTGGAGGAACTTCTCGAGGGAGGCGATGTCTATGATCTTGTCCTCCACCCGCTTGGTGCAGTCGATCACGAACGTCGCCCCCTTCTTCTTCGCCGCCTTGGCGCCGCCACACAGAGAGAGAGAGAGAGAGAGAGAGAGAGAGAGATCTCCTCCTCGCTCTCAGCCACGATCTCCTAAAGGCGCACTACCACCTCCGATCGCCTCCCTCTCTCTCTCTATCATCAGCAAGCTCGAGAGACAATGGCGAGTCGATAGTGGGTGGTGTCACTTCCGGTGCAGGCCTCCATGTCCACCACTTCTCTGTGGAACCGCCTCCAGGAGCAGATCTCTACCGGGTATATCCTTCTTCTTCTTTCTTCGAGATCCAACTCCGAGACCGTGCTCTCATTTCGCCTCCCCTCCCCGTCCCAACTTGGTCGAAATCCTTCGAAGCTGATGATCCCGCCCGACTCCACAATTCAATATACCCAATCTCCACGTGGGAACCCTAGACTCCCTCCTCGCTCTCAGCCACGATCTCCTAAAGGCGGTTCCTCTTTTTCGTCTTTACGTGGCTCCTCGCAAGGTTACTCAGGCTCCTGACGTGGGTGTCGCCCATTTCAGGTACGTGAGGACGTGAGCCACGGCGTTGCGAGGTGGTTACCGAAGAGAAAGGGATTCGATAAAGATTTGAGGACGTGAAGACGTGAATCTCATTTCAAGTACCGTTTTCTTTTCTGCGTGTTGCTTTTCCTATTTTTTTGTTTTTTAAAATATATAAAAGTTTTAGGTTTATAAATTTTGACTAACTGCAAAATTTGAAAAATATATGCTAGAAGTAAAAGGGCTACGGACCAACCCGAGCATTTGGAGAAAAAAAAAAGGGGGAAATTACGGTCAGAATGAGTGTTAAATTATATTTCGAATTTGAGCTCACGTACCAAATCAGATTTGAATTGGATAATGTAAATTAGGATTATTAACTAAATCCTCTTTTAAAATTGTTATCGTGGCGTTATCCATTGATGGATGTGCAAAATTGTTGATCTTTGAAATGGCACACATATAACATGGTTTCTTTGGCAAAAATTGTGAGCCACTATAAATTTTCTGTGCCATGAGTTTACACTAAACCGAGTTATTAATTTGGATTTTTTTGTTAGGGCTTAAATTTTTAAGAGTGAAAAATATTCAAGCAAGTGAGTAATTATAACTCTAATTCTCCAATTATTGATGGATTATTTGCTATTATCTCTTCCATGGATGTAGATAGTGAACCACATAAATATTTAATGTCCTTTATTATTCTTCATTTATTTTCAGATTCTCTTGCATTGACTTCTTTGCAAGATCATGTTGTTTTCACGTTAGTATTTCAACAATGAGAAATTATGTAGCAATGTTAATTGGCGCTTGCAATTATTTTCCATATTTATTTTGTAGTAAACTAATTTAAAATGTTAATAAAGAACGGCAAACGTTTAATTTCTTTAAAAGTTCTAGTCTAGAAACTATAATTGGGAGTTACGCTTGACTTAACAATTATGATATACTTTCTAGTCTAACAAATAGCTTTATTATAGAGTTACTTATAGATTTCATGGACTGGTATGAGGAATAAGGACTAGCACGTAACGAATATTTTTGCCCTTTAGCCGTGAAGCATGGATGGATTCCTAATGAATGTCTCTGTAGAGTGCTGGAGGAAGGATCGATTTGTCAAGAAAATAGGTAATGAATCTTGTCGCGACCTCTTTTTTTCCGGAGCCCGATCGGGGCGGGCGCCTCGCGGAGGCTAATGGCTCGGCTAGGTTTATTAAGCCCGGACTCTCCCAAGTCCACCAATTCACGACTTTAATAGTTTGAGTTTTTTTTTTTACCTGTAAGTTAATTTTTAAAACGGAGTCGCCACTAATCAATTTGGGGTGGGTTGATTAGAAACCGATGCGAAATATTGGGAGAAATATTCGCTCCTGCGCAACCAGAGAAATTAGGATCGGGGACTTGATTACATTAGTTAATCACTAATGCCCTTTCGGTACCTAACCTTGTTTAAACCCCGAGGTTTTTTTTTTGGATGTTTTAGGGATTTTCCATGCATTTTTTGGAGGAAAAACATTTTTGAACCTTTTTCCAATTTTTGGACATAAAAGGGATTTTTTTGGATTTTTGGTATTTTTTGGAAAAATACAAGTCTTTTTGGCTTTTTCTGAATTTTTGGCATTTTTGGAAAAAATGAAATAATTTTGATTTTTGATTTTTTTCATAAAATAAAATATTTTTTAATATTTTTTTTCGGAAAATAAAGTATTTTTTATTTTTCTGGATTTTTCTGGAAAATAAAATATTTTGTAATATTTTTTTAATATTTTCTGTTTTTTTTGGAAATTAAAATATTTTTTAATATTTTTCGAAATTATATTTTTTTTTATTTTGATTTTATTTTGGTCTTTTTTCTTCTTCTTTTTAATTTTGAAACGGCGCCATTTGGGGGAACCGCGAAACCCTACCCGGTTCCCCCCGACCCGGTCCGACCCAACGACCCGGGTCCCGATTTTTTTTTTTTTTTAAAAACAATGCTGCGTCGTTTTGGGGGAACCGGTGAAACCCTACCCGGTTCCCCCGACCCGGTTCGACCCAACGACCCGGGTCGCGACTCAACAAATCGGGAACCCTAGGGTTCCCGATTCGCGTCGCCGAGGAGGGGAGGGTCGAGCGGATGCGGCGGCGACGGCGGCGACAAAGAACAACCTGGGGGGGTGAAGGCGACGGGCAAGGCTACTGCGGCGGGGGGTGTGGCAAACGGCGGCGGCGACGGCGAGCGTGCGAAGCCTTCGATCTCTCTCCCTCTCCCTCTCTCTCTCTTTGCTGTTTGGCCGCGAGCTTGCGGATTCGGGCGCGCTCGCCACCGATTCTCCCCCAAAGTCTCTCGGAGGGAGATCGGCGAGCTCGCGACCCGACCGCCTTGCCCTTGCTTCGCTCTGAGTTCCCTGAAGTCTCTCAGGGGGGCTCGGAGCTTTGCCGGCTGCTGCGCGTGGCTTCAATGGAGGCGGGGGCCTCGGTATTTATAGGCGAGGGGCGGCCGGTCGACGGAGCTCGACCGAGGGCTGTCACGCCCTTCGCCGGCCGAACCGGCGTCCCGTCCCTGCTTCACGTCCCGTCACCGCCTGCTCCTCCCTGCTCCACGTGCGTCGTCGTCCGGCCATCCTTTCGGCGTCGCGCCCTCTGCGCGTGAGTTGCAGAGGCGCGAGGAAGGGGATGACTGGAAGGAGGCCGGGCCTCGCGCTTGGGCCGTGGAGGCCCATTGGGGGGAGCTGCTGCTGCTTTTCTTTTTTTTTTGTTTTCTTTTTCTTTTGCTTTTTGTTTTGTTTTCTATTTTTGTTGTTTATTTATTTATTATTCGAAAACTTAATTAAATAAAACCTAAATAAAATTAAGGCGTCAACAAATCTCTACAAAGCTTTTAAGAATTAGAGGTGAATAATATAGAAAATATTCGACTGCTTATAAGGGCCATGTCACTAACTAACACGGTGTGTATTTTTTAGTAAATTTATTAAAAAATTAATACTTATCACGTCTATCCTCTTTTCTATATCTCTTCCTCCTTCATCCAGCCACCGCCCTGCCCCAAGCCCCGCACTTCTCTTGGCAATCTTCACCAGCAAATCATCGATCACGCGTCTAGGCCAACCACCATCTCCATCGTTTTCGTCATCAAGGCCATCCATGCACGCCCTATGCATGCCTCGTGCACGTGCTGTTTACATTCCAAACACATTTTCTAGAAGACTTCCAGCAAAAGATTAATGAGAATTTTCCGCTCAGAATTTTGGGCTAGAAGACTTCTAGCACGTGTTGTGTCCCCTTTTATTAAAAAAATTAAAAATTTAAAAAATGGAAAGATGGCTTGAAATAGAAACCTTGATTAAGCTGTTAACTTTTAGTGCTAAATTTAGCTTAGTTTCAAAGCATACGTATAAATAAGAGATATTAGTGAGTACTTTTGATATAATTTAGTTTTAGTAAATTGATCTTTTGGATAAGAAATTTGATTCACTTTGAATTTAGCTTATAATTTGTCCGACACTTTATTAATTTTGCTCTATTAAATTTTGGTTTCTTGCACTTTACTTTTTTTTTTTTAGCCATTCTTACACTTTCTTTTATGGTAGTGATTGTGATTATTTGTTTTTCTTTGATTACGCACTCATGCATGGACATCGTTTGAGGCATAGGAAAACTAACATAGTTAAAGATTGCCTAAATATATTCGATAAATAAATAAATCAAGTTAGGGTATTGGACTAGCACTATTTAGGCAATTAGCATAATCAAGTCCTGTTTTTAGATCTTTGATTGCATAGGAAGTGGGATACTCTCTCGTATCTCATTTGGCTCTTAGTTGGCCCTAATATGCTAGTAATAGCTCCTTCACATAAAAATCTTTTAGGATTAATTGAATTTCGTATGTACACTCTAACATTGTGCAAGATAAGGTTTGGAGAACCCAATCCATGTGGGAACCGTCGGTCCAGCTTTGTCATCATCTCTAAACCCACTCTCTGTTTTTATGAATTTCATAAACCTAAACTAAAACCTAGAGGAAAAAAAATATGAACTTCCCTAAACCATATGTGTACGAATTAAATGAATATAAACTAAATCGATACTAGATCAAACAATCTAATCAAGACCTATTTTTCTAACTATTTTTCCATTTTTTTTATCCTTTCATTTCTTATTTTTATTTGTTATTATTTCTCCTTCTATGCCTAGATGCTATCGATATGATCAAATTATAATTTCTCCTTATTTCTGTTTTTGCTATTTTGTTATTTTATTTTATTTATTCTGATAAAAGGGGACACGGGCTGGGCCCTTGGGCCCTGTCCACGGGTGTGGTCAAACATGGAACTCACAAGGACGCAGGTAAGGCTTTTGGGCCTAATCCACGTGTGGAATAAGATGTGAACTTAACAAGCCCAAGAAACAAATATAAATGGCTCAAGCCTACTCTAAGCCCATTTTCTATTATCTTTACTGAACACATCTTTATTAGTTTCCCTCTCTTTTATTATTCATTTTACATATTTTTCTTAATTTCATTTCTTTCCTCCGGACGCCTTGTGTTTGTCTTCTTCAACGTTTCATTGTTCCTAGAATCTAACATATCAAATTCATTTATAAATTCTAAGCAAAAGCTAGAAAAATTAACATTCAGCTAACCACCGGCTTCCTTGGAAAATACGAGATTAAGTGCATCTTATCCAGCCACCATCCATCTTCAACCTCCACAAGACAACCATCTCCGTTCACTGGCCTTTCCAACAATGATGCCTCAATATTGCAGAAGATAGGTAGGATGCAAAGAACTAACAAGGCAAATTCAGGTACTTAATGACATTACCAGAGATAATCACGCAGAAAATATAAGGACACAGAGCAAAAAGGAACAACAGAGATAATACATGCGGAAACACTCTCACGGTAATAAAAAATTGGAGACAAGTTGATACAAATCTGACTTTTACATTTCATCAAACATCTTGTGTGTGGTTCGGTCATTGACTCTACAAGCAAGTTTTGAAGCAAAAATTCCTTTCAAACTATCACAATGATGATAAAGTGAACTTAAGTTATCAGCTCAGTTTAATGATAGTAAATTTCCAAATCAATATCACTCAGGTCATAGTCTCTACGAATCTCTTAGTCGTGAAATAGGAGAGAAGAGAGCTTGGAAGGCGTGGCTTTGGAAAATCGAGAAATGGTGGTGGCAATAACTAAGGACGTTGGAAAGGCAATTAAAACTATCTAAAACGATGACACAAACTCTTCGACAAGAAAAATAGTGACAACTGCAACTCCAAGTCTCCAGTAGCTATATTCGGAAACAGAGAGAGAGAGAGAGAGAGAGAGAGAGAGAGAGAGAGGGAGGGAGGGAGAGAGAGAGAGGGGGGGAGAAGAGAGAGATAGAGAAAGGATCTCGATTGGTATTTTGGGCGGGATGGTTAATCTTTCAGAAGACATTGAAAAAGAAAAACAAAGATGCAAAGTATACTCGGCTATGTTGCTTAACGTGAGTCCACAATTCGATTGTTGATTGGTCTATTGTTTACAATTAATTAACTTACTATGCAAATCTACTCTCTAAAATTTAGAAAAATCCCAATGCGAACAATTATTTATAATATTTGCTTACACTCGATTCGAGCGGTCCAATTTGGTTAGCACCAACATACATCTTATAGTGATATTAAGAAAAAAGAAAGTGACAATTTCATCTAAAGAAGATTTACTAAGGATCTGAATTTTTGTAATAAGGCCTCCACCTCCTCCTCTTCCTCCTCATTTTATTTTATTGTACACTAAACCCTGCCAAAGATCGCCACAAATTGGGATGAAGCAATGCTTTTTTTTTGGAAAGGAGTATGTATAGTCCGTTTTCTTTCTTGCTCATTTGCACATGCTCGCTGGAAGAAAATGATATATTAAGTAATCCTAGGATTGAAACATTGACATTGTTTAATTGAATGACTGAAAATAATAGCTCTGACTGCAATTACGAAGCCCAAATCAACTGCCAATAAATTAACGTTTCATTTTTTGGTTAATCTTTTGGATAATCATCTAGGCTTATGGCATAGTATTTTCTTTTAGTTGAATTATTTTTTGTCTTTGTCCAAAAAATAATACAGCAAAATTGTTGCTCGTTCTTTGCCAGAGCTGAGCTGAGTAAACATGAGGCAGATTCTATATCCTAAGGTCATACATGATATGTTAATTACATGCCCAGAAAAATAAGTAACAAGAAGTTGTCTTTGGAACACCTGTCTGACCTTTTCAATCCTTTCTTATGCACGAGCCAAACATTTAAAATTTACAAAACCCAATCTTCCAACTTCAGAAATAGAATAACATTCAAATTTCAGACAAATAACGTAAGAGAAATCCATTTGCTTTTATCGATTTCTTTGGGGGTCAAAATGCAGTAGTTGGGACAACCCAAAATATGGCATATGACCCAACATCATAGGACAGTCTTTCATCTACTAGGATAATAACAGCCTATGTTAGACTACAAAAAATAAATAATAAATAATTAAAAATCGTTATGGGATCCATTTCTTTAAGTATTTGGCGACTCACAATAAACCGTTATTTTAACAGTAGCCCAAAAATTGTTATGTTAATAAAGCCCCAAGGCAAATGGAAACGAGCTTTTCTTCTCCGACGATTGATGGGGCGTATTTGCATAGACACAAAACAATGAAATAACCAGCCAACCAATCATTTTTTGGAAACTAAGATGGGCTCTAAACGTATGAAACACTCTAAAAAAGTTGATGGACCGAACACGTAGTATGCAACACATATAAATCGATTGAGAGAGAAATATTTCAATGATTGATATACCCGTTTTCTAGTAATAGTATCTATTTGATAGGAGGACAAAAATATACGTCGTTGTGGAAAGTTTTATTCTAGAAGGAGGGGACAATCAGCTCAGCTCAATCATCTTTCTTATAAGTGGCTTTTTCCTTTGATGAATCATCATTAACAATTCCCAACTAGATAGTAAGTGTAAGTCAATATTAATATCTTTCTAAGAAAATAACTCTAGATAATTCTGCTATATTTCATTTTCTTACTTTTAATCAAAGGAAATATAAAATCGTGCTAAATATATCTTTGTACATATATTTCCACCTTCTAGCTTCAAAATATGATGACTGCATATTTTGCACGATGCGATATTTAAGACATAATCATTTTGGTTGTCTAATTTTTTTAAACTTTTCCTTGATCATGTTAGACTTTGAGGTCTGAACTGTATATTTTTAAAAGAGAAAATACTATATACCATCCTCCCTTTTTACTTCATCGCCACTTTTCCTCCTTTATTTCTAAAAATGCCATTTTGCACTCAATATAAAACCTCGTGGATAAAGGGACCAAATTGTGCTTGTACCCAAACATTCAGTAAGCCTAATCCATTCATGAACCCCATGTTTACTTGATGGGATCATGCTCAAGCATTATATGTAATGACTTGATCTGCTCCACTTGGTTCAAAATTCCGAAAGTAGTACTCTATGCAAAGTCACAAAAACAACAAATGAATCTTCAATTGACACCTCTTTGATAACCAATTAGGGACAAGTTAATCTCTTGTGATGATAATAATGATGATCATAGAAAAAACAATTGCTATCAAATTAATTCCCGTCAAAAAGAACAATAAGGATTCATCTTATAGGTGATTTTTTTGCACCAAGCAATCTCAAAGGCATAAATGGACTATATACACTCCTGCGGGTACATCTTTTGAGTTTCAAGCCCTCAACAAGAATGATTTTCTGCAGCTTTATCATAGTGTCGGTTTCTTGAGCCTAGAGCTTCATACAAAAATGCAACAATGTGAAATCTAGGCAAAGTCACCAACACCTGTTTAGGTCTAAGATGGCAATTCAGCAATGAAACATGGTCATTCTTAACTTTAGTGGGCAAATTTGTCATACCTTAAATCAATTTCTTACCTTGCTTTCGAGGAAGATAAGATGAGATGGAATCAAATCCTTGCATGCATCAATATACATGTGATCAATAAATGCATTATATGGCATAGACTGCATCATGTAAGATTGCATGTCAATCTCAGACATGTAATAATCTACAAGTTGCAAAAAGAGAAAGAAAATAGATGATCAAGTTGCACTATTTCTCAAGAGTTAGGTTTAATGGAAAATGAACCGACGTAGTGCTCAAAAGCCTAACGGTAACATATGCTTGAGCATTTTCTTATACATGCATATCTTTAGAGATCATTCAAATGTCATGTGTTCATGTCGACAATTATTATAGCTCCATACTATGACTCTTGTGTTTTCAAGGAGAAAATAAAGCAAGATGAAAGTATGCATTTCTCACCATGCCTAAGAAAAATAACAATTGTTTGTGGTGAAGTTACAAGTGAAAAATTGGTGGTAGTAGAAAAGGTAGCTCCCTAATAGAGAGATATATCCTAACATTTTTTATTAACGATTAGGAAACATCATGAAATACAATACGAATCAATGAGTCATGAGAAAAGGCGATGATAAGATGACAATGAAGCAAACCACCATACACAAATAAAAAAAATAAATTCTCACTAAGATTGCATCAAAACAATAAAGAGGGACAAATCCCTCCAGTGAGTTTAATGTCTGTGTTCTTTACCAACCATTTTGCTCCATCTATCATGAATCCTACTTAGCACATGTTGTACACTTTTTATTTTTATTTTTATGTAAGCTATCTATAAACAGAATAGGGCACAACTTAAATTTGTCCTTCTAGTCATAGCACTCACAATACCGAGGTATATTAAGACACTCAAGTGAGTGCTCTAATAGCACATGCATGGGTGACATGATTTCTAACAATTTGGAAATCCCGCATTAGTTTAGCTAACCATGACCCATGAAACGATACTTAGGAATATAAGTTTACCTAGCAATATTTAGGGTTCTGGAAGACACCCATCTCATCCCCTTGGGAATATGTAAAGACTGTTACTTCGGCCATAGGAAGTAGTCTATGTCATTCTTAGTTAATTGATTGGATGTATCACTATGTTTTAATCTCAAAAGTTATCGAATCAAATGTTAGTAAGTGTTTAATAATATTCTTGAAAATAAAAAGAAAGAGCCAAGGCTTCGTTCACACTACCAAGACAAGTATTCTCCTTGCTCCACTGCAATATAAACAATATTAGAATCTAGCTAGAAGAACTTGTGTGTAATGGTCACTTTTGGGACAATTAAATTGTGCAATTCTTTTTACTTTTGGAAGTAATAAATATTCTCAATAGTAGCAACTAGCTCATATTTCACCAAAATACGTGATATCCATAGATGATAAAACAATACGTTGGTAAATATGACATGCCAAATTGCCAATCCCCCCGCACACAATTGACTAGCTAAAATGGATTATGGGAAAATGCAGGCACTACCATTCGATTTTCAGACTTTCACGAGTTCACGTCTCTTCTAGTGGGGCCCACGTCAGGGGTCAAGAAGCTTCCACGTCGGCACGTTGAGTTCCTCCGTACGAAGTGGGGGGACCGTCGGATCTTCTTTTTCTAGGAGTTGCATGATCGCAGCGGTTTCCAGCCTCCAACGTGTAAGCCAGAATGCAACCGCCATTGCACCGGGCCCCACCCCACTCCATGAGGAGGCGCCGGCTTAACTGTATTCTCCCTTCCAAGTCTGTCGATGTCGTTGTCATAAAAAATGGCAATAACTTACCTTCTCTTCTGACACGATTTTTCAGCTTCGGCTTTTTAAAATTTTTTTAATTCTTTAGTTCTTTTAGCCATATTCTTTTTAGGCTTTTGATTTAGGACATATGAACGTTACCCGAAATTCGATATTTCTTTTCCTAAAATGACTTTAACTACCATCTTTTTTGGCTCGCAACGCAAGCACCAAATGATAGGTGCAGCAATCACTAGAGAAAAACACTAGTGATGATCCTTCCATTTTCACCCAAATCCAAATTTATCTTCAATCCTAATTGCGTATATTATGAGTTTCAACAATTTGTGGAGTTGGGTATAGTAAATGCAAATAAGATCATCTTTATTTATCGACTTGCTTTTAATTATTACATTGCATCTTTTACGATTTATATTGTTTAAGATCTTATCTACATTAGAGCATTCTAGCCGAACTCTTCTATACATATTCATTTTTGAAAGCTATTGCTAATATTCCAATGATTTCCGATATTTTATTAACTTTTTTTAAAAATAAAGTACATGTATTTGGTTCTTAGAGATCTTTTCATCTTTTGGTACGTATTGATATTTATATACTTATCTGCTTTGAAGCAATAACTTTGGGTCCCTCATTGTCAATATTCGATTGTCTTTGATCCTCTTGGGGAGGAAAAAAAATAGAGTACATTACAAACGGAGAGGGTGGAAGAGTGGAGGGAGGTGATCACTGTAGTGCGGGTATTGACGGTGATGATCGACGGAGTGCACTAGCAGCCGAGGAATGAGGAAAAAGGACGAGAAATAAAATGGAAAACAAAAAGGAAAAAAAAAAAAAAAAAAAGGAGAAAAAGGTTGATTTCACTAACTTGAAAAAGTAAAAATAAAAACTCTACCAGCTCTGAAGATTGATTTTAAGGTGTGTCGCTTTCAAAAGATTGAAACAGTGAATCAAACCGGTCGAGTTTGGAAAATTTTATTCTTAGGTAAAACAGCAAATTCTAATAAAAATAAAAGTTGTATAATCTTACTACGAAAAAATATGTTTGTCGAATGGTTATGTTGGCATTTGTTCATGTAGAAGACCATGATTTCGATTCTCTATAAGGGCAAAAAATATATTTTTCTTTTGAAAAGGCTTAAGAACCGGTTCAATTTGGGAACAGGAATAGTTGAAATGATTTCAGTGTTGGAACTAGTAACTAATTGGTCCTAGGCCAGTTCTAGGTTCACAAAACCAAGAATCGAACGTGTTCTTCTTAAAATCGACCTTAAACCGATTG
Source organism: Eucalyptus marginata (assembly GCA_014182565.1). NCBI lineage: Eukaryota > Viridiplantae > Streptophyta > Magnoliopsida > Myrtales > Myrtaceae > Eucalyptus > Eucalyptus marginata. The sequence continues at coordinate 5,445,306 of CM024591.1, read as the reverse complement.
GTCTAGATCGATTGAATCCAGTTCTTGTACTAGACTTGGTGCTCACCCCTACCATCAGCATAACATTTTTTTTCCTCAGCCAACACTCACCCCACAATCCATGGTTCTTACGTTCGACATATATTACTTCATTTAGATGGATATGCTAGATGATATCACCTTTCTCTCTTGCTCAACTTCTGTAATTGATGGGGCAGATTTACATATGTTTGCGATAGGGCGAGCGATCGAACAATAATATAGACAGAAAAAGAAAATAAATCGGACACTAGATTTACGTGGTTCAGTCGTAAAGACCTACGTCCACGGGGAGAGCAGCAGCGAATTTCACTATAGATCAAGCGATACAAGGAGATTACACACTCAAGTCACTCAAACACTCTCTCGGTGTTTCCCAAAAATCAATCTAACCCCAAACCCAACTCACGGCACAAAATTATCACACAAGCTCAAAACAAACGCTGAAAAAGAACTCCTTTTCTTGATCACGCTTCAGCTTGAAGACATGCGGCTCCTCCTTTTCTCTCGTACGGGTGCAATAGCAACACCCCGAAAAGAAGACCTCTTTTGCGGCTCCCTTCTGCGACTTCTACGTACGGTTTATTTCCACAAAGACTTCGGCCTGTACGTGTAGCAGCCGCCGAGTCAAGAGACCTACGTCCGTCCGCACTTATATATATATATAATAAGTATGCCAAGGTCAAAGTTTGACCTTGGGCCCCACCAAATTCAATCTTCACGGAGGGTCTTCACGCCAAAGAAGGGAAACCTATATTATTATAATATGTGTGCCCATATTTCCTTTTTCAAAGGAATTCGAAACTGCAGGTTCCTTCTTCTTTATTTTATTTTAGTTTATATTTCTTCTTTTAATCCAGCAAATCGCGTTTTGCAATCATTCAAACTCGAGTCATATTTAACAATCTCCACCTTGGCTCGACATTTGAGCCAAATTACAATCGCTTCGTAAAAATTCAAACTTTGCCGTTACTTTCCCATAGCCCCCGATGGGCTCAACCGCCACAGATATTATCCAAGTCTAAGCCTTGCTTGAACTTTGCCATAACTGAGGACCTCATCAGAATACCAACTCCACATGCATCTTTAACTGCTCCGCTAACTGCTCCGCAAGGATTTTCTGACGCAACCTCCTCAACCGCAGATAAAGCAAAGCCATTGCATCCATATCTATCAGGAGATCGAATACGTACCTTGTCAATATCAGCAGTTACAGCAACCGTTGGCTCTATAGGCTCCACCTCGCTATGAGCACCATTTGTGTCAATTACTCCTGTATACGCTACCTTAGGAGTTTCTGGTCGCAACTCCACCTCAAGCTGAACACCGTTCAGATCCGTTTGAATATTGCTATAATCACTCCTAACCAAAAATATTGGAGACTCATCAAGGGTAACTTCTCTGCTGTCAACAGGTGAATTTATATCCGGGCACCACAACTGATTGCCCCACTCACCTTGTGCATAGCCATGGAATATGCACCTTGCCCTCCAATCAAGTTTACCATCACTCACTCGAAAATAACACGGGCAACCAAACATTCTAAGAATAGAATAATCAGCAACGTTACCTGACCATACTTTTTCGGGAGTCTGCCATTCAATAGCAGTTGATGGGGATCTATTCACCAGGTAGCTTACCGTACTAAGCACATCAGCTAGGATTCTCCTAGCAATACCAGCACTAGAGATAATTTTACGGGCCGTCTCTAGTAATGTTCTTCTCGTCAATTCCGCAAATTGTTGTGATTTATTGGCACTAGTGCGGTGTTTCACTATGCTCTCTTTCATGCAGAATTTATTTGCCAGCTCCGAGCAGAACTCCATGCTATTATCAGTCCGCACATGCTTGATCGACTTACCAGTCTCCGTCTCGATCAAAGCTCTTGACTGCGTGATCCTGACACCAGCATCAAACTTGTGCCTTGGCACAAACACCCAGGTCTTCCTCGAGCAGTCAAAAGACTCTCGAACAGATGCATCCGACGTCTCCACAGCGAAATTTGTCACTGTCTTACCTTGAAGTTTATACAGGCCATCATGCTTGATTCCTTTCATTATCACCAAGGCACCTCGTACAACCTTCGAACTCCACCTTTTGAAGAATACCCGCAACCAGCTGAATCTAGGGCACCCAAGGAAATTAAGTTCTTTTTCAACTCGGAACATGCCTTACTCCAATCAATGTCCTCACAATACCATCATGCATTCTGATTTTAACATCACCAACACCCACAACATCGCACTCGCGTTGTTCCCTAACCGGACTTTACCACTACCCGTGCACCGATAAGTGATAAACCAATTTCTATTTGGTGTGACATGAAAGGAACAACTAGAATCCAAAATCCATCCATCAAGCGATGAATCATTAGTGACAGACAAGACATAATCGGCACTATCTGCTATAGCTGCAACATTATCTGCAGAATCAACCATAACTCCTTTACCCTTTTCATTCTTTAGCTTAAGGCAATCCCTTCTAAGATGCCCCCTCTTGCCACAGCTCCAACAGACAACATTAGCAGTCCTAGACTGACTACGCCTGTTTATATTAGTACTACTATTACCCACACGTGTTATAGATCTTCCTCTAGTTTCACCTACTAAAGCAGCAGATACAGGTTCGCCAGATTCTCTTCTACGAATGTCCTCGCTCAGAATTAAATCTCGAACCCCATCAAACATCAAACTTGTTGACCCGAGGAATTACTAACAGCAGTAATTAGTATTCCAACTATTAGGCAATGAGGATAACAGAATCAAAGCACATACCTCATCTTCAAAATCAATCTCAACTGAACTCAATTGACTAACAATCAAATTGAATTCATTGATATGATTTGCAACTGACGCACCTTCGCTCATCTTCAAATTAAACAAACGTCGCATCAAATGGACCTTGTTGATCGCAGAGGGCTTCTCATACATATCCGATGTGGGCTTGCATCAGGTCGGCGGTGGTCTTCTCCTTCAGGGATGTTAAACGCGACGTTACGAGCCAACGTCAGTCGAATAACACCCATAGCTCGTCTATCAAGCAAATCCCAATCAGCTTGCTTCATCGTCTCTGGTCTCTCCCCAGATAAGGGCAAGTGTAATTTCATCTGGTAAAGATAATCTTCAATCCGCATCTTCCGTAAACTAAAATCCTTCCCATCAAATCTGTCGATTCTCACTTTTACTTCTTCTGTCGCCATCGATTCACTTCAACTCAGCCAAGCCTGGCTCTGATACCAATTGTTGCGATAGGGCGAGCGATCGAACAATAATATAGACAGAAAAAAAAAAATAAATCGGACACTAGATTTACGTGGTTCAGTCGTAAAGACCTACGTCCACGGGGAGAGCAGCAGCGAATTTCACTATAGATCAAGCGATACAAGGAGATTACACACTCAAGTCACTCAAACACTCTCTCGGTGTTTCCCAAAATCAATCTAACCCCAAACCCAACTCACGGCACAAAATTATCACACAAGCTCAAAACAAACGCTGAAAAAGAACTCCTTTTCTTGATCACGCTTCAGCTTGAAGACATGCGGCTCCTCCTTTTCTCTCGTACGGGTGCAACAGCAACACCCCGAAAAGAAGACCTCTTTTGCGGCTCCCTTCTGCGACTTCTACGTAGGGTTTATTTCCACAAAGACTTTGGCCTGTACGTGTAGCAGCCGCCGAGTCAAGAGACCTACGTCCGTCCGCACTTATATATATATAATAAGTACGCCCAAGGTCAAAGTTTGACCTTGGGCCCCACCAAATTCAATCTTCACGGAGGGTCTTCACGCCAAAGAAGGGAAACCTATATTATTATAATATGTGTGCCCATATTTCCGTTTTCAAAGGAATTCGAAACTGCAGGTTCCTTCTTCTTTATTTTATTTTAGTTTATATTTCTTCTTTTAATCCAGCAAATCGCGTTTTACAATCATTCAAACTCGAGTCATATTTAACAACATAGACCCAAAACAATGGAATATCCAGCAAACCAATCATTTTTTGGAAACTAAGATGGGCTCCAAACGTACAAAACTCTCTAAAAAACTAGATGGACCGAACACATAGTATGCAACACATATAATTTGATTAAGAGAGATATTTCAATGATTGATGTACCGTTTTCTAGCTATAATAATTCTACTATATTTCATTTCTTACTTTTAATCAAAGGAAATACAAAGTCACGCTAAATATATCTTTATACATATATATGCACCTTCTAGCTACAAAAAAAAAAAAAGAATTGTATATTTTGCACGATGTGATATTTAAAGGCATAATTGTTCTGGTTTTCTAATTGTTTTGGACATTTTACTTTGATCGTTTTAAACTTCAAGGCCTGAACTATAGGTTCTTAATAGAGAAAACACTATATATAATCCTCCCCTTTTTAGTTCATCGCTACTTTCCCTCCTTCAGTTCTAAAAATGGCACTATGTATCAGAGATAAAACCTTGTGGATAAAGTGACTAAATTGCCCTCCAAGCACGTCCTAACTCTCAAAACCAACCACACTTGATACCCAAATGTTCACTAGGCCTAATCCATTCACGAACCCTGTGTTTACCGAATGGGGTCATGCTCAAGCACTACATGTGAGGACTTGATCGGCCTCACTTGGATCAGACTTTAGAAAGTAGCACTCTTGAGTAACCAAACAAGATTGTGGTCATTTTAGGAGCATGTGTGTATTTATGAATCATTCAATATAACCTCATGTATTTGAAGTGCAATATAGAGATATTGCATGTCCTGAGAAAGAATTTAGTTAGGCCAATCTTCCAACAGCATCTGCACATGGAAATGGACTCAAACCTCCTAAACATTTTTAAGCTAGAACTAAAATGATTATCACGAGGCATATGTGCAAAGCAAATAGCTTGTGTAGAAGAAGCCCCACAAACCATTTTGAGACACCTGTGACTGGAATTGGAGCTTGTTACAAGGACCGAGCACAGGCACTCTTCTATGGGCTTGGGGCTTATCTTCTTCCTTTTGCTTCATTTCCATTTGCGGATCAAACAGAGACTCACATCAAGATTCCATACTCAGTAGAAAAATAAGTTTACTGTGAAAATTCAATCTTCTTCTCTACACATATGAATTTTGATTTGCCATATGGGTTTTTCCCATATTGTGTTAGGATTTTTGCAGTTAAATAACCGATTGAAAGTTAAATTACAATTAAAAGTTATCCATGTTAGTACCGTTCATACCACATAGGCCACCAACATCCACGTTAATAATATTTGGCCAAAATTAACTTGAATGACTAAATTGACTCTAGGTCACAGGGCTTATGATCAAATGATCAAATTGGTACAAGTGCAATAAGTTTAACACTTTTCTAAAGCTTTTTCATAAAGGTATATTGAGATGTTACATCTTCTTTTTGATAGTCAACGAAACAATAATTATTGATGAACATGAGGCACATGGCAAAGCCCTGTCAGGTTGCCTCTACCAAGCATAGATGTGAAGCAATAAGTTTAACACTTTTCTAAAGCTTTTTCATAAAGGTATATTGAGATGTTACATCTTCTTTTTGATAGTCAACGAAACAATAATTATTGATGAACATGAGGCACATGGCAAAGCCCTGTCAGGTTGCCTCTACCAAGCATAGATGTGAAGCAAGATGCAGACGTGGCGGGCATAGAAGTAAACACTATCCATTTTGTGCAAAAAAATAATTCAAAAATTCAAAAATCTATTATATTTTTACCAATTTAGTCTTAAATTTTTTAAATTTTGTCAATTAAGTTCTAATTGATGGAAAATGCATATGCACTTAGTCGAATCATGCTGGCCTTATTTTAAAAGGTATAACACTCGTATGTCAGACTACGCAAATGAAGTTTTTCTCAATCTTCGTTGGATCCGCTACAAATTAAAGAATTTATCTTCCACGGCCTTTTTTATTTGATAAATTCTTAAGGTACGATGCACCTGCTAGTGAAGGGTTTTACAAATGTATGGTGTCGACACTTGGCACCTAATGAATTGGATTAGCCACAGTAAAAGTTTAATTTTCTTATGCTCTTTACTTTGTTTCTTTCATTCTTTTTTCCTGTTTTTATAATAGACATTCGTCCTTTTCAAATCGATTTATATTTGCCAGAACAATGCCCTTTTGTGCTATAGCCGCTAGCCAAGTTTTCGTTATTTAGAGGAAATGACATGCGTTACTTCTTCAGTAGTTTTCTTACATGCACAATTTCAAGCACAAAGCTTACCTTTTCTTTTTAATTTTTCATCTCATTTTGTTTGGTGATCTTTTTAGAAAGCTCCATAGGATCAAGATTTGCGGGTGACAGATCAATCCTCACGACCCAGAGCACTTAATACAAGATACAATAAAGGAAAAAAAAAAAAACTTGATTTAATCGGAAACAGAGGATAGAATGTTAGAAAAGTTTATGAAAGAATGCGTTGAGTTGATCATTATGACAAGATTTAGTGAGTCTCCTAAAACTTTAACATGAAAACCATACTCATGTCAGAACATGAGTTTTCAATTTCAACCAATTATATTGTATTGGTAGGGGACACGATTCTACAAGATTATTGCTCTACATTCTGGCGAGGCTTCTCCGCGATTGCCATGTGACGAGTGCTCATCGGTCCCTGAATCTATTATTTAAATTTTGAGTGAACGCAATTGAATTCATATCCAATCTATTTCGTACAACAACCAAAAAGGGAGCAAGAGAGAGTGAATGTTTGGCATGAAAAGAAACTGTGCAGACAAAAAGCCTACTCGCTCCACAGATAAAACCCTAAGGTTATGTTTGGTCATCCAGATTTCTAATCAAGATAGGACTAGATAGGATAGGATATGAAATCCTGGGATTTTCTATATCTTATTCATTGTTTGGTAAATCACAATATTAAAATCGGATATATTCACATCATATCATGTATATTTTTTTTTTAAATATAAATGTCATATCATTGTAAATGAATCTAAAAGTTCATAAATGGAGGTGTTGAAAATCTCTCATGACACTAATCCTTAATTTATTTTTATTTTATTTTTCCTCTTTTAAATTTTTTTCTTTATTATTTATTTTTTTACCTTTCATCATTCTTTAATAAAATTTTATCAAATAGTAAACTGTACTAACATACCTAAAATATAAAAATACCTAAAATATATAATAAATATAAATATATAATTTATAGATTGAAGGTTTATTATAAGATAGAACTAAAATTGAATATATAAATTAAAAAAAATTAAATTAAAAAAATAATTTTTAATTTTTAATTTCTTAAATTAGAATTCAAATATTATTTATATTGAAATATAATTTCAATTTTGTTAATTTAATAAGTTTGTTATTCAAGAAAAATAACTTTCCTTTTATGGACAATATAAATCTTATCCACCTTTATCCTTCCTCCCCCATGGGATAATTTTATCCGGCCTATATTCCCCTTATATCCGACTTTATCCTATCCTGAGCAAGCACCAAACGTAATCCTGAATTTTATCCTGACTGCCAAACGCAGCCTAAGTTGTCATGTGATTCTAAGGTCTCAAGGCATCTTATAACGTGCCTTTTGGTTAGTATAGTTGGAGAGAGATACAAAGTTTAAGAGGTATTATCACCTTGGAAAGCGGGAATTCAAAGAAATTAGTTGCTACATTAAAAAAAATCAGAAAAAAATTTAACTCTCTAAAATATCAAAATTCGGCCGCATAATCTATTACACAATTATAGAAAACTTACAAAAGGCACGCACCATATATTCATGCCAACATCTAAATTTTAGCACCAACCATCATGCATTTCAAAAATAAAAAGGAAAGGCCTCAAAGATTAAATTATCATTTGACGATTGATAAAAAAAAAAAAAAACAAATGGTATCGCTTTCACATATATAAATTAGAAATAGCTTACGGATAGTGAACCTAATTTTTTTTCCAAAGTCTGTCTCCCATTTAAAAGAAAATCATTATGAAAAATTTAAAAGAAAAAAAATGGGCGCATGAGACAAAGATGAATGGGCACGTGCTTGGCTTGAGTTTGAGTTAAATGACGCTTAGAGTCCGGCATTTCCAAGGTAATGAGAGCAGTCCATCCTTGTTTAAGATTTATGCTTAGTGTCGACACTATGTTGCATTACCGTTTGGATGAGCTTATGTCTCCCCAAAGTGCACATTCATAAGCTCGAATTGGGATGCTCATGACTCATTTTTAGTCCGTAGCATTGTCCTCATAATTCAAGTAACAGTTTTGGTCATAATATTGTTATATCACCTGCCTGTCGTCTCGAATCCATGGTGGATTAGCCTATGCCTCATCAAGGTAATCGCGTCTTAGATGTCTGAATGCCCGTTGTCCAAGCTATGCAATGCTCGAATAGTGAGCATTCAATCTCTTTAGGCCAGCCTCGGTTGGTCTAGCCATTTAGGAGTTGAATTCGCGCTCAAAAATAGGCTAAACCCCATAGTCTAGATCATTTGAATGTTATATAGCAGGCCTTCAGCCGAGCTTTGGGCCTTGTAATGAGCTCTTTGTGGTCTCGGAGCATCCCTTATGCCTTGTTGGGAGCCAATAGCAGAAGTCCAATATCTTCATTTAAGGAGATTGCCAAAAAAGAGCCTAAGCCGAGCTCGTTAATATATGCAGTTGGACCTATCTTCATTCAAAAGATTAAACTAATGAGTTATCGGCTAATTAGGATATACTAAATGCTATACATCATATCAATTCTCTAATGTGGGATTTCTCTAACATAACACACCCACACGTGCATCTAAACAATCCCCACTACACGTGTGAGCTTAATGTTAGGACTACTCCCCCTTAATTTAGGTATCCTTCTATATCAATTTTTCAACAAGTTCACATGGTTACACCACAATGCCCACTTGCCCAGAAATCTCAACTATAGGCTCTGATACCATTTGTTAAGAATGCACAACAAAAGTCTAAGATTGCTAAGAGGGAGCCAAAGTCCGAGCTCGTCAACATATTCAGTTAAACCCACATTCACTTAAAAGTTTAAGTCAATAAGTTATATGCTAACTATAATATGTTAGCTACTCCGTACCACATGAAGTCTTCAATATGGGACTTCTCTCACATAGCTCACTTATACATGCGCCCCAACAATAATGCACGTGTGGGTGAATTGTATTAAAGAACTCCCATGTTGGAGAATTGAATAACCTACATTTACAAGGTGAAAAGGAGAAGAAAAATATCAGTTATCATATCCTAAATTTGTCAAAACAACAACATTTTTACAAAGAAAATGCAGCGCTTGCTCTTCACTTCTCATTCTCTTGTTTCAAAAGACAATGCAACTACATTCTTATCGCATCAATAGCATAATAAGCACTAAGCGCTGTTGAAGTCAAAGGAACCAGGCCTTCGAATGGGAACAAACTGAGGATGTTGCAATAGAAGTTGACAGACTCTTCGATGGACCAGCACTACATCGATATGTGATTCAAGCACTTCAAATGTAGAGGGCTCTTCTCGCCGATCTTTTCCTTAAATATCTCTCCCTTCCCCCTCTCTGCAACAGTGACAATGCAAACTAAAACTGCAACAAATGAAAAATCCAAAATGCGAGAAAGCTCCAATAGCTTAATTTCGTGATGAATTTAAGAGTTCGGAGAGAGATTGTAAGCTAGAGAGAACATATCAGCATTCAGGCCAAATTGGAGAGTATAAATATGGGCACGAAGATGCAAAATGGAGAAGAGAAAAAGTTCACTTGTGCAATTCAAACACCCACGTGGGAATATTATCCATAACACGTAGGTTACACATTGGCGGATTTCTATTGACGAGCTTAGGGGGAGACAACTTTGTAGTATGATGGTAGAGGTGCGGACACAAAATATGTTGCTTCAGAATCACTCGTGAGGCGATTTAATTGACAAAATGAATCATGGTCTTCAGCCCATGTGATTTCAATGTTTGGGCCATACCCGAGCCTAGCTTTAAGTTTGACCCGAGAAGGGAACCCGATCTGAAGTCTACTTTTGGTAATTAAAAAATTTTAAAATAATAATAATCAAAGGTAAAAAAAAAAAATTAAAAATTGAGCAAATTAAGAAATACTAGAAATCTTCCGAAAAGCTAAAAAATTAGAATTCACTTAGTTGAGGTCTTTTGATAAAATTTTTAGATTTAGAAATATTGTACCCAAAATTGAATAAGCCTTTAAAGTTTTATCATAGGATTTTTTAGATGCCATTTTTTTCTTTTTAGAGACGATGCTAGTTTCTTGTTTGCACTATTTATTTGTATTATGCTTGATTGCGTCTCCTTTGTACAATGATTGTTACTTTCAGTTTTAGAATGGTTAAGAGGAACCTCAATTTCTTTGATAGGCTGCTTGACACTTTGGCTAGCTCTTAATCAAGCTTAGGTGCCGAAAAGGGCATAAGTTGCAGAACTAGTATAATCAAGTTCTCAAACCTAAAATCCCTCGTTACGTATGCATCAAGACAACACTCCATGTCTTGATTAGGGCTCTAGCCATCCCTCGATTATGGCTAGTGGTGATTCCTTCTGAACAAATAGATTACGAAAACCAATATCGCCTAAGGTACAGACTTGGGAGAGTTCACATTTGTGATTGATGAGTCGTTTGTGGTGTTAGCAAATGATGGTCCATTCAAGATCATCATTTCCGCATACGATTTGACTCGTCTTATAAGCAAGTACCTCTACACCTCCCTAGGGATAGGTTGTGACAATACTCATCAAGATTGAGCAAATATTCTCAAAGATGTCTTCAATGGCCACAACTCCTTTGTCTTCCCTCTCCAAGAAGTTAAGCAAGTTGTATGTTCTTCTCATGATCTTTAACTGTTTGTTCCAGCTAATCCGAGGCTACGAACATTCTCGTGCCTGGTCAAAACTTGAGGGACAACAATACTTTAGTCTCATCCAATGAAGTGTTTGAGCTAGAAATCTTCAAGACTGGTGGGTCTTCCTCAAACAACTACTACTTGGGCATTTGGTTAAGGGATGATCCTTACAGGAAATCAGTCTGGGTCGCAAATCGAGATTACCCACTTCTTGATTCTTCTTTTGTACTCTCCATCAGGTACGATGGAAACTTGGTGATATCCGATAGAAGGCAGATTCCGTATTTAGTCAATGTTGAGATGTTATCTACTAGTAATAGCACAAGTGCGAAATTGCTTGATTCTAGCAATTTTGTTCTAATAGAAGGCAATAGCACGGTTTGGGAAAGCTTTTCAATCCATCAGACACGTTCTCACCTAGCATGAAACTTGGGTATTTCGATTTAGGCACTGGTAAGGTAAGGCATGAAACTTGGGTATTTCATGAAACAAGAAACTAGTCCCTCACCATACCCATGCCTAAATCAAAATACCCAAGTTTCATGCTAGGTGAGAATGTGTCTGATGGATAAAAAAAGCTTTCCCAAACCATGCTATTGCCTTGTATTAGAACAAAATTGCCAGAATCAAGCAATATCGCACTTGTGATATTACATATAATAACATCTCAGCATTGACTAAATATGGAATTTGCTATCTATCGGATATCACCAAGTTTCCATCGTACCTGATGGAGAGTACAAAAGAAGAATCAAGAAGCAAGTAATCTTGATTTGCGACCCAAACTGGTTTCTTGTAAGGATCATCCCTAAACCAAATGCCCAGGTAGTAGTTGCTTGAGGAAGACTCACCAGTCTTGAAGATCCCTAGCTCAAACACTTCATTTGATGAGACTAAAGTATTGTTGTCCCTCAAGTTTTGACTAGGCACGAGAATGTTCGTAGCCTCAGATAGTTGGAACAAATAGCTAAAGATCATGAGAAGAACATACGACTTGCTTAACTTCTTGAAGAACAAAGGAGTTGTGGCCATCGAAGTGGAAATGTTACCTTGATTGGTTGAAGATGTAAAGCAACCATCTCTTGACATAAAGATCATATATTCATCATAACAAAAAAACATAGAGCATTTCTCGAATGTGTTAGGGAAATCCCTTATGATGTTTTGAAGATGACAAAATAAATCAAAGGTTACTAATGCGTTTAATGGTTGAAGTAATAGACTATGCAGATGATAGAACATGTAACATGATATTGTCGAAGTCTATGCTTGGAAGAACCAAAAGACGGACTCCATGCTGAAGCTAAACTTAAAGCTAAATATGTTCAGAAGCAAAATATGTTCAGACTCAGATTGCAAAGTCTATTGCTCTCAGACTTTACATCCAGATTCGACAGAACGTAACACAAGCCTTGAAGATATAACGGCTAGTGATCTGGTTTGGATTCTACATCAAGATTGATTTGATTGACTTAATTGATTGACAATTAGATCTTGAAGACAAGAACTTTCTATACGAAGAAGTTTTACTTATGGAAACCAAGATTTTGTTTGTATGGGTGATCGGAATCAATTTGGGATTCTACCTTTGTCACTCAACGGCTACCAAATTTTCTTGATACAGATCTGTCCAATGGGTATATCGGAAGACGATCCTCGAGATGCTGTCCAACGGCTAGTTTGGAAGTGGAGGAGTATTTAAGGAGATGAAGGATCGATGAGCAAGTAAGAGACGGAGCGTAGAATTTATAATTCCAAAGTCTGAGCGACCTTCGATCATACACTCGTCTCTGTGAGCTTAAACGTTTGTGATCTTGAGAGAAATACCAAAAGAGTGACTTAGTGAGATCGTGTGATCTACTACTAAGTGTTTGCACTCAAAGTTGTAATCTCTTGTTGATTGCATAGTGGAATCAAGCCTAGAAGGCTATTAGCGTGGGAGAGTGGACGTAGGCTTGGATTAAGCCGAACCACTATAAACATTATGTTCTTATTCTCTTCCCTCAACTCATTTATTTTATTCCGCATATATTTGCCAAGGTTTTGTTTAAACACCTATTCACCCCTCTCTAGGTGTTGGTACTAGCACTTTCAGAATGTTCTGTACAAATTCCACTCAATCATATAACAAAGCTCTAATAGGTGTGGCTAATAATGAGGATCTAATATAGACACGACAACACTATAACACTTCTAAGATTTTTCAAACTTCTTTCACATTGCCATAGGCATAGAACTAATAGCTATGTCCTCATTATTCCTCTATTTTATCAAATGAAATCGAATCTGCCATACTCAATAGAGATATCTAGTTCCCACATGGGTGTTTGAATTGCACACATGAACTTTTCCTCTCCTCCGTTTTGCATCTCCATGCCCATATTTATACCCTCCAACCATGGCCTGAATGCTGATATGTTCTCTCTAGCTTACAATTTCTCTTTGCATTCCTAAATTCATCACGAAATTAAGCTATTAAAGCTTTTTCGCATTTCGAGTTTTTGATTTCTTGCAGTTTTTTAATTTGCATTGTTGCTGTCATAGAGAGGGGGAAGGGAGAGATGTTTAAAGAAAGGATCAACAAGAAGAACCCTAAGAACCCTCTGCATTTGAAGTGCTTGAATCACATATCGACGTGGTGCTAGTCCGTCTAAGAGTCTATCAACTTCTATTGCAACGTCCTCAATTTTGTTCCCATTCGAAGGCTTGGTTCCTTTGACTTCAACAGCGCTTGGTGCGTATCATGCTATTGATGTGATAATAAGGCAATTGCACTTTGTCTTTTGAAACAAGTGTTGAATGAGAAGTGAAGAGCAAAGTTGCATTTTTTCTTTGTAAAAATGTTATTGTCTTGACAAGATTTAGGATATGATTACTGATATTTTTCTCCTCCTTATCATTATTATTTTAAAAAAATTAATTACAAAAGTGGACTTTAGACCGAGTTCCCTTCTCAAGTCAGACTCAGAGCTCGGCTTAAGTATGGCCCAAACATTTAAATCTATTAATTTTTAACTCGGCTCAGTCTCTGGCCCACAACACCCTTGTTTCAGGATAGGACCATCAAATGGGTGGATCGGATCGGGTTTGGGTTAAGTCGAAAATGGTTTGACCCATATTGACCCATTTAACTCATTTTGACCCATTTTCTTGTAATGTAAATTTGATGACCCATACCTGATCTGATCCATATTAAACTTATACCTGACTCAATCCATATTATTGAAACACATTACTATTTAAATCAATTTAAGTTTAATCAACTTTCACCCATTTAATTCACTTTAAGCTCTTCACATATATGTTACTTGAATAAAAATTCAGATCAAATTTAAAAAGTAAACTAAAGAATAAAAAACTAGTAAATAAAATAAAAAATGTGAAAACCTTTAAAGCTTATTTCTTATAATATTTTTTATAGAAAAATGGTATCGCTAAAACACTTTAATGCAATACAAATTTAATGGACAATTTTTATAATTTTTATAAAAATTTATTTTTAAAAAATCTAATTTTTCTATTTTTTATTTTTAAATAATCTATTTTTAAATTGTCTTTATTTTATTTATTTTTTAATAATTTTTAATTTTTTTCCTTCTTTTTATGTTTCCTTCTTCAACGGCCATCGGCCACAAAAATGATTGGCGATTGATCTCGGGTGAGCTCGAGCCTCACCAATCATGGACGATGCCTTGGCCTCGCCAGATCGGCAAGATCGAGCTCATCAACGTCGGGCAAGATCAAGCTTGCTCGACACCAATGAGCTCTAGTCTTGCCAATCGGCAAGGCTCGATCCTCGCTGATTGTCGACGAGGCCTCACTAGATCTAGCGAGCTTGAGCCTTGATTGGCTAGTTGCTTGCCATTGTCGTGCCAGCCATCGACTAAGGAAGGAGGAAGAAAAATGAAATATAAAAACTAACTTTAATTTCGATTTTTACAAAAAAAAGGGTAAGAGAAAATGTGAGGCTTGGGTTAAAAATAAATTTTTAAATCCAACCCATTTAAGACTCATTTAATTAGTTTTTCAAAATGTAAGTGACCTATACATGACCCATTTAAACCATAAATGGGTCATATATAAGCTTAAGACCAATTTTGACACCTCTACTTCAACCCAACTTAAAACTAGACCTGACTCATTATAATCGGATTTTGATTTCTTTCCTAATTTTTTTCATTTCCTTTTCAATTTTCAGTTTTTTATTTCATTCTCTTCCCTGCATCTTCTTCTTCGGGACTTTTTGGAGAGCGTCTTCACCGAAAGACGTCTTCCCCTCAGAACGAAGTCCTTCTCTACAGAACCATCAATGATGAGCTCGACGAAGACTCCACTACATAGATTCACACCGCAATCTTTATCAGTCTGACGTCGATACCTGAAGTCGCTGACCGTCACTAAATATTCTCCCTCAGCCACTACTCCGGCCATGACCGAGCTATTCCGATAAAGAAATTTCCAGCTCGAAAATTGCACAAAGCAGCATAGAAAACGCACAAAGGTATACTAAAACAGTGGAGAATGAACTGACTTGACGACATCAAGCCACGGCCATTGCCGGCAACGGAGGTTGAGAACATCGACTCCAAACATGTGGGTCCATGGACAGCCCGTGCCGAGGATTGGCAAAAGCGTGGCATAAAACAAAGAGTAAAAACACAGAGTCAGATTTAGTTCCAACAATTAATGAAGTGGACTTGAATCAATCTTGAATCTAAGCACATGCTATAAGCTAGACCATTTTGCACAAAGATTCGCAGCAGTGCAAATATGCAAAAGTTTATCAACATGAGGTGCAGATCCCACCACAACTCCAGACTCGCCACGAAGCACACGACATAATTAACCACCCGCTTTACATCTTCAACCAATCGAGGTAACATTTTAATTGAGGACATTTTTGAGAACATTGGGGACAATCTTGATGAGTATAATGCGTTCGAAAGTAAACACTATGGCTTGCAATCTACAATGTCACAATTGGATTTGTATTTGAAAGAAAATAGGCTTGATATGAAAAAAAAAAAAAAAAAAAAAAACTTATCGTAATTTTGTTGATTATTTGAAAGCTAATTCACATCGATATCTTGAGTTGTCTTCTATCACTTTTATTGCCCGTAAGTCAGCCTTTACCATTGAAGGGTACATTTTAAATAAATATCATAGTTCTCTTTTCCATGAAATTGTGCACTAGAGATTGGTTATTTGGAGTTCCCCATAAGGAAGATTTAGAAGACAAGACCCTCATTTATAGGTTTTTTACATTCTTTGTTTTATTTACTAATTTTTATATTTTTTTAATTTGATGTGAAGTTTTTATTGAGCTTAAAGTGGGTTAAAAGGGTAAGTAAGGGTTTTTCTAAGTTAGGTTAAATATTAATATGTTCTAATAATATGAGTCGGATGTGTGTTGAGTTGGATTAGGTATAGGTTTTCAAATTTACATCGTATGGAAATGTGCCAAAATGGATTAAATATATCAATATGAGTCGAACCATTTTCGTTCTAATCCAAACTTGACCCAACACTAACGACCCTAGAAAAGGGGTATAGATCTTCAATTTCTCCACAGCTAGTAGTGTCAATGGCAAGAATATGCACTCTTCTAAGCGCAAAGACTTCCGAACCCTCCCAATTTGCATCATTCCATCTTCAGTAATATAACTGGCTTCCCAAACCAATGCATCAAAAAAGAACAGCTTCAGCTTTGTCCAACACATTTTATCCTTCAACAACTTTTGGCACAAAGGCCTCCGTTATATCACCCTATCTCTGGCTAGGGGAGAGATGGTCCTTAGCCACCGCGAAACGCCTTACTCATGTATCGACTTTCCTTGAAACTAATGCCATGGATGGGGCTAAGGCAACCGTATCTAATTTTATAACTAAAACTCCCAAGGGATGGTAAAAAAACAGTAATGATGGATTTCTGTTTCCCACCAAACTTCCATCCCTCCTCCTTTAAGTTACATTATGCAATTAGACTAATCAGCCTTTGGAAACAAACAACGCAACTAGTGAGCCATAAGGATCACTTATTCAGTTTTGCCTTGATTCTGATCAATTATGTTTCCTTTTTTGCAATATTAACCGATATCTAATGTGGTATAAATATGGATGTAATTTCCTTCGTATTAATATAACTTCATGTTTTTCTTTTGCTTCTCCAGTAAAAAGCCCTAAGTCTCGGCAGTGATCAAAAAATTGAATCCGTAGTTTATATGAAACTAGTGAAAGATGTTTGCAAATGAAAGCCATCTTATGATAGAAATTTAATTGCACTAATTATTCTTACCAGTTGTCCATCATTCTGAATATTCTTCGGACAGTGGAGGGAGAGGATTCAAGGTCGGCTTTTCAGCATCCTGGCAGTGAATTACGAACCTCAAATTTAAAATTCAAACCAAAACCAACACAAGGAGAAAGAAAAATAGGAAGTAATGTATGCCAAGTTTTCAACACATAAACAGGTAGTATCTTCTGAGTTACCCTCTTTCAACATTTGCACGTCCGATCCCTTCTTCGGAAAACCTGATGGTTTTCTTTACTGTTCTTTTGTTCCCTTGCCAGATGATCTCTGCAGGCCCTTCTTCCACATATTCCCAATCATCACCGTCGTCCCAGTTATGCTCCTTGTCGTCAACCTGTCAATCGACCATTTAAAAAGGAATGCCAATATTTTCTGTGCAGAAATTCGACTATGCATTCCAATATTATCTATGCAGAAGCTATTCGACTGCCCCCGAAGCCTGCGTGAGATTTTGGAGCGACATCAGGCAAAGGAAGGAAGCAAGGAGCTTCACCACCGCGTCGCTCCATTCAAAGGCGCACTACCACCTTCGATCGCCTCCCTCTCTCTCTCTCTCTATCATGAGCAAGCTCGAGAGACAATGGCGAGTCGATACTGGGTGGTGTCACTTCCGGTGCAGGCCTCCATGTCCACCACTTCTCTGTGGAACCGCCTCCAGGAGCAGATCTCTACCGGGTATATCCTTCTTCTTCTTTCTTCAAGATCCAACTCCGAGACCGTGCTCTCATTTCGCCTCCCCTCCCGTCCCAACTTGGTCGAAATCCTTCGAAGCTGATGATCCCGCCCGACTCCACAATTCAATATACCCAGTCTCGACGTGGGAACCCTAGACTCCCTCCTCGCTCTCAGCCACGATCTCCTAAAGGCGGTTCCTCTTTTTCGTCTTTACGTGGCTCCTCGCAAGGTTACTCAGGCACCTGACGTGGGTGTCGCCCATTTCAAGTGCGTGAGGACGTGATCCACGGCGTTGCGAGGTGGTTACCGAAGAGAAAGGGATTCGATAAAGATTTGAGGACGTGAAGATGTGAATCTCATATCAAGTACCATTTTCTGCGTGTTGCTTTTCCTAATTTTTTTTTTTAAAAAAATATAAAAGTTTTAGGTTTATAAATTATGACTAACTGCAAAATTTGAAAAATAAATGCTAGAAGTAAAAGGGCTACGGACCAACCCAAGCATTTGGAACAAAAAAAAAAGGGGGGGGGGGAATTACGGTCAGAATGAGTGTTAAATTATATTTCGAATTTGAGCTGATATCAAATCATCTGAATTGGATAAAATCATTTGAGTTGATAATGTAAATTAGGATTATTAACTGAATCCTCTTTTTTCAAAATTGATATTATCCATTGAAATCATTTGAATTGGATAATGTAAATTAGGATTATTAACTGAATCCTCTTTTAAAATTGTTATCGTGGCATTATCCATTGATGGACATGTAAAATTGTTGATATTTGAAATGGCACACATATAACAGGGTTTCTTTGGCAAAAATTGTGAGCCACTATAAATTTTCTGCGCCATGAGTTTACACTAAACCGAGTTATTAATTTGGAATTTTTTTTTTTGTTAGGGCTTAAATTTTTAGGAGTGAAAAATATTCAAGCATGTGAGCAATTATAACTCTAATTCTCCAATTATTAATGGATTATTTGCAATTATCTCTTCCATGGATGTAGATAGCCAGCCACATAAATATTTAATGTCCTTTATTATTCTTCATTTATTTTTAGATTCTCTTGCATTGACCTCTTTGCAAGATCATGTCGTTTTCACGTTAGTATTTCAACAATGAGAAATTATGTAGCAATGTTAGTTGTCGCTTGCAATTAATTTCCATATTAATTTTGTAGTAAACTAATTTAAAATGTTAATTAAGAAGGGCAAACGTTTAATTTCTTTAAAAGTTCTAGTTTAGAAACTATAATTGGGAGTTACGCCTGGCTTAACAATTATGATAGACTTTCTAGTCTAACAAATAGCTTTATTATAGAGTTACTTCTAGATTTCATGGACTGGTACGAGGAATAAGGACTAGCACGTAGTGAATATTTTTGCCCTTTAGCCGTGAAGCAACTCCCAGTATAGAAAATAGGTAATGAATGTCTCTGTCCATGAGTGCTGGAGGAAAGGATCGATTTGTCAAGAAAATAGGTAATGAATCTCTACCAAGCTTTTAAGAATTAGAGGTGATAATATAGAAAATATTCGACTGCTTATAAGGGCCATGTCACTACCTAACACGGTGTGTATTTTTTAGTAAACTTATTAAAAAATTAATACTTACCACGCCTATCCTCTTTTCTATATCTCTTCCTCCTTCATCCAGCCACCGCCCTGCCCCAAGCTCCGCACTTCTCTTGGCTATCATCACCAGCGAATCATCGATGACGCGTCTAGGCCAACCACCGCCTCCATCGTCTTCGTTGCCGGCTCCATCTCCATCGTTTTCGTCATCAACGCCATCCTTGTACGCCCTATGCATGCCTCATGCACGTGCTATTTGCATTCCAAATACATTTTCTAGAAGACTTCCAGCAAAATATTAATGAGAATTTTCCACTCAGAATTTTGGGCTAGAAGACTTCTAGCACGTGTTGTGTCCCCTTTTATTAAAATTTTTTTAAAAATGGAAAGATAGCTTGAAATAGAGACCTTGATTAAGCTGTTAACTTTTAGTGCTAAATTTAGCTTAGTTTCAAAGCATACGTATAAATAAGAGATATTAGTGAGTACTTTTGATATAATTTTGTTTTAGTAAATTGATCTTTTGGATGAAAAATTTGATTCACTTTGAATTTAGCTTATAATTTGTCTGACACTTAATTAATTTTGCTTCATTAATTTTGCTTTCTTACACTTTACTTTTTTTTTTAGCCATTCTTACACTTTCTTTTATGGTAGTGGTTGTGATTATTTGTTTTTCTTTGATTACGCACTCATGCATTGACATCGTTTGAGGCATAGGAAAACTAACATAGTTAAAGATTGCCTAAATATATTAGATAAATAAATAAATCAAGTTAGGGTATTGGACTAGCACTATTTAGGCAATTAGCATAATCAAGTCCTGTCTTTAGATCTTTGATTGCATAGGAAGTGGGATATTTTCTCGTATCTCATTTGGCTCTTAGTTGGCCCTAATAGGCTTGTAATAGCTCCTTCACATAAAAATATTTTAGGATTAATTGAATTTCATATGTACACTCTAATATTGTGCAAGATAAGGTTTGGAGAACCCAATTCATGTGGGAACCGTCGGTCCAGCTTTGTCATCATCACTAAACCCACTCTCTATTTTTATGAATTTCATAAACCTAAACTAAAACCTAGAGGAAAAAAAAAACATGAACTTCCCTAAACCATATGTGTACGAATTAAATGAATATAAACTAAATCTAATACTAGATCAAATAATCTAATCAAGACCTATTTTTCTAACTAATTTTCCATTTTTTTATCCTTTTATTATTATTTTTTTTATTTGTTATTATTTCTCCTTCTACGCCTAGGCGCTGTCGATATGATCAAATTATAATTTATCCTTATTTTTGTTTTTGCTATTTTATTATTTTATTTTATTTCTGATAAAAGGGGACACGGGCTAGGCCCTTGGGCCCCGTCCACGGGTGTGGTCAAACATGGAACTCACAAGGACGTAGGTAAGGCTTTTGGGCCTGATCTACATGTAGAATAAGATGTGAACTTAACAAGCCCAAGAAACAAATATAAATGGGCTCAAGCCTACATTAAGCCCATTATCTATTATCTTTACTGAACACATCTTTATTAGTTTCCCTCTCTTTTATTATTCGTTTTACATATATTTCTTATTTTCATTTCTTTCCTCCTGGACGCCTTGTGTTTGTCTTCTTCAACTTTTCATTGTTCACAGAATCTAACATATCAAATTCATTCATAAATTCTAAGCAAAAGCTAGAAAAATTAACATTCGATTAACCATAGGCTTCCTTGGAAAATACGAGATTAGGTGCCTCTTATCCAGCGACCATCCATCTTCAACCTCCACAAGACAACCATCTTCGTTCACCGGCCATTCCGACAATGATGCCCCAATATTGCAGAAGATAGGTAGGATGCAAAGAACTAACAAGGCAAATTCAGGTACTTAATGACATTACTAGAGATAATCACGCATAAAATATAAGGACACGAGCAAAAAGGAACAACGGAGATAATACATGCGGAAACACTCTCAAGGTAATAAAAAATTGGAGACAAGTTGATACAGATCTGATTTTTACATTTCATCAAACATCTTGTGTGTGGTTCAATCCTTGAGTCTACAAGCAAGTTTTGACGCAAGAATTCATTTCAAACTATCACAACGATGTTAAAGTGAACTTAAAGTATCAGCTTAGTTTAATGATAGCAAATTTCCAAATCAATATCACTCGGAACGTCATAGTCTCTACTATTCTCTTAGTCGTGA
The DNA here is from genome assembly GCA_014182565.1 of Eucalyptus marginata. Lineage (NCBI taxonomy): Eukaryota > Viridiplantae > Streptophyta > Magnoliopsida > Myrtales > Myrtaceae > Eucalyptus > Eucalyptus marginata. The sequence goes on along the minus strand of CM024591.1, from coordinate 5,423,682 downwards.
GATAGGGGAGGAGAGAGCTTTGAAGGCGCAGCTTTGGAAAATTGAGAAATGGTGGTGGCAATAACTAAGGACGTTGGAAAGGCAATTAAAACTATCTAAAACGCAGACACAAACTCTTCAGCAACAAAAATAGGGACAATTGCAACTCCAAATCTCCAGTAGTTGTATTCGGAAACAGAGCAACAACTCCAAATGATGGAGATGATTTTCAGCGTCAATTAATCTAGAGAGAAAGTGAAGAGAAATTGGGCAGAAATAAGAGAGAATTTTTATCAAGAAATCTTAGTGTGAGTTCCTAATGGTTTCCCACAGTAAATTTTTGTCCAGTTGCCCATTATACAAAAACGAAATGGATGGCCCAAATTGCACAATTACTCATAGGAAGCAACAATGTGGTCATGCTAGTGCAATCCTTTCTCCCTCAACTTTAGATTTAATTCCAATTAAGATTTGAAGTTTTCTTATAATAAAATCCTCAACTTTAGATTTACATCGATGTGAGGTTATCATCTCTTATTGAGGCCTTCCACCTTCCAAAGTTGAGGCTGGCGACCATGTTAAATGAGTCAAACGATTGTAGATCTAATACCTTTGACGTCAATTTGTGGTTGTGATATGAGATTAAGATTAAATGATGTGTTCCCCAAGGTTGAAGGTTGACACATTGTAGAGATAAGATATTCAACGTGGAGAGAGAGAGAGAGAGAGAGAGAGGCTTTGAGGGGAGAGGGAGGGAGGGAGAGAGAGAGAGAGAGAGAGAGGATCTTGATTGGTACTTTGGGCGTTGGGAGGGATTATTAATTTTTCAGAAGGCATTGAAAAAGAAAAACAAAAGTTCAAAGTATACTCGGCTGCACTGCTTAATGTGAGTCCACAATTCAATTGTTGATTGGCCTATCATTTATAATTAATTAACTTACGATGTAAATCTAGTCTCTAATATTTAGAAAAATCCCGCTTCGAACAACTATTTATAATATTTGCTTATAATCGATCTGATTGGTCCAATTTGTTTAGCACTGACATACATCTTATAGTGATATTACAAAAAAAGAAAGTGACAATTTCATCTAAAGAAGATTTACTAAGGATCTCAATTTTTGTAATAATGCCTCCTCCTTGTCCTCCTCTTCCTCCTCCTCATTTGATTTTATTATACACTAAACCCTGCCAAAGATCGCCACAAATTGGGATGGGAGCAATGCTTCTTTTTCGGAAAGGAGTATGAGTAGTCCATTTTCTTTCTTGTTACTCTACTTATTTGCACATGCGCGCTGTAATAAAATGAAATATTAAGTGATCCTATGATTGAAACATGGACATTATTTAATTGAATGACTGAAAATAATAGCTATGACTGCAATTATGAAGCCCAAATCAATTGCCAATATAACTAACATTTCATTTTTTTGGTTAATCTTTTGGGTAATCATATGGGCTTACGGCATAATATTTTCTTTTCGTTGAATTTTTTTGTCTTTGTCCAAAAAATAATACAGCAAAATTGTTGCTCGTTCTTTGCCAGAGCTGAGTTGAGTAAACATGGGGCAAATTCTATGTCCTAAGGTCATACATGATATGTTAATTACATGCCCATAAGCATAAGTAACAAGAAGTTATCTTTGGAACACCTGTCTGACATTTTCAATTCTTTCTTATTCATGCATGAGCCAAACATTCAAAATTTGCAAAACCCAACCTTCCGACTTCTTTTTTTTTTTTTTTTTTGGTCAGAAAAGGTAATTAACTTTCATACACGATCAGCAAAAAAAAAAAAAAAAAAAAAAGTTTACCGCTTCAGTACAAATAAGATCGAAAAGAGCGGGAGGGGGGGACTCAGCCCAATTGGAAGGGAGAAGATGATGGCCGTGGGCCTTTGTGGCCCAGTCGGCTACAAAGTTCATCTCTCTGCGGTAGTGTCGTATTTGCAGGTTAGGAAAGCGAAGAAGCAGTGCCACCACCTCAGCAAAGAGAGCTTTGCGCATCCATGGAATGCGACTGGGATCTTGAATCGCTTCTGCCATAGCCAAACAGTCGGATTCGAGAAGGAGATGATGTTGATTCCATCCTTTGTCGAGTAAATACTGAAGCGTTAAACTGAGGGCTTGGATTTCTATTTGCAGGGGCGAAATAGAGGAGGTGTGACGGGCAAAACCATCAATCAGCTTACCAAAGGAATCTCAACACACACAGGCAACAGAACCTTCGTTTAAGGCCGTGGTAAAGGAAGCATCAATATTGACCTTCAGTATGCCCGGATCGGGGGGACGCCAGCATTGTTCCAAAGGTTGACAGCGAAAGTGTCGATTCAGTGGCGATCGGGAACTTGGTCTAGCATAGCGTTCGGCGATAAGGATTCCTTGGCCAGCTTGATTGTGATCTCGTCTGTGGGTGCTAACCGGGCCCTGTTTCTGTAAACCCTGATGCAGGCAAGTCTCATGATAGTTCCAATAAGATCGGGCATAGGCGAGGGCAGCAGCTACCACCTGATCAGAGTTGGGGGTTTGGCGGTGGAAGACAAAATGGTTTCTGGCTTTCCAGATGTGCCACAAAATAGAGACCGTAATCGCAAGAACCTGTAAGTTGTTTACCTCATCTAATATTTGTAGTAGCCAAGCATCAAACCGATGTGCATGAAATTGCTGAATTGTGAAAGGTAGCTGCGGGTTGGACCAGACATTAAAAGTCCAGGGGCAATGTAAAAATAGATGTTCAGTAGATTTTGGGACTGGAGAACTGCAATTGCCTCTGCATAAATGACATATAGGATCTGATATGACATGCCGATTATATAGATTTTTAGCTGTTGCTAGTGCATTTTGGCATAAAGACCATAAAAATATGCGCAGTTTGGGAGTAGTCGGCACCTTCCAAATGTTTGTCCAAAGTCGTCGGGGAGGTTGAAAAGAGGATGAAGCCTGATTTTGTTTGCTGCTGTTCTCGCCTAATCTGATTTGATTGTAGCCACTTTTCACAATATAAATGCCATTTAAACACCCCTTCCAAATCAGATGATCCTGTGTGTAATGTGGCTTGATCTGAATTGTGAGGATGGGGAACAATTCCGAGAAACACTTCTTTTTTCTTCTCCTTTTTCTTCTTTTTTTTTTTCTTCTTCTTTTTGGCCGGTCACTGGCCTCGGCCATGGCCAGCGACCGGCCGTTGAGGGCCAACGACCTCACTGGAGCGCCGTCGGCCCTCGGCGAGGCTCGACCTCGCCTTGGCTGAGTGAGCTCAAGCTCACCTAGATCGGCGAGGCCGAGCTCGCCTAGCCACCGGCAAGGCTTTGCCTCGGCCGAGCCACCACCAAGTCGGTGTTGCCCAATAGTGGCCTGGTGAGGCCGAGCCTCATCGATGGCCTCGGTGGTCGAGCGAGGTCATCGGTGAGGCTCGACCTCGTGCAAGCAACACGAGGTTGGCCTCGCCCTAGCTGGTGAGGCCGAGCCTTGTGCCGCCCGGCGACCACCCAAAAGGAAGAAAGAAGAAACAAAGAAAAAGAAAGAAAAAAGAAGAAAAAAATTAAAAAAATTAAAAAATTAAAAGAAACAAAAAAAAGTTATACAAGTTTACTAAACGTATTTCTGTTTTTACGGGTAGAAATTTTTGTAATTACCAAGTGCGTTCTTATACTTAGAAATCGTTCCCTGGAACAGAAAAAAGAAAAAAAACTATTTCTGTTCAAAAATTATTTCCTAGAACATAAACGTTATCAAACGTGCCCTTAATGTCTCAAAACCATTGTCTATTACTGTTTGAATAAAGAAAATTTTAAGTTCACGGACATATGAACTCATCTACATTAAATCTCATACCAAATTAACTTGGGGAAACAGTCTCTTCTACGGAGTAATGAGAGTTCAAATAAAAAGAATCTGAGAACTGGAGATTCGGATATGATATTTTGGAAAAATCACAGAATGAAAGCATAAATATAATTTGATATTCTGGAACATACATATGCTCCAGTCTTTTAAACATATTAGTTTTCTTTTTGGTGTGTTTCATAAGGCGAAGATGCTTTTTAGATAAAAAAATTTATATGGACTGATTTTCTAAATGGGAAGAGTGGATGAGAAGCTTCAAATCAGAACCTCTTATCAGATATCGAAGTGTTTACATTAAATAAGAAAAGATCGAAGACAATAGACAAGAGAAAGAGAGAAAAATGGAAAAAGGCGGAATTTTTTTTTTTTTTTTTGGTAATAAAAGTCAGTTCTATTAGTGTTTCAGTGTACGCATATGTGTGGAGGACAATTTAAACGGTGGCTACTTCAAATGACATTTTAGTCTTATGCGTTCCAGGCCGAACGTTTTCAAGAAGCGCCATCATGATTTCCACTTTAAAAAAGGTAGTTAAAAGACAAATTGACGACCCCACTAGAGAAGTAGATTTTTTGACGTAGATGCACTCATCAACAATTTAAATCGATATCTGTAGACATAAAGGTTATATTACAGTTGCCGTTCTTGCCTTCCATTACTCGGTCATTGGGATGAATGGAGATAAGGCACTTAAACGAAAGTAACGTGTCTTGTCATTTCATTTTGGGATATACCGGCGATGAATGGAGATAAGGCCAGTACATCTTTTTTCCTTTCATAACAAGATATTGCCAAATCACCATTTTGAAAAATGGACACTCCGATTCAAATTCTCTAGCTTTTTCAAGGGTAGTGAGAGGCTTCTGTTGGTACAATAACGAAAACTGGCCCAGCAGGGCTCACTTTACATCTAGGCTGTTTGGTCTCACATGCAGTAAGGAGAAGGGGATTCTCATGGGCACACGTGAATTTTTCGAGTTACCACAAAATGATTTGCGAATCAATGTGTAAACGTGGAAACCGAATTTCACACGCTCTTCATATCAAGCCACCCATGTCAATGCCATCAACCAACGTACCGAAAGCTCATCTATCAAAGTCTTAAGAATTTGAAAAGTGACTAGGAGAATCATGTCATCCGCACGTACATAACGTATAAAATTATAAGTCACACCTCCAAATTATCTTGAGGAGCAATTCAGAATTTCTATTACTCTTTGATGTTCGAACTTTTTCGTTCCAAGCATACTTAATTGAAAAGTCGCATCAGTGAGCGTGCTATCTAAGTACGACGAAACTCACAAATTGAAAAGGAATTCAACATCTTGGAAGGCTGATAACAAGGTAAATGCAAATTTAGCCCTTAGTTTCTGGCGAGAACCCTCTGAATCTTCAAGGTCCATGAGGTCTTTAGAATCTTGCTGGTTTTCTTGACTGTATGTTTTGATGAATTCACAAGGAACGCTCTGTCCATGAAGACATTTGAACTGCCGATATGTGATAAGACATAGGAATGCAAGCATAAACTAAAGAGAAGGCAAACAAGATGTACATTTATGCTAGTATTTGCTAGTTTCCAGAGTCTATATTAGCAGTCTAAATGGCTTAATGAGAAAGTCTTTAATCACAACTTGCAATCTGAAACAAAATACCACAATCCTGTCTCCTAGACTAATAAGCACATGTAATCATTATAGAGACATGCACGAATCTGGTGAATATTCGAGTCACCAATCTTACATTGCAATATGCATCGAACAAACATGAAAACCTGCACTAAGGGTCCTAGATGGATACATATACAAATCAAGCAAGTAATATTCTTTTCCCTGGCAAAAAGGAAATCTTCTGTTCTTCTTTTCTTCTTTTCATACCACTGAGGTTGTTGGACTAATTTTTAAGGCCTAGAGTCGAACCACATTTTCTTCATTTCCAATCACAAGTTTGAACCTGCTTGCAATAGCTCTCGTGAGCCAATTGTTGCAGGGGAGCAATATCCAACTAGTGTTGCTGTGCTGTTGTAGCGAGCTCAGTAATCCCAAGCCTAGGCCTGTTGTAGTACTTAAGCTTGACATTTTGTGTCGCCTCTTCTTCCCCAGCCTAAGCAGCTAGAGAAAGTACCAAGATAGTCACCGTTTGGAATAAGGGATACCTCCGATCTGAATTCTCTAGCTTGTCAAGGGCAGTGAGAGGCCTCGGGCACGTGGAACCATTAAAAAGCTGCTCAAGAGGGCTCTTGGTTATTTAGACTATTTTTCCTAACCTACACTAAAGAAAAGAAGGATTCTGATAAGACTGTAACTAGGTTAGAAAGGACAAGCAAATCCAAAAGTAAGTGCACCTTCAATTGATTCACCTGCATTGATTAAAGGAGGCATGAATTGCTTTAGTAATATATGGCCTCAAATGACGTGTCTGATCGACCTAAGTGAGGTTCTTACTAGCAGTATCTAGATGGAGACTTTGACCATAAAATTGTCCCTGTCAATGAGCTCAAACACGCGGCAACACCTTCGTTCAGACAAGCTTCTCTCATAAACGTGGGCCAACCACCAGAGATGTTTGCTGGATAACAAATGTCAAGAGCTGCACCGGCCATGAATTGTCTAGATACCTAAGTCACAATTTGCTGGTTTTTCTGATTGTATCTCTATATGAATTCACAAGGAACACTCTCGCCCATGTAGATATTTGCTAACCAATATATGATGAGGAAAAGAATGAATACAAACAAACAATAAAGAGAAAAGGCAAACAAAATGTAAATATATGCTTATATCTACTAGTTTCAGGAGTTTCATTCAACAGTCTTCACTGGGTAAAAGAAGTGTTCAACCCCAACTTGCAATTTGTAGTCAAAATGTCACAGCACAGTGCTCATAGACTCTATGATATTGCACACTATTTTTTAACTCTAATGGTAACACTTCAAGAGTTGCTAACACTGATCCTCTCCACCACATCCTCTTAGTCAATGAATAATAGTGATTTTCTTTACACCTAATTAGTATAAAAGAAAAATACAATCTTTTATTTTAGAATTGGTAATCTTATGAATCCATGAATTAAAAAAAATGAAATTTTAAAAACATAAATTTACACATTTAGCCATTAACACTCAAGGAAATAACATCTCATGTGATTCCAATGAATAACCAAATCAATTTGGGAAAAACAATGGACTATAGGGCAAGATGAAGATGGAATTTACTCTCTAGATTTTAAATTTCATCACTGCTTGAGGGATAATTTATCTATATAAGCACTTTTATCAAATATATTTACATGTGTATAGAGTGAGTCTCTCTCATATTTGAAAACTATCAGGTGACCATGAGTGATGGTATGCTGCATAGATTTCCCCATCCCTTCTAGAACTAGAACACATCACTTTTGACATTCTTTTGTAATGCAAAACCAAGTTTAGTAACCTGGAACCGGGGCGAGTGCTGAACCAAAGATCCTTTCCAAAAAAAGGCAATGATAAAAGCGTGACAAGCTCAAGAGATGCCTAAAATAGAAAATGTGTGCAGGACTCTTTCACAAACATCCATTGTATGGGAGTGGCCAGGCCCAGAAATGCTAAAATCATAACTAGCTCAGAAAAGAGCACGATTACAAATATAAATGCACTTTTATCCGGCTTCATCACAACATAATGGTGGCACAAATTGCTTTCAACTAGTATATGGCCTAAAGTGACTTCCAATGTTTCATCCTAGTTCAACCTAAACATCATCCCTATCAGTGAGCTCAAACATGCAAACATCCCCTTCACTCAAGACAAGTTTCGACAACAAACTCAAACCAACCAACACAAAAGTTCACTACATCGTAGCGTTGATGGTCCTAATGGTCACCTGCCACAATGTGTCCGAGTCCTTGAGAGTCGCAATTTGCTGATTTTCTTGACTGTATGTCTTTATAAATTCACAAAGAATGCTCTGCCCATGAATACATTTGTACTGTCGATATATGATACGATATGTGATTAACCATATCATGTGAGAAAAGGCAAACAAGATGTGCATTTATGCTAGTATTTGCTACTTCCAGAGTCTATATTAGAAGTCTAAATGGCTTGATGAGATGGTCTTTAATCACAACTTGCAATCTAAAATCAAAATATCACAATCCTTAAGAGTCTCAATTTGCTGGTTTTCTTCCCTCTCCACTGCTGCCGGCAACAATTTCAAGCCGTCAACATTTCTCTGGCCACCAATCACTATGGACCACCAGGCAATTATTCCGATCATTGATCCCAACCATCGAGAATCATTGTCGACCGCCACTTGTCATCACACGACATTTCTCAATCAACAGCCAGCGCAAATGTAAACTACACACATACATAACAAAAAGAGGGGAATAAGGAGCTAACATAATGAATCCTCATCTTTGATTGACACTTTTTTTTTGCAACAAATTGGTATTAGAGCGAAGGAATTTAGGTCTTTTTGTTTGAGATGGCATCTATTAAGTTCGAAGTGGCACTTTTCAATGGCCAAAACAATTTTGGGCTATGGAGGATCTAGATGAAGGCGTTCTTGCATCAGGAAGGTTCGGTTAGAGTTTTGGATGGAAATTATCCCGACGATATGACTACGATTGAGATAAAAAGATGGAAGAAAAGGCGCATAGCACCATCCAATTGTTGTTATCCAATAAGGTGCTTTGTGAAGTTGCGGGTGAAGGAACAATTTCAGGATTGTGGAATAAGCTTGAGAGCTTCTATATGAAGAAATATCTTATGACAAGATTATTCGCGAAGCAGCGTCTTTACATGCTAAAGATGCAAAAAGGTACTCATATACTAGAATATCTAGATGAATTTAATAAAATCATTATGGATATGGAAAATCTAGATCTGAAGTTAGATGATGAATCGGGCTCTATTTATATCAACAATTTTCTCCTCTCTTCTTGCCAATTCAATTGCCAAACCACATGAATACAAGTGGTTTATCTTTCAAATATACATGTCCTTTTCACATACGATGAAAATGGCAAACTTGAGGACAACTTATGTTGATTTCTAAATATACATCTTAAGATATACCAACTTAGGATGACAAATTTCAAGAATATGAGTTCAAAATTATATTTTACAAGAATTATATCAAGATGACTACTACTGACACTAATATGTAATAGTGCTTGAACTACCATCCATTCTAAATGACAGTCTCCTAAATTTTTCAACAATATATTACTTACTCAATAAAAATAACTGTTAGGATCCAAAAAGATGTAATGTGTTTTAACTATTTATATGCCTATGGAGGGAACGTTTTTGAGGTATCAAGTGAGTAGGATTTCAGAAGCCGAAAGCATTTTAAAGAATCAGTCACTGTCCAATTAGACATACAAAAATCTAAGTAGCAAATCTAGGGTTTTAATTAACTTGAAACCTATTTGTCTCACTATTTATATTAGCAGTTTTCTCCCAGTTTTCTCCTTTAATATAATAACAATTTTAATGAGATTCATGACCTTTGCTGTAAAGAATAAAATGCGCATGGGATTTCTAGAATTGAGTCCTCAAGAGAAGATGAATACTAAAGAACAATTCTAGACATAGGACGATTTATCTTGTAAATTTTTTATTGTGATTATTAGATTCCGAATAAGTACTAAAATGAGTTATTGCTTAAACATAACACTCATGGAATTTCACATTGTTACCTTTAAAACTTTGGCTTCTTGTCCCTCAGTGGCAAAAGTTGCATATATGGAGATGGCTGCAAAACTAGGTCAATGAACGCTACCCCCACATCAATCCCTTGTTCGGGGGAAATGTGAGTCCCAATTGGCCCCCCAAATGGCGGCTACCCTAGTATTGGTCCCCTATTGAGTAGGAATGGTGGGGATAAAACGATCTAGTGGTGGTGGTGGTAATGGATGAGGTGGTTCTATTTAATGGTGCTCCAAACTTTTGTTTTGTTTTATTTTTTAATCTAAAAAGTTCGTTTGGTTCGAAAAAGTAGTAATGAGCTTATGAGGGAGCTATTGATTCGTATGAATCCTATGTTTCAATATAAAGTTTCGTAATAGTCTACTCCTAGTATCTACGAAGGCAAATATAATTGCCATTAATTTTTTTGGAGAAGTTGGTTTTTTCGCCTGAAGCTCCCCACGGTTAAAATTGCTATTGAGGTCTTTCCCTTACTTTCTATTCCTTGTTTTGCATGCTTTATTTCAGTGGTGGGGGTGAATGATGAACTATGGAGATAAATTTATGGGTTTTGTATGACTACAAGGACTATATTTGGAGATCTCGTATTCCAACCTCATCTTAGACCCTTAAATGAGGACACAAGCAACATCTACTGCCAAGTTAAAGGCCACACTCTGTTCTTCAAGAAGTTGGACAATGGGTTGTTTGTTTTTGAAGGAAACTAATTTCAAAATTCTAAACTCGAACTATCGAGTAACATCAAATTGCATACAAAAAAGGGCCATAAATACTTTGTATCACTGATTGAAAAGTACATCATGCAATGGAATATATCTTATTTTCTACGAATTAAATGCACTTATTGCATCGTCATGAGAGAGATCGAGTGGAAATAATTTTCTTCACAATAAGAGAGCCTTTTCATTCTTCTTATTTTCCTTTAGGATACACAATCCTATACTTCTACACACTAAGAAAAAAAAATGTCTTTTCCCTTTTTAAGAAGTAACCCTCAAAATAACGCATTGGCGGTTATTTTCTTTAAATTGTGGGCTATGGGCTCTTTTGAGTTATGGGCTAGGTTAGCCCAACATGGGCAGCCTAATAACAAATAAAACTCATTATCTCCCACTCAGCCATGATGGGCTAAATATAATCCTCTCTTCTCTGCAATATTCATACTAGTAAATAATTCGTGCAACCAGCATACTATGAGTAGACATTGCCTTTTTCCATTAGCTTGCCACTCAAGTAATACTAAGGATCAATATACCTATATTAGACAAACAATCAGTGGTATTAGACAAAAACTATTAGTGGTACAATAAACCAAAAATGAACTTACCCGAAATTTCCCATTATGCACACGGATACATGTGTATTCATACCAAAAGTGAACTTGGCAAGTCCAAAGTTTGTGACCTGAAATCAAAATGTTTGCTTCCATAACAATAACTTGAATTCAATAAACAACTTATTGATATTATCATGTCTTCGCACCTTAGCGTCAAAATCAAAGTCCAAAAGGATATTGGAGGACTTGATGTCGCGATTAATAACAATAGGATTACCAGAAAGGTCAAATCAATAAAAATGAAACCCGAAAATTATTATAGTAATGATAAAGTTTTTTTTTTTTTTGAAAAAAATACTCACACTCTTCATGTAAGTAAGCCAAACCTTGTGCGAAACCTAAAGCCACCTTCATCCTCTTAGGCCAAGGCATAATAAGGCGATCAATACTTGCAATAACATTTGGGGTAGTTATAATCAATCGGATTTTGAGCTTTGAAATAACTAAGGATACATGATAGATACTAACTGTGCAAATGAGAGTCTAATGTGTTGTTTGGGATGAATTCATAAATTATGATTCTGAGAGTGTTAGAAATGCAATATCCAACCAAAAAGATGAGGCGAGGGTGGTGGATATGGTCAATGATATTGACTTCTGCTCAAAACACCCTCTTCCCTTGCTGACTTCTAGCTTTTAGTTGCTTGATAGCAACTAATTCCTTGCTTGGGAGTACTCTCTTATAAATGAGCCCAAAATCGCCTTCATTGAGTAGACCCGAATCTAAAAAATCATCCGTTGTCACTTTCAGCTCCTCGTACATAAAGGTCTTAGAGGTCATACGTTGGGACCCCATTTTACCAACTTAATGATAATGAAAAGCATAGTTAGAAGAATTGATGTTAGAGATCTTAATATTATGAACATGTAACTGTTGTGATTCAAATGTAGAGCAAATTTTGATTGAGGATTAAAATCACATACGATGAAAAGGACAAGCTTGAGGACAATTGATGTTGATTCCTCAATCAAAATTTGCTCTGCATTTGGATCACAATAGTAACATGTTCATGATACCAAGATTTGTAACATCAATTCTTCCAACTATGTTTTGTCATTATTATTAAGCTAGTAGAATCGAGTCCTAATGTCTGACCTCTTCTATCTCCAGGCATAGCCTTTGGTGTCCCGCATAAGAACTTTACGTACAAAGAGCTGAAAAATGGCAACGGATGATTTCTCTAATTCTAATCTACTTGGCAAAGGCAGTTTCAGCCTCGTTCATAACGAAGTACTCTCGAGTAGAGAATTAGTTGCTATCAAGCAACTAAAAGCTAAAAGTCAACAATGTGAGAGGGAGATTCTAGCGGAGGTCAATATCATCAGCTGTATCCACCATCGTCACCTTCTCTTTGGTTGGATACTGCATTTTTGACACTCTCAGAATTCTAGTATATGAGTTCATCTCAAACATCACACTGGACTTTCATTTGCACGGTCAGTATTTATCCTGTATGCTTAGTTATTTCAGAGCTCAAAATCCGATTGATTCTAACTGCCCCATATGTCATTGCAAGTACTAATTGCCCATTCAAACCTTGGCCTAAGAGGATGAAGGTGGCTTTAGGTTTCGCACGAGGCTTGGCTTACTCACACGAAGAGTGTGAGTATTTTTTTCCAAAAAAAAAAAAGAACTTATCATTACCATAATATTTTTCAGGTTTCATTTTTGTTGATTTGACCTTTCAAACAATCCTAGAGTTATTCATCGCGACATAAAGTCCTCCAATATTCTTTTGGACTTCGATTTTGACGCTAAGGTACGATGACATGATAATATCAATCGGTTTTATTGAATTCAAGTAATTGTTATGAAAGCTAACATTTTTATTTCAGGTCACAGACTTTGGACTGGCCAAGTTTACTTTGGGTATAGATACGCATGATTCCACGCACATAATGGAGACTTTCTAGTAAGTTCATTTTCGGTTTGTCATACCACTGATGGTTTTTGTCTAGTATCACTAATGGTTTGTCAAATGTAGATACATGGATCCTTGGTATTACTCAAGTGACAAGCTAATGGAAAAGGTCGATGTCTACTCATTCAACGTAGTCTTGGCGGAGCTACTCATGGGAAGAAAAGCATCGGATGCTGATCAGCCCGAGGACCAACAATCTTTGGTGGAGTGGGTAAGATGTAAATGAGTTTTCGATTTAACTTATATGAGTTTAGAATTTCAATGACAATATGATATATATAGTCGATCACCTAATAGGTCAATCTTTAACTTTCTATACATGTATAAAAATTGTAGGTGATCGTCTAATCATTTATCCTTCCTAGTGATGTACAAGGAACAACATTATGTTAAGGATAAGGAACAACAAGTCAATCCCTTGTTGTCTATAATCCAAATTGATAATCCTGAGTTTGGATTCTTGAAGATAATATGCACAGAAAAATATGTAATTCTCTGTTCTTGTTTAAACCCATTTCAAAAACCCTAGAAAAGTTGAGATAGATAATATTCAGGATCTCTACCCATTTATTTTAGCCGACTCAATTTTGGGGTCACAACATGATTTACGCCGTGTTGTGTGATAATTAAATCTAATTTATGAATGCGACACCTTCTTAATATTGAGTGATAGGAAACAAATGAAACATTTTCAACCATAATATAGCCAGCCAAAGAATGGTTTTCGAAAAGAGTGAACTTTCACCTTTCCCTATCTCATTAAGTGGATTGGTTTGCAATCCCATTACTAGTCCAACTAGTTGAACCAACCAATTTGATCCGATTTTAAAAATAGATACCTTCGATCTAACTAACGTACTTCTAAGCATACAATCCGATGTAAAGGGGAGATCCACATGATTTAAATATAATTTCACATGGTTTCATTACTAATAATCAATCTTTCTATTGCTAACAGATGTCAATAGCCTCAAACTCTTTCACGCATAAAGTAATGTCAAGAAAATAACATAATACTATTTATAGAGTCTAGCACATATCTCGTTGGGATATGGTTCTTAGCACAATGTTCCCCTAGTAGGATCCACTTTCTTTGGTCTTGTGATCAATAGGGTTGCTCAAATTGCAGACCAATCACTTTCTTATAAATAGCAAATTCTATGTTTTGCTCATAATAATGTAAAGTAGAAAAAAAGCATTCAATCTTTCTTAGCTTTTTTATGTTTCTTTATGCAGCTAATAGTAACTTTCCCTCCTTGTTTAGGATGGAGTTCTCACCAATCAACAAGAAACCATGGATGCATTAGTGAGGGTCTCAATTCTGATAGTTTGAGTTGGAGGTGCAGAATTTACACAAATGGATTGTTTTCTGTCATTTAAGTTAGACTTTCTATTGTGTTAACATCGAAATAGTATCTAATAGTGAGGATGTAGAGAACCTAACAATCTCATTTTTTTGTCCTATTAGAAAGTTGATGGTAACCATAAAATTAGATTAAAAAGCTCTACACATCATGTAGCCACTAGAGACATTATACAATCTGTTCCAATGTGAGAAGTTCATCGTAAGTTGATTTTCTCATGATTTTTCTGTTCGAATGAATCCATTCATTTAATTAATTGAGATAGATGCTCATGTTAGGCATACAATCGGTAAATCAAGTTGAGAGAAGTTGTAAACCTAGCATTCATGGTATAGTTGGAGGATGTTAGTGTTGGACTTGATCTTGCATTTATAGTTTCCTTTTGCATAAGCTTATTCATTTGTTTACCCAGTTTGACTTTATCTTATATCCCCATATAATCTTAAAGCCTATTAATAGACAACATTTTGTTTCAACTGATTAAATTGGGATTAGAGAGGCAATATCATATCTGAAAACTTTATTTGGTTGCTTCTTTGTTTTAACCCCCTGCCCCTCCTCCTCCTAGGATTTTTTTGGTGATTTTAGGAAAAGTTTTGCAATCCGCTAGAGATATACAATCACGCATTTATACCCTTCTTAAGCAGTTCCTGGCGAAGTGCAATTTGTACCCAAGTTGCTTGAACACCACAAAGATAGATAAAGAAAGGCTTATGTTCATGCTCAATTTGTGTACAACTGCTATTGAAGGGTTAAAATTCTATAAAGAGCTCTCCTATAGAAAGCTAAAACTAGGAAGGGTAGAAGTGGTCTAGATTGCTTTTATGTTGTTTATGTAAATTGCTATTCATATCGCAAGAATGTGAATTATTATTGACAATTCGTTGAATACAAGTATAGCATCCTAGTTGCTCCTAAGAAAGAAAATATGGAACTTCCATTCTTCGTGCATTTAATGTTACCCTAAGATTGAGTCATAGCTAAGGAAATTGCATTCTTGTTACAACATTTTTATGATATTTTTACTCTCTTCTTTGGAGTTAGATATCCCATGGAGAATTTATATCTCTATTGAGTATGGCTAATCCGGTTTCGTTTGATAAAGGAGAGAGATAGTGAGGATATAGCTATTAATTCTATGCCTATGGCAATGCAAAAGAAGTTTGGTAAATATTAGAAGGGTTATAGTGTTGTCTTGCTACGCTTGTTAGAGCTTTGCTATTTGAAGTTGGACATAGATGATCATGTGAAATTTGTACGGATTATTCAAGAAAGTCTCTATATGCTTTTGATGAACATGTGACCTCTATGTCGAGAGATTATCGCTTTACATCTTCAACCAATCGAGGTAACATTTTAATTGAGGACATTTTTGAGAACATTGGGGACAATCTTTATGAGTATAATGCGTTCGAAAGTAAACACTATGGCTTGCAATCTACAATGTCACAATTGGATTTGTATTTGAAGGAAAATATGCTTGATATTTTTTAAAAAAAAAACTTATCGTAATGTTCTTGATTATTTGAAAGCTAATTCACATCGGTATCTTGAGTTGTCTTCTCACTTCTGTTGCTTGTAAGTCAGCCTTTAGCATTGAAGGGCACATTTTAAATAAATATCATAGTTCTCTTTCCTGTGAAATTGTGCACTAGAGATTGGTTATTTGGAGTTCCGCATGAGGAAGATTTAGAAGACAAGACCCTCATTTATAGGTTTTTACGTTCTTTGTTTTATTTACTAATTTTTATATTTTTTAATTTGATGTGAAGTTTTTATTGAGCTTAAAGTGGGTTAAAAGGGTAAGTAAGGGTTTTTCTAAGTTAGGTTAAATATTAATATGTTCTAATAATATGAGTCGGATGTGTGTTGAGTTGGATTAGGTATAGGTTTTCAAATTTACATCATATGGAAATGTGCCAAAAACGGGTTAAATAGATCAATATGAGTCGAATCATTTTCATCTTAATCCAAATTTGACCCAACACTAACGACCCTAGAAAAGGGGTATAGATCTTCAATTTCTCCACCGCTAGTAGTGTCAATGGCAAGAATATGCACTCTTCTTAGCGCAAAGACTTCCAAACCCCATCCTAAAAAGACCAAATTTCAATCATTATTCCACTCACAGCACTCCCAATTTGCATCATTCCATCTTCAGTAATATAACTGGCTTCCCAAACCAATGCATCAAAAAAGAACAGCTCCAGCTTTGTCCAGCACATTTTATCCTTAAACAACTTTTGGCACAAAGGCGTCCTTTATATCACCCTATCTCTGGCTAGTGGGAGAGATGGTCCTTAGCCACCGCGAAACGCCTTACTCATGTATCGACTTTCCTTGAAACTAATGCCATGGATGGGGCTAAGGCAACCGTATCTAATTTTATAACTAAAATTCCCAAGGGATGGTAAAAAACAGTAATGATGGATTTCTGTTTCCCATCAAACTTCCATCCCTCCTCCTTTAAGTTACATTATGCAATTAGGCTAATCAGCCTTTGGAAACAAACAACGCAACTAGTGAGCCATAAGGATCACTTATTCAGTTTTGCCTTCATTCTGATCAATTCTGTTTCCTTTTTTTGCAATATTAACCGATATCTAATGTGTTATAAATATGGATGTAATTTCCTTCCTTTTAATATAACTTCATGTTTTTCTTTTGCTTCTCCAGTAAAAAGCCCTAAGTCTCGGTAGTGATCAAAAAATTGCATCCGTAGTTTATATGAAACTAGTGAAAGATGTTTGCAAATGAAAGCCATCTTATGATAGAAATTTAATTGCACTAATTATTCTTACCAGTTGTCCATCATTCTGAATATTGACCGACCTCAAGCCCCTCATCTTGCTTCGGACAGTGGAGGGAGAGGATTTATCAATAGGTCTCTACTGCATCGCAAACCAACAAGCTCCATTTTTCAATGAGCATCCTGGCAGTGAATTTTTAAAAAAGAAAAATCTCAAATTTAAAATTCAAACCAAAACCAACACAAGGAGAAAGAAAAATAGGAGAGTAATGTATCCCAAGTTTTCAACAAAACCAACAAAAAGAGGTAGTATCTTTTCTGAGTTACCCTCTTTTCAACATTTGCACGTCCGATCCCTTCTTCGGAAAACCTGATGGTTTTCTTTACTGTTCTTTTGTTCCCTTGCCAGATGATCTCTGCAGGCCCTTCTTCTTCCACGTATTCCCAATCATCACCATCGTCCCGGTTATGCTCCTTGTCGTCAACCTGTCAATCGACCATTTAAAAAGAAATGTCAATATTTTCTGTGCAGAAGCTATTCGACTATGCATTCCAATATTATCTATGCAGAAGCTATTCGACTGCTCCCGAAGCATGCGTGAGATTTTGGATCGACATCAGGCAAAGGAAGGAAACAAGGAGCTTCACCACCGCGTCGTTCCATTCAAAGGCGCACTACCACCTCCGATCGCCTCCCTCTCTCTCTCTATCATCAGCAAGCTCGAGAGACAATGGCGAGTCGATACTGGGTGGTGTCACTTCCGGTGCCGGCCTCCATGTCCACCACTTCTCTGTGGAACCGCCTCCAGGATCAGATCTCTACCGGGTATATCCTTCTTCTTCTTTCTTCGAGATCCAACTCCGAAGCTGATGATCCCGCCCGACTCCACAATTCAATATACCCAATCTCCACGTGGGAACCCTAGACTCCCTCCTCGCTCTCAGCCACGATCTCCTAAAGGCGGTTCCTCTTTTTCGTCTTTACGTGGCTCCTCGCAAGGTTCCTCAGGCTCCTGACGTGGGTGTCGCCCATTTCAGGTACGTGAGGACGTGAGCCACGGCGTTGCGAGGTGGTTACCGAAGAGAAAGGGATTCGAGAAAGATTTGAGGACATGAAGACGTGAATCTCATTTCAAGTACCGTTTTCTTTTCTGCGTGTTGCTTTTCCTATTTTTTTTGTTTTTTAAAATATATAAAAGTTTTAGGTTTATAAATTATGACTAACTGCAAAATTTGAAAAATATATGCTAGAAGTAAAAGGGCTACGGACCAACCCGAGCATTTGGAGAAAAAAAAAAAAAAAAAAGGGAAATTACGGTCAGAATGAACGTTAAATTATATTTCGAATTTGAGCTCACATACCAAATCAGATTTGAATTGGATAATGTAAATTAGGATTATTAACTGAATCCTCTTTTAAAATTGTTATCGTGGCATTATCCATTGATGGACGTGTAAAATTGTTGATCTTTGAAATGGCACACATATAACAGGCTTTCTTCGGCAAAAATTGTGAGCCACTATAAATTTTTTTGCGCCATGAGTTTACACCAAATCGAGTTATTAATTTGGATTTTTTTTTTTTTTTTGGTTAGGGCTTAAATTTTTAGGAGTGAAAAATATTCAAGCATGTGAGCAATTATAACTCTAATTCTCCAATTATTAATGGATTATTCCTTTATTATTCTTCATTTATTTTTAGATTCTCTTGCATTGACTTCTTTGCAAGATCATGTCGTTTTCACGTTAGTATTTCAACAATGAGAAATTATGTAGCAATCTTAGTTGGCGCTTGCAATTATTTTCCATATTAATTTTGTAGTAAACTAATTTAAAATATTAATTAAGAACGGAAAACGTTTAATTTCTTTAAAAGTTCTAGTTTAGAAACTATAATGGGGAGTTACGCCTGACTTAACAATTATGATAGACTTTCTAGTCTAACAAATAGCTTTATTATAGAGTTACTTCTAGATTTCGCGGACTGGTACGAGGAATAAGGACTAGCACGTAATGAATATTTTTGCCCTTTAGCCGTGAAGCATGGATGGATTCCTAATGAATGTCTCTGTAGAGTGCTGGAGGAAGGATCGATTTGTCAAGAAAATAGGTAATGAATCTCTACAAAGCTTTTAAGAATTAGAGGTGAATAATATAGAAAATATTCGACTGCTTATAAGGGCCATGTCACTAACTAACACGGTGTGTATTTTTTAGTAAATTTATTAAAAAATTAATACATATCACGTCTATCCTCTTTTCTATATCTCTTCCTCCTTCATCCAGCCACCGCCCTGCCCCAAGCTCCGCACTTCTCTTGGCAATCTTCACCAGCAAATCATCGATCACGCGTCTAGGCCAACCACCATCTCCATCGTTTCGTCATCAAGGCCATCCATGCACGCCCTATGCATGCCTCGTGCACGTGCTGTTTACATTCCAAATACATTTTCTAGAAGACTTCCAGCAAAAGATTAATGAGAATTTTCCGCTCAGAATTTTGGGCTAGAAGACTTCTAGCACGTGTTGTGTCCCCTTTTATTAAAAAAAAAAATTAAAAATTTAAAAAAAAGATGGAAAGATGGCTTGAAATAGAAACCTTGATTAAGCTGTTAACTTTTAGTGCTAAATTTAGCTTAGTTTCAAAGCATACGTATAAATAAGAGATATTAGTGAGTACTTTTAATATAATTTAGTTTTAGTAAATTGATCTTTTGGATAAGAAATTTGATTCACTTTGAATTTAGCTTATAATTTGTCCGACACTTTATTAATTTTGCTTTATTAAATTTTGCTTTCTTGCACTTTACGTTTTTTTTTTAGCCATTCTTACACTTTCTTTTATGGTAGTGATTGTGATTATTTGTTTTTCTTTGATTACGCACTCATGCATGGACATCGTTTGAGGCATAGGAAAACTAACATAGTTAAAGATAGCCTAAATATATTAGATAAATAAATAAATCAAGTTAGGGTATTGGACTAGCACTATTTAGGCAATTAGCATAATCAAGTCCTGTTTTTAGATCTTTGATTGCATAGGAAGTGGGATACTCTCTCGTATCTCATTTGGCTCTTAGTTGGCCCTAATATGCTAGTAATAGCTCCTTCACACAAAAATATTTTAGGATTAATTGAATTTCGTATGTACACTCTAACATTGTGCAAGATAAGGTTTGGAGAACCCAATCCATGTGGGAACCGTTGGTCCAGCTTTGTCATCATCTCTAAACCCACTCTCTGTTTTTATGAATTTCATAAACCTAAACTAAAACCTAGAGGAAAAAAAACATGAACTTCCCTAAACCATATGTGTACGAATTAAATGAATATAAACTAAATCTGATACTAGATCAAACAATCTAATCAAGACCTATTTTTCTAACTATTTTTCCATTTTTTTTATCCTTTTATTTCTTATTTTTTATTTGTTATTATTTCTCCTTCAATGCCTAGATGCTGTCGATATGATCAAATTATAATTTCTCCTTATTTCTGTTTTTGCTATTTTGTTATTTTATTTTATTTATTATGATAAAAGGGGACACGGGCTAGGCCCTTGGGCCCCGTCCACGGGTGTGGTCAAACATGGAACTCACAAGGACGCAGGTAAGGCTTTTGGGCCTAATCCACGTGTGGAATAAGATGTGAACTTAACAAGCCCAAGAAACAAATATAAATGGGCTCAAGCCTACTCTAAGCCCATTTTCTATTATCTTTACTGAACACATCTTTATCAGTTTCCCTCGCTTTTATTATTCATTTTACATATTTTTCTTAATTTCATTTCTTTCCTTTGGACGCCTTGTGTTTGTCTTCCTCAACGTTTCATTGTTCCTAGAATCTAACATATCAAATTCATTTATAAATTCTAAGCAAAAGCTAGAAAAATTAACATTCAGCTAACCACCGGCTTCCTTTGAAAATACGAGATTAAGTGCCTCTTATCCAGCCACCATCCATCTTCAACCTCCACAAGACAACCATCTTCGTTCACTAGCCTTTCCAACAATGATGCCTCAATATTGCAGAAGATAGGTAGGATGCAAAGAACTAACAAGGCAAATTCAAGTACTTAATGACATTACCAGAGATAATCACGCAGAAAATATAAGGACACAGAGCAAAAAGGAACAACAGAGATAATACATGCGGAAACACTCTCAAGGTAATAAAAAATTGGAGACAAGTTGATACAAATCTGACTTTTACATTTCATCAAACATCTTGTGTGTGGTTCGGTCATTGACTCTACAAGCAAGTTTTGAAGCAAAAATTCCTTTCAAACTATCACAACGATGATAAAGTGAACTTAAATTATCAGCTCAGTTTAATGATAGTAAATTTCCAAATCAATATCACTCAGGTCATAGTCTCTACGAATCTCTTAGTCGTGAAATAGGAGAGAAGAGAGCTTGGAAGGCGTGGCTTTGGAAAATCGAGAAATGGTGGTGGCAATAACTAAGGACGTTGGAAAGGCAATTAAAACTATCTAAAACGATGACACAAACTCTTCGACAAGAAAAATAGTGACAACTGCAACTCCAAGTCTCCAGTAGCTATATTCGGAAACAGAGAGAGAGAGAGAGAGAGAGAGAGAGAGAGGGGGGAGGGAGAAGAGAGAGAAGAGAGAGATAGAGAAAGGATCTCGATTGGTATTTTGGGCGGGATGGTTAATCTTTCAGAAGGCATTGAAAAAGAAAAACAAAGATGCAAAGTACACTCGGCTATGTTGCTTAACGTGAGTCCACAATTCGATTGTTGATTGGTCTATTGTTTACAATTAATTAACTTACTATGCAAATCTACTCTCTAAAATTTAGAAAAATCCCAATTCGAACAATTATTTATAATATTTGCTTCCACTCGATTTGAGCGGTCCAATTTGGTTAGCACCAACATACATCTTATAGTGATATTAAGAAAAAAGAAAGTGACAATTTCATCTAAAGAAGATTTACTAAGGATCTGAATTTTTGTAATAAGGCCTCCACCTCCTCCTCTTCCTCCTCATTTTATTTTATTGTACACTAAACCCTGCCAAAGATCGCCACAAATTGGGATGAAGCAATGCTTCTTTTTGGAAAGGAGTATGTATAGTCCGTTTTCTTTCTTGCTCATTTGCACTTGCTCGCTGGAAGAAAATGATATATTAAGTAATCCTAGGATTGAAACATTGACATTGTTTAATTGAATGACTGAAAATAATAGCTCTGACTGCAATTACGAAGCCCAAATCAACTGCCAATAAATTAACGTTTCATTTTTTGGTTAATCTTTTGGATAATCATCTAGGCTTACGGCATAGTATTTTCTTTTTAGTTGAATTTTTTTTCTTTGTCCAAAAAATAATACAGCAAAATTGTTGCTCGTTCTTTGCCAGAGCTGAGCTGAGTAAACATGAGGCAGATTCTATATCCTAAGGTCATACATGATATGTTAATTACATGCCCAGAAAAATAAGTAACAAGAAGTTGTCTTTGGAACACTTGTCTGACCTTTTCAATCCTTTCTTATGCATGAGCCAAACATTTAAAATTTACAAAACCCAATCTTCCAACTTCAGAAATAGAATAACATTCAAATTCCAGACAAATAACGTAAGAGAAATCCATTTGCTTTTATCGATTTCTTTGGGGGTCAAAATGTAGTAGTTGGGACAACCCAAAATATGGCATATGACCCAACATCATAGGACAGTCTTTCATCTACTAGGATAATAACAGCCTATGTTAGACTACAAAAAATAAATAATAAAAAATTAAAAATCGTTGTGAGATCCATTTCTTTAAGTATTTGGCGACTCACAATAAACCGTTATTTTAACAATAGCCCAAAAATTGTTATGTTAATAAAGCCCCAAGGCAAATGGAAACGAGCTTTTCTTCTCCGACGATTGATGGGGCGTATTTGCATAGACACAAAACAATGAAATAACCAGCCAACCAATCATTTTTTGGAAACTAAGATGGGCTCTAAACGTATGAAACACTCTAAAAAAGTTGATGGACCGAACACGTAGTATGCAACACATATAAATCGATTGAGAGAGAAATATTTCAATGATTGATATACCCGTTTTCTAGTAATAGTATCTATTTGATAGGAGGACAAAAATATACGTCGTTGTGGAAACTTTTATTCTAGAAGGAGGGGACAATCAGCTCAGCTCAATCATCTTTCTTATATGTGGCTTTTTCCTTTGGTGAATCATCATTAACAATTCCCAACTAGATAGTAAGTGTAAGTCAATAGTAATATCTTTCTAAGAAAATAACTCTAGATAATTCTGCTATATTTCATTTTCTTACTTTTAATCAAAGGAAATATAAAATCGTGCTAAATATATCTTTGTACATATATTTCCACCTTCTAGCTTCAAAATATGATGACTGCATATTTTGCACGATGCGATATTTAAGACATAATCATTTTGGTTGTCTAATTTTTTTAGACTTTTCCTTGATCATGTTAGACTTTGAGGTCTGAATTGTAGATTTTTAAAAGAGAAAATACTATATACCATCCTCCCTTTTTACTTCATCGCCACTTTTCCTCCTTTATTTCTAAAAATGCCATTTTGCACTCAATATAAAACCTCGTGGATAAAGGGACCAAATTGTGCTTGTACCCAAACATTCAGTAAGCCTAATCCATTCATGAACCCCATGTTTACTTGATGGGATCATGCTCAAGCATTATATGTAATGACTTGATCTGCTCCACTTGGTTCAAAATTCCGAAAGTAGTACTCTATGCAAAGTCACAAAAACAACAAATGAATCTTCAATTGACACCTCTTTGATAACCAATTAGGGACAAGTTAATCTCTTGTGATGATAATAATGATGATCATAGAAAAAACAATTGCTATCAAATTAATTCCCGTCAAAAAGAACAATAAGGATTCATGTTATAGGTGATTTTTTTGCACCAAGCAATCTCAAAGGCATAAATGGACTATATACACTCCTGCGGGTACATCTTTTGAGTTTCAAGCCCTCAACAAGAATTATTTTTCTGCAGCTTTATCATAGTGTCGGTTTCTTGAGCCTAGAGCTTCATACAAAAATGCAACAATGTGAAATCTAGGCAAAGTCACCAACACCTGTTTAGGTCTAAGATGGCAATTCAGCAATGAAACATGGTCATTCTTAACTTTAGTGGGCAAATTTGTCATACCTTAAATCAATTTCTTACCTTGCTTTCGAGGAAGATAAGATGAGATGGAATCAAATCCTTGCATGCATCAATATACATGTGATCAATAAATTCATTATATGGCATAGACCGCATCATGTAAGATTGCATGTCAATCTCAGACATGTAATAATCTACAAGTTGCAAAAAGAGAAAGAAAATAGATGATCAAGTTGCACTATTTCTCAAGAGTTAGGTTTAATGGAAAAATGAACCGACGTAGTGCTCAAAAGCCTAACGGTAACATATGCTTGAGCATTTTCTTATACATGCATATCTTTAGAGATCATTCAAATGTCATGTGTTCATGTCGACAATTATTATAGCTCCATACTATGACTCTTGTGTTTTCAAGAAGAAAATAAAGCAAGATGAAAATATGCATTTCTCACCATGCCTAAGAAAAATAACAATTGTTTGTGGTGAAGTTACAAGTGAAAAATTGGTGGTAGTAGAAAAGGTAGCTCCCTAATAGAGAGATATATCCTAACATTTTTTATTAACGATTAGGAAACATCATGAAATACAATACGAATCAATGAGTCATGATAAAAGGTGATGATAAGATGACAATGAAGCAAACCACCATACACAAATAAAAAAATAAATTCTCACTAAGATTGCATCAAAACAATAAAGAGGGACAAATCCCTCCAGTGAGTTTAATGTTTGTGTTCTTTACCAACCATTTTGCTCCATCTATCATGAATCCTACTTAGCACATGTTGTACACTTTTTATTTTTATTTTTATGTAAGCTATCTATAAACAGAATAGGGCACAACTTAAATTTGTCCTTCTAGTCATAGCACTCACAATACCAAGGTATATTAAGACACTCAAGTGAGTGCTCTAATAGCACATGCATGGGTGACATGATTTCTAACAATTTGGAAATCCCGCATTAGTTTAGCTAACCATGACCCATGAAACGATACTTAGGAATAGAAGTTTACCTAGCAATATTTAGGGTTCTGGAAGACACCCATCTCATCCCCTTGGGAATATGTAAAGACTGTTACTTCGGCCATAGGAAGTAGTCTATGTCATTCTTAGTTAATTGATTGGATGTATCACTATGTTTTAATCTCAAAAGTTATCGAATCAAATGTTAGTAAGTGTTTAATAATATTCTTGAAAATAAAAAGAAAGAGCCAAGGCTTCGTTCACACTACCAAGACAAGTATTCTCCTTGCTCCACTGCAATATAAACAATATTAGAATCTAGCTAGAAGAACTTGTGTGTAATGGTCACTTTTGGGACAATTAAATTGTGCAATTCTTTTTACTTTTGGAAGTAATAAATATTCTCAATAGTAGCAAGTAGCTCATATTTCACCAAAATATGTGATATCCATAGATGATAAAACAATACGTTGGTAAATATGACATGCCAAATTGCCAATCCCCCCGCACACAATTGACTAGCTAAAATGGATTATGGGAAAATGCAGGCACTACCATTCGATTTTCAGACTTTCACGAGTTCACGTCTCTTCTAGTGGGGCCCACGTCAGGGGTCAAGAAGCTTCCACGTCGGCACGTTGAGTTCCTCCGTACGAAGTGGGGGGGACCGTCGGATCTTCTTTTTCTAGGAGTTGCATGATCGCAGCGGTTTCCAGCCTCCAACGTGTAAGCCGGAATGCAACCGCCATTGCACCGGGCCCCACCCCACTCCATGAGGAGGCGCCGGCTTAACTGTATTCTCCCTTCCAAGTCTGTCGATGTCGTTGTCATAAAAAATGGCAATAACTTACCTTCTCTTCTGACACGATTTTTCAGCTTCGGCTTTTTAAAATTTTTTTAATTCTTTAGTTCTTTTAGCCATATTCTTTTTAGGCTTTTGATTTAGGACATATGAACGTTACCCGAAATTCGATATTTCTTTTCCTAAAATGACTTTAACTACCATCTTTTTTGGCTCGCAACGCAAGCACCAAATGATAGGTGCAGCAATCACTAGAGAAAAACACTAGTGATGGTCCTTCCATTTTCACCCAAATCCAAATTTATCTTCAATCCTAATTGCGTATATTATGAGTTTCAACAATTTGTGGAGTTGGGTATAGTAAATGCAAATAAGATCATCTTTATTTATCGACTTGTTTTTAATTATTACATTGCATCTTTTACGATTTATATTGTTTAAGATCTTATCTACATTAGAGCATTCTAGCCGAACTCTTCTATACATATTCATTTTTGAAAGCTATTGCTAATATTCCAATGATTTCCGATATTTTATTAACTTTTTTTTAAAATAAAGTACATGTATTTGGTTCTTAGAGATCTTTTCATCTTTTGGTACGTATTGATATTTATATACTTATCTGCTTTGAAGCAATAACTTTGGGTCCCTCATTGTCAATATTCGATTGTCTTTGATCCTCTTGGGGAGGAAAAAAAATAGAGTACATTACAAACGGAGAGGGTGGAAGAGTGGAGGGAGGTGATCACTGTAGTGCGGGTATTGACGGTGATGATCGACGGAGTGCACTAGCAGCCGAGGAATGAGGAAAAAGGACGAGAAATAAAATGGAAAACAAAAAGAAAATAAAAAGGAGAAAAAAGTTGATTTCACTAACTTGAAAAAATAAAAATAAAAACTCTACCAGCTCTGAAGATTGATTTTAAGGTGTGTCGCTTTCAAAAGATTGAAACAGTGAATCAAACCGGTCGAGTTTGGAAAATTTTATTCTTAGGTAAAACAGCAAATTCTAATAAAAAATAAAAGTTGTATAATCTTACTACGAAAAAATATGTTTGTCGAATGGTTATGTTGGCATTTGTTCATGTAGAAGACCATGATTTCGATTCTCTATAAGGGCAAAAAATATATATTTCTTTTGAAAAGGCTTAAGAACCGGTTCAATTTGGGAACGGGATTAGTTGAAATGATTTCAGTGTTGGAACTAGTAACTAAATGGTCCTAGGCCAGTTCTAGGTTCACAAAACCAAGAATCGAACGTGTTCTTCTTAAAATCGACCTTAAACCGATTGGTCTAGATCGACTGAATCCAGTTCTTGTACTAGACTTGGTGCTCACCCCTACCATCAGCATAACATTTTTTTTCCTCAGCCAACACTCACCTCACAATCCATGTAAAAAGAAAAAAAAAAGGGCATGTGACATGATGCTGCACTTAACATCTAAGAACACACCGAGCCATTTTCTTAAAGTTTCAAACAAAATGGAGGATGATATTGAACAATGAGAGAATTTCCAGTGATTAGAGATTGTTATTAACCAAAAAAAAAGTTTCTTATGTTCGACATATATTACTTCATTTAGATGGATATGCTAGATGATATCACCTTTCTCTCTTGCTCAACTTCTGTGATTGATGGGGAATATTTACATAGACACAAAACAATGGAATATCCAGCCAACCAATCATTTTTTGAAAACTAAGATGGGCTCCAAACGTACAAAACTCTCTAAAAACTAGATGGACCGAACACATAGTATGCAACACATATAAATTGATTAAGAGAGATATTTCAATGATTGATGTACCGTTTTCTAGTTATAATAATTCTACAATATTTCATTTCTTACTTTTAATCAAAGGAAATACAAAGTCACGCTAAATATATCTTTATACATATATATGCACCTTCTAGCTACAAAAAAATAAGAATTGTATATTTTGCACGATATGATATTTAAAGGCATAATTGTTCTGGTTTTCTAATTGTTTTGGACATTTTACTTTGATCGTTTTAAACTTCAAGGCCCCAACTATAGGTTTTTAATCGAGAAAACACTATATATAATCCTCCCCTTTTTAGTTCATCGCTACTTTCCCTCCTTCAGTTCTAAAAATGGCACTATGTATCAGAGATAAAACCTTGTGGATAAAGTGACTAAATTGCCCTCCAAGCACGTCCTAACTCTCAAAACCAACCACACTTGATACCCAAATTTCACTAGGCCTAATCCATTCACGAACCCTGTGTTTACCGAATGGGTTCATGCTTAAGCACTACATGTGAGGACTTGATCGGCCTCACTTGGATCAGACTTTCAAAAGTAGCACTCTTGAGTAACCAAACAAGATTGTGGTCATTTTAGGAGCATGTGTGTATTTATGAATCATTCAATATAACCTCATGTATTTGAAGTGCAATATAGAGATATTGCATGTCCTGAGAAAGAATTTAGTTAGGCCAATCTTCCAACAGCATCTGCACATGGAAATGGACTCAACCTCCTAAACATTTTGAAGCCAGAACTAAAATGATTATCACGAGGCATATGTGCAAATAGCTTGTGTAGAAGAAGCCCCCACAAACCATTTTGAGACACCTGCGACTGGAATTGGAGCTTTTGCATATGTGCAAAGGAAATAGCTTTTGCTTCATTTCCATTTGCGGATCAAACAGAGACTCACATCAAGATTCCATACTCAGTAGAAAAATAAGCTTACTGTGAAAATTCCATCTTCTTCTCTAGACATATGAATTTTGATTTGCCATATGGGTTTTTCCCATATTGTGTTAGGATTTTTGCAGTTAAATAACCGATTAAAAGTTAAATTACAATTAAAAGTTATCCATGTTAGCACCATTCGTATTGTTGGATAAATTCTCTTCAGATATTTTGAAGTCGACAAAACATTTCCATCAGTCTAGTCTGAAGACTTGCAGACTCTACTGGCAAAGTCTTAAGACCAAAGTCTGACGATATCAAGACTCAAGTTTCAAAGTCTACTCTCATGGATAGTTTCCAGGACCGACAAGTTAAAACTTCTACTCGATTTTATCTAATATGGTTTTGACTCCAACGGCTAAGGAATATCTCTCTACTGGAATCAGCACTACAAGATCTTATATTCGTATTCGAATAAATCTAGATTCTCTAAGATTCGCAACTTATATTTGGAAGGTTTTACTTATGGAAACCAAGATCCTGATTGTATGGGCAAGCAGGATTGATGGGCTATCAACACTTACCTTAAAGAGCTCGAGATCTCTCTAAATTGATTATGTCCAACGGGTTGATTGGAAGAACTTCTTTGGAAGGTGCCAACGGTAATGAAGGCATGAATAAGTATTTAAGAGAGACGCTCAAGTTGTTGAAGGGTGCCGGATAGAAGAATTCCAAAATCTGAATCTCCTTGTTATTTTGTGATCCTATTCTTCGAGCTATACCTATAATCAAAAGAGAGACTAAAGTGTGGTGAGGCCTTGAGGAAGTGTAGTAGAGTCTCTACACTGTGGAATCAAGGGCGTGAGATTGTAAACTCTTTTTTTGATTCTTAGTGAAATCCAGCCAGAAGGGATGTTCGTGCGGGAGAGTGGACGTAGGCTTGGTCTAAGCCGAACCACTATAAATGTGGAGTCTTGATTCTCTATCCCTAATCCTTTTACTTTTCATTACTTTCATTTGCAGCGATTATTGTTTTTAATTCCTTAATCTCTCATCAAAGAAATTGCTTATACATTCGGTTAAATTTATAAAATAGTCTTAGTCACCTATTCACCCCCCTCTAGGTTCTCGTACTAGTTCTAACAATTGGTATCATAGCTTGTATACTCGTTTATAAGAAGTGTTTTTACTTCTGAGTAAAAGATCTATGGCTAGTATGTTACCTACAAGGTTGGTTGAAGGTCAAAGCAACACTAGACCTCCATACTTTGATGGAAAAGACCACAGCATATGGAAAAACAAGATGAAAGCATTCCTAAGATCGAAAGATCCTTTGGAGTGGGAAGTGGTAGATAAGGGAATCATTCCTGTTGCTGCATCAGAATCAAAGAGAGGAAAAGAAGTTGTTGTTCCTATCGAGATGACTCAAGAAGAAATAACCAAGAGACAGACTCTTGACGCTAAAGCCATTTATTCTTTATATTGTGCTTTATCCCCTACTGAGTATAACAGAATATCTTCTTGTGATACAATGAAAGAAGTCAGGATAGGCTTCACATTACCTATGAAGGGACCGATCGAGTGAAAGAAACAAGGATCAATATTTTTTAGGACAATATGAAGTCTTTAAGATGAGATCAGGAGAATCAATAACTGACATGTTTAGTCGTTTTACTGAAATTGTGAATGGTCTTTAATATCAGGGACATCCAATCTCAGGACATATGAAGGTCAACAAACTTCTACGTGGACTCTCTAAAGACTGGAATTACATAAAAACCTCAATAAGAGAGACACAGAGGATTGCTCCACTCTCTGTAAATAAACTGGTTGGAACTCTTAAGTCTTACGAAATAGAGCACACCAACGAAGAAGAAGATTCAAAAGGTAAGAAATCTATTGCCTTAAAGTCTAATGATTATTCTGATGTTACAGACTCTGAAGAAGATCTAGATGATGAAGAACTGGCACTCATGATAAAGAGATTCAGAAAGCTGAACAGAAAGGGAAGAAAATTCAATTGGAAGAAACAAAGCTCACAAATGTTTCAAAACAAATCAACAAAGGAAGATGATTCTAACAAAGAAGTGACTTGCTTTGAATGCAAGAAAAATGGACACATCAGACCCAACTGTCCTCTGTTAAAGAAAAGAAAAGGAAAGACCGAGAAATACGGAAGGCACTCAAAGCGAGACTTGGAGTGATACGAATGTGAAGAAAGTGATGATGATTATGCCAATATCTGTTTGATGGCAAAATATGATTCGGACTCGGACCTTGATACGGATACGACTCGACGGTGAGCTTGAGGTTAGTAATCTAAAAATTCATGTCAAAGTTTCTAAATATATTGATGAACTTTGTCTTAGTCTAAAAACCTCTCTTAAGAGGATCTCCGAATTAAAAAGGAGAATTCTACATTGAAGCAACAGAAAAACTTTGGAAAGAAAAGTTTGAAAAGTTGGAAAAGAACTTTACTATCTTGAAAGAAAACTCGGACTCTATTTTCCAAAGAAAATAATCTTTTGAAAAATGATATTTCTAATATATCAAAAATATTTTCAAATGGTTCTGAAAAATTGGATAAGATTCTTTCAATACAAAGACCCTACTTCAATAAGTTAGGTTTTGGTATGACTTCTGAAACTATTCCACTAATTGATTTCCCAAAGGTAAAGGAAAGAATCAAACAAAGACCAACCAGAATTGTTTATAAAAATCATTTCCAAAAGTCTTTGTAAAACCCGTTGGCGAAAAAGCTTTGAAATGTTCCAAGTGTCAAAGCTCGAAACATTTTGAGAAAGAATGTCATTTGGTTTGGAGACCTGTTAAAAGGAATTGGGCAAAGACTATTTATTGCTCTAACTCTTCTAGACCCAAAATGATGTGGGTACCAAAGAAAGCTTGAATTCTTTTTAATTGCAGGTCACTATCAAAAGGAAGATTAAATGGTATCTAGATAGTGGCTGCTCAAGACATATGACAGGAGACTCAAGTTGCTTCATAAAACTTGTCTAGATAGATGTAGGAAAAGTTTCTTTTGGTGGTAACAACAAAGGAAGAATTACTGGTCGTGGAACAGTAAAGATTGGAAGTCTGTTAATCAAGAATGTCTCCTTAGTGGAAGGATTAAATTACAAATTGCTTATCATAAGCCAATTGTGTGATATTGCATTCAAGATCAATTTCTAGGAAGGAACATGCTTAGGAATCAGTAAAGACTTTACTCAATCTTTTACTGGATGAAGACATGGAAATATCTATCTTCTGAATGTGAATCATGAAAGATCACAGTGCTTAATATCAGTACAAGATGAAGCTAATCTATGGCATAGAAAGCTAGGCCATACCAACATGAAGCAAATCACCAAGATCTCTTCCAAGAAACTTGTTCGAGGATTGCCCATTCTCAATTACTTAAAGTCTGATCCATGCATACCATGCGTACTGGGTAAACAGGTTAAAAACTCTTACAAACCAATAAATAAAGTTTCCACTAATCGTGTACTGCAGCTTCTGCATATGGACTTATTTGGACCTACTAGAACGCAAAGCATTGGTGGAAAAAGATTATGCCTAGTAATAGTGGATGAATATTCACAATTTACTTGGGTCTACTTTCTTGCAAGTAAGTCTGAGACTTTCTCTCACTTTTCAAAGTTTGCTAAGAAGGTGCAGAATGAGAAATGTCACACTATTTCAAGCATTCGTACAGACCATGAAGGTGAGTTTGAAAATCAAGACTTTACTAAATTCTGTGATGAATCTGGTTTTCAGCATAAATTCTCATCTACATACACACCAGAACAGAATGGGGTTGTGGAAAGGAAGAATAGATCTTTACAAGAAATGGCAAGAACTCTTTTAATTGAAAGTAATATTTCTTCAAGGTTTTGGGCTGAAACTGTTTCAACTGCTTGCTATATTATTAACAGAGTATTCTTAAGGCTAATTCTTGAGAAAACTCCTTATGAAACTTTTAAAGAAAAGAAACCAATTGTTTCTTATTTTCAAGTATTTGGTTATAAATGTTTTATTATGAAGAATGCAAATGATCGAGTTGGTAAGTTTGAAGAAAAATCAGATGAATGATTCTTTCTTGGTTACTCAACTGCAAGCAAAGCCTATAGAGTATTCAACAAGAAGACTCAGACTATGGAAGAATCAATGAACGTCAAATTTCAAGACTCTCCACAAAATCAGCCAATTCGAGGCGAAGAATCGAAGAATCGTAATTCCGACTCTGCTAGATCTATCTCCCATGAAACAGTTCAAAATTCAGAAGCAGTACAACAAGTTACTGATGAAGAATCAACTCAAGAAAAAGATCAACAATCTATCAAACTGTCTAGTAACTGGAAGCACAAGTCTAGTCATCCCGAAGAACTCATTATTGGAAACGTTAATGAGGGAATTCGAACAAGATCCAAAAGGCGAGAAGAGTCTAGCGTTGTTGCACTTATTTCTGAAATAGAACCCAAAAACATTGAAGAAGCCTTAGCTGATGAAAGATGGATTGAAGCAATGCAAGAAGAGCTCAGACAATTCAGAATTAACGACGTTTGGGAATTGACTCCTAAACCAAAAGGTAAATCTGTTATTGGAGCTAAATGGGTTTTCAGGAACAAAGTCAATGAAAAAGGCAAAGTGACAAGAAATAAAGCAAGACTCGTGGCCAAAGAATACACGCAAGAAGAAGGGATAAATTATGATGAGACCTACGCTCCAGTAGCAAGGTTAGAAGCAATCAGATTATTACTTGCTTTTGCATGTTATAAGAATTTCATGTTATTTCAAATGGACGTCAAAAGCGCATTCCTGAATGGATTTATTCAAGAAGAAGTCTATGTGGAACAACCTCCTGGATTTGAAGACTCAAAGAAACCAGACTTAGTGTTCAGACTGAAGAAAGCTTTGTATGGATTAAAATAAGCTCCTCGAGCTTGGTATGAAAGGCTAAGTAACTTTTTAATTCAAAGTGGTTTCTCTAAAGGAAAGGTAGATACTACCTTGTTTATTAAAAAGGAAGGCAAAAGCTTTCTACTTGTTCAGATTTATGTTGATGATATTATATTCGGATCATCTAATGAGACTTTGTGCAAGAAATTTTCTAAGTCTATGCAGGATGAATTCGAGATGAGCATGATGGGTGAACTATCCTTCTTCCTTGGTCTACAAGTGAAACAACTGAAAGAATAAATCTTTATTTATCAAGAAAAATATGCAAAAGAACTTGTTAAAAAGTTCGGTTTGGAGAATTGCAAAAAGACTGACATACTTTTGTCTAGTTCTTTGAAGATAGACAAAGATAAAGCAGGGAAGAAAGTCGACCAAAAATTATACAGGAGCATCATTGGTTCACTTCTTTATCTTACTGCATCTAGACGACATATTATTTAGCGGAGTTTGGGACACTTGGAGTGCCATAACTTGGCACGAAGGGACACTTAAGTGCCATAACTTCAAAATGGTACACTAAAGTGCCAATATCGGAGTAAAATGGAACACTTAAGTGCCACTCCGGCGAAAATCCGGCCAAATGGCTGACGTGGCAACTTTCCGGCGAGTTTGGTCCAAAAACGGCGTCGTTTTTTGCACGACGTGGCGGAGAAAATGCAAAAACGACGCCGTTTCGTGTCTACGTGTAAATAATAATATAAAAATTAATTAAATTAGATTTAAACTTAATTTTATTTAAAATATTCAAAAAATTAAAAAAAATAAGAAAAATTAAAAAAATTAAGAAAAAAAAAAAGGTGAGGGGAGTTCGAACGGGCGGGCGAGGGCTGAGCCCTCGCCGCCGTCGCCGGAAGGGCCGGCGACGGAGGGGGAGGGTCGGCGGGGGTCGCCGGCCCCGGCCGATCGACGGCAAGGGCTGCGAGCCCTCACCGGATCGCGGTGAGGGCCGCGACCCTCGCCCTAGATGCAGGCGAGGGCTCACGAGCCCTCGCCTCCCGATCGGCCGGCCTCGCCGGCCCCGGCCGAGGCTCGGCGACCCCGGTCGACCCTCCCCACTCCGTCGCCGGCCCTTCCCGGCGGCGGCTAGGGAGGCGGCGAGGGCACGCGAGCCCTCGCCCGGCCCCAGGCGAGGTCGCGGCCCTCGCCGTCGGTCGGCCGGGGCCGGCGATCCCGGCCGACCCTCCCCCTCCGTCGCCGGCCCTTCCCGGCGACGGCGGGGAGGCGGCGGCGGCGAGGGCTCGGCCCTCGGCCGCCCGTTCGACCTCCCCCTTTTTTTTCTTAATTTTTAAATTTCTTAATTTTTAAATTTTTTAAATTTTCTTAATTTTTTTAAATTTTTTGAATATTTTAAATAAAATTAAGTTTAAATCTAATTTAATTAATTTTTATATTATTATTTACACGAAACGGCGTTATTTTTGTATTCTCTCCGCCACGTCAGCATGCAAAACGACGCTGTTTTGGACCAAACTCGCCGGAAAGTTGCCACGTCAGCCATTTAGCTGGATTTTCGCCGGAGTGGCACTTAAGTGTTCCATTTAACTTCGAAACTGGCACTCAAGTGTACCATTTTGAAGTTATGGCACTTAAGTGTCCCTCCGTGCCAAGTTATGGCACTTGGGCTGTTCTTCTGCCTTATTTAGCATTTGCATATGTGCTAGGTTTTAATCAGATCCTAAGGAATCTCATTTAAGTGCTGCTAAACGTATCATTAAATATGTTGCAACTACTGTTAAGATTGGTCTATGGTATCCCAAAGAATGAGACTTTACTCTTCTTGGTTATTCGAGACATGCGATATTGCAGGTTGTAGAGTTGAAAGAAAAAACACTTCAGGCACTTGTCAATTACTTGGTAATAGGGCAGTAACTTGGTTTTTAAGGAAGTAAAGTACTGTAACTCTTTCAACAGCTGAAGCAGAATACGTAGCCATTGGAAGTTGTTGTTCTCAAATACTCTGGATAAAACAACAACTACGAGACTTTGGTATTGAAGACTCTTGTACAGAGATCAAATGTGACAATACCAGTGCAATCAATCTTACAAAGAATCCTATCTTACATTCAAGAGCAAAAGATATTGAGATTCGACATCATTTTATAAGAGATCATGTTCAGAACAAAGAAGTCTTGACACAATTTATTGACTCAAAGAATCAACTGGCAGACATCTTCACAAAGCCACTTGAGAAAAGTTTATTTGAGTCTATTCGTTCAAGACTTAACATTTTATCTCTTGAAGACTGTTGAAGTTCAGACTCAGAATCTAAGTCTGACAAAGTATCAGACTCAAAAATTCAGACTTAGAAAACCAATCATCACGACTGTAAGTTGTTACAATTACAGTTCATTCACTCGTTTAAACTGATATCTCGAAAAGGTAAGATTGCTTGTTTATCTCTAATTAAGTTTATTAAGGCAGTTATTCTTAAAAAGGGTGGTTATCGATTTGTTTAAGGCAGTTATTTTTTTTAAAAGGAATTTTTATTCTTTCCTTATTGTGACGCTTCAGATACCACGTATCAATTGCCTTTTATACTCATTCTCCTCCTCTTTTTTACTTTACCCAGAAACCCTAGATCACAAATTTTTCACTCTCTGAGATTTTCCTTCTCAAGTTCTTCTCTTCAAGTTTTTATCTTTCGTGCGACACAAGTGTGAAAGTTCTCTCTAAGAAAGTGACAATGTCGTACCAAAGGAAATCTTCAAGAATAGCAAGCAAGGGACCACAAGGCTCGGGTGAGGGGCCTACGCACTTTGATCTCACTGAAGAATGTGACTTTCCAAGTGAACAGATGCACCAACACTCTTAACAGCGCACCTCTTCGACTAGATCTCATGTTCGTCATCCTCAACATGTAGAGGAAATCATTGAAGATGTCGACCCAGTAAGGTCTCTTAAGCCTGCATTTGTATATAGGCTTTATTCTGCTTTAAAGGAATGAGGTTCTGCAATGACTTTCATTGACGAGTTCTTGAAAGAGAAAGGCTATAAAAATGAGACACATTTTCTCACTGTGATGGAGCGATCGGGTGTTGTTCCTATTGGAACGGCAGCAAAAACCTTTGCGAACTTTCCGAGTGACCCTCGCTTTGGTAGTGTAAATTAGCCTGAAGGGAAAGATGATGATGAGAAGATGTTTGTACATTTTAAGCCTAGGATGGGTGTGGCTGCAACTCTTCGAGGAAAGAGGGACGAATTGTTTCGATCGGAGGAACACAAGCAGGTGTTTGCAAGACTGCTGAAGCGTGGGGTGATGAATCCACGAACTGTGGATTTTGATTTTCTGGATCTATTGAGCATCAATTTGAGGGAGAAGTTTGAGAAGCTTCAACTTCATAAATTCTGTACTAAGAGCGAGGTTGCTCATTCTGAATTGACGACCTATTTTTATTCTAACCTCAGTTTTCTTGATGCAAACAGTTTTTCTTTTAGTGTGAGAGATAGATAGTATGTGGTTGACACAAATACTCTAGCTGATGTTATTGGTGTGGAAAGAGGAGCTTTCCAATCAATTTTTGTGTCTGTTAGCCATGCAACTCTGGAGCTTGTGAGAGACAAAATCGCAGAAGGTCGTCTCTCCTACTCAAGGATGAATGCTACAAACACTCTACTTCACAAAATTGTGATCAACTGTCTCAGACCGAAGTCAACATCGAAGACAGATATATCCATCTCTGAAGCCAAACTGATGTATGCCATCAAGATCGGTCTTAACTTCTCCTTGCCCCATACCATCATGTTCCACATGTATAGGTCTATGGCGAAGGACAAGGGAAAACTCTCTTATGCTGCTCTCATCACTCGTTTATTCAGACATTTGAACATTCAGCCTCCCAACATTCTATCTGTGAAGACTATTGATCAAATGGTCATTGGGCTGAGGATGATTACAAAAATGCGTCTGAAAGAACTCAGCAAAAAGCTTGAGCAGTTCAAGGAGAAAACCCCTATCAAGACCAGACTAGACACATCTGCTGCAAAGAGGAAAGGAAAGGATCCTATGACTGGTCCTATCAAGAAGAGGCGGGCTATCATCTTGGAGGATGAAGATGATGAGGATGATATTCCTATCTCTACCTTTGTTTTTCAGCATTCTGCTCCTGTGTCGGCGAGAACCCGGAGACAACAAGTTGCGAGAAACGAGAAAGGGAACCAGGAGAAGGAATCCTTGCAGATAGAAGAAGAAGAAGAAACAGCCAAAACGGACTCACAGCAACAACCAGCAGAATCACACGCCAAAGAAGATCGAGCAGATTCTCCAGCAGAAAAGGAGGATCAACAACATTTTGCCACTGAGGAAACTTCTCAGCAAGAAGAGTACTTCTCCCCTCCAGAAGGCATTGAAACAGGGGGAGCTGTTCCAAGAGAAAGTACTCCTCTTCTCTTGACCTTTACCAATGCAAGTGTTAATAGATCACCTCTTGGTGCAGAAGATGTTCATGCTGCTCATTTTCCTGAGGGAGAGGCAACATCTCCAAACATTGATCTTCCTGATAATATTCGCTCCACTAGCTTAACTCCACAATCAGATCGTGTTGATGCAAGCACACAAATTAACAATTCAGGCGATTTTGGAAGGCTGCTTGAAATCATTCTGGAACTCAAAGGCCGATATATGCTTTAGGGTGTGAATTTCGAGACACTTTGCAGTGAGAATCATGCCATGTCCATCTCCTTGCATGATCAGATTAAAGATATTCAACATCAAGTTCAGGCCACTGCCAAAGGCACTGCTCTCACTCAACTACAGGAGGATTTGAGGAAACTAGAAGGAACTGTTAAGTCTATGGAAGACTTTCAACTTGTTCGCATTCCTCGCGCACCCTGACTTTTGCACCTTTTTATGATGACAAAAATGGGGAGAAGCTTTTGCAGATTTCCATTCCAAACTTTCACTTTTTAAACACTCTTTGGATTTAATATTTTGGTTGTAATTGACTTTATGACTTTATCTTGAGTTTTGGAATGCTTGCTTATTATTGCATTACTTTAAGCTATTAAAATAGACAAAGATAGTTGATTGATATTTGCACAGGACTAATTTGTTTCCTGTGGATGCAGATCTGTGTACAGGACAACTTTTACTATCTTTACTCTAATCTTTTATGAGATATCATTGCTAGCTTAAATGTTGTATTGCAAGGCAATAGTATTCAAATCTGCAGGAAAGTTTTGTCACCATCAAAAAGGGGGAGATTGTTGGATAAATTCTCTTCAAATATTTTGAAGTCGACAAAACATTTCCATGAGTCTAGTTTGAAGACTTGCAGACTCTACTGGCAAAGTCTGAAGACCAAAGTCTGACGATATCAAGACTCAAGTTTCAAAGTCTACTCTCATGGATAGTTTCCAGATCGACAAGTTAAAACTTCTACTCTGATTTTATCTAATATGGTTTTGACTCCAACGGCTAAGGAATATCTCTCTACTGGAATCAGCACTACAAGATCTTATATTCGTATTCGAATAAATCTAGATTCTCTAAGATTCGCAACTTATATTTGGAAGGTTCTACTTATGGAAACCAATATCCTGATTGTATGGGCGAGCAGGATTGATGGGCTATCAACACTTACCTTAAAGAGCTCGAGATCTCTCTAAATTGATTCTGTCCAACGGGTTGATTGGAAGAACTTTTTTGGAATGTGCCAACGGTAATGAAGGCATGAAGAAGTATTTAAGAGAGGCGTTCAAGTTGTTGAAGGGTGCCAGATAGAAGAATTCCAAAGTCTGAATCTCCTTATTATTTTGTGATCCTATTCTTCGAGCTATACTTGTAATCAAAAGAGAGACTAAAGTGTGGTGAGGCCTTGAGGAAGTGTAGTAGAGTCTCTACACTGTGGAATCAAGGGCGTGAGATTGTAAACTCTTTTTTTGATTCTTAGTGAAATCCAGCCAGAAGGGATGTCCGTGCGGGAGAGTGGACGTAGGCTTGGTCTAAGTCGAACCACTATAAATCTGAAGTCTTGATTCTCTATCCCTAATCCTTTTACTTTTCATTACTTTCATTTGCAGCGATTATTGTTTTTAATTCCTTAATCTCTCATCAAAGAAATTGCTTATACATTCGGTTAAATTTATAAAATAGTCTTAGTCACCTATTCACCCCCCTCTAGGTGCTCGCACTAGTTCTAACACGTACCACATAAGCCACCAACATCCACGTTAATAATATTTGGCCAAAATTAGCCTGAATCACTAAATTGACTCTAGGTCACAAAGCTTATGACCAAATTGGTATAAGTGCAATAAGTTTAACACTTTTCTTTTTGATAATCAACGAAACAATAATTATTGTTGAACATGAGACACATGGCAAAGCCCTGTCAGGTTGCCTCTACCAAGCATAGATGTGAGCAAGATGCAGACGTGGCGGGCATAGAAGTAAACACTATCCATTTTGTTTAAGAAAATAATTCAAAAAATCATAAATCTATTATACTTTTACCAATTTTGTCAATTAAGTTCTAAATGATGGAAAATGCATATGCACATGGTCGAATCATGCTGGCCTTATTCTACAAGGTATAACACTCGTATGTCAGACTACGCAAATGACGTTTTTCTCAATGCTTCGTCGGATCCGCTTCAAATTAAAGAATTTATCTTCCACGGCCTTTTTTATTTGATGAATTCTTAACGGTACGATGCACCTGCTAATGAAGGGTTTTACAAATGTATGGTGTCGACACTTGGCACCTAATGAATTGGATTAGCCACAGTAAAAGTTTAATTTTCTTATGCTCTTTACTTTGTTTCTTTCATTCTTTTTTCCCTTTTTTTAATAGACGT
The DNA here is from genome assembly GCA_014182565.1 of Eucalyptus marginata. NCBI lineage: Eukaryota > Viridiplantae > Streptophyta > Magnoliopsida > Myrtales > Myrtaceae > Eucalyptus > Eucalyptus marginata. Next base: position 5,383,469 of record CM024591.1, on the reverse strand, counting down.
TCGTCCTTTTCAAATCGATTTATATTTGCCAGAAGAATGCCCTTTCGTGCTATAGCCGCTAGCCAAGTTTTCGTTATTTAGAGGAAAAGACATGCGTTACTTCTTCAGTAGTTTTCTTACATGCACAATTTCAAGCATACAGTTGACCTTTTCTTTTTAACTTTTCATCTCATTTAATTGTTTGGTGATCTTTTTAGAAAGCTCCATAGGATCAAGATTTGCGGGTGACGGATCAATCCTCACGACCCAGAGCACTTAATACAAGATACAATAAAGGAAAAAAAAAAACTTGATTTAATCGGAACCAGAGGAAAGAATGTTAGAAAAGTTTATGAAAGAATGCATTGAGTTGATCATTATGACAAGATTTAGTGAGTATCCTAAAAACTTTAACATGAAAACCATACTCGCGTCAGAACATGCGTTTTCAATTTCAACCAGTTATATTGTATCGATACGGAACACAATTCTACAAGATTATTAATATACATTCTGGTGAGGCTTCTCCGCGATTGCCATGTGACGAGTGCTCATCGGTCCCTGAATCTATTATTTAAATTTTGAGTGAACGCAATTGAATTCATATCCAATCTATTTCGTACAACAACCAAAGAGGGAGCAAGAAAGAGTGAATGTTTGGCATGAAAAGAAACTCCGCAGACAAGAAGCCTACCCGCTCCACAGATAAAACCCTAAGTTGTCCTGTGATTCTAAGGTCTCGAGGCATCATATAACGTGCCTTTTGGTTAGTATAGTTGGAGAGAGATACAAAGTTTAAGAGGTATTATCACCTTGGAAAGCGGGAATTCAAAGAAATTAGTTGCTACATTAAAAAAAAAAATCAGAGGATAATTTAACTCTCTAAAATATCAAAATTCGGCCGCATAATCTATTACACAATTATAGAAAAATTACAAAAGGCACACACCAAATATTCATGCCAACATCTAAGTTTTAGCACCAACCATCATGCATTTCAAAAATAAAAAGGAAAGGCCTCAAAGATTAAATTATCATTCGACCATTGATTAAAAAAAAAAAACAAATGGTATCGCTTTCACATATAGAAATTAGAAATATTATAGCTTACGGAAAGTGAAACCTAATTTTTTTCCAAAGTCTGTCTCACATTAAAAAGAAAATCATTATGAAAAATTAAAAAAAAAAATGGGCGCATGAGACAAAGATGAATGGGCACGTGCTTGGCTTGAGTTTGAGTTAAACGACGCTCAGAGTCCGGTGTTTCCAAGGTAATGAGAGCGGTCCATCCTTGTTTAAGATTTATGCTTAGTGTCGACACTATGTTCCATTACCGTTTGGAAGAGCTTATGTCTCCCCAAAGTGCACATACATCAACTCGAATTGGGATGTTCATGACTTATTTTTAGTCCATATCATTGTCCTCATATAATTCAAGTAACAGTTTTGATCATAATACCATTATATCACCTGCCCATCGTCTCGAATCCATGGTGGATTAGCCTATGCCTCATCAAGGTAATCGCGTCTTAGATGTCTGAATGCCCGTTGTCCAAGCTATGCAATGCTCAGATAGTGAGCATTCAAACTCTTTAGGCCAACCTTGATTGGTCTGGCCATTTAGGAGTTGAATTCACGCTCGAAAGCAGGCTGAACCCCATAGTCTAGATCATTTGAATGTCATATAGTAGGCCTTCAGCCGAGCTTTGGGCCTTGTAATGAGCTCTTGGTGGTCTCGGAGCATCCCTTATGCCTTGTTGGGAGCACATAGCAGAAGTCCAATATCTTCATTTGAGGAGATTGCCAAAAAAGAGCCTAAGTCCGAGCTCATTAATATATGCGGTTGGACCCATCTTCACTCAAAAACTTAAGCCAATGAGTTATGGGCTAATTAGGATATACTAAATGCTATACATCATATCAATTCTCTAATGTGAGATTTCTCTAACATAACACACTCACACATGTATTTGAACAATCCCCCCTACACATGTGAGCTTAATGTTATGGCTACTCCCCCTTAATTTAGATATCCTTCTATATCAATTTTTCTATAGGTTTGCATTGTTACACTACAATGTCCACTTGCCCGGAAATCTCAACTATAGGCTCTAATACCATTTGTTAGGAATGCACAGCAAAAGTCTAAGATTGCTAAGAGGGAGCCAAAATCCGAGCCCGTCAACATATTCAGTTAGACCCACATTCATTTAAAAGTTTAAGAGTGTGTTTGTTTCACTGAAAGTATTTTACCAGAAAGTGTTTTCCGAATTTTCAACCGTTTGGTTCTCTAAAAAAGATTTGGTCAATGGAAAAGACTTTCTAGTCAACACAAATATTATGTATTATTTTAGGAAAACGAATTCCTCTGCCTCAGAAGCTGAAAACACTTTCCCTTTTCATATTTTTCCCTCTGACCTTTAAATTTTCCTCTCCAGACTCTCTCGCTTAGAACGCCGCTCACTCCCTTTGCTCTTTCGCTCGTCTTTCTTCTTCAGCTATTCTTCAACGACGCGCATCTTCTTCGCCATTGAAGGTCCAGATCTTCTTCTTCATGATTGAAGGTCTGGCTCTTCTTCAACGATGCTCAACATAGATCTAGGCTCTCTCTCCTCTCCGATTTGAGAATAATCTCATAATTTTTTTGATCGATGCTTTACTAAGTTGATATTGATTATCTGCGTTTCAGTTGTTTGATTCACGTTTCCGTTCATCTTCTTCAAGCAATTGAAGTGAAATGCCCCTCAAAGCCTCTCTCTCTCGATCCTCTGCATATTCCATAAGCTTATGCCCCGCTAATTGGAGCCGGAATCTACCGCTTACCTTGCCACATCCAATGCTCTTCAGATCACGATGTTCTCACGTGCTTGAGCTTCGAATCCGTGTGCTCCATCAATGGACTCAAGTTTATTGAACCAATAGATTCCTTCAAACCTTCGACAACTTGGAGCCTTGGAGCTTTCAGTTTTCATTGAGCATGGAAGTTCAGTACATTCTTCCATTATGCATGTTGAAGAGAAACCGAGAGCTTTGTTGTTGTTAGCATGAACATCGGTCATGCTTGAGATTATATTAGTAACTTTTGATTCAATCTTGATGATCTCGTACTGATTGGGTTGCGGTTCTCACTATCTTGTTGTTTCCTTGTGCCATTTAATCGAATGCACATCAAGTGTTTGGTGAAATGCCCAAGCAGATTAGTTTAGCTATGTTATTTGTACCCTATTGTCTCCAAATTTGTGGTGGTCTTATATAGATTGTAACAGGGAGACTCATGTCGAATTGATAGATGACATAAGATATTTGTAAAGATACTTGAAGGATCGGGTTAAATCTTAGTTATTATAGATAAAAATACATCTGCATGGGACAAAGCAATTAAGTTCGTCCTGGGTCTTTTCTAAAGACAATGTTATTTGGTATCAATCAAACAGTTTCGGCAATCAGTTACAAACTAATAGGTTTCTGTAAATGGGTTTTCCTTTTGTTCTAATGCTGATAAATCTCCTCTTATGAGATGATAACCATTTATTTTGAATGATTCGTTTTTCATGCTTGATAATGCCACTCTAGGAGTCTGTAGCTTCCTTTTGTGATTGTCCCTTCTTCCAACTTTAATTTTTCTTTCATGTTATCTTTTCTGCTGTGTATCTTCTCCAGGTTCTGATCTTAAGAAGGAGCAATTAGAGCAACTGGTGATACAGTTGATATTGGATCGAGTGTTGGTAAGAACTTAGATTCTCCTGACATTTTTAATTATTTTTGTGATTTTTATGCCGTATTATTGTCAGTTTGTCTGAGATGAGAATGAGTAATTGGATCTGCGTCTATGGTGGATGCAAGAGACATTCTTAATCACTCTTGCCAAATAACGGTCTTTTGATGTGGTTAATTTTCACATGGGTGAAGACATAACTAAATTTTAATTTTTTCCTAAATCTTTTTAGAAATGTAAATAAGATGTTACACCTGTGTGATTTCCTCATTCTAAAGTTCCTTTTTTTTTCCTGTGAAGATCTTCCTTGATATATACATCTGCTAGTCAAATGTTCAAACTCTCTTGGTGAGTTCTAAGTCTTGTTTTGATTGTGTAGAAAAAAGAATATTAGCATACAACCCATGCTACAAATGCTTATGTGACACTTGGACCATTGACAAAGCAAGTTTTGCAAGGTACAAAGATTCTTTCTTCACAGCATGTGTCACTCGTTAATTTTAGTGCATGTCATTAACATCTTATTCCTTTGTGTTCTAAATACTAGTAAGTGAGGATTGCAATGGCCAAGATGCTCTTGTTTTTGGAATATTTGCATTTGGCATGCCTGATTTTATTAATGAAGTTCCCCTAGAGGCATATCCTTGAGGTTTATCTTTCAAAGATTTTTCACTTGTTGATTGTTCAATCTGTTTAATAGATTATGAATATCTTAGCATATTTCTTGTGAAATCAAAACTAGTAGTATCTTGTGCATCATGCACACATGTTTCAAAACTTGTAGTATGAAGAATTCTTCTTCTAGTTCTTGAGATTTATGTAACCTACGATTATTTTTTCTTGCAGTTGACGCCTGTTGAGATTGCTTATTCTTGATTAAATTGTTTCTTTGCTTAAGATAATGTGAATGTGGTCACTTGGAGTAGTCACTTGTCCATTGTTGATAGCACTAAAATTTAAGTAGTTGTGTGACATAAGATTGGTGTTTTAATCTCATCTTCCTGCAATGGATATGTCTTGACATATCTCAGGAAGTGGAGCAGCATATTTTGCAAATTCCATCAATGTGCCTCTATTACTAAGCAAGTCAGTGGTTGGTTTACATGTTCCTTCGAGAGTTGATTATGTTATTACTGATGTTGCTGCACTAGCCTTCTTAATCCATTTAACAATTTATTTATTTATTTATTTAATGTTTGCTATTGGGTTTACCCTTAAGATAAAACATCTGTCATAATAGGCTCAGAAAATTCTTATTTTTGCTTGTAGATGGAAAATAATGATGTTAATGAAGAAATAATGGGTGCAGCTGCGTCAATAATGGCAGCTGGTATGTTAGTAATGGAGGATGAAGCTTTTAGTAGTCAGATACCTAGAGTGCCACGGGGGGAAAGAGATTTTGAGAGAGAGTTATTCATTAATCGCATTTTACATTCGTGAGATACTAATTGTGTCAATCAAATACGTATGAGACCACAAGTTTTCTTTGAATTGTGTAGAGTCCTTAAGTCAAATAATTTTTTACACGAAACAGTAAATGTGTCAATTAAAGAGCAATTCCTGGTCTTTTGCCATATTTTAGGGCATAATATGAGGTTGAGAGTAATAGGGTCAAGGTTCAATAGGTCCACTGAGACCATTCATCGACACGCTATTGTTAGTATTATTATTATTTTTTTTTTGGTACTATGATTTTTTTTTTTACACAACTCAAATTGCTAGATTTTAGGCAAACTTTTTTTTCCCTATTAATTCAAGCAAATTACAGTGTTTTTTCTTTTACAATTATAAGGAGTGAATATGATAGAAAGAGCCCAATTGCCTGTGCAGACACAATGAATGTCCTTTCTTTTATCTAGATGCGTGCGTGCGCTCCACAGAGAGAGAGAGAGAGAGAGATTTAAATAACAAAAAGAAAGGTCAACCTGGAGATGCGCTCTTGAGACGAGGAGAGGATAAGACTGTTGACGCTGAGCCATAAATTTCCGAGACTCTCTAGGTCAACCTGGAGATGCGCTCTTCTTGAAACCAAGTCAGGATGGGGCCATGAATTTCCGAGAGACTCTCTCTCTACCAACACGCGTTGCTCTCTCTCTCTCTCTCTGCCATTTTTGCATCTACCATTTTTTCAGCCCGGAGCTATTCTAAATTGGAAACTCGAGAAATCCTACGTCGGACTCGCGTCTGGCGGAAAAAAATGTGGTCGCCATTGGTCGTCCTCGCTTTTTACGAGAAATCCCCATTGGCCGCACGAGTCCACCCTGGAGAAGACCTGGTAAGGTGAGGGACCTCGTCGATTATAGTTGACAATTTTCGGCAAATGGAGTTGTACCAATTTTGAAAACGCTAATCGGTTTTCCTCCTTTTGCTATTTTCTTAAGAGAACCTTGAATCCCATCTTCTTCTTTTTTTGTACAATTCCTTCATTTTCATTTTTTTCCCTTTTTTTTTTGCCATCCTACCTGTAATCATTTTAATCGTGGGCGTTTCGACAACGGCAATGTGGTAAGCTTTAAAGAAGAAGAGATAAATTTTTTAAAAAAATAATAATAATTAAAAAGTTATCATTCTTGTTTCTCGGCTTTAAGCCAATCGTTCCCCTTTCTTATGCTTGTGAAGGAGGACTCTTGTTCTATCCCCGGTCGTTGCAGCTTTCCATTAAAGCTCGAGGTTTTTGCGCCATTTCATGGACTAGAGTGTTGTTGTCAACTCATACCTCCATCACCATCTTCTTCAGCTCGAGGTTTCTGAATGTGGAGTGATTTCCTCGTTCGTGGATTAAAAAATGTTGCAGCTGAGACGGTAAGTGCCGGCTAGAGGAAAAGCGCTTGTCCCTACCGATCTGAGCATCGCAATACCCAAAGGAAACATAATGCTCGGATACGTGATGTGTGACTTCTTTACCTCGAAACATTCTCTCCGTACCTTGTTTTGGATAATCGACGAGGGCGGAATCGAATGTCTTGTCTTGTACATTCGATTCCGCCCTCGTCGATTATCCAAAACAAGGTACGGAGAGAATGTTTCGAGGTAAAGAAGTCACACATCACGTATCCGAGCATTATGTTTCCTTTGGGTATTGTGATGCTCTGATCGGTAGGGGCAAGCATTTTTCCTCTAGCCAGCACTTACCGTCTCAACTGCAACGTTGAAATCACTCCACATTCAGAAACCTCGAGCTAAAGAAGATGGTGATGGGGGTGTGAGTTGACAACAACACTCTAGTCCATGAAATGGCGCAAAAACCTCGAGCATTGATGGAAAGCTGCAACGACCGGGGATAAAACAAGAGTCCTCCTTCACGAGCATAAGAAAGGGGAACGATTGGCTTAAAACCGAGAAACAAGAATGATAACTTTTCAATTATTATTATTTTTTTTTTCAAAATTTATCTCTTCTTCTTTAAAGCTTATCACGTTGCCGTTGTCGAAACACCCACGATTAAAATGATTATAGGTAGGATGGCAAATAAAAAAAGGAAAAAAAAAATTGAAAACGAAAGAATTGTACAAAAGAAAAAGAAGATGGGGTTCAAGGTTCTCTTAAGAAAATAGCAAAAGAGGAAAACCGATTAGCGTTTTCAAAATTGGTACAACTCCAATTTGCCGAAAATTGTCAACTATAATCGATGAGGTCTTCTTCATCAAGTATATGATCGGCTAGTTCATTTTAAAAAGAGTTTAACATGGAACTTGGGTATTTCGATTTAGGCACTAGTATGGTGAGGGACCAATTCCTTGTTTCGTGAAATACCCAAGTTTTTTTTTTCAAACTAGGAGGATCTAATATAGACACGACAACACTATAACACTTCTAATATTTTTCAAACTTCTTTCACATTGCCATAGGCATAGAACTAATAGCTATGTCCTCACTATTCCTCTATTTTATCAAATGAAATCGGATCTACCATACTCAATAGAGATTACTAATTCCCACATGGCTGTTTGAATTGCACACGTGAACTTTTTCTCTCCTCCGTTTTGCATCTCCATGCCCATATTTATACCCTCCAACCATGGCCTGAATGCTGATATTTTCTCTCTAGCTTACAATCTCTCTTTGCATTCCTAAATTCATCACAAAATTAAGCTATTGAAGCTTTTTTCACATTTCGAGTTTTTGATTTCTTGCGGTTTTTTAATTTGCATTGTCGCTGTCACAGAGAGGGGGAAGGGAGAGATGTTTAAAGAAAGGATCGGCAAGAAGAACCCTAAGAACCCTCAGCATTTGAAGTGCTTGAATCACATATCGATGTGGTGCTGGTCCATCAACGAGTCTATCAACTTCTATTGCAACGTCCTCAATTTTGTTCCCATTCAAAGGCTCGGTTCCTTTGACTTCAATGACGCTTGGTGCGTATCATGCTATTGATGTTATAATAAGGCAATTTTACTGTCTTTTGAAACAAGGGTTGAATGAGAAGTCAAGAGCAAAGCTGCATTTTTTCTTTGTAAAAATGTTATTGTCTTGACAAGATTTATGATATGATTACTGATATTTTTCTCCTCCTTATCATTATTATTTAAAAAAAAATTAATTACCGAAAGTGGACTTTCGACCGGGTTCCTTCTCAAGTCAAACTCGAGCTCGACTCGAGTATGGCCCAAAAATTTAAATCTATTGATTTTTAACTCGGCTCAATCTCCAGCCCACAACACCCTTACTTCAGTCTAGGACCATCAAATGGGTGGATCGGATCGGGTTTGGGTCGAGTCGAAAATGGTCCAACCCATATTGACCCATTTAACTCAGTTTGATCAATTTTCATGTAGTGTAAATTTGATGACCCATGTTCAACTTATACCCGACTCAACTCATATTAACGAAACACATTACTATTTAACTCAATTTAAGTTAATCAACTTTCACCCATTTAATTCACTTTAAGCTCTTCACATATATGTTACTTGAATAAAAACTTCAAATCAAATTTAAAAAGTAAACTAAAGAATAAAAAATTAGTAAATAAAATAAAAAATGTGAAAAACCTTTAAAGCTTATTTCTTATAATATTTTTTTTAGAAAAATGGTATTGCTAAAACACTTTAATGCAATACAAATTTAACGGACAATTTTTATAATTTTTATAAAAAATTATTTTTAAAAATATATTTTGTATTTTTTATTTTTAAATAATATATTTTTAAATTGTCTTTATTTTATTTTATTTTTAAATAATTTTTAATTTTTTTCTTCTTTTTATGTTTCCTTCTTCAACTAGCCACCGGCCACAACAATGATGAGTGACCGGCCGCGGGTGAGCTCGAGCCTCGCCAATCATGGACAATGCCTTGGCCTCGCCAGATCGACGAGATCAAGCTTGCTGGTGTCGAGCTATCTCAAGCTTGCTTGACACTGGTGAGCTCTAGTTTTGCCAAATCGGCAAGGCTCGATCCTCGCTAGTTGTTATTAAGGCCTGAGCCTCACCAGATCTAGCGAGCTTGAGCCTCGCTAGATCTAGTGAGCTTGAGCCTTGCTTGGCCAGTCGCCTGCCGTTGTCGTGCTAGCCATCGACTAAGGAAGGAGGAAGAAAAATGAAAGAAAAGGAAAAATAAAATATAAAAACTAACTTTAATTTCGATTTTTACAAAAAAAGAAGAACATTTCGGGGTAAGAGAAAATGTGAGGCTTGGGTTAAAAATAGATATTTAAATCCAACCCATTTAAGACCCATTTAACTAGTTTTTTCAAAATGTAAGTGGTCTATACATGACCCATTTAAATCATAAATGGGTCATATATGGGCTTAAGACCGATTTTGACACCTCTACTTCAGCCCGACTTATAACTAGACCCGGCTCCTTATTATAATTGGATTTTGATTTCTTTCCTAATTTTTTTCATTTTCCTTTTCAATTTTCAGTTTTTTATTTCTTTCTCTTCCCTGCATCTTCTTCTTCGGGACTTTTTGGAGAGCGTCTTCACCGAAAGACGTCTTCCCCTCCGAACGAAGTCCTCTACAGAACCATCAATGACGAGCTGAATGAAGACTCCACTACATAGATTCACACCGCAATCCTTATCAGTCTCACATCGATACCTGAAGTCGCTGATCGTCACTAAATATTCTCCCTCAGCCACTACTCCGGCCATGACCGAGCTATTCCGATAATGAAATTTCCAGCTCGAAAATTTCACAAAGCAGCATAGAAAACGCACAAAGGTATACTAAAACAGTGGAGAATGAACTGACTTGGCAGCATCAAGCCACGGCCATTGCCGGCGATGGAGGTTGAGAACATCGACTCCAAACATGTGGGTCTATGGACAGCCCGCGCCGAAGATTTGCAAAAGCGTGGCATAAAACAAAGAGTAAAAACACGGAGTCAGATTTAGTTCCAACAATTAATGAAGTGGACATGAATCAATCTTGAATCTAAACACATGCTGTAAGGTAGACCATTTTGCACAAAGATTCGCAGCAGTGCAAATATGCGAAAGTTTATCAACATAAGGTGCAGAAATCCCACCACAACACCAGACTCGCCGCAAAGCACACGACATAATTAACCACCCGCTTGCAGATGGACGGCATGAGTGCGCCGCCTAGGAGGCTAGTCCTATCTACAAATCAACTCAAAAGGCAATCTTCTGCCAAAATCGCAGCTAACGAAAGCGAAAACATGCAGCATCTGCACATATAACGACGCGAATCGAGCATATTATAAACCTACAGTTATTTTCATTTCGAAGAAAAGCACTGCGATTCAACAGGCATCCTAGGCATACTCTAAAACCGCAACATTGTGCACATGAAGCAGCAGCAGCATCACCACAAGCACAAGAACTAGCTCGATAAGCTTGACTTCCCTAAGGGGAAAGATGAGAGAGAGAGAGAGAGAGAGAGAGAGAGAGAGAGAGAGGGAGGGAGGGAGGGAGGGAGGGAGGGAGGGAGGGAGCATGATTCTGGTTATAACACTTGGAGAAGCCCGGAGGTGGAGGTGACGGTGATCTTGGACCTGTCGCGAGAGGTGGTGACGGAGTCGTTGTGGGCGCCGGCCTTGACCTTGATGCGCTCCTGGAGGAACTTCTCGAGGGAAGCGATGTCTATGATCTTGTCCTCCACCCGCTCGGTGCAGTCGATCACGAACGTCGCCACCTTCTTCTTCGCCGCCTTGATGCCGCCACAGAGAGAGAGAGAGAGAGAGAGAGAGAGAGAGAGAGGTGGCGGAGGATGTTGGCGGCCGAGGAGAGCGGAAGAGGAGATATCTCTCACTCTCCCCAACTGAACAAAGAGGCCAAAATCTATTAAATCTTATCGTCACAATTGTTTTTGAATTACGTTCCCACGTGCCTCCTCCGCATTTTATTCGATGAAGAAACCAAATCCGTGAGTAATCTTGGGTTTCCTGTAATACGAAATTCCCAAAACAAAAAGTTAATTTTCATGTCGATTACTTCAAATTTCAGAATTATTAGGTGGGTAATATCATTGACATACTCAGCAAGTTCTATTTTTCAAGATGGCAAAACATGCAGATCATCTACTTTATCCTGGTGACAAACCGAGTCCAATTTAGATCACCTAAAGCCTCACACAAAGATACCATAAAGTCCAATTTCAATCTCCGCCATAAATCAATTAAAATGGAAAACACGTAGAGAGCATTACGAAATAAAGGACATCACCTCATCCACACACAAGCTACAACCATATAATTACGCCATAGCCTTTGGCCCGCAAAGAACCGAAGGTCAAAATGAAAGAAGTGGACTAGAACAATGCCCAAAGTGTCTAGTAATGCGTAGCTATTACATTATATTCAACCACCCATCGCCAGTGGTGAGGTTGAGAAAGTAGGTCTTCGTTGTCGCTGTTCCGCTCACCAACCGGAAAATGCTGGTCCCGCTGGCGATGGGCAACTCCCGATAGGTCTCGAGCGCTGGGTTGCGGCTCTATATGCTCAGAGTGCTACCATTGTACTTTGGACTCGTGAATACGAGGTTCATGTCCATGAGCAGGGCCACCGACTCGAGCCTAACCGAGCCACAGAACCCCTGATCCCGGCCCACAAGGGGGACTCTGGCTCAGGTCCCTCGGTCAATGGGTCGTCAATGATGTTGATCACCCCGAACGGCATCTGGGACTTCTTGGTCATCACAGCTCAACGACGCGCACCACGGTGGGGCTCTTGCCCGAGAGCGTGTCGTGGAGGTAGAAGGGGTGGCGTGTCGTCTTGCAATTGGCGTGGCTAAGCCTAGTGAACCATGCATCCCCTTCCTGGGATCATTTGCCTTGGCACGGGCATGGATCGTGGCGGTAGCTACCAAAGCAAGAGCCAACGCCACCGCTGCCGTTAAAATCTCGCTTTCAATCTGAAATTGTTGGGAGAAACAATCCTACTGGAAAGAATTTATAGGCGAAAAGAATACATGTTTAGAGACAGAAGCAACAGATGTTGGGGGTAATCATTCACTAGTTGTGCTTTTTAATTAGCGACCGAGTCCATTATTTTGCTGATCTTATTAAGTCATTGACTTTGCAGCTAGCGATTTGGAAATTGACACTAATGAAATCAATTTTTTAGCGGATATACATGGCATGTCTTTGCACGTTCTAGCTAATAAAAGTGCCATGCTTTGTACGAGAAGACATATTAAAAATATTGGAGAGATTTGTTTGCTGATGAAGATAGAACATTAGTTTATAGTTCTTCAATTTTGATGCTTGATGACAATTAAAGGTACTATTTACCCCTATTATTATTGATGTTGAGTTAATAACAAATATATATATATATCAGAATATATACTAAAGTTATAGAGAAACGAGTTATGTAATTACTCAATTTCTCATTTGGATTTTCATTTTGAATATGTTGTGAAACTTGTGTGTGAAAAAAGAAGAAGAAAGGATATTGTGAAGAAGAGAAAGTTATTGTTTTTTAACAGTTGTGCTAAACAATATATGATTTGGTTATATTTACAGATAACCAACCAAGATATCACTTGGAACTAAGTAACTTATCCTCACGTTTCATGATCAACCACCAATTTTCTTCCTATCAACAATAATTTCTTTTCATATCTAACAGTCACCTTTTTTCATGTCCACAACCACTTCTTTTCATGATAATTAAATATTTCAACCGAAAAGGCACATTGTTTCAAGATATATATATATATATATATAAAGACATCAAAAGAGCTAAAAATTTTCTACGTCGCTTACTTTGTTGTCATAACTTTTCAATTGATATCTAGAGTGCCATTATTATAAGAAAAATATTTATCACAAGTGTCATAACTTTTGACCAATTGATTTTCATAATTTAAAATAATCACCACAAGTGTGACAAGTTTTAATACCATGTAGGATTTTTTTAGCAAAGAAAATCACTACCATGACCCAAGTGAGATTTTTTTCTCTTTTATAAGTTATGTCATTTAAGTGATCGATTGAAATATTATGGGTATCAAAGTGAGTGCCGTATGAAAGTTATAGCACTTATGACATAATTTCTACAAGTTCTACTTGTATAGGGTACATAAAGGTATAGGAATTTCATTTCACTTTATTTAATGGAAATTTTGAATGTAGAGGATATATTTAACGTATTACATTTTTTTTTTGTCCAAATAGAAGGATTATTAATGAAGAATGCTCTGTAAGCAAGTCAAGCCAATATAAATAAAACATTCAACTCAAGATCACTATGCATTACATAGATTCCCAAAAAATCGACCTTTAATTAATCAAATGAACAATATGCGGAATCAACGAATTTGATTGTAGTCGAACTTCTTTACTTAAGTCTTCGTCTCCAATCTCCCTCTTACCTTGACGGCTCTTGATGGATAGAATAAAGTATGTACATTAGAAAATAGAGAGAAGACCTTAGCCATATCTATATAGGCATGTCTAATGAACTCATCTATCACTGGTCACTACTAGAACGCTATGCTTATAGTAAGCCCTCCTACCACATCTTTACTAGACCAAGATGTGTAAAGCCAAATATAATTCAGTAATATAATTTTACTTAAGTTTTCATGCATTGCCTAATATATTGTAAAAGCCCTGAATATTATTGTTAGTTGGTGGTTGACTGAGCTTGCCGCGTGACAATTTTCAAATCGAAACCAAATCAAGACATAATCTTAGGTTTCAGTAACTTTAAAATGAGAACTCCAAAATATAGTAAAAAAATTCACGTCGACTGCATCAACTTTCATAATTATTAGGTGGGAAAAATCACTGACGTTTTCAGCAAGCTTGATTTCACAGGGCGGCGAACATTGTAACATTACCTACTCAGTGATAAACCGAGTCCAATTTATAGTTCATCTAGAGCCCACATAAGAAGATTCCAGACCACCAAAATCAATGAAAAATCACGAAGCAGGTAGAGCATAACCAAATTGGAAACGATAGAGCATCCGCACACAACTAGAACGACGTAATTTCCTCCATAACCTCTGGACTGGACTACAACACAAGCCACGATATATCTACAAAGTGTCTAGTAATGCAAAGCTATGACCTTATATTCAACTACAGCATCGCCGGTGGTGAGGTTGAGAAAGGACGTCTTCGCCGTCACGACCCCACTTGCCAGCCGGAAAACGCCGGTCCCACCGACGATAGGCATCTCCCGATAGGTCTCGAGTGCCGGGTTGCGGCCCAATACGCTCAGGGTGCTGCCGTTGTACTCCGGGGTCGTGAATACGAGGTTCATGTTCATATGCAGGGCCACCGACTCGAGCCCAACTGAGCCATAGAACCCCTGTGCCCGGCCAACAAGGGGGGACTCTGGCTCAGGGCCCTCGGTCAGTGGGTCGTCGATCATGTTGACCACCCCGAAAAGCGTCGGGGACTTCTCGGTCATCGTGGCCTCGGCAACGCGCACTGCCGTGGGGTTCCTGCCAGAGAGCGTGTCGTGGAAGTAGAAGTGGAGGTGTGTGGTCTTGCGATCGGCATGGCTAAGCCTAGTGAACCAGACGTCCACCTTCTCGGGGTCATCCGCCTCAGCACGGGCGAGTGTCGCCACCGTGGCCACCACCAGAGCAAGAGCTGCCACCACCTTTGCCGTTAAACCTGGCTTCGCCATCTCTGTCTCTCGATCTGAAATCGCTGGGAAAGTGGATACTATTGGAAGGAATTTATAGGCGGAAATGAACCCAGAAAGGAGCCTTATAAAGAAGACACCTGCAGAGAACGATGCAACAAAAGAGTGATCGAGATCAATCACTTAACTGGTCGTGCTTTTTCACTAGGGACAGGCTTCATCATGTTGTCTACGTTATGAAACGCGAGTGCAACATATATGGACAGACGTGAGGATAGGTCTTAATCGGCCATAGGGCCAAAATAATTTTTAAAAACCAAAAGATTCACGAGGGACCACCGAGTAAATCACGCATAAGTACCGACTTTGCATCTTCCTTGCGGTTTTTGATTTGCAAATCGACACGAATCATTTCTTTTTAATCAGAAGTTAACTGTTAGAAAAAGGCATATGAGCTCTGCATATGCGGGGTAGGTGAATGCACAGTAATTTCATTTCACTTGTTTTTATCGAAAATTTGAATGTAGAGAGAGTGTTATTAGCATGTTACATTTCTTCAAAATCAAAGACGTATTAACGACGAATGCTCCGTAAGAAAATCGCTTATCCAATGTAAACAAAACGTTCAAACCCAAGATCACCTATATATGATATATTTATTCGGTACACTTGAAAGATTATTCAAATTATTAACATTTGCCTAATCTACAGATTTGGTTCTGATCGAGCCACTTTACTTTTGGACTCTAATCGAGCCTCTTTACTTAGGTCTTTCTCTCCAATCTCCCTTTTACCTAGATCACACTTAGCCATTTGTGTATAATTGCTTCTACAGAGCCCATCCATCACTGATTACGGTTAGGACGTCATGCTTATTGTACACTGTCCTAACACATTTCTATTATTCAATTATGCAATTGTACTTGAGTTGTCATATGTTGTCTAATATCATGCAATAGTCCTGTCTTTCGCAAATATAAAGTGATATCACAATCAATGGCATTGTATATTAATATGGATATCTTTCAATATGCTCTACTCTCTCACGCCAACGTTTATGATTAGAATTTGCAGCAATGAAGTGTCGTGATTCATGTTACGGGACCTGATTATTGGATATTTGCAATTATTTTGTAGTAAAGTTTATCAAACCCAATCAAATATGTTGGCTTGGGTCAATTAGCGCTATCTAACATAAGCTAGTTGGTGCAATGGGGGAATGTTGACGATAGACTTTTTGATGCAATCCTTCTTTTTCTTTTTCATTTGGGGGGCGGTAGGTGTGGAAGTCGATCTAAAGTGGGCGGTAGGTGTGGGAGCCGATCTAAAGAGAGACAAGCACATTAGTTCAACCACAAATTTTCACCCCATGGAAAAATTGAAATTAAGGGTTTTTTTATTTAAAATCTTTATGAGAAAGGGCACTCTAATCTATATAACTGTTAAAGCCGAAATTGAGAGAACGATAGTTACAGTGCTTTTGCTTTTAGCTTAATAATTTGTTGCATATCGGGTTCCTATTCTTACTGGATCTAAATTTCTGCAAATGAATAAAGAGGAACTACACGAATATTCATCCTCTTATTGAATTTAAAATGAATAAAGGATAAACTACAGAATGCGTTTTAAATCATACTCTACTCTAACACGGCTTATTTCAACGTAGTTTTTTAAATATATTTTTAAAGGGCGAAAATTTTGAGCCAAACATAAAACGCTGCAAACTGTTTTAATACTTAATCAGTGTTATTTGCAAACGCAAACTGTCCAATCAAATTAGGATACGTATTCATAATATAACAATTAAACTTGAAATTAGACATTTGTCGATTGGATGGGCTAAATCGAGTGAGTATTTATTAGTATCAAATTCAAAACGGATTTTGTACTTGCTTAAATCAAAGTAAATATTGATCGGGTCACTCAAAATTTTCCGTAATTAGATCCTTGGAGGATTTGAGAACCGAATTACGTTAACGTTCTCTCCGTTGAGTCGGTTATAAGAGAGAGGAAGAGCTAGAGAGAAAGAGAAGGCGTGAAACTTAGATCGTATATTTTCGAAGACTTTAAGAATCCATTTGTGATAACCGCAAATTTTGAAAAAAAATAAATGTTAGAAGCTAACGGCTCCGAACGAACCCAAGCAATTAGAAAAAGGAAGAAACCACAAATTATTTTTCAAATTTGGCCCCCCGTACCAAACGGGATTTGAACTGGATAATGTAAATCAGGAATATCAACTGAATCCTCTCTTGGAATTATTACTGTGGCGTTATCAATTAATAGACGTGTAATGTAGGCCTTGTGTTTCGTCTCTCCTTCAACGTTCCATCGTTCCCAGAATCTAACATATCAAAAGCCAGAAAAATTAACATTAAAATAACCATCAACTCCCCCGGAAAATATGAGATTAAGTGCCTCTTATTCAGCCACCATCCATCTTCAACCCCCACAAGAAAATCATCTCCGTTCACAGGCCTTTCCAACGATGATGCCTCAGTATTGCAGAAGATAGGTAGAATGCGAAGAACCTCTAATTGGTCCTGATATTAATAATTTTGAAGAAACTAATGGAGAATATTGAATTTGTGGGCATATTTGAGATTATAGTGAAAGTTTGGAAAAAAAAAATAGATAATAATAAATTAAAGTTAGAATTCAAATTATACATAAAGTTAGTGATTTTTTTGGAGAATTAGGCTACAATAGCGTAAAAAAAAAAAACCCAAGAGTTGAAGTAGAGAACACACAAGTGGGAATACACTTCGTAAGAGCTTTCAATTTTATATTTTCCTTACAATTTTCAATTCCATGCCCATTTACATTTCTCTATACTTTTCCTTTTTGATGTAATTTAATTCCATACATTTCTAGTCAATTTAGATTTTCTTTTTTAATGCAATTACTTTCAACCGCACTCAAATTTCTAAAAGTCACCTCCATCCAGACCCGTTTGACACACTTTTTATGCAAGTGACATACCACCAAGCAAACTCAACACCGTCCATTTGTCAAAAGTTCAGATCGCCTTGCCACACGTCATATTTCGTTATTATTTCTTTTGATACTCTAGCTAACGATATTTTCCAATGTTATATATATTAATCCTTTTTATAAGGAAAATGGTGAGCTAACAAATTGTTAGTCTTTAAGAACAAATGTGGCTTCTCCACCACACTTGATTTCAAGAAATTAACTGGCTTTCTTGAAAAATTTAAAATTGAAAAGTTTTACCTGGTGGGATTTCCTCGTATCGTACTCTTACCAAGTAAAATTCCCTAAATATGAAGGAAAAAAACAAAATAACAAAATATATAATTCTAGAGCAAATCAAATATTGAAATATTGATAACCCCAGGCAACAAAATAATCTAGTTAGAAGAACTGGTGTATTGCCAGCAACAGTCACTCCAAGGACAACTAAATTGTAGCAAATGGTTCATATCTCACCATTAAACAAAATAAGTGATATCCATAGACGATAAAACAATACAAGTTGGTAAATATGACATGCAAAATTGCCAAGCCCCAACACATAAATGACTAGCTAAAATGAATTATGGAAAATGCGGGCACTGCTACGAAGCACTCAAGTTTCCACGTCGGCGCGTTGAGTTCACGTCGGCACTACTCGTATGGAAAATGCAGGCACTACCATGAGACCAGTCGATATTGGGACTTGTTGCCAGTTCACGTCCCTTCTGGTGGGGCCCACGTCAGGTGTCAAGAAGATTCCATGTCAGCACGTTGACCTCCTCCGTACGAGGTTGTGGGGTACCGTCGGATCTTGTTTCTTTTTTTTTCCAGGAGTTGCAAGATAGCACCGGGCCACGCCCCACCCTATGAAGAGGCGCCCGCTAAACTGCGTTCTCCCTTCCAAAGCCTTCGACACGATTTTTCTCCTTTGGTTTTTATATTATTCTTTTATCCATAATTATTTTATGCTTTTAATTTAAGACATATGAACTGTACTCGAGATTCAACATTTTTTTTTTGCTAGAATGACATTATCAACATTCTCTTTTTGCTCGCAATGCACATGCTGAACGATAAGTATGGCAATCATTAGAGAGAAACACTGGTGATGGTCCTTCCATTTTCGCTCAAATCCAAATTTATCGTCAATCCTAATTGCGTATGTTATAAGTTTCAACAATTTGTGGCGATGGGTATAGTGATCTCTTAGATGAACATTATATCATTTGAATTTATCGGCTTGATTTTAATTATTACATTGCATCATTTATGATTTATGTTGTTTAAGTTCCTATATACATTAGAGCTTTCTAAACAAACTCTTCTATAAAGATTCATTTTTGAAAGCAATTGCTAATATTTCAATGTTTTCCGCTGTTTTATTAATTAAAAAAAATATTTTCTTTGTAGATATCTTTTCATCTTTTGGTATATATTGATATCTATATATTTATCTGCTTTGAAGCAATAACTTTGTCTCCCTCATTGTAAATATTCGATTGTCTTTGATTTTCTTGGGGAGAAAAAATAGAGTACATTACAATCATAGAGGGAGGGAGGGTGGAGGGAGGTGGTCGCCGTTGTGCGGGTATGATCAACAGAGTGCACTAGCAGCTAATGTAGAAGGAGGAAGAAGGACGGGAATTGGAAAGGAAAAAACCGGAAAAAAAAGGAGAAAAATTGAGTTCACTAACCTGGAAAAAGAATAGTATAATGTCCGCTGGCTCTAGTGATCGGTTTTTAGGTGAGTCGATTTCAAAAGATTGGAACACTAAATCGAACCGGTCGTGTTTGGAAAATATATGTTTTGGGTAAAACAACAAATTCTTGTTAAATATAAAAGTAGCATAATCTCACTATAAAAAAAAAAAAAAATGTTTGTCGAATGGTTATGTTGGTGTTTGTTCATGTTGAAGATCGTGATTTCAATTTTCTATGGGTGCAAAATATATTTTTTTATTAAATAATGGCTTCAAAACCATGTCAACCTAGGAATCGGATTAGTTGAGACGGTTTCACGGTGTTGGAACTAGGAACCAAATGGTCCTAGGCCATTTCTAGGTTCGTGAAACCAAGAATCGAACCTATTCCTCTTAGAATCGGCCTTGATCCGGTTGGTCAAGGTCTACTCGATTTGGGTCTTGAGTTGAACCAGACTCAATGCTCACCCCTACTATCACCATAATATTCACCCATCAATCCATGTCAGACAAAAAATAGGCACGTGACATGATGCTGCACTTAACATATAAGAAGAAATCGAGCCTATTTCTCAAAGTTTCATGAACTAGTTAACAAAATGGACTATTTTTAGGGACAATATTGAACAATGAGAAAATGCTCGGTGAGGAGAGATTGTTATTAACCAAAACGAAATTTCTTATGTTCGGCACATATTACTTCATTTTAGATGGATAGGCTAAATGATATCATCTTTCTCTCTCTTAATGTCCGGCATGAAAACAAACTCCACAGACAAAAAAGCCTGCCCACTCCACAGATAAATCCATAAGTTGGCCTGTGATTCTAAGGTCTCAAGGCATCTTACAACATGCCTTTTGATCAATATAGTTGGAGAGAGATACGAACTTTAAGAGGTATCATCGCCTTGACAAGTGATAATTCAAAGAAATTAGTTGCTACATTAAAAAAATCAGAGGATAATTTACCTCTCTAAAATATCAAAATTCGGCCGCATAATCTATATTCACTTTAACCTTCCAAAATATTACATACTTAAAGAAAAATTACATGAGGCACACACAAATATTTACGCCAACATTGACCAATCATGCATTTCAAAAATAAAAAGTACAGGCCTCAAAGATTAAATTATTTTTCAGCCATTGATAAAAAATAAAAATAAAAGTATCGCTTTTGCTTTTAGAAATTAGAAGTATTATAGTTTATGGATGGTGACAACTAATTTTTTCAAAGTCTGTCTTGCATTAAAAAGAAAATCATTTTAGAAATTTTAAAAAAAATAAATGGGCACATGAGACAAAGATGAATGGGCACATGCTCGACTTGAGTTCGAGTTGAACGATGCTCGTCTCCGTGGCCAAATCCTACCTTAGTCCTACATTTCCAAGGTAATGAGAGAGGTCCATCCATTTTTAAGATTTATGCTCAGTGTCAACACTATGTTGCATTATCGTTTGGATGAGCTTATGTCTCCCTGAAGTGCACGTACATCAGTTCGAACTAGGATGTTCAGGACTCATTTTCAGTCTATAGCATTATCCTCATGTAATTCAAGTAATCGTTCCGGTCATAACACCATTATATCACGTGTCTGTCATCTCGAATCCATGATGGATTAGCTTATGCCTCATCAGGGTAATCGCGTCTTAGATGTTTGAGTGCCCGTTGTCCAAGCCGTGCAATGCTCGAACAACAAGCGTTCAGACTCTTTAGGCTGGCCTCGGTCGGCCCGACCATTTAGGAGTTGAATTCACGCCCGGAAAGGGGCTGAACCCCACGGTCCAGAACGTTTGAAGGTCGCACAGCGGGCCTTCAGCCGAGCTTTGGGCCTTGTAATGAGCTCCTAGCGGGCTCGGAGCGTCCCTTATACTTTAGTAGAAGCGTTCATGCCAAAGTCGCATGTTTAGGTCTTAATATAGTTTAATCGGACTTATGACTTATTAGTGGTTAATCGTCATGTTTAGAGTCATTTAATGTTTCCATCCATAAAAAGTCATTAAAATGTTTATTCGTGCCATACAAAATGATAAATGAAAAAGTACATTTTTGATACCAAACTTGGCAATTCATTTAGGGTTTAATTGCATTGGAAAATCATGGCTTAATTTTTAATCCCAAAAAAATAATTTCATTAACTTGCATAGCACATAAGTATTAAGAGCTCTTGCATTGCTAGTATTAATATATATATATTTTAAAAACAAATCTTATTATTAGTAATGAAAATTTTCTTTTTTAAAAAAGAAAAGCGAGACCATGGTTCAAGATGCTTTTTTCCTTGTTGAGTCTTGCTCGGTGCCTACGTGGTGTTGGTGTTTGTTCGATAAATGTTGGCGAGGTCATAAGGGAGAGTGGATGATGGTCGGGTGGTGATGGACTGACGTAAGCTCACGGTGGAGTCTCGGTTACGTGTTGGAGTTTACGTTCAATCTTCAGTTTCTTTTTGTTTTGCAAATAGGAAGGAGCAAGGAGACAAGATGAGGCTGAGCAAGGTGGCCATTTTACTTGGTGTGTTGGGCTTAATCAGTTTAGCGGTCTTAGGTTTTCTGGTCTCATTCAACTGGATTTGATTAGATAGTGCGGGTTGAATTTGATGGTTTCCGGAAGATTGTGGTGTGGTCGACCGAAGAAGACACAAAGGAGAGAGCGTGTAAGGCCGGACGATAGCAACGGTTGAGGGGAATTTTCAGTGACCTGGGCTGGTCATGGTTTCAAAGGGGGCCTGGGCCTGGGCTTCATAAATATGGGCTGAGTATTTGTCTTGGTTGGAAATGGGCCGGGTGTGGTTTTAGCAAAAGTGGGCCGAATCACACTAAGAAGAATAGGATTCGAACTTGGAGTAGAATGGGTTAGGAAATAGCCACCGCGGGCTTCGTGTGTTGAACTCTGACTTGGGCTGGAGAGGTTCTAATTGAAAGAGTTTTTCTTGTAAGCCTGAATTGCCCTTTTAGCCCGAACCTACTGGAGTCCAGGTGGGACCAGCGGCAGGCCATGTTTTGGGAGGGCCCAGCCCGAATCCCTTTTTTCGGAATTAAATATTTCTATTAATATTATTTTTTAAATATAAAAAATTTTAAAAATTCCGAAAATTTTTAGTTTTAGGAAAAAGGCATAAGAATTAGTTATTTTGAGTAATCTTCTCTTAAAATGTGTGAAAATCATTGATCCAAAAAATTGTTCTTAGAATTTAACAAGCTCTTAGATTTGAATGTTTTTAGCGACAAATACTAAGTCGCTATTTGCGCATTTCCATTTCAATTATCATTGGATCTAGTTAGGAATGGCATTTTTCTTATCTCTTAGCGTTAGATTCTTGTTTATATTTGCAAGTTATTTAATATTTTTTTAGTCTCTAATTGTTGTTTTAATAATTGCGTACTCGCATAATCATCTAATATATTAATGAATAAGTTTAAAATTAATCCAGACTATCTAAGAGACATCTTCTTGAATGGAATAAGATTACCCATTCGATTCTAGTTTATACTTGCAAGTTATTTAATGTTTCTTTGGTCTCTAATTATTATTTTAATGATTGCGTACTCGCATGATCATTTCATATGTTAGTGAATAAGTTTAACATTAATTCAGACTATCTAACTGACATCTTCTTGAATTGGATAAGATTAGGCATCAAAAGGGCACTGATTGATTAACTAGACTCTTTAAGTGGGTGGGAAGTGAGATATAATTTCTTAATTTCTATTCGACTCCAATAGCCTAATAGTCTGTCTCTTAGGCAATTCCTCTAAACATGTCATCATTTCCCTTCCGAATGAAAGGGATAGATAGTGACATACATTAATTACCATTTTTAGCAATACTTAAATTCATACCTATTTATGACAAAAAAAAAATATTCATATCCAATTGCATATTAAAGTCAAATTTATGATGCACTTGGTATTTATTTAGTGAAATATAGGTTACGTTATTTTTTCTTTTTATCAATTAGGTTACGTTAGTTTGATAAAAGGGAAAAGATGACCAAAAATCTATGTAGCACCGACACGGACACGCGACACAACACGACACGACACGCCGACACGTCATTTCTTAAAAATAGAGAATTTTGACACGTTCCGACACGTTATTAATTAAATATATTTATATATATATATATACATAAATAAATAATAATAAAAATAGCCTAGAATTAATTTACACGAAAAATATTAAATAATATCATTCATTATTTTAATTTGTTACAATAATACATAAAACTTAGAGGAAAAAAACATTGTTTAAAGAAAAATGCTAAAATGATATTTTTAAATTTATTTATTTATCATATATAGCATTTTTTATTACTTC
The DNA here is from genome assembly GCA_014182565.1 of Eucalyptus marginata. Taxonomy (NCBI): domain Eukaryota; kingdom Viridiplantae; phylum Streptophyta; class Magnoliopsida; order Myrtales; family Myrtaceae; genus Eucalyptus; species Eucalyptus marginata. The sequence goes on along the minus strand of CM024591.1, from coordinate 5,359,769 downwards.
TTTCATAGTAAAAGACTTTTAAAAAACTAAAACAGTTCTAAAAAAACAAAACTGAAAAAAAAAAAATTGACCCCATGCGTGTATATGTATAGCATTTTTATTACTTATTTTATTACTTCTTCTGTGTATATTTATATTTTGACCCCACAAGTATTAGAAATTTTTAAAATTGACCCCATGCGTGTCAAAATCGCGTGTCGAAATTCTGGACTCGCGTGTCGGAGCGTGTTGGAGAGAGTTGATCATGTGTCCGATTTTTCGACACTCGTTGACCACGTGTCGGGACGTGTCGGAGTGTCAGACACGACACGAAGACTTCCGAAGAGTGTCCGTGCTACATAGCCAAAAATGATTAAAAAAAGGAAAGGCAAAAAAGTGAAATTAGGTGTCTGGTGTAAAAATTATGTATTCCATTTTCTTTCATGGGTAGTTGAATTTAGGTTTTGGTTTTTTGGCATCGAACAATGTTTTGAACAATATTTTCTACGGAGTCTCTGCTTAGTCGTGGAAGACCAACAAGCTACAATCGGGAATTTCCTTATATTTTTACTATACAAATTTCATATTGCTATTTCTACTCTAGGATAAAATTTTGTTGAGTGTCTCACGGTGATTGACTATCCAATTACCCGACTTTCTATTTCATCTTGCTATTTCTCCAATTTGAGTGATGGACGACGGACAGTAGTTTGTGGGTGTCAGTGGATTAGCTTTATGGGAAAGAGGATATCATCACATTGCATTGTGCTGAGTATGTATGTATATATATATATATATATACTGAAATATTATTTTGAGTTTATGTTTCCTTAAAAGTGTTCCTCTCAACTTGTTAGAAGACTTACATTGCAATGTGGATGTTATGTTGGAACAACTTTTTTCATTTTCCTTCCAAGGTTTTAAATCAATCGAATCAATATAAAGGTTACTTTAGATTTTGAGTGTTATTTCTTGCTCTGAAATATAATACATATTGTGCAACTTGTTCTGCTACGAATTCGCATTTACTTTCTCAACTTGTTTTATTAACATAGTTAGGCATTTTGTTTTGGGCCATTGATTTTAACTTGATGATTTGATCGTTCAACTTTGCAGGATACGCTTTGGTAAGAAATTGTGTAGATAATTACCTAGATCGAAAGTTTTGATATGTATGGTCAAAAGAATTATGGCAATTAAACTAGTCCGGGTCCTCAGGTATAATATCATTTACCCTCAGCCTTCTCTTCCCCAACTATTCCTACTCTATATTTCATTAATCAAGTTAAATAGGTTAAAGATGGAATATAAGTTGTTGAATAGATTGATTATGTTAAAGATGTAATGTAAGTTGTTGAATAGGTTAAAGATGGAATGTAAGTTGTTAAATAGGTTAAAAATGGAATATAAATTGTTAGTTTGAAAAGGTTAAAGATAAAAAGTAAGTTGTTGAATATGTTGAATAGGTTAAAGATGAAATCTAAGTTGTTAAATAGGTTAAAGATGAAATATAAGTTGTTGAATAGTTTGAATAGGTTAAAGATAAAAAGTAAGTTGTTGAATATGTTGAATAGGTTAAAGATTGAATCTAAGTTATTGAATAGGTTAAAGATGTAATATAAGTTGTTGAATAGTTTGAATATGTTAAAGATGGAATGTAAATTGTTGAATATGTTGAATAGGTTAAAAAGGAAATGTAAATTGTTGAATAGGACTAGAACGACAAAAAAAGAGACAACTTTGGGAAAACTGGAGCAGCATCCTTTTACTTCTAATACTACTAGACTCCATTATTACATAACTACAAACAAAAAATTTATTTCATCTCTCCCTTTTATAGTAGTAGTTGCCTGCCACAAATGGAATTTTTATTTTCTTAATTGACCACCTCAGCAAAATCCAAAAAAACAAAAAAGAAAAAATATCAACCAACTGAATTTTTTTTATCATAAAAAAGTAATATAAAAAAAGCAATAAGCACTTAAAAAGATAGTATTTATAGAGTATGAGATGTTCTCTCTATTTTACCTCTCTATTTTTGTATACGTGACTCATCTCTTCATTTTTCACCCTCTTCCCATTCTTATTATTATGATGGACAATGATGAGACTTTTCGGAATCTTGAAGAAAAAGAGAAGAATTACGAGATTCAAAAAGAGAGAAAGAGAAACAAAGAATGTAAGCATTGCCGTCATGTTGCTCATAAATTTAAAGGTAAGCGTTGCCGTCATCTTGCTCATAAAATTAGAGATAACAAAGATGACGGTGATGCTGCTGGGAAGGAAGTTGCATGGGAGACACCAAGTATAACTGAGCCATGAATGGAAGTGCCTCTGCAACTCAAGTTTTTTTGGGAATATGAGAAACTAGAATCAGCACCAAAATCCCGTGAAAAGATAGAGATGGACAAGTCGTTGAGCAAAATGAAAACTTCTCTTAGAGTTGGAGAAGATGGTTCTCCTAGAGAATTTTCTCCCAAACCCTAGGTAAATATCAAATATGAATAATATAGATTTTATTGTTATTCTTTGGCTCTTCTGCATTGATATTTGGTTTTCTTAGCTTAAAATTTTTTTAGAGTAACATTGCTAAGGCATAGATAAAAAAAATAACTTTCTTGCAATTGTAACTGGTCTTACCAGGATGACGTGCGAGATGCTACCGGGGATAGCACCAAGTCCAACGTCACCGAGGACGGGGACATCCATAAGGCGATAGCGGCTTCTCTTCTCCAAACCATGCCCTAGAACCTCAACGAGAAGGACGACGACGGCGATGAACCAATTTCGACCGAAGCTTGGTCATTCTTGTGAAAACAAAAGCTCTATAGTGAGACAGGTCATACTTCTAATTCTAGGTTAATTTGATTTTAATCACTGTGAGTAATGGATTTCCTCTAGAATTCATAATTACTCTGGAGAAATGAAATGACATTTATGAGGAAAATTATAGGAGGGTTGTCCTTGATTGTTCCCTTGATTCTTTCTTAAGAATCCAATGTTATTTTCCTCTGAATTGGGAATAAGATCTAGCCATTTAATAATTCTTTGCGTTCCTTAATATTCATCCTCAAACATCGTTGGATTACAAGAAAGGAATTCAAGGGAATGATAGGTTAACAAATTCCCAAATGTATGGACCGCATGAACATACAACTTGCTTTCCTTCCTTCCATTTCATTCATTCCATGGATATGAATCACAGAAAAAAGACTGATTATAGAAGGCATCATTATGTCAATATAACAAACTGGTTATGAGTTGATTTATTTCAATGCAAAAGATTTCCATTCCTCATTCGAATTGCACTCCGACACATCCTTTGGGGTCCTCCATAATGCAATGAATATTGGTGATGATTGAATCAAGATATGATTGCAATTCGATGTACACACGTGTGTGTATATAATGATGAATGGGCAAGTTGTTTAAAGGATTAGAGTTTCTACAATCCATCAAAAGCTCATATACACTCGTAACTCAACTAAACCAACAAATGTCACTTTAGACATTTATCAAACTATCTCAACTCACACCCAAAATTCAACTACCAAAATTCCATGTCGATATCGTTCATGTGTTATTAGTTGCTAGCCAAAAAACCTAGCAAGTATTTGAATAAATGGGCTGAGCAATAATCTCTGCTCATGTTAAATTCCAAACAATGCCATGATAGATGAAATAAAAACAAAGCATATTAAAAGGGCAACTGTATTTAGGAAAATGAGATTCTCACATGTTAACATTCCATACAGTATAACCCCGTGTAAATACCATTATGCCCTTCTTGAAATTTATGCAACTTTCTTTCCTAAATGAAATGCATATTTAAATTCCGCACCAAAAAAATGCATATTTAAATGAATATATGAAATTGAGGTATCTGATTTTAATTTTTTTACCAAGAAATTATTTATGTATCTAGATTGCTTGATAAATGTCATCGTTAAAAATGTATACACAAATAATAACCACAACCAAATGCAGTCCATATATTGTCTATGGCATGTTAAGAATTTCGAGTCATCAACACAAAAAGTCAACTTAATTATGAAAAGTTCAATTTAGGACTTAATGGGGGCGAAAGTGCCTTGAAGAAGGAGGACATCGGAATAAGTTCGAGAGGGTCATGTTTTTACAATACAAATACATGCTCTTTCGTGATCAATCTGACATGTGATGTCAAATGTAAGCGGTGAGATGTTCAAGTGTTATTATCTCAAGTTGATTTTTCTCTTAGGGAAAATGTTACATAGCATCCTCACATTTTAACTATATACCAATTTGCTCATTGAGTTTTAGAAACCTATAATTAATGCCCCAAGTTGCATCTAACCTATGGTCCTATTTATGAATTGGCCATTCTCCCAATTTTACCCTCTCCTACCATTCCAAATCCACCCATGATGAAAAGCCACTTGCCCAAAACCCCAACCCATCCACCCATTCTAGATAAAATTGTTAGGTGCGAAAGCGCAATCCCACGATCTCCATAATTAGAGTAAGAACACATATAATTGAGTAAAAATATTAATGATATTTTGCAGTCCATTGTTCCTGATGCGGAAAATCGATGATCCAAGTGCAAATGCTTCTCTTTTATTACCTTATGTATCACTGACTCAATAAAACAACTCATCACCCTTAGCGCCTTAGTAAACGCTCCTTTGTGAGGATAATTGTGTGTGTTAGAATTAGAGGAGAGATTTGAGTATCTATGGCGGATAATTTGACAAATATGTTTGACTTGCTTAGGTGGAGCTGATGGTATTTCATTCCTTGTTTCTTACACTACGTATGCTTACGTAGGCTTAAGGATGTGCATCATCGATTCTGCTGTTTTAGGGGTGGCCTTGTATATGGTTACTTTTGGTGTTGAGGGAGAGAGGTCTTGTGGTATTTGGCATAATGTTCTTTTGTAGATTTGATGTCAAGGTTTTGTTGAGATTTGACTTTCAAATTAAGAGATAAGGGTATTTTAGATCATGTACCTTTATTTTAGGGATTTCTAAAGGGAGATTGTAAAAGAAATGTGTTTAATACACATCTCTAACCCTAGCCTCTATATCATTTCCTGTTTTATTTTTTCTTATCTTCTTGTTGGATATTTAGATTTTGTGGCTCATCAAGTGGTTTTATAACTTTTTGGATTGTACTCTTGTGTTGTTTGTTGAAGATAGTAAAACTGCTCTCTCTCCTTGTGGTTCTTCCTGTTTTGGATTTTTTACTTAAATATTGTTTCTCGTGTAATTTTGATTATTTCATTCTTTACTACTTGTTCTTAGATTGGTGCATCTTTGATTGACATTTTTCTGCAACAAATTGGTATTAAAGCAAAGGAATTTAGGTCTTTTTGTTTGAGATGGCATCTATTAAGTTCGAAGTGGCACTTTTCAATGGCCAAAACAATTTTGGGCTATGGAGGATCAAGATGAAGGCGTTCTTGCGTCGGGAAGGTTCGGTCAGAGTTTTGGATGGAAATTATCCCGACGATATGACTATGATTGAGATAAAAAAGATGGAAGAAAATGCGCTTAGCACCATCCAATTGTTGTTATCCAATAAGGTGCTTTGTGAAGTTGCGGGTGAAGGAACAATTTCAGGATTGTGGAATAAGCTTGAGAGCTTCTATATGAAGAAATATCTTATGACAAGATTATTCGTGAAGTAGCGTCTTTACATGCTAAAGAGTTACTCATATCCTAGAATATCTAGATGAATTTAATAAAATCATTATGGATATGGAAAATCTAGATCTGAAGTTCGATGATGAATCGGGCTCTATTTATATCAACAATTTTCTCCTCTCTTCTTGCCAATTCAATTGCCAAACCACATGAATACAAGTGGTTCATCTTTCAAATATATATGTCCTTTTCACATACGATGAAAAGGACAAACTTGAGGACAACTTATGTTGATTTCTAAATATACATCTTAAGATATACCAACTTAGGATGACAAATTTCAAGAATATGAGCTCAAAATTATATTGTACAAGAATTATATCAGGATGACTACTACTGACACTAATATTTAATAGTGTTTGAACTACACATCCATTCTAAATGACAGTCTCCTAAATTTTTCAACAATATATTACTTACTCAATAAAAAATAGCTATTAGGATCCAAAAAGATGTAATGTGTTTTAACTATTTATATGCCTATGGAGGGAACTTTTTTGAGGTATCAAGTGAGTAGGATTTCAGAAGCCGAAAACATTTTAAAGGATCAGTCACTGTCCAATTAGATGTACAGAAATCTAAGTAGCAAATCTAGGGTTTTAATTAACTTGAAACCTATTTGTCTCACTATTTATATTAGCAGTTTTCTCCTTTAATATAATAACAATTCTAATGAGACTCTTGACCTTTGCTGTAAAGAATAAAATGCGCATGGGATTTCTAGAATTGAGTCCTCAGGAGAAGATGAATACTAATGAACAATTCTAGACATAGGAAGATTTATCTTGTAAAATTTTTACTGTGATTATTAGATTCCATATAGTACTAAAATGAGTTACTGATTAAACATAACACTCATGGAATTCTACATTGTTATCTCTAAAACTTTGACTTCTCGTCCTTCAGCGGTAGAAGTCGCATATATGGAGACGGCCGCCAAACTAGGTTAATGAACGCTATCCCCACATCAATCCCTTGTTCGGGGGAAATATGAGTCCCAATCGGCCCTCAAAATGGCGGCTACCCTAGTATTGGTCCCCTGTTGAGTAGGAATGATGGGGATAACGATCTAGTGGAGGTGGGAGTGGATGAGGTGGTTCTGTTTGATGGCGCTCCAGACTTTTGTTTTTTGTTTTTGTTTTTAATCAAAAAAGTTTGTTTGGTTCTTTTGTTTTTTTGGTTGGAAAAGGTCGTTTGGTTCAAAAAAGTAGTAATGAGTTTCTGAGGGAGCTGTTGATTCGTATGAATCCTATGTTTCAATATAAAGTTTTGTAATAGTCTGTTCCTAGTATCTACGTAAGCAAATATAATTGCCATTAATTTTTTTTGGAGAAGTTGGCTTTTTCACCTGAAGCTTCCCACGGTTAAAATTGCGATTGAGGTCTTTCCCTTACTTTCTATTCCTTGTTTTGCATGTTTTATTTCAGTGGTGGGGGTGAATGATGAACTATGGAGATTAATCTATGGGTTTTGTACGACTACAAGGACTATATTTCGAGATCTCGTATTCTAGCCTCATCTCAAACCCTCGAGGAGACGAGCGACATATACTGCCAAGTTAAAGGCCACACTCTGTTCTTCAAGAAGTTGGACAATAGGTTGTTTGTTTTTGAAGGAAACTAATTTCAAAATTCTAAACTTGAACTATCGAGTAACATCAAACTGCATACAAAAAAGCCATAAATACTTTGTATCACCAATTGAAAAGTACATCATGCAATGGAACGTATCTTATTTTCTACGAATTAAATGCACTTATTGCATCGTCATGAGAGAGATCGGGTGGAAATAATTTTCTTCACAAGAAGAGCCTTTTCATTCTTCTTCTTTTCCTTTAGGATACAAATCCTATACTTCTACACACTAAGAGAAATGTCGCGACCAAAATTTCGGGTGCACCACCTAAAACTAGGCTAATGAACTACTAAGTCTAACTTAGCACGGGCTCTCCTAAGCCCATGCCAATTCACAACTTAGGTTCAAATATCTAATATGCAAAAGGGAGTCGCCACTAATCAGTTTACGGTAAGCTGATTAGACACCTAAGTAAAATAATGGGAGAATTATTCTACTTCTACGAACTAGAGACCTTGGGTATGGGGACTTGGTTACACTAGACTTTTCTAGTGCCCTTTCGGTACTTTTCTCTTTTTATTTCAAAAAAATGCTTTGCGAGGTAGCTTGAATTAATTTTAATTCACTTTCCTAACATGTAAGGTGATCATACAGGTGCGCAAACCACCAATTTAACACTTTCAAGAAAGCAAATAAATAAAAAAATGCAGAACTTACCTCATAGCAACGAAAGCATCTGCGTTGTTTGATCAGAATTCACATTAGCAATCCTAGATATGATTTCTAATTAACACACCATCACTCAATTTTTGTTTCCACTTATTTAATGAGAATCATGCAATGCATGCTACTAATTTAACATGAAATGACATAGTAGGGCAATATGACCTAAACTATATGACATGAGTAAGGTAATTTCCAAAGAAATGCAATAATTAAATGTGCAATCTACCAAATGACCTAATTCTAATGACAGACAATTTCTAATTAAATAAACCTATCAAGAATCACTAAATGACGTGCATTTCATGAACCTAATTCTATTTGACGTGCACATAATAATTCTATTATCCTAAAAAAATGCAATCTATCCTAGAGAATGAAATGAATTTATTTTAAGACAATTTTTTTGTATTTTTCATGAAATTCGAAATTAAGAAAAATGCAAAAATTATCTATCCAGATTAAGATTCTATCTAGCTAAATCCTAATTTAAACTAAGATATTATCTTAACCTATCAATCTCTAACCTAAGATGCAATCTATTTAGAAAATCAATCTAAACTTAAAATGAAACATGCAATTTTATCCTAATATGCAATGACGTACAAAGAATGCCCTAATTCTACATGATATATGCATGATGATTTTTTTTGTATTTTTTTTATAAAATTCGAAATTAAAGTTGACACATAATTAAACGTGCAATTTAAATTAAAGAAAACTAATATCCTAAATGAACGCATTTTTTGGATTTTTTTATTTAAAAATTCAAAATGAGATTGCAATTCTAAATATGCAAGATAACCCTAAGACTAGGAATATTCTAAAAATGAACCTAATCCTAATTCAATTTTTTTTTTCCTTTTATGAAAATAAAATTGATTCAAACACCACGACAGCAAATCAAGTAAGATAAGTATCCAAAATTGGCAAACCATATCTCACGCATGAGATCGGGTTAACCAATTTTAAAATTAAATCGCGAATTGAATCTCAGGTGTGAGATCGGATTGACGATTTTGCAAGGGATTGCGAGTCGGATTTTGGGTGCGAAAATCATACTGTCAATCACTAATTTGAGGGGCTATTTCATGTCGAAATCTCAATCATTCATTCAGGAATAATTCTACTAAAAAACAAAGTAAATAAATGAAAATAACATAAAATAGAATAAAATAAATAAAAAGAAAAAACTACCTAATTGATTTTCCTTTTTCCTTTTTTTTTTTTTACCCCACGGCTTGGCAGCTCGTGGGACTCAACCAAGGGCAGCTGGTCATCGGTCCGGTAATGGCGTCACGGTCGGAGCTTCGGCAAAAGTTCGGCAAGGGGGAACAACGCGTGGCGAGGGAGGAGCGGCAACTCGGCGTTCGAGTGTAGGCGAGCAGGGACGCTGGGACTTGTGGTGCTGCAGATCGGCGACGGCAGGGCGAAGCAAGGGCGTTCGAGTCGCGGCTGCTGCGAGGGTCTTAGATCCGTCGGCGTCGAACACCCGAGCGACGAGACCGGTACAATGATGGTGCCGCGGGTCAGCATGGGCTGGAGGCGAGGCAGAGCACGGTGGGAACCGGGTGGCTTCGCGGCTCCTGGGAACGCGAGCAGCGACGGTGGTCAACGGCCTCACGGTTTCTGGGAAGGCAAGCGGCAGCAACGTCGCGGACCGGCACGAGTTCGCAAATGAGGAGGATCTCTGGCAATTGGTAGGGCGACAGCGTCGAGGCGCGTAGGTGGCTGGGCGAAGGTGGTGTCGGGGTTGTTGTAGCGGCGGTCTGGAGCAATGGCAGCCAACTCGGGGGTAGCAGACCAGCGGTGTGGCAGTGTCGTGGCTGGGTCACAGTAGCAAAAGCGGAGCCAACTGGGGGAGAGCAGAAGCTAGCGAAGAGGGTTCAGGAAGACGATGAACAGTAAACGTCCAATCACCCCTCCTTTTCGCCGCTTCGCTTTTTCCTTTTTCCCCCAAAGAACCCCAAGGCCTCCTTTTCTTCTTTTTTATTTTTATTCCTCTTCACCTCGAAAAGAAAACCCTAGAGAAGTCCTTGTCTCATGTTTTTCTCTGAAATTTTTCCCCCTCAATGTGGCCCCTGAAAACCCTACACGTATTAATCTATTTATAGGCCACGAAGTAGGGTTTTTAATTTTCCAAAACCATATCCATAAAAATTTCTTTTCAAAATGCAATATTTGTCTTTCCAAACGCAATATTTGCTTTTGAATTGAAATCTCACAAAGATAAATCCGTAAAATTTCCCTAAGGATACGGGCTTGGGCCAATTTGCTCTCTTTGTAGACTTAGCCTAACTCATCAAATTAAAGTTTCTGAAGCATCAATTTGAACCCATCCGTCACCGGCCTAATGTAAATGCTAATTAAAAATAAATGCACCGAAAACTATATGTATGCAATTAACTATTTTTTTCAGGGATAAAATTAACCCCTAATAAATGACTAAACGGGTCACCAAAATTTAGGTGTCAACACGGGTCGCCAAAATTTTGCTGTCAACAAGAAAAAAACATGTTCTTTTCTCTTTTTAAGAAGTAACCCTCAAAATAACACCTTGTCAGTTATTTTCTTTAAATTGTGGGCTATGGGCTCGTTTGAGTTATAGGCTAGGTTAGCCCAACATGGTAGCCTAATAACAATAAAACTCATTATCTCCCACTCGGCCATGATGGGCTAAATATAACCCTCTCTTCTCTGCAATATTCATACTAGTAAATAATTCGTGTGACCAGCATACTATGAGTAGACATTGGCTTTTTTCCATTAGTTTGCCACTCAAGTAATACTAAGGATCAATATACCTATATTAGACAAACAATCAGTGGTATTAAACAAAAACTATTAGTGGTACGATAAACAAAAAATGAACTTACCCGAAATTCCCCATTATGCACACGTATACATGCGTATTCATACCAAAAGTGAACTTGGAAATCCAAAGTTTGCGACCTGAAATCAAAATGTTAGCTTCCATAACAATAACTTGAATTCAATAAACAACTTATTGATATTATCATGTCTTCGCACCTTAGCGTCAAAATCAAAGTCCAAAAGAATATTTGAGGACTTGATGTTGCGATGAATAACTCTAGGATTACCAGAAAGGTCAAATCAATAAAAATGAAACCCAAAAATTATTATAGTAATGATAAGGTTTTTTTTTTTTTTTTTTTTGAGAAAAATACTCACACTCTTCATGTAAGTAAGCCAAACCTTGTGCGAAACCTAAAGCCACCTTCATCCTCTTAGGCCAAGGCATAATAAGGCGATCAATACTTGCAATAACATTTGGGGTAGTTATAATCAATCGGATTTTGAACTTTGAAATAACTAAGGATACATGATAGATACTGACTGTGCAAATGAGAGTCTAACGTGTTGTTTGGGACGAATTCATAAACTATGATTCTGAGAGTGTTAGAAATGCAATATCCAACCAAAAAGATGAGGCGAGGGTGGTGGATATGGTTAATGATATTGACTTCCGCTCAAAACACCCTCTTCCCTTGCTGACTTCTAGCTTTTAGTTGCTTGATGGCAACTAATTCCTTGATTGGGAATACTCTCTTATGAATGAGCCCAAAATCGTCTTCATTGAGTAGACCAGAATCTAAAAAATCATCCGTTGTCACTTTCAGCTCCTTGTACATAAAGGTCTTATGTGGAACACCTAAGGCGATGGAAGAGGTCATACGTTGGGACCCCATTTTACTAGCTTAATGATAATGAAAAGCATAGTTAGAAGAATTGATGGTAGAGATCTTAATATTATAAACATGTAACTGTTGTGATTCAAATGTAGAGCAAATTTTGATTGAGGATTAAAATCACATACGATGAAAAGGACAAGCTTGAGGACAATTGATGTTGATTCCTTAATCAGAATTTGCTCTGCATTTGGATCACAATAGTAACATGTTCATAATACCAAGATTTGTAACATCAATTCTTCCAACTATGCTTTGTCATTATTATTAAACTAGTAGAATCGAGTCCTAATGCCTGACCTCTTCTATCTCCAGGGATAGCCTTTGGTGTTCCACATAAGAACTTTACGTACAAAGAGCTGAAAAATGGCAACAGATGATTTCTCTAATTCTAATCTACTTGGCAAAGGCAGTTTCAGCCTCGTTCATAACAGAGGACTCTCGAGTAGAGAATTAGTTGCTATCAAGCAACTAAAAGCTAAAATTCGACAAGGGGAGAGGGAGTTTCTAGTGGAGGTCAATATCATCAACTGTATCCACCATCGTCACCTTCTCTTTGGTTGGATACTGCGTTTTTGACACTCTCAGAATTCTAGTATATGAGTTCGTCTCAAACAGCACACTAGACTTTCATTTGCACGGTCAGTATTTATCCTGTATGCTTAGTTATTTCAAAGCTCAAAATCCAATTGATTCTAACTGCCCCAGATGTCATTGCAGGTATTAATTGCCAATCAAGCCTTGGCCTAAGAGGATGAAGGTGACTTTAGGTTCCACACGAGGCTTGGCTTACTTACATGAAGAGTGAGTATTTTTTTCCATAAAAAAAAAAAAATTATCATTACCATAATATTTTTCGAGTTTCATTTTTGTTGATTTGACCTTTCAGACAATCCTAGAGTTATTCATCGTGACATAAAGTCCTCCAATATTCTTTTGGACTTCGATTTTGACGCTAAGGTACGATGACATGATAATATCAATCGATTTTATTGAATTCAAGTAATTGTTATGAAAGCTAGCATTTTGATTTCAAGTCGCAGACTTTGGACTCGCCAAGTTTACTTTGGGTATAGATACGCATGATTCCACGCACGTAATGGAGACTTTCTGGTAAGTTCATTTTTGGTTTGTCGTACCACTGATGGTTTTTGTCTAGTACCACTAATGATTTGTCAAATGTAGGTACATGGATCCTTGGTATTACTCGAGTGGCAAGCTAATGGAAAAGGTCGATGTCTACTCATTCAATGTAGTCTTGGTGGAGCTACTCATGGGAAGAAAAGCATCGGATGCTAATCAGCTTGAGGACCAACAGTCTTTGGTGGAGTGGGTAAGATGTAAATGAGTTTTCAATTTAACTTATATGAGTTTAGAATTTCAATGACAATATGATATATATAGTCGATCACCTAATAGGTCAATTTTTAACTTTCTGTACATGTATAAAAATTGTAGGTGATCGTCTAATCATTTACCCTTCCTAGTGATGTACAAGGAACAACATTATGTTAAGGATAAGGAACAACAAGTCAATCCCTTGTTGTCTATAATCCAAATTGATAATCCTGAGTTTGGATTCTTGAAGATAATATGCACAGAAAAATATGTAATTCTCTGTTCTTGTTTAAAGGAAATATAGACAAAATGAATATACCCATTTCAAAGACCCTAGAAAAATTGAGATAGATAATATTCAAGATCTATACCCATTTATTTTAGCCGACTCAATTTTGGGGTCACAACATGATTTACGCTGTGTTGTGTGATAATTAAATCTAATTTATGAATGCGACACCTTCTTAATATTGAGTGGTAGGAAACAAATGAAACATTTTCAACCATAATATAGCCAGCCAAAGAATGGTTTTTGAAAAGAGTGAACTTCCACCTTTCCTTATCTCATTAAGCGGATTGGTTTGCAATCCCATTACTAGTCCAACTAGTTGAACCAGCCAATTTGATCTAATTTTAAAAATAGACACCTTCAATCTAACTAATGTACTTTTAGGCATACAATCCGATGTAAAGGGGAGATCCACATGATTTAAATCTAATTTCACATGGTTTCATTACTAATAATCAATCTCTTTCACGCATAAAGTAATGTCAAGAAAATAACATAATACTATTTATAGAGTCTAGCACATATCTCGTTGGGATATGGTTCTTAGCACAATGTTCCCCTAGTAGGATCCACTTTCTTTGGTCTTGTGATCAATAGGGTTGCTCAAATTGCAGGCCAATCACTTTCTTATAACATAGCAAATTCTATGTTTTGGTCATAATAATGTAAAGTAGAAAAAAACATTCAATCTTTCTTAGCTTTTTTATGTTTCTTTATACAGCTAATAGTAATTTTCCCTCCTTGTTTAGGATGGAGTTGTCACCAATCAACAAGAAACCATGGATGCATTAGTGAGGGTCTCAATTCTGATAGTTTGAGTTAGAGGTGCAGAATTTAGACAAATGGATTGTTTTCTGTCATTTAAGTTAGACTTTCTATTGTGTTAACATCGAAATAGTATCTAATAGTGAGGATGTAGAGAACTTAACAATCTAATTTTTTTGTCGTATTAGAAAGTTGATGGTAACCATAAAATTAGATTAAAAAGCTCTACACATCGTGTAGCCACTAGAGACATTATACAATCTGTTCCAATGTGAGAAGTTCATCGTAAGTTGATTTTCTCATGATTTTTCTGTTCAAATGAATCCATTCATTTAATTAATTGAGATAGATGTTCATGTTAGGCATACAATTGGTAAATCAAGTCGAGGGAAGTTGTAAACCTAGCATTCATGGTAATATTGTCATGGTATAGTTGGAGGATGTTAGTGTTGGACTCGATCTTGAATTTATAGTTTCCTTTTGCATAAGCTTATTCATTTGTTTACCCAGTTTGACTTTATCTTATATCGCCATATAATCTTAAAGCCAATTAATAGACAACATTTTGTTTCAACTGATTAAATTGGGATTAGAGAGGCAATATCTTATCTGAAAACTTTATTTGGTTGCTTCTTTGTTTTAACCCCCTGCCCCTCCTCCTCTCAGGCTTTTTTGGTGATTTTAGGAAATGTTTTGCAATCAAGTGAAAAGGAAGCGTTACATTTCTCCTTTACAAGAACAATCGGCATTTATACTGTGGGAAAGTCAGCGCGTGAGCATCATGCACGCGTCGGCAAACTGACGCATGATGACGTCATCCAATGGTCGGTAACCGCTGGATGACGTCATCGATGGCGTCACCACCGGAGGCGGTTGGCCGGTTAGCGACCCGATCGAAGACCCGACTCAACCCAAGGCCCGACCCGTTGACCTGACCTGATCGTTGACCTATCAACCGGTCAACCGGACCGGCAATCAAACCGGTCGGAATAGTCACTGGTTGGATCGGTCGGACTGGTCGGACTGGCCAAGAGCCGTTTGGCTCGCTGGTGCGTGCGCCTCATGCGCCGCACACTCAGGCGGCGCATGTGGGTGCGTGGGAGCTTCGATTGGAGTGTGGTTGGCAGTGTTTGGTTCGTATGGATGTTCTCTACACTATGGTATATTTATTTTGCATGTTTGAATTGTATAAATGTATAAAATTGTGTAGGGAACCCTAAGTATGTGTATTTTTGGGGGTTTAATGCATACTTTTATTTTTTTTAGCTAGTATTTTCGTATATTTTAGGAAATACAATAGCTAGCCTATATGAAAATGATGTCATATATACTGTGTAGAGCTTATTTCAATGGTAGCATGTATATTTTAATATACTTGCAATTTTCTAGTTCTAAGAAAATTCGAACAATGGTAAGAAGTTCTTATTTTTCCATTACACGTTGAATTGAGGTTTTGATTGTAGTTACAGCATGATTATTTTTGTAACACTGGCCATGACTGAGCTATTTTGATAAAGAAATTTCCAGCTTGAAAATTGCACAAAGCAGCATAGAAAACACACAAAGGTATACGAAAACAATGGAGAATAAACTGACTTGGCAGCATCAAGCCACGGCCATTGACGGCGACGGAGGTTGAGAACGTCGACTCCAAACATGTGGGTCCATGGACAGCCCGCGCCGAAGATTTGCAAAAGTGTGGCATAAAACAAAGAGTAAAAACACAGAGTCAGATTTAGTTCCAACAATTAATGAACTGGACATGAATCAATCTTGAATCTAAACAAATGCTATAAGCTAGACCATTTTGCACAAAGATTCGCAGCAGTGCAAATATGCAAAAGTTTATCAACATGAGGTGCAGAAATCCCACCACGACACCAGACTCTCGCCGCGAAGCACGCGACATAATTAACCACCCGCTAGCAGATGGACGGCATGAGTGCGCCGCCTAGGAGGCTAGTCCTATCTACAAATCAACTCAAAAGGCAATCTTCTGCCAAAATGGCAGCTAACAAAAGCGAAAACATGCAGCATCTGCACATATAGCGACGCGATCGAGCATATCATAAACCTTCAGCTATTTCCATTTCAAAGAAAAGCACTGCGATTCAACAGGCATCCTAGGCATAATCTAAAACCGCAACATTGTGCACATAAAGCAGCAGCAGCATCACCACAAGCACAAGAACTGGCTCGATAAGCTTGACTGCCCAAGGGGAAAGATGACTCAGAGAGAGAGAGAGAGAGAGAGAGAGGGGGGAGGGAGGGAGGGATGATTCTGGTCATAACGCTTGGAGAAGTCCGGAGGTGAAGGTGACGGTGATCTTGGACCTGTCGCGAGAGGTGGTGACGGAGTCGTTGTGGGCGCCGGCCTTGACCTTGATGCGCTCCTGGAGGAACTTCTCGAGGGAAGCGATGTCTATGATCTTGTCCTCCACCCGCTCGGTGCAGTCGATCACGAACGTCGCCACCTTCTTCTTCGCCACCTTGATGCCGCCACAGAGAGAGAGAGAGAGATCTCCTCTTCCGCCACCTCTAGAGAGAGAGAGAGAGAGAGAGAGAGGGAGGGAGGGAGAGGTGGCGGAGGATGTTGGCGGCCGAGGAGAGCGGAAGAGGAGATATCTCTCACTCTCCCCAACTGAACAAAGAGGCCAAAATCTATTAAATCTTATCGTCACGATTGTTTTTGAATTACGTTCCCACGTGCCTCCTCCGCATTTTATTCGATGAAGAAACCAAATCCGTGAGTAATCTTGGGTTTCCTGTAATACGAAATTCCCAAAACAAAAAGTTAATTTTCATGTCGATTACTTCAAATTTCAGAATTATTAGGTGGGCAATATCATTGACATACTCAACAAGTTCTATTTTTCAAGACGGCAAAACATTCAGATCACCTACTTGTTGAAGTAGTTAACTTTCAGTTTTCACGTGTCTTCAATAATATAATTGTGGAGTCCTAGTCAATAGGAAGTGGCTTATTTTTAGGAGTTAGTTTCTGCACATGTTTTGGTTAGTGGGGTATGTTAGTGGGTCTTTGTTGTTGTTGTTCTGTAGCTATTTTCTTGCAAAGTGGTTTGGATGTTCTGCCTATTTAATAGGCTTATGTTCTATTGAATATTGTGACGAGTTACAGCAACGACTCCCTTGTGTGTCTTCTTTTCTGAGTCTATTTGATTAAATTTCAACACTAATTTCTCCTGGTGATAAACCGTGTCCAATTTAGATCACCTAAAGCCTCACACAAAGATATCATAACGTCCAATTTCAATCTCCGCCATAAATCAATTAAAATGGAAAACACGTAGAGAGCATTACGAAATAAAGGACATCACCTCATCCACACACAAGCTACAACCATATAATTACGCCATAGCCTTTGGCCCGCAAAGAACCGAAGGTCAAAATGAAAGAAGAAGTGGACTATAACAATGCCCAAAGTGTCTAGTAATGCGTAGCTATTACATTATATTCAACCACCCATCGCCAGTGGTGAGGTTGAGAAAGTACGTCTTCGTTGTCGCTGTTCCGCTCACCAACCGGAAAATGCTGGTCCCGCTGGCGATGGGCAACTCCCAACAGAAGCGACAGATGTTGGGGAAATCATTCACTAGTTGTGCTTTTTAATAAGTGACCGAATCCATTATTTTGCTGATCTTATTAAGTCATTCACTTTTCGGTTAGCGATTTGGAAATTGACGCTAATGAAATCAATTTTTTAGCGGATATACATGGCATGTCTTTCCACGTTCTAGCTAATAAACGTGCCATGCTTTGTACGAGAGGACATATTAAAGATATTTGGAGATATTTGATTGCTGATGAAGATAGAACATTAGTTTATAGTTCTTTGATTTCGATGCTTGATGACAATCAAAGGTACTATTTACCCCTACTATTATTGCTGTTGAATTAATAACAAATATACATCAGAATATATATCAAAGTTATAGAGAAACGAGTTCAGTAATTACTCAATTTCTCATTTGCAATTTCATTTTGAATATGTTCTCAAACTTGTGTGTGAAAGAAGAAGAAAGAAAGGATATTGTCAAGAAGAGAAATGCTTTTTACTAGTTGTGTTAAACAATATATGATTTGGTTATGTTTATAGATAACCAATCAAGATATCACTCGGGAATAAGTAACTTATCCTCACTTTTCATGATCAACCATCAATTTTCTTTCTATCAATGATAATTTCTTTTCATATCTAGCAGTCACCTTTTTTCATGTCCACAATTACTTCTTTTCATGATAATTAAATATTTCAACCAAATAGGCACATAGTTTCCAAATAAAAAAGGACATTAAAAGTGTTAAAACTTTTGTAAGTCGCTTACTTTGTTGTCGTAACTTTTCAATTAATATCTAGAGTGCCATTATTATTAGAAAAATATTCATCACACGTGTACTTTTGACCAATTGATTTTCATAATTTAAAATAATCACCACAAGTGCGACAAATTTTAATACCATGTAGGATTTTTTTAGCAAAGAAAATCACTACCATGACCCAAGTGAGATTTTTTTTTCTCTTTTATAAGTTATGACATTTAAGTGATCGATTGAAATATTATGGGTACCAAAGTGAGTGCCGTATGAAAGTTATAGCACTTATGACATAATTTCTACAAGTTCTACTTGTATAGGGTACATAAAGGTATAGGAATTTCATTTCACTTTATTTAATAGAAATTTTGAATGTAGAGGATGATTTATATTTAACGTATTACATTTTTTTTTTGTCAAAATATAAGGATTATTAATGAAGAAGGCTCCGTAAGCAAGTCAAACCAATATAAATAAAACATTCAACTCAAGATCACTATACATTACATAGATTCCCAAAAAATCGACCCCTAATTAATCAAATGAACAATATGCGGAATCAACGAATTTGATTGTAGTCGAACTTCTTTACTTAAGTCTTCGTCTCCAATCTCCCTTTTACCTTGACGGCTCTTGATGGATAGAACAATAAAGTATGTACATTAGAAAATAGAGAGAAGACCTTAGCCATATCTATATAAGCATGTCTAATGAACCCATCTATCACCGGTCACTACTAGAACGCTATGCTTGTGGTAAGCCCTCCTACCACATCTTTACTAGACCAAGATGTGTAAAGCCAAATATAATTCAGTAATATAATTTTACTTAAGTTTTCATGCATTGCCTAATATATTGTAAAAGCCCGTTCAAACGCACCAATTCCAATTATTAAGTTGAACAAGATGTACAGCCCTGAATATTATTGTTAGGTGGTGGTTGACTGAGCTTGCCGCGTGACAGTTTTCAAATTGAAACCAAATCAAGACATAATCTTAGGTTTCAGTAACTTTAAAATGGGAACTCCAAAATATAATTAAAAAAAAAACGTCGGCTGCATCAACTTTCATAATTATTAGGTGGGTAAATCATTGACGTTTTCAGCAAGCTTGATTTATAGTTCATCTGGAGCCCACACAGGAAGATTCCAGACCACCAAATCAATGAAAAATCACGAAGCACGTAAAGCATAACAAAATTGGAAACGACAGAGCATCCGCACACAACTAGAATGATGTAATTTCCTACCATAACCTTTGGACTGGACTACAACACAAGCCACGATATATCTACAAAGTGTCTAGTAATGCAAAGCTATGACCTTATATTCAACTACAGCATCCCCGGTGGTGAGGTTGAGAAAGTACGTCTTCGCCGTCACGACCCCACTTGCCAGCCGGAAAACGCCGGTCCCCCCAACGATAGGCATCTCGCGATATGTCTCGAGTGCCGGATTGTGGCCCAATATGCTCAGGGTGCTGCCGTTGTACTCCGGGGTCGTGAATACGAGGTTCATGCTCATGTGCAGGGCCGTCGACTCGAGCCCAACTGAGCCATAGAACCCCTGTGCCCGGCCAACAAGGGGGGACTCCGGCTCAGGGCCCTTGGTCAGAGGGTCATCGATCATGTTGACCACCCCGAAACGCGTCGGGGAATTCTCGGTCATCGTGGCCTTGGCGATGCGCACTGCCGTGGGGTTGCTGCCGGAGAGCGTGTCGTGGAAGTAGAAGTGGAGGCGTGTGGTCTTGCGATCGGCATGGCTAAGCCCATTGAACCAGGCGTCCACCTTCTCGGGGTCATCCGCCTCGGCATGGGCGTGTTTCGCCACCATGGCCACCACCAGAGCAAGAGCTGCCACCACCAGAGCAAGAGCTGCCACCACCATTGCCGTTAAACCTGGCTTCGCCATCTCTGTCTCTCGATCTGAAATCGCTGGGAAAGTGGATACTATTGGAAGGAATTTACAGGCGGAAATGAACCCAGAAAGGAGCCTTATAAAGAAGACACCTGCAGAGAAAGATGCAACAAAAGAGTGATCGAGATCAATCACTAAACTATATGGACAGACGTGAGGATAGGGCTTAATCGGTCATAGGACCAAAATAATTTTTAAAAATCAAAAGATTCACGAGGGACCACCGAGTCAATCACGCGTAATTACCCACTTTGCATCGTCCTGGCGGTTTTTGATTTGCAAATCGACACTAATCATTTCTTTTTAATCAGAAGTTCACTGTTTAAGGGCATGCTTTGCACGAAAGAACGAGTTAGAAAAAGGCATATGAGCTCTGCATATGCGGGGTAGGTGAATGCACAGTAATTTCATTTCACTTGTTTTTATCGAAAATTTGAATGCAGGGAAAGCATTATTAGCATGTTACATTTCTTCAAAATCAAAGGAGTATTAACAACGAATGCTCCCAAGATCACCTATACATTACATATTTATTCGGTACACTTGAAAGATTATTCAAATTATTAACACTCGCCTAATCTATAGATTTGGTTTTGATCGAGCCACTTTACTTTTGGATTCTAATCGAGCCTCTTTACTTAGGTCTTTCTCTCCAATCTCCCTTTTACCTAGATCACAGTTAGCCATTTGCGTATAATCGCTTCTACAAAGCCCATCCATCCATCACTGGTTACGGTTAAGACATCATGTCTATTCTACACCGTCCCAACACATTCCTATTATTCGATTATGCAATTGTACTTGAGTTGTTGTGCGTTGTCTAATATCATACAATAGTCCTGTCTTTCGCAAATATAAAATGATATCGCAATCAATGGCATTGTATATTAATATGGATGTCTTCCAATATGGTCTAATCTCTCACGCCAACGTTTATGATTAGAATTTGCAGCAATGAAGTGTCGTGATTCACGTTACGGGACCCGATTATTGGATATTTGCAATTACTTTGTAGTAAAGTTTCTCAAATACAATCAAATATATTGGCTTGGGTCAATTGGCGCTATCAAACATAAGCTAGTTGGTGCAATCGGGGAATGATGACGATATACTTTTCGATGCAATCCTTCTTTTTCTTTTTCATTTGGGGGGCGGTAGGTGTGGGAGCCGATCTAAAGTGGGCGGTAGGTGTGGGAGCCGATCTAAAGAAAGATAAACACATTAGTTCAACCACAAATTTTCACCCCATGGAAAAATTGAAATTAAGGTTTTTTTCTTTTATTTAAAATCTTTATGAGAAAGGGCACTCTAATCTATATAACGGTTAAAGCCGAAATTGAGAGAACGATAGTTACAGTGCTTTCGCTTTTAGCTTAATGATTTGTTGCATATCGGGTTCTTATTCTTACTGGATCTAAATTTCTGCAAATGAATAAAGAGGAACTACATGAATATTCATCCTCTTATTGAATTTAAAATTTAATAGAGGATAATTTACAGAATGCGTTTTAAATCATTCTCTACTCTAACACGCCTTATTTCAACGTAGTTTCTTAAATATATTTTTAAAGGGCGAAAATTTTGAGCCAAACATAAAACGCTGCAAACTGTTTTAATACTTAATCAGTGTTATTTGCAAACGCAAATTGTCCAATCAAATTAGGATACGTATTCATAATATAACAATTAAACTTTTTTTTTTTTTGGTCGGTATAACAATTAAACTTGAAATTAGACATTTGTCAATTGGATGGGCTAAATCGAGTGAGTATTTATTTGTATCAAATTCAAAACGGATTTTGTACTTGCTTAAATCAAAGTAAATATTGATCGGGTCACTCAAACTTTTCTGTAATTAAAAATCCTTGGAGGATTTTTTTTTTTTTGGTCGGTCCTACCTTAAGGATTTGAGAACCGAATTACCTTCGCGTTCTCTCCATTGAGTCGGTTACAAGAGAGAGGAAGAGCTAGAGAGAAAGAGAAAGAGAAGGCGTGAAACTTAGATCGTATATTTTCAAGACTTTAAGAATCCATTTGTCATAACCGCAAATTTTGAAAAAACAAATGTTAGAAGCTAAAGGCTCCGAACGAACCCAGGCAATTAGAAAAAGGGAGAAACTACAAATTATTTTTCAAATTTGAGGCCCCGTACCAAACGGGATTTGAACTGGATAATGTAAATCAGGAATATCAACTGAATCCTCTCTTGGAATTATTACTGTGGTGTTATCAATTAATAGAAGTGTAATGTACGCCGTGTGTTTCGTCTCTCCTTCAACGTTCCATCGTTCCCAGAATCTAACATATCAAAAGCCAGAAAAATTAACATTCAAATAACCATTGACTCCCCCAGAAAATACGAGATTAAGTGCCTCTTATTCAGCCATCATCCATCTTCAACCTCCCACAAGGCAACCATCTCCGTTCACGGGCCTTTCCGACGATGATGCCTCAGTATTGCAGAAGATAGGTAGAATGCGAAGAACTGACGAGGCAAATTCAGGCACTTAATGACATCACCATAGACTAACCATATGAATATCAGTGACTCTCATCTGGTTTCCTCGCCGGTGACCATTGTTGAACGTCACACAGAAAAGGTAAGGACACAGAGCAAGAAGGAACAACAGAGAGAGATCCAGTTCTTATTCACTAACAATGCAATGTGGTAGTAATCGTGCTCAGAAGCTTCGGAAAACCGAGAAACAGTGGGGGCGATAACTAAGGATACTGGAAAGGCAATTAAGATTATTCTGAAATGATGACACAAACGCAAATTAACAAGAAAAACGGTGACACTGCAACTCTAAATCTTCAGGAGCTATATCCGGAAATAGAGCTTCTACTTTTAATGATGGCGAGCGACAATTAATATAGAGAGAAAGAGAAGAGAAATTGGAAAGAAATAAAAGAGAATTTTCAATCGAGAAATCTCAGGTGTGAGGCCTTAATGATTTTCCACAGCAAATTTACATCCGGTTCCCTACCATACAAAAATGAAATGGACGGCCCAAACTGCACAATTACTTATAGGAAGCAACAGTGCGTCAACGCTCGCACAGTCCTTTCTCCCTCAACTTTAGATTTAATTCCAACTACACTCCAAACTTTTTTCTTTTATCAAAAAAATTAGATAATAATAAATTCAAGATAGAATTGGAATTATACATAGAGTTAAGAGACTTTTTCAAAGAATTAGGCGACAATCGCATAAAAAAGTCTAAGAGTTGAAGTGGAGAACACACAAGTGGGAACACACTTTGTAAGAGCTTTAAATTTTATATTTTCCTTACAATTTTCAATTCCATGCCCGTTTACATTTCTTCTTCTTTTTTATGCAGGTTAGGTTTCATCAACTTCAGTAGAAGTTCTCAAAGACTGAAAGGAAAAGCACGCGCTAGATGCGCGGTGGAGAGGGAGACCTCCAGCACACTAAAAAAAAAGTAAAAAGCAACAGCGAAAATACAACCTCTACTGCTAACACATATTTATCTTGCTAAAACTATAGATCTGTACACCAAAGTGGCCATTATAGATGCCTCCAAGCCACCATTTCTCAGCAGCCATTGCTTGACAGTCGATCAAGATCCGTCCAAAACCCAAGGCCGAAGAAGCAACTACCGTCCTGGTAAATCCTTCTTGCATGTTCCCAAAGTGATCCCGGCATATAAATGCCATAGATCCTTATGTATTAGCTGAATGGTAAGCTCCATCAATATTAATTTTCAGTATGCCCGAATCAGGGGCCTGCCAAAAGTTGCTGTGGTCGTAGTGATTGCTTCCTAATCTTGTCGAGGGATGAGCGAAGTTTTTTGAGCTGTTTTTACTTGAGCGAGAGCAACATCAACAACAAGGTTCGGATCCAGGCGTTGTTGAGAAAAGATGGCCTTGTTTCGAGCCTTCCATATTTGCCAGAACACCGCGACGACCGTCTCCAGATCAAGTGAGGTTTTCTTTTGCATGATACGGTCTGCTATCCATTCTTCCATGCGATGTATTTTTGTTGTGATAATCTGAATGCGAATACTAGAGTGGGACCAAATTGTGTGAGTCCATGGGTAGAGTAGGAGAAGATGTTCCATCGTCTCAGGAAGTTGATTATGGCATAATGTGAATACTGGATCTGTGCTAATTTGTCAACAAAAGAGATTATCTTTGGCGGGCAGTGCGTTGTGGCAAATGGACCAGAGAAAAATCCGAACCTTAGGTGCGAGTTTAAGCTTCCAAATATTCTTCTAGAGGATTAGGGGCGTTTGGTAGGAGGATGAGGCTTGATGATTGATTGTTCTTGGTTCTGCTCTTCTGATTGAATGATAACCACTTTTAACTGTGTACTGTCCCTGGGTTGCGGTTGTCCAAACCAGTCGATCTGTTGCAAAATTTGCTCTAACTGGAATTCTGAGTATCTCTTGAGTTGTTTGTGCATCATAAAATTGATTCAGAATAGGCACATTCTAGTTATTAGAATTCTTCTCCAGTAGATCAGCCACCAACACGGGTTCATCTCTTGCTGCTGGATCGCCGAGTATTCCCCTAGGTAGCCATCTATCCTCGTGGATCTTGATCTGAGTTCCATCGCCTACCGACCATTATAGGTTTGGTAAAGATCACATCCCTTCCTGACAATAGGCTTTGCCAGGCCCAGGAAGGGTGGGCATGTTTGTCTGCATAACGGAAGTCTTTTGATGGAAATAAAGAGCCTTAAATAGTTTACTCCAAAGGGAGGAAGGCTGTTGTAATAAGTGCCATGCTTGTTTCCCAAGCATTGCCTTGTTGAGGGTGACGAGATCATGGAAACCCATTCCTCCCTTCACCTTTGTGCTTTTTAAAACATCCCATTGTTTCCAATGAATCCCTAATTTCCGACAATCATTCTGCCACTAGAAGCGGACGATCTTCTTTTCAATAGATTTACAAATGGATATAGGAATTCGAAAAACGAACATGGTATACTGAGGTGTAGCCTGCACAACAGTCTTAATTAGGATTTCCTTTCCGCCATTAGAAATAAGATTCTCCTTCCATCCTTCCAGCTTGTTATTCACTCTACCCAAAATCCAAGCAAACATGTCTCCTTTGGATCGCCCCCAATCAGAGGGAATGCCTAAGTATTTACCTCTTCTGTCAAGCACAGGGATTGTAATTTCTCTAGCTAGATTTTCCTTAAGACACCTAGGGCAATCCTTACTTAAGAAAATACCTGACTTATTCCTATTAATAGCCTGTCTCGTAGCTAGGCAGTATTGATTCAGTATATTGGCCAGATTTTGACATTCCCTAATTGTGCCATCTAAAAAGAATATTGCATCATCAGCGAAAAACAAGTGGGAAAGAATAGGGCTCCACCTGTTTAGCTTGATGCCTTTCAGGTTCCCCATATCGATGGCTTGATGGATTAGGGTTGATAGGAGATTTGCCATAAGGATAAACAGATAAGGGGACAAAGGGTCACCTTGTCGTAGTCCTTGCGTCGGGAGCAAATACTCTAGTTGCTCGCCGTTGAATTTTCTGTTGATAGACACTGTCGAGATACACTGCGAAACCCACTGAACCCAGGTAGGATGGAAGCCTAGCTTGAGTAGATAAGCCGTTAGGAAACCCCATTCCACTCTGTCATATGCCTTATGTATGTCCATTTTTAAGATTGTCGGAAAATTTCGTCGTCGTTTCTGTATTCTTATCTGATGGAGAATCTCCTGAACCATGAGGATGTTGTCCTAGATTTGTCGCCCACACATAAAGGCAGTTTGTTCGGTAGATATTAGGTCAGGTAGTAAAGGCTTCAGCCAATTTGTGAGGACCCTGGAGATGATTTTATAGGCGTAATTACATAGGCTAATGGGACGGTAATGGTCCAGACTTTCGGGAAGAGGTATCTTCGGTATCAGAGATATAGTAGTCCTATTGAGATCTTGTGGCATCATTCATCATTGAAAGAAATTTTGAACCGAAAGAAATAGCTCATCCTGTAGAGTGTCCCAGTTGGATGGTAAAATAGCCCATTCAAACCATCTAGGCCCGGGGCCTTTGTCGTGCCCAACTGAAAGGTTGCAATGCGAACCTTCTCTTTAGTTACCTTGGTTGTGAGGATGGAGTTCATGTGATTGGTAACAATACTAGGGCATTGAGCAAGGATGGGAACGTAGTTGCGGTAGCCCACTGTTTTGTAAAGGTTAGAGTAGAACTCCTGCGTCATCTCCTTCAAAGTTTCCTCGTCTCTCACCCATCTTTGGTTGGTGTCCAGCAACATTCTTATTCGATTCCTTTGTCTTCTCTAGATGGTAGTTGCATGGAAGAATTTTGTGTTTTTGTCGCCCCATTTCAGCTAATTGATCCTTGACCTCATAGCCCAATACTGCTCCTCTTGCTGCCAAAGTTGCTGGATCTCTGTCTTGATTTTAGTTGTTGTCAATTTCTCATGGTTTCTATCGGTTTGATTGGTAATCTGTTGTAGCTGGTGTTGCAAATCTGATATTATGTTTTTGGCCTTGGAGAACTTTTTGCGACTCCACAAGGCAAGTGCTGAACTAACATTCTTTAATTTATGTGGCAAGTCAGAACCGGTGCTAGTTGCCAAGTTCCAAGCGTTGGTAATGATTATCTTGCAGTCTGGATCTTGTAACCAGAACGCTTCAAAGATAAAAGGCCTATGTTTTCTGACTGAATGAGCTTCGGTATTTAATAGTAGAGGACTATGGTCCGATCCCATCGCTGGTAAAGCATACACCTCAGCTTCCGGGAAGGTGAGTCTCCAATCCCGATTGCACAGAACCCTATCCAATCGCTCCTTGACAATGTCTTCACCCGCACAGTTATTTATCCAGGTAAACGCGCATCCCTTACTCTCCATGTCAATTAAGGAATAGTCATGTAAAACCTCTCGACAGGAGTTCATACGGTGAAAATTAGCTGACCTTTTCCTTACCTTCTCCCAGTGATAGTTATCTCATTGAAATCACCAGCACAAATCCAAGGTGAAGAGTTAGAGCTTGCAATTTGTCGGAGGATAGTCCAAAGCTGTTGTCGAAGCCGAAACACTACTGGTGCATGGACACAAGTCACACGTGTAGGTATGTTGTTCCTTGAATCAGTACATATCATGTCTATAAGGTCTTGATGTGATTGAACCACCATTGAGAGAAATGTGTGCCTGCCAGAACATGGCCATAACCCCTCGCTAAGCCAATAGGATTAACCAAATAAGAATTTGTGAATTTGAGCCGTCGCTGTAGTTTTGTGAGCATCTCCAGTCGGTTCTTGGTCTCCATCAAAAACACCAAATCGGGTCTTTCATTGGCCATGAGGGTCTTAAGGGCTTGAGCTGTCAGAGAAGAACCCAGAACCTAACAGTTCCAACTAAGGAGCTTCATTTTGTTGTTGGTGGCTTTTGAGGGCAAGCCACCTCAACCCTTCTGCTATTCTCTTCGGCTATGAGTACAAGAGTGTCCATTAGTTGGGTTTCATCCATATCCTCTATGATATGAGTTCACGACTCATATGGGTTATATCTCTTTAACTTCTTGGCCGTTCCTACTCTTGTTGATAGTCGTGATTGCTTCACTTTTTTGGGTGTTGGGACGTTCGTGTTCTGATCCTAGAATCCTTTCAACTTTGAAGGTGCAGGTATTAGAGCCCCCATAGAAGATGTTGGAAACATGGAACTCAAGTGATGGTGTTGTGGACGTTGTTCAACCTCACGTTCTAACTGAGGTATTGATGTTAGCTGCATATTCTCCCCTCTCTGCTTTGTATCAGTCATATGAGAATCTTGAATACCCTTCAGTTTTGATGCGGCAGAGGTCGGATCACCTATGGAGGATTGCCCTGCTGCCTTTCTTTCGAGGCCATATGGCATTATAGGATTGTTGATACCTTTAGCAGCATTATCTTCAGTAGGGAGAAGTGTTGGGACCTTTGTTATCAAGGAAGGAGGGGTTTCTAAGACCACTTCCTTTGTCTCTACGGATCTGTCCTAAATACCATAAAAGGTTAGCCAATATGGGCTATGTTTTTTTACTTCTGCACGTAGCCATTGGCCAAAGACCATCTTTTCTTTGCCTGCCATTTTTGCTTCTATAAAGGGGATTTCCTGATAGTACATGGCATAATGGCCTAGCCGATCACATGAATAACAAAAATGTGGGAGTCGTTCATATCGGAAGTCAAGCAATATGGTTTTCCCTTCGATGCGAATTAAGCGCCCTATTTTTAAAGGCTGCTGCAGATCAATTTCCACCCTAGCTCTGCCTGATCTAAGATTGGTACCTTCCTTTGTGTCTAATTTGACTTCAATTACTTGCCCCACGTGTTTAACTACTTTACTCAGCATCTGGTCATAGCACCATTCTAGCAGTAGACCGAAAATTTGAACCCAAAATGTACATGTGGAGAATTCATAGCAATGTAAAGGCGTATTAGGTATCCATGGCTTTAGAATAACCAGGTGACTACAGAATAATCACGGACCTCCCTCTAGGATTCTCTATTTGTCCACTTCAAATTTAAATTTTGCAACGTATAGGCTAGCTTCGCGTTGTGTGATTTCTACCTGATCTGTACGCCATGCTTGTTTAAGAGTATTTTGTAATGCTTGGAAGTTGATCGAGGGGTTTGAGAGAATTTTACCAACCAAGATTAGCTTGCATTCCTCGATCTTCTCCAACGACGGTAGGTCATCCCAAACTTCGATTTCGTGAGCAGAGCAAAGTCGACCCAACCTGGAGCAGAGTGCGGCAAGGCGTGAATCTTCCTCCAAGTCCCTTGCTGCCATGAATTCGAGACTCGGGATAGGACATGGACTGGTCACAATTGGGAAAGCTGCTGCATGCAATGGAATAGGGGTGGGCAGGGTTTGCGACTAATACTAAATATGTGTAGTGTCGGAATTTAGGGCTGGAGAGGTTGAGATAGCAAGAGACGGGAAGAGATGGAGTCAATAGCCTACCAAACCCCAGACCTAAGCTTGAAGGACCGTGAGGAAGAAATTAGTCAAGATCGGTTGCGGTTGGAGCTCAAAGACGTCCACCTAGTGGAGGCTACATCCATTGGAACTGCAATGGATTTCGATGGGGGTGTAAGCTGGATGAAACAGGGGGGAATTGTCAAGGTAAAGGTGGATGAGCGGAAAGAAATTGTGGGAACATCTTCAGTTTAGGGTTAATTAGGGCAAACTACCATGACGGTAGATACTGTACTCTGCATGTCGGGAGAAAAACATTTTGTAGCTATAGTTTGAGTGATGTCAATTTACGTGCATATATTTTACATGAGGTTCTGCATGCCGCTTGTTTTTTTTTTTTGGGTCGGTTGCATGCTGCTAGGTTGACAGCAGAATCTTCGGAGAGAAAGAGGTTCTGCTTCTGCCATTCAATCCATTTTTTTACAAATGCAGGTGGGAACTGACAAATTTTGTTAAATAACTCCAAGTTGCACATTCCAGATTCCCAAAAAGTAAAACCAATCATGGAGAAGTCTCTGATTAACTGACATATTTCGTGAAAGAATTGCATCCCACCAATCATTTCTTTTTCCCTGTTAAATTACAGTACGAGAAGGAGACACGCACGTTCAAGAAGAAGAAGGCCTGGGTTTCCTCTCAATGTCTTTTTAACCAAATACACATACGGCCTTTCAATGAAAGTGTGTACACCAAATATCAACAAGACAATAACCAGGTTCTTCTCTTTTTCTCGTCAATGGAAACTAGATGTATTTATGAGTTTCAGAGATGGGAAGATTGACGGATTTCATCGAAGGTCCAGAACCAATCCCGATTTGCTTGGGACACATATAGGACACTATTATTGAGAGTTAACCATGGGTCCTTGCGTTTGTGCATGTCGTGTATATTTTGAACATGCATGATCTTTTTGGTATATTTAGGGTGTGTTCGTTTGGCATGAAATGAGTGATTTGAAAAATATTTTTCAAAAAATGATTGCTTATATCATTTAGAAAAAAATAGTTAATGATAAATGTTTTCATCATCAATAATAACCTATACCTAATTATTTTTGTGGGTGATAAAACATTTTTCCATTCATTTATTTTTATAAGTAATAAGAGCGATTATTTTTCAAAAAATATTTTCCAAATCATTCATTTTCCGTGAAACGGACACACCATGAGTATTACAATATATCTTGAGTTTGAGCTCAAAAAGGAATTTTTTCTAATTTGAATAGGTTTCCTAATTGGATGGGGTTCCTAGCTTGAGTAAGTTTCTTGGAAAAAGCTTTTTTGTTTTTGATCCAATTTTTTACCATATAAAAAGTGCGTCATTTTAGGAAGAACATCCAACATGAGACTTATTTGTGAATAACATTCTAAAGTAATCAAAGGGTCAAGCCCATAGATCGAAATTGTGTGGGCTAAATACTTGTAAGTTATTAAATGTAATTAGGGGCTGAAAAACACTGAAAGTCTTTGAGTGACTTGAGGGATTGTCATTTCCAAAATATCGCTTGATTTTAGCAAGACTCATGAGTATGGTCTTTGTTTTGTGAATAACATCTTTGAACACCTCATCTTCTCCAGCTTGATAGGAGCCATTGAGAAATGTAGCTTAGCTGCTTAGAAATGTTACCATCCTGGCATCTTTGAGCGTCTCTATACTTTGAATTAAATCTTTGAGTAGTTTGCAGCTAAAAGACAGTCCTTCAAGGGTTTAAACATGAGATTAGCCTACTGTGGGATAACATACTTATTGTAACTTATTCGGTTTTCCTTACTCTTTGTCACTTTCCTTGTGGGTGTAAGTTACACCAATTGCACCACATAAATCTAATGTCTAATTTATTTTCTTATTATGTATGTGATCGTTTGTTTTTTTTTTTTTTTTTTTTGCAACAATTAATATCAGAGTTAGGCTATTTACCAAAAAAAAACAAAATATCAGAGTTAGGCTTCTTTACCAAGAAAAAAAAAATATCAGAGTTAGACTTGATTGAGAATAAGTGAATCAATGGGATAGCAGAATGAAATGTCAAAGTTGACAAATTTGATGAGAAAGATTTTGGTTTTAGAAAATAATAAGTAAGGATTTTGTTTCCTTTTCGATGCTGCATTATAATTGCTTCGATTTGAGTTTTGCCATCCCGGTCTTCTTTGCTCTAGCATCTTTTTTAATTTTTAGCAAATGTTAATTGACAACATTTCGTTTAATATCAAACTATCTAGTAATATGGCAACTTAGAGTTAACATGTACAACAAAGTTGTCTCAATGTTAAAAACCCATGCACAAGATTAGATCGCTTAGTGCACTGTCACAAAATGGAAGAGGAGAGATTTGGGAAAATACTATATATTGTGTTTTGATTTTAATGAATCTTGTACTAGTATGTTATGCTATTTATAATACAAAAGGATGTACCGCTAAAGAAAGAATCAAGACTAATATACAAAATCAAATCTAATTCTAAAATGATTCTTGGATCAATTATAATTTGTGATTGATTTTTGCATATCTCCAACATTCTCCCTTAAGCTAACAGCTGATATATATCTAAGACACCTAGCTTGCTCAGTAGATATGCATGTTGTCTCGAACATAGTGGTTTGGTAAAGATGTCAACAGGTTATTTCATGGTTCTAATCCCACTTGTCTTGATAACTCCTTCTTGGATCTTATCTTAGGTAAAGTGATAATGTACTTCCATATGTTTCATTCTCTCATGAACTATGGGATTTGCTGCGAGTTTGAGTGCTGCATCATTATTACAAAATAGATTTGTCGGCCCTTTAACCTATATACCAAGATCCAAGAGTAGACCTCATAGCCAAACTATTTCACAAGCAGTCTTGGCTGTAGCATTATACTCCTCCTTAGCTGATGACAATGATATGGTCAATTGTTTCTTCATTTTCCATGAAAGCTAGGACTTTCCAAACTTAAAACAAAAACTAGTGATAGATCTTCAACTCATGGGGCATGTGGTATAGTTTGTATCACAATAAGTTGTCACCTCTAAGTTGTAATCTCGAGAAAGGAGTATCCCAAGTCTTGGACATTTTTTCAAATATTTCATGATCTTTAAGGTTGCATTCATGTGAGACACCTTGGGATTCTGCATGAATTAGATAAGTGTCTACACTGCATAACATATGTTAGGTCTTGTCATAGTGAGATATATGAGTTTCCATAAAAGCCTTTGATAATTGGATGGATCTTCGAGCAATAGGTCATTAATTTCAGCAAAGGATCTAGCATTATAATTAGCTGTAGTTAAATTGATATTTTGCTTGATAGAGATAACGAATGGCTTGCATCTAGATAATCCTGCCTATGATATGTTTTCCAGAATGAGTTTCCGTTGACTGATGGAAATCCCTAGTTCTAAATGAGAAATCTCAATGCCAAGAAAATATTTGGGAGGCCCCCGGTCTTTTAAATGAAAAGTAGAGTATAAGTACTCTTTGAAACTTTGGATGGCCAATTCATCGTTTCCCATAATAGCATGCCATCAATATATATCATTAGGTAAATCAATAATGTACCCTTAGTCCATGAGAAGAGGGCATAACCATGTTTGGACTGCTTGTGGTGAACTTGACGAACCATTGATAAGAAGCTTGCTTGAGACCATAAAGGGATTTATGGAGACGACAACTCTATTCTCCCCCGGTCGCTGTAAATCCTGTGGAAGGTCCATATATATTTCCTCATCCAAATCACCATGAAGAAAGTCATTGTGGACATCCATTTGATGTAATTCTCAATCCCGAAATGCAACAATAGATAAGAAGGAGAGGATGGTGACATCTTTCGTGACTAGAGATAATGTTTCATGGTAATCAAATGCTTCGCGTTGTGTGAATTTTTTAGCCTTGAAATGAGCCTTGTATCTTTCAACAGTTCCATTAGCCTTGTATTTGAGTTTATAGACCCATTTATAGCCAATGGGTTTATGATGAGAGGGCAAAGGTACTATATCCCAAGTCTGATTATCAATTAGTGCATGCAACTTTGCTTCCATGGCCTTTTGCCATCGGGGATCGTGAACTACCTTGTTTTAAGTAGAAGGTTCTTTTTCTTTGAAATATGAGTAATGTATCACATAAAATCCTTGGACAATCAACTAAGTGAAACATAAGAAGATATTGGGTATAAAGTACCTGATGAATTGATAGAGCCACAAATGTAGTCTTTTGTCTAGGTGGGTGGTCGAATGGCTCGTCTTGATCATCTAGGGGGAATATACTCCAATGTGGAAAAAGGTTGTGATATTGGAGAGGATGTTGAAGAAGATGTCCTTGATGGTAGTTTTGGGGAAGATGTCCCCAAAGATGTAGTGGAGCTCTCTACAATTGGTGATGTATGCTTCTCAACACCATACTCTAAAATTGTGGAAGGATATGGTGTTTATTCTACTAATGGTGAAGGGGCTGGAACATCCAAATGTGTCATAATTGTGTATTGCCAATCATGAGATAAATCTTCTTCGGAAAGGAATTGATCATAACTAGGTCTCGAGTTAGATTGCTCATTTGAAGACACATCCTAAAATGGAAATATATCTTCATGGAAATCAACGTCTCTACTTTTAAAGATATTACCTATTGATGGCTCAAAAACACAGTAACCCTTCTGGAATGTTGAATACCCCATGAAAACACATTGTCATGCTTTGAGACTCATTTTCTCTCAAGGGCCCAAAGTAATGTAGCATAGGCAGCCAAAAACTTTTAGATAATCAATCTCAGGCTTCTTTCTAAACATCATCTCAAAAGGAGTTCTTCTATCCAAAACTCGAGTGGGCATGCGATTGATCATATAAGCTACTGTGACTACATAATCTCTTTGGAAAATCTCAGGAATGGATGCTTGGAACTTAAGAGCACGTGCAACTTCAAGAAGATGACGGTGTTTACGTTCAACGATTCCATTCTGTTGTGGTGTATAGGTGCACATACTTTCATGCATAATTCCATAAGGAGAGAGGAGAAGTTTGCATTCACTACTAAAGAATTCTTTTCCATTATCTATTTGAATGTGTTTAACAAATTTACCAAATTGATTTTTTGACAAGACAAAGAAATTCTTTAATTGAGAAAGAGCTTGACTCTTTGAATGCATGAGATAGACCCATGTAGCATGAGAATGATTGTCTATAATAGTGAGAAAATATCGGGTGCCATCACAATGTGGAATGTGATAAGGCCCCCAAATGTCTATATATATCAAAGAGAAAATATCTAAAGTACAAGTTTTACTTATAGAAAATGGTGCATGGGTTTGTTTTATCAAAGAACAAATTTGGCACTGAGAATGTGGAGTAGAGACTCTGTGACCCAAACACTAATGAGAAAGAATAATCTCATGATTGGTAGTAGCATTACACAGTGATTTTTTATTTGTGGAAATACAAGATAAGTCGAAATTTTTTGGAAAGCTAGTCGAAAAATATAATCCGTCATAAAGTCTATACAAGCCCATCAGTTTGCCAGTTGAAAGGACTTGAAATAAACAGTTATCAAAATTGAAGAGAACGCGACAAGAATTTCCTCAAAAGCCTTAGACATAAACATGAGATTAAATTTGGACTGAAGCACATAAAGCACATTTTGAAGGGTAACGGAAGGACTAAAATTCACTGTCCCTATTTTCGTGAGATAGGCGGTATTTCCATTTGGGAGACGCACAAATACTATGGAGCCAAGGTTTTCTTTAATGTGGGAAAATAGACTTTCATCATAGATAATGTGGTCACTAGCATTTGAATTAATTTTTTTACACATCATGAGAAATGAAATTGAAGCAGTAGGATCTACCTAAAAAGCTTCCATTCTTGTCTAAAATATCCAATTGCTTCAAGCCATTCATGAGTTGCTGATATTGATCATGGGTGATTGGTTGATCATTATGCCCATCAACTTGATTAGCAGAAAATTCTCTCCCCCTTTTTTCCTTTGTCACCTAGCTTTTCATGTAATTTCCAACAAATATCCACTGTATGATGTGGACGTTTGCAATAATCCAATACATTTTACATTTTCTTTTGTATGCATTCCCTTAACGTGTCAAACGAATAGCCACTAGATTTGGTGGCTTCATACGGACCATCAGATCCATTTGGGGAATAGATGTAATGCAAGTCGTCGAATCTTCATTGGATGGGTGAAACCAAGGTCGTCCAATCTCCCTCTTGATTCCTGGCCATTTGTTCCTCTCTTCATCTCCCATCTGGAAACCGTAGTGCATCTTTCTTCCATCATTCACTTCCTCGACCACTTGTTCCTCTCTGCTCGTGGCTTGTTTGAGTGGCAAGGAGGATGCTTTCTCCGATCTTGGTGTTTTCTGTCAACACTAGACGCTATAGCCAATTGATAGATCCGGACAAGCGAGGGCATGGTTTGCATCGCCGATGGGTTCTAAAAGGTAAATACGAGTCATTTAGAATTATTAGAAATCAAATCACCTTCTCTCATTCTTTCATTTTGCGATACCATTGAAGAGTTTGCTCAGGTCCATCAAGCTTCTCTTCCACTACTTCGAGTTCGTTCTAGAGGGCCGACAGTTTATT
The DNA here is from genome assembly GCA_014182565.1 of Eucalyptus marginata. NCBI lineage: Eukaryota > Viridiplantae > Streptophyta > Magnoliopsida > Myrtales > Myrtaceae > Eucalyptus > Eucalyptus marginata. Next base: position 5,323,931 of record CM024591.1, on the reverse strand, counting down.
GAAACAAGCCTTGATTGACATATTTCCCCATTTTAGTTCGGATAAAGCCTAGGTAAGTGCAAAAAATTTTGTTGGATCGAGCTTACCATACATTTGTTTTATGTTGTCCCCATAATTTTTTAATCTGCCATTGAAGGGAGTCTGGCCGCGACCTCTGGGGCGATATAGTTTCCAATCTATGTTCGGACTAACTGATTACACTTCCTCCAATGTTGAGCCATCGTTGGTTGGAACGTAAACGGTTCCATCAAGGAAATCATCCTTGTCTTTTGTCACCAAGGCTCACCAAAGCTCTTGAGACCACGTTGAGTAGTTCTTAGGATCGGAGAGTTGTTGGTTGATGAGGCAAAGCTCCGGTCCATCGACCGCCGAAGTATACAAGGGATCGTTGGGCTCCGGTCGACTTCCTCCAGTGGGAATCTGGTACAGTACGAAACCGAGTTGGAAAATTGGGTAGGGATTAGTTCTCAGACCCAATGCCCCCGATTCGCTTGATTGACCCAGATGGACTAATTTGGGTCTTGGGGTTGAGCTTGCCCCATTAGTGGCTGGCAGGCTCTCTTGGGACCGATTTTTCCCATCCTGGCCTACTTTGATACCCCTTGGGGATTGAGCCATGAGTTGATTTGGGCCGTCCTGTATAACCATGGACTCGGTGGGCCTTGGACCAGTAGCCACTAGATGGACGGGCTCGGAATGCCCTGTCCATGGTTTGGCTAGACCTAAATAGGGATCCACGAGATGGGTTGTGTCTGGGCCATAGAACTTTGATTTACCACATCTTCAATAGAACATGGTGGGTGTTGGGACGTCTCTTCAGTAATTTCTAGGGCTTGATTCTCTTCCATGGTATCGGTAAGGAGGTATAGGTAAGAAGATAATTTGGCTTTGTGTTGATTTGCTCTCACATTAATTCCCACGTTGGAGTGCTAACCTTGTTTTGCAGGTTATAGTTTTCTCACAATAATAAGGATAGAAGATTGAGCTCCAGGGGCAATCGGTGAAGGTTACAGAAGCTAGGCTATGAGTAGGGCTCTGATACCATGTCACAGAATAGAAGAGAAGAAACAAATTTGGGAAAATACTATATATTGTGTTCTGAATTGAATGAATTCTGTATGTTTTGCTATATATAATACAAAAGGATGTAACACTAAAGAAAGAATCAAGATTAATATACAAAATCAAATCTAATTTTAAAATAATTCTTAGATCAATTATAATCCATGATTGATCCTCACATATCTCCAACATGCACTGAACTGTTCTGTTGTAGTCTTGTGCCTTATTAGTCTGACTCAGTTAAGAGATTTTTCCAACTCCACGGGGAAGAGCTTGTGATTAAAATGTCTCGCTTTCAATTTTACTGTTTAAACTTGATTACCCCACAGTATTTGACTATGTATTCTGGTTATATAAGAGATGATTTTTTATTGTTGTTTTTTGCTCCCTCACATTTTAGAGCAACCGAAGAACTTGAGGACCATTCAGCATGGAGAAAAGGGGAGTGCTTTTTATTTCCTTGAACTGGTGGGAATTTCGTTGGATTTCATGGAAGGTCTGGAACCCTTATCGATTCTTTCGGTGCGCATATAGGACACTATTATTGAGAGCCAACCATGTGTGTCCCCGTCTTTGAATGTCGTGCATACTTTGCAGGTGCACGTGCTTCCAAGTGTACATCTTTTATCATTCTTAGAACATACCGGTATATGTAACGGTCATTGCCACATCACTTGACGTTCTTTGCCACATTGCCTCATAATTTTGGGGAAGTAGATGTCACATGTAGAGCACCCCTCGGTTTGGTTTTTGATATCCTCAAGCCCTAGCTAATTCCACTTATGTTCTTGAACACCCTTTATCTACATCTGGCATTTTGTTTTTTTCATTTGATCTCTTTTTTTATGCTTAGATCAGCCTATGCTAAGAAGTGTGCACGAAAAAGTTGGTTGTAAATGAGCGCAAATATGTCTGACCAAAATAAAAATAAAAATGAGTGCAAATATGGTGTAGCTATTTTCCACCTACAAGGACGGATCCTTATTGGCGAATGCGTGGGGAGCTGGCCCCAGCCATTGGGCCTCACGTGGGCCCCAAATAAAAGTTTCATCTAACAAATGCCTAAGATAAATCAAACCCCATCGAATCAGATTGTCGCAACCTCTTTTTTTCCGGCGCTCGATCGGGTCGCGCGCCTCGCGGAGGCTAATGGCTCGGCTAGGTTTATTAAGCCCGGACTCTCCCAAGTCCACCAATTCACGACTTTAATGGTCAAAGTTTTTAAACCCATGCGAAATATTGGGAGGAATATTCGCTCCTGCGCAACTAGAGAAATTAGGATCGGGGACTTGATTACACTAGTTAATCACTAATGCCCTTTCGGTACCTAACCTTGTTTAAACCCCGAGGCTTTTTGGATGTTTTAGGGATTTTCCACGCATTTTTTTTTTGGAAAAAAAAAACATTTTTGAACCTTTTTCCAATTTTTTTGGACATAAAAGGGATTTTTTTGGATTTTTTGGTATTTTTTGGAAAAATACAAGTCTTTTTGGCTTTCTCTGAATTTTTGGCCTTTTTTGGGAAATATGAAATATTTTTGATTTTTTTTCGAAAAATAAAATATTTTTTAATATTTTTGGAAAATAAAGTATTTTTTGATTTTTGTTGATTTTTCTCGAAAATAAAATATATTTTATATTTTTAAATATTTTCTGTTTTTTTTTTGGAAAATAAAATATTTTTTAATATTTTCTGTTTTTTTTTAAATTAAAATATTTTTTAATAATTTTTTTTGAAATTATATTATATATTTTTTGGAATAATTTATTTATTAAAAATATTATTTAAAACAGAATTTATAATTGCGGCCCCGACTCCGATTTTTGGCCCCTTTTTTTTTTTTTTTTTTTTTAAACGGCATCGTTTTTGGGGGGGGGACCGGTGAAACCCTACCCGGCTCCCTCCCGACCCGGGTCCGACCCAACGACCGGGTTGCGACCCGAACAAATCGGGAACCCTAGGGTTCCCGATTCACGGCAGCCGAGGAAAAGGGGGAGGGGCGCGGATCGGCGCGGCAACGGCGGCGGCGACGGCGGTGATAGCGAGAGGGGGAGTGCGATGGCGACGGCGGTGGCTACCGGCGGGGTGTGTTGAACGGCGAGCGGTGGAGACGACGAGCGACGGCGACCTTCGATCTCTCTCTCTCCCCTCTCCCCTCTCTCTCTCTCGCGCGCTCGCAGATCAGGGCTTCACTTGCCACCGGCCTCCCCCGATGTCTCTCGGAGGGAGGTCGTCGAGCTCGCGACCCGACCCTTCGTGCTCACCCTTGGATTCCTCCCCTGAAGTCTCTCAAGGGGAAGTTCTCGGAGCTCGCTGCCGGTTGCTGCGCGCTTCAACGGAGGCGGGGGCCTCGGTATTTATAGGCGAGGGGGTGGCCGGTCGACGGAGCTTCGACCGCCGGTCCCACTCGCGTGTCGAGCGGCTCCGGGCGGCCAGACCGGCGTCCCATCCGACGCCAGCTGCTCCTCTGCTCCACGTGCATCGCCGTTCGACGATCTCCCTCCGGCGTCGCACCCTCGCGCGTGCGTTGCAGAGGCGCGAGGGAGAAGAAGATCTGACTGGGCCGGGCTGAGGAGGAGGATGGGCCGTGGAGGCCCATGCGGAGGCCTCCTCCCTTCCTTTCTGCTTTTTCTTTGTTTTGTTTTGTTATTTTTTTGTTTTTATCATTTATTATCCGAAAAAGGAAAAAAATATAATTAATAAAAAAAACCTAATTTAAGAAAACGAAATTTAGGCGTCAATAGCTGCCCTCTTTGAAGGTGAGTTCGCGAGGGTTGCATTCAAAGACAAACTGATGCCTAAATTTTATCCATGCATGCGTAGCAGATTTTATTTAGGACCTATTATTCCATGCGGAAAAAGAGCAATATAGCTTTACATATACTAAGACAGATAAAAAGATACCTGTAATTACTTACCGAGAGTGAGTGAGATAGGGTGTGAACCCCGAGTTTTGGCAAGTATCAAGGTGTCATCTTACCTGGTGATATGAGAGGGTTGCTTCTCTAGGACTCGAACCATTCTTCGGTCGCCTGTTAGAGCAATCAGTAGTTTGTCTAGGACCCGAACTTTTCTTCGGTCACCTTGACAGGAAATTGCCTTTCCAGGACCCGAACCATTTTTCGGTCGCTTGTCGGAAGCATAAGTGGTTTGCCTCGGACTCGAACCTTTCTTGGTCGCCGTGACGATAAAATGCTTTTCCGTGGCTCGAACCATTCTTCGGTCGCCTGTTAGAGTAGTAACTAGTTTGTCTCGGACCCGAACTTTTCTTCGGTCGCCGTGACAGGAGATGCACCGACCTTTCTCAGGGCATCTATTTGTTGGCGCCTGATCTGTATCGAGGACACCAGTTGGTACCCGACCTTTCTCGGGAGATGCGCCGACCTTTCTCAGGGCATCATATTTGTTGGGTGTCTGACTTCTGTCAAAGACACCAGTAGGAACCCGACCTTTCTCGGGAGGATGCGCCGACCTTTCTTAGGGCATCGGTTTGTGGGGTGTCTGACTTTTGTCGAAGACATCAGTTGGAACCCGACCTTTCTCGGGAGGATGCACCGACCTTTCTCAGGGCATCGATTTGAGAGGTGCCTGATCTTTGTCAAGGACACCTGTTGGACCCAACCTTTCTCGGGGGATGCACCGACCTTTCTCAGGGCATCGATTCGTGGGGTGCCTGATCTTTGTCGAGGACACCTGTTGGAACCCGACCTTTCTCGAGGGATGCACCGAACTTTCTCAGGGCATCGATTTGTTGAAGATACCTGGATATTCACCAGAATTGAAAGAGTACCTGGATATTCACAAGTACTATCCTGGAGGATATTTAGGCCTTTACAGGCGTCGAAGGGGTACTTGGATGATCACAAGTATAAACTCTGGGAGGATACCAGGATGTTTGCAGATATTGAAGGGGTACCTATATGCTCACGAGTACTAGATGCTGGAAAATACCTGATTGATTGCAAGTGTCAAAAGAGTACTTGGATGTTAACAAGTACGGACTTTAAAGGATGCCTGAACGTTCGCAGGTGTTGAAGAGGTACTTGGATGATCACGAGTACGAATTTCTAAAAATACCTAGCAAACGGGATATCGAGGATGGGTGTCGCATATTCATGAAGGTCTCTCACCTTTTGATAATTGGGGAATATCGAGGATGTACCTGGATATTCATGAAGGTCTCTCACCTCCTGGTACGGGGAATATCGAGGACGTACCTTGGATATTCATGAAGGTCTCTTATCTTATTTTGAAATTGGGAATATCGAGGACGTGCACAGGATATTCGTGAAGGTCTCTCACCTCCTGGTAGTTGGGAATATCGAGGACGTACCTGAGATATTCGTGAAGGTCTCTCACCTTCTGGTATGGGGAATATCGAGGACATACCTTGGATATTCGTGAAGGTCTCCCACCTCACAGCAATTCGGGAATATCGAGGACGCACTGTGATATTCGTGAATGTCTCCCACCTCCCCGGTAATTCGGGAATATCGAGGACGTACTGTGATATTCGTGAATGTCTCTCACCTCCTGGTAGTTCGGGAATATCGAGGACGTACCTGGATATTCATGAAGGTCTCTCACCTCCTGGTACGGGGAATATCGAGGACGTACCTGGATATTCATGAAGGTCTCTCACCTCCTGGTACGGGGAATATTGAGGACGTACCTTGGATATTCATGAAGGTCTCTTATCTTCTGGAAATTGGGAATATCGAGGACGTACCTGGGATATTCGTGAAGGTCTCTCACCTTCTGGAAATTGGGAATATCGAGGACATACCTGGGATATTCGTGAAGGTCTCTCACCTTCTGGTATGGGGAATATCGAGGACATACCTTGGATATTCGTGAAGGTCTCCCACCTCCTGGCAATTCGGGAATATCGAGGACGTACCTGTGATATTCGTGAATGTCTCTCACCTCCTGGCAATTAGGGAATATCGAGGACGTACCTCGCATATTCGTGAAGGTTTCTCACCTTCTGGTATTTAGGGAATATCGAGGACATACCTTGGATATTCATGAAGGTCTCTCACCTCCTGGTATGGGGAATATCGAGGACGTACCTGAGATATTCGCGAAGGTCTCTCACCTCCTGGTAGTTGAGAATTTGAATGTAGCATAAGGCTTACCTAGATGGCCACAGGCACACAGGTGTACAAAGTAGAGGAACATTTGGATAAACCAAATATTTAATGATATGATCGGGGACCACTCAACTGGTCCGAGTGTAAGAAAGCATACCTGGGTGATTGCAGGCGCATAATGTGATGGAATGCTTGAGTAGCTACTAGAATTCAAAGATACAATTTTGAGGACAACTCGGACAAGTCGAGTGTCACGGAAAGGGAGTACCAAACGATGATCGGTACTCAAAGACAAGAGGATACTTGAACAGTCACGAGCATCCAAACTTTAAGGACAACTCAAACAGGTCGAGTGTCAACAGAGGGAGTACCTGAGTAATGGCAGGCACTCAAAAACAGGGGGATACTCAGACCGCTGCAAGCACCCAAACTCAGGAGATGACTCGAACAGGTCGGGTGACAAGAATAGAGTACCAAGATAGTGGTAGGTACTCTAAGACAGATAGGGATAGGGGTATGCTTACCTGGCAATATCTCTGATTGCTGAGAGTATATTCATTATTTACACAATATGCAGACATGTACACAATGATTGTATATGCTATAAATTCAAATGTGATTTATGCATGACAATTTCGTCAGTTTTGTATCATCCGAATTCCACTGGGGAAGATTTTGAAAGACAACTCTTATTTAGAATGTAGATGTCTTGAGCATGCCGGATGAGGGGACTTTCGATCCCGAAAGGACGTTCACTCACTCTCATGGAAAGGCTGTTTTATCCCGACCATTGATGCGGGATTTATGAGGATCACACTTCTCACTTTGTCATCATGTCGCGAGGGTCCGAGTATTCTCGCAAGTGGTACGACTTTACCAATGTGAGAGGTCTTTGTTGAAATTGTGATGAAGACTTGGTTAGCAGCTCATCAAAGGGGACCATCAAGGTTGAAGTCGATGGACGAAAATGTTGCACGATCCTCTCCGGGTTTACAAGTCGGAACCCTGCGAAAAGAGATAGAGTAATCTTGCTCGTACTTCTTCGAGCGATATTTATGCACATATAAAATCTTACGTTAATTGAAGTGCCCCTAGTCTGAAGAGACTTTTTATAACGTAGACTCGACTCATATGTAGAAGGGTGAGAGTTGGTGACTGTCTCAGCATTCGTCACTAGTCTTTCTTCTTACTGTCAAATGGAGATTTTACAACCATAACTTTTTCTTGGCTGTATTTTTCTTTTTTTTGACTGGGGGGCATTGGCCTTGCTTTTACCAGGCACACTTTGCTTTTTATGCCCCCGCTTTTATTCCAGTTCATTTATGGGCATTAACCTTGCTTTTACCCCGAGGTACACCGCTTTTTTATGCCCCCTGCTTTTTTTCACTTTTGTTGCTTGAGGAACTGATCTAGGCGAGTTCAATCGAAGCACCATTATTTAGACTTTGAGTCTTCATCTTCGACCAGCACTTTAGGCTATGGCAATAACTTCTGCTTTGTCTCAATGTGAGGGTAAAATTACAGACTCACTCGGGTTGTACAACGTATACAAATGCATAGAAAAGGAATTGCTCTTCGTCATTCTAAGGCACTTAAATTAACGCGAGTGTTCATATGCAATAAAGACACTCGAAGATTGATGCAAGTGCGAGCAAGAGAATTTCTATCCCTCTTCTCACCTTGTGATGCTAATTTGCCTTGTCTTTGACATGCTCCAGTGTGGGGTGATTCTTGATGAGAGAAGCTTCACCAATGTATGGGGCTCAAGGGGGGGAGCAATGAAATGCCTCTCACTATTTTGGTTATCGTACCATTCGCGAGAGAACTCTTTACCCTGCAGTCATGGAATTTTCTGCACTCATCTCACAAGTGTATAGATGGGGGACTGTGTGTGGATATGGCTTGCTGTCATCATTCCGACGTGCCTCATCCAGCATGCTCAACTAATCTTGTATTCTTCACTTAGTCAGTCTATTCTAGTAATCCTTAATGGAATCAGTGATTTAGACAGACAAAATCATCATGCAAAAATCCATTTGGAGAAAGGCATGCAGCATTTTTTTGAAGTACGAGAGAGTTTGTACTCTCAAAACAGATGAATGATTTTTACTCAAGAGACCCTATTGACAACTTTAGGGGTGTTTACTTAGTGAAATTGTATTTACAAATGTGCTGAATTTTGAATATCAAAAGAGTTATTCACAAAGGGGTGTCGATGGATTGTCCTTATTAAGTAGGGAAATGACACAAGAAGGATCAGTTGGGATTGGGGATCTGATCATTGATTTGACGGTCTTTCTTCTTTTACCCCTGCAGAAGAGAAGATGTGGAAATAGATCAATTAGTAGGGTCAATATCACACACGATTTGAGGCCTGAAAGGTTCCTGTCATTTGCTTTGGCGATACTTGAGACGCCATTTGGCTTGGGAGAGCTTATCACGGTCTGACATGACTCTCATTGATTTGTTTTCTGCATCTTTGACGATCAGGTGATCCCTTCACTGGTTTAGAGATGTTTGAATAGACCTGAAGCACGAGGAGGATATGAATTCCTGTAATTTTTACTCCGTTGGGTCATTTGCTCTCTTGTAATTTGCGGGTGCAAGAGAAGCAAAATTTTATTTTTTTTCAAGCGGCTAACTGTCGTGTCGGGAATTCGAACCCTCGACTTTGGATCATTTTGTGGCATCCTAGGAATTAAGGGCAAGCCTTAAGGTGCCCTAAAGCTCTTAAATAGGTAATGAATTTACCTATTGATTTGTGTTTTAGCCTTAGTTTTTCTTCTTAAGGCTTTGTGCCTTGTGCCTTGTGTTTTTAATTTAAGTTTTTGAAACTTTGGTTATAAGGTAATTAACGAGGATAATCTATGCTTGGCCATGGATTTTTATAGATTAATTTCTCATAGATTCGTTTTCCTATAGATTAAAAGTTACAAGTTATTTGACTTAGTGGAATTGGGATTTGAATTACCTAAGATAGGAAATTTAAGGGTTTTTACTAAAAAGTAAAAAGGTAAAGGATGAATTTTGGTTTCGACTTTAGGCCCATGGATAGAGGGCCTAAAGTGGGCCATTTTTGGCCAAGCCCATAGGGCCCATTGGGCCGTACGGATGGGCAAGAGGGGGAGAGAAATTCGAAATTTGCATGCCCCTCCCCAAGTGTCCTAGTGTGTGAGCCATTTGGCATGCATGCATTAGGGTCCTCTAAGTAATGATTAGGGGGAAAGAAAAGCAAAAAGGAGAGAGAGAGTGGCCGGATGGGCCATTCGCACAAGTGAGAAGAGAGAGAGAGAAATTGCGAGAGAGAGAGAGAGAGAGGTCCGAGAGAGAAAGAGAGGAAGGCTTGCGCGAGGAAGAGGAGAGGCCGTCCGTCCGCCGTTTGTCGCCGTTTCTTCTCGGTTTAGAGGCAAGTTTAGGGTCCATCATCTCTCTTTGCATGTGTGTTTTGTATGTTGGTTGGGTTTTTGTTGTTTTGAATGCACGAAAATGGAGTGAGGATGGTTTGTTCTTGGAGGTACATGCTGTTTTCGCACGGATCACTGAAGTCAGAAACTTGTGGGAGCTTGCATGCATGTTTAGAGTTTGATTTTGACTTGGATCTCTTCATGAAAGTTGTAGCTAACACCTTAAACTACAATATACTAACATTTCGTGAAAAATGATGGATATTTGAGGGGTCAAAACCTTATTTTTCGGAGACCCTAGATCTGGAACTGTTTTTCTGACCTTGTGGTAGATTTGTGGTTGCATGTTGATTTTTACTACGAATCTCTCTTCGACTTCTTCATGAGACTTGTAGAGCACATCTTAAGGATGAACATACTCAAATTTGAAGCAAAATTAACAAGTATAGCTTAGGAAATCAACCTGATCTTGAAGATGATGAATCTGGAGTCGCGGTATGGGATACCCGAGACTTCGTGGACCCATATGAAGGTTATCACTTGGTATTTTGGCCTAAGTTCCTTCATAGAAGTTGTAGGGGATCCTTAGAAGTAAAACATATCCAAATTTCAGAGAAAACGAAGAAGTGTAGGTAGGTCAAATCTCAATATTTCGGACGTAGAACCCTGGACGTTTCGGTAATCTGATCAGTAACTTCGTGGGACTGTAGAAATTTATCTAAAACGAATTTGGCCTATATTCCTTCATGAAAAACTTATTTTAACGTCTTAACTATAACCTGGTAAAATTTCATAATTTTCTGAGGTCGTATGGGTATTTTAATTGATTTACTTAGAAAACTGTGCGTTCTGCCCTTATCCGAAATTATATACGGAAATTGTGGAAATATTGTTTATTGTGTCGAAATTGTTTGGCTATGTGTTTTCTGCAGAAATTTCTATTTTATTGCATTAAATTATTATATGCTTTGATTTGGGATTTATGTGATTATTAAATTTAATTAATTGCAAAGTAGAATAAATTGGAATTTAAATAAATTCTAAATGTATTTGGTAAGTGCATTGTTATTAGTGGCATATAATTCCATAAGAACTTAATTACTATGGGTGATTGCATTTACTACATGTATGCAAATGCTTGATGATGCATGTACAAGAACAAAGGTGAGCTTGTTTTGTCATTGCATCATGTGCATGGAATATTGAGACCTAAATTGGCAAACATGAGTAATGGTAAATGAGGAAACTGTATGTGGCGGATGATAATGCCCTGGAAGTATCAGGATGCCCGGGATGGGATGGGTGCCAGATGCCCGGAAATGTATAGAGAAAAATGACCGGATGGCCTTGGGAGTATCAGGATGCCCGGAATGGTTGGGTGCCGGAAGCCTCGGAGGTCTTTGCCCGAGGGGATGCCTCGTGATGCCGGTTGGGATGCGAGATGCCCGGGATGCGGGGGTGCCGGATGCCCGGTGGCCATGATTGGCATAATTCCGGAGGTTCTTCTCGCAAGGCCCGAATAGGGTGCGAGTGTAAAGTATGGGATGGATGATCCCGTGGAAGGGTGATATGATGATAAGCACCTATGGCATGATGATGACATGCATGTGTAATATGGCATGATGATGACATGCATGTGTAATATGGCATGATGATGACATGCATATGTGATATGATATGATGATAACCACCTATGGTATGATGATGACATGCATGTGTAATATGGCATGATGATGACATGCATATGTGATATGCTGTGATGATAATCACTTGTGATAAGGTGACATGATGACATGTATGGATCATATGGTATGATGATGATGATCATTTGAAATTGATACCATGTACATATTATGATTGTGATGATGAGGTATGATGGCATATACATGGCTTCGAGGTAAGTACGCTACAATGCATGAATGACATGTATATTGAAATTGTTCGTATTGTTTAAATGCATTGAGTGTTGATTGGATTCCTTTACCTGCTGAGTGGTTGTACTCACCCCTTCGGGGACCAACATTTCAGATTAGCACGATGCCTCTCCCTGCCGTCACGCGGGGAGTGTTTTACGGCCTTCCATCTGATGTGGAGGTCGAGCTGACAGAGATTGATTGTCCCACCTTGCCGGGACTGACGTTCATCCGTGTGCGTGCGATCGTATCCTATGACGTGGGTCTATCTGGAGGCCCAGTCATCCAGGAGTACGTGTCCGTCCATATTCGCCGTGACGGGGTGATGATGGGGATGCTGCCACCCCCACCGCCTGACGCACCGGGATGGGTGTGACGGCCCGTGTACGTGGAGTAGGAGTTGGCAACTTTTTGGGATGGCCGACACTAGTAGTCCAAGGGGAGATCTTTACACGCTTTATTTGAGGGTCGTGTGTCCCTTTTTGAGGTTGAAGACCGAGCGTATGGATGAAGTCTTGGTCTACCTTTTTGTACCGACCCGTGTTACCCTTCGTAAAAATATATGTAAATAAAAGTGGTCCGGCCTCGTGTTTCTTTCAATCGTAATAGTTGGTGTGCATTGTGCTGTTGTGAGGGAAGCGAAGTGTTGGTGAGACTCGCCTCTTATTTCCACTATGAGCTGCGCAAAATCCTTAAAGCCTTTTTAAAAGAAAAAGAAAAATTTTCACGCCTAAGCCTCGGCCTGAATTTCAATTCTTTCTTCTATCGTCGTATAAGTTGTTTTTGTCTTAGTTTCTTTCGCTTAGTATCTGTGGCGACCCTATCGGGTTTTGGGGGTGCCGCACATTTTGCTCTTTCCTGGCTACCACTCGGCTAGAGGCGCCGACAATGTCCGTGGGGGGGAGTTTCCTTTTCCATTTAACCGAACCAGCTCTTGGACGACGCGTCCTTTCATACCAAGCTAGGTAAATTGATGTGGGTCACTTGATTTGCCCAAATTAATCATTAAGCTTGTTTCTTGAATCCTAGGCTTCCTATCAATAGGAGAAAATGTGTCAAAAATGAGTTCAGATACTGGGAGTATTGGAAACGATACCAAATTACTCTTCCCCAGAGTTCATATTTGTTGACTCCTAGGGATGTTTGAGTGTCAATGACGGCCTTTTGTCTTTAACACGGTTCAATGTCTCTTTTGATCAGCCCTCCTCATTTGTGGCCCTGTATGCATGATTGCTGGTCGTTGATTCATCTTCAACGCCTTCCTTCTGTGGAATTTTTCCTCTGTCCTTGACTATAGCTGCATTGAGCAAAAAGTCACATACCTCAAGCTTCTATGGAATTCGAGATGGACAATAAAAAACCTCCAGCTTTCTAATAGCAATTATTTTTTTGAAGAATACGTGTCTAGAACACGGAGTGAAGCTTCCAGACTCTGGAGTCATTGTCTGGAGTGGGGCTATAGATCGCCTTGACTGTCTGGATTTTCTCCCTATTGACAGTAATGAATTCAAAGGAAGAGAAGTAATTTCTTCCTTGTACTTCTTGGCTTGTCGAAGCTGGAAATCCCTTCAATGAAACTATGACGTCTAATTGTTCGGGCATGTTAGGAGGAGGAGATATTTGCTCCGTCTTGAAAAGGAATTGGACAGGAGTGAGGTGGAACGCACAGAGCTCCTGAGGACGGCCTGCAAACATGGGAAGGTCGAAAGCAACCTAGAGGAGGTTATCCTGCCTCGAGCTACCATGGTGTGCGTGCGTCGGGTTTAACCGCATGCCTATGCCTATTATGTCCGATCTTTTGTTTCCTATACACAGAAGAGAGGAGACATCATTTTCAAAATTATGTTCAGGGAATAAAACTTACCTTCTTTGAAATAGGATGATCCTTTTTGTTTGCCCCTGCTTCCTTGAAAAGGTGTCTTTGAATTTGGTCTGTTCACATGATGTGCCAGTTTTAAATGCTTTCTGTTACACTAAGTCAAAGGGAATGATATTCTGAGACATGAAGTGAGAGAGTCAGGAAGACAACATGGTTAAATTTATCATCTTGTTTTGACGAAAGCTTTTGGTGATGAAATATTTTTTATTTTCAGAACATGTCTTTGGGGGAGAAAAAGCATGAGGAAGCCCAGCCCTCAGTATTCTCCTTGGATGATATCTTCTTTTCATGGTTGGATAGCATCACTGGGCTGGTTTGGAATACCGCCTCATGCTTTCAAAACAAAATATTATAACCATACATTAAAGTGCTGGAATGAAAAAGACAACAGTAGCACACTAGATAAAAACAAACAAAACTAATAAAAACTCCTATGAAAAGGAGCGCTTTGATAGTGCTGGTCCTGAAGTCAAACGTCTTTGAATTCCTCGCCTCCAGTAGACTCGAAGTATTCGCATGCGATGACTATTTCGTTGAAGCTACGGAAGTGTAACCCATGCAGCCAATAGCGATGTTCGTGGGGCAAAGTTTCTATGAACTGCTTTATCAATTCTTCTTCAGTCAGTTGAGGGTAGGTTTGCATCATAAAAGCCCTTCACCTTCCTTCCTGCATATGCTCGGCAATCCTCCATTGGTCTTCTTCCGAAGTGGGCCAAACTCTCGCAAGGCAGCTCAGTTCCAATCTGGTTTTGGTACTGATGCAAGAATGTGGAAGACAGCTCATTCCAATCCTTTATGAGGTAAATACTTGGCTTGTGACGAACCATTGCAATGCACCCCGTAAGAGTTTCTTGGAACGCCCGAGTTGTGAATGACATCGGGCCATGGTACGACTCATTTCAAGTGTGGAGATATTGCAAATGAGCCACGGGGCAAGTCGTGCCGTTATACTTGCAAATATTAGGTATCCACACTTGGCAGGGGTCATGATCATATGAGGGCAAGACGGGCTTGACATGTCTTGGTTAGGCCACTGGTTTTCCCACTGCATATTCGTTGAAGTGGTGAATTTTTCCGTTTCAGAGAAGTTGGACTCTACCGAGATTACTCCATTGCCTTCTTCTAGGTCAAAATTTCCGAATGAGGATGAAGTATTGAAGCTATCTTCATGGTCAGAGGATGAGTTTAGTAGCTCGTTAGGATCGTAGCGGATAAAGATGTACGTTTCTTCTTCTGACGGGCCTTCATCCCCGGGTGAGAGTAGGAAACAGTTATACGATGAGTTGTCAGTTTCATTGAAATAACGCTGGAAGTCCTTGGGATTGTATTCTAGGGACTGGAAGTCATCAGGGTCGTACTCTAGAGGGCGGTAGCCTTCGGAGTTGTACTCCAGAGAATGCTCGAAGTTTTGATGCAGTGGTTCACCAGTTATCAAATTTCGCCTATACTCAGTGGTAGATGTTGAATTGATTTGTTTAGGCTTTCTTTTCTTGGCTCCTAGTCCGGACCTTTTGAGTAAGGCCCTTCGTTTTGCCAGTTCGATTTTGTCAACGGGAACGAGAGATATTAAGGCTTCACTCTCTGTTTCACTTTCTATGTCGATAGGGGTTGGTATTCTTTGAACCCCAGCTTTTGCAGTAAGCTTGGGGAGCTGTCTTGTCGTGCCCCGGTCTTGAACAGGCTCCGTACCTGTGATCTCGTACATAGGTTCCTTACCTTTCCGAGTGGGAAACTTTTCAATAATATGATGTTACTCAGTTACCCATTTATCATGCAAGGCTTTATTGACATCTTCTTCTCCTATCTCAGCAACTGACGGCTCCTCGTGCTCTGGGATCATCGGTTCTTTGTAGGGCAAGGCGATGTCAGGGCTGATGTCAATATTATATTCTTGGTGGAAAACATGAATTAGTTCCTTCTAGGTTTTAAAGGAACTAATCTTCCTGACAATGTACCATCGCAAGGCAGGGCTGGTCAGGTTTGATTGGTATGATTGAATCATCCTTTGGACCAGGTAGGCTTATAAGTAGGTCTCTGGGCGGAAGGTATCAGCATACCTTTCGCATTCAGGCGTTCTGAGCTTTTCAGGGACCTCAAAACCGGCATAATCAAACGAGTTGATGGGATTCGACTCCTGCAGCTGTCTCAACTTTTTCATGATCTTTTCAAGCTGTTTATCTTGTTGGTTATTATCTGGCAGATTTGCAGGCGCCAAGAGTGTGCTTAAAGTAGTTATGGAGTTGGGTTTAGCTTGAGTGGATTCCATTTGCCTTGAGAGTTGTCGAAGGACAATGGACATCTGTCCTACGCCGTCTTCAATGTTGGTGAGACGATTTTGTACATCATTCTGATCGGGTCCTATCACATGAGGCCATTCGCGGGTGGCTGATAGTTGACGATCCATAATTACCTGTGTCGCAAAAATCATGAATGAGTACGAAAGCAAACAAAGATTGACCCATGGCAATGGTCTAACTGCTTCTTTATTTATCAAAAGAGGATTTTATAGACCACACACTTCCGACATTTAAAACTTGAAATGACAGGAGGAAATACTATGTATTAAACAAAAGTCCCTAAACAATGGGACGGAATTTTCACAATATCAACACTAAGGGACACATGATTGCTATTTATATGCGACGGGGAGCCTTGTTCTTGCGCAGGTTCTTGTCTTCTTGGACCGGCTCTGAGACATGCATCCAGCCTATCCCCAAATCCCCTTGCATAAGCTATGCTTGTTCATGTTGGCTGATTTCGCTGATCGGGTGAGGGATCGATGGCTTCCACTTTGTCGGGATACGATAGTTGAGGATGTAGGATTCAGAGGCGTGGTGGGCTTTTTCTTGTCCCTCAAGCCCTTCAGGTACTACGATCCTTTTGCGATGGCACTTGCTCCATGTTTCCTCATGGATAGAAATTTCGACCGCGTAGTCACGGCTTGTGTTGAAAAAGAGTGGAGGAGACTTCCTCTTGAAAGGCGGCGGGATCTCCTGGAGGGCTCCATACTGTCGTGCCACCCGATATGGAAAATAGGAAATGGCGCCAGTGAGACCGAGCAACGGAATTGGACGGCGGCGTTTATAAGCAAAACGAGCTCTCTTTTCATGGAACCAACCAGCACACCATTGGAATATTTCAGGAGTCGGGTCTCTTAGGAAGTTCACCCAATTTAAACAGCTTTGATTGGGAGTGTATGGTCCTAAAACCATAAATTTCTGAAATGGATTTTCGAAATCATTTATTTCAAACGATCGCATGAAGCCTCGAAATTCGCTTAGGTGAGAAAAGAACTAGACTTGTAAAATTTCCGGGGAGACCCGCATGACTTTTTCCGTATTTTCTTTAAAACGATTGAGGGACAAGAATGTTTCAGTTAAAATCATGTTGACATAATTTTGCCCCCTTAAGATCTAATCAACTATCCATGCCATCTTTGGACTTATGACATTTCTTTGATGGGGGAAAATGATGAACCCAAAAAAGGCCAAGAGGAAAATCTCGCTTTTCTGAGTCATGGGTTGATTTTCAAAACAGGCAGTCAAAAATGCTAGGGGGCATGTACTATGGTTGTTTTCAAGAATTTGCCTCGTAACATGGACTTCGGTTCCTAAGAGTCGTGCTAACCCACGCAATGGGATAATGCCTGTTGATGGCCTAACAAGTCTTTTCTCGAGAGGCATTCCAGTGATGATGATGTATTCTTCCAGAGTTGGGGTTAGCTCGAACCCACCAAATATAAAAGTAGTCGTCCTCGAGCACCAGAAATGTGCCATGGCTTGTATAACTTCGGGATGAACACGAACTTGGATCAACAATAGAAGGTGACCGATTTTGGCTTTCACGCGCTCTTAGGCATACTGGTCCAATTGACCCCACCACCTGAAGAGCTCTGCCTTGGGAGTGGGAATAAACTGGATGTCATCTTCTCCCATCGCATATAAACTGGGACCCAAAAAAAACCTTCCCTAAATTGCCATGGGTCAATAAAAGACTAAGTAAAAGTAAATAAATTACTTTGCTTTTAAAGAAAATGGCAAGCATAAAGACATACACATGAGATGTGTGGCTCGATTTCTAACTGAGAATGCTTGTTGAAATTAAAAGGGTATCCGCCCATCGCGGTCTCGCGTTAGCAAAGATACCCTCCTAACCTCGGCTAGAGAAATTCGGGGGAAAGAAAGGCAACCTCTACATCGCGGTCTCGCGTTCAAGGTCGTATCTTTCTTGACACCATCCTAAATATCCTATGGCGGCCCAAGTCCGGCGGCCGGGTTGTGTGTGTCATGTGTAGTGCTGAAACAGTAAAACATTCACAATAATTCATAATCACAGGAAAATCTATTTTAAGCAAAATTAAAATAAATTTCTAAGCTATTGACCTACATAAAGAAAAACCTAAGTCAGTAAAGAATTTAAACAAGACAAAAAAGGCTTAAGTCCTCAAAGTCCCCAGCGGAGTCGCAAAGGTGTCGCGACCTCTTTTTTTCCGGCGCTCGATCGAGTCGCGCGCCTCGCGGAGGCTAATGGCTCGGCTAGGTTTATTAAGCCCGGACTCTCCCAAGTCCACTAATTCACGACTTTAATGGTCAAAGTTTTTAACCTGTAAGTTAATTTTTACAATGGAGTCGCCACTAATCAATTTAGGGTAGGTTGATTAGAAACCCATGCGAAATATTGGGAGGAATATTCGCTCTGCGCAACAGAGAAATTAGGATCGGGGACTTGATTACACTAGTTAATCACTAATGCCCTTTCGGTACCTAACCTTGTTTAAACCCCGCGGCTTTTTGGATGTTTTAGGGATTTTCCACGCATTTTTTTTTTGGAAAAAAAAAACATTTTTTGAACCTTTTTCCAATTTTTTTGGACATAAAAGGGATTTTTTTGGATTTTTGGTATTTTTGGAAAAATACAAGTCTTTTTTGGCTTTTTCTGAATTTTTGGCCTTTTTGGGAAATATGAAATATTTTTGATTTTTTTTTTGGAAAATAAAATATTTTTAATATTTTTTGGAAAATAAAGTATTTTTTTATTTTTGTTGATTTTTCTCGAAAACAAAATATTTTTATATTTTTAAATATTTTCTGTTTTTTTGAAATTAAAATATTTTTTAATAATTTTTTTGAAAATTATATTATATATTTCTTTTGGAATAATTTATTTATTAAAAATATTATTTAAAACATAATTTATAAAACCGACCGCGTATGGGCCATAGCAACGCGGCCCGACTCCGATTTTTGGCCCCCTTTTTTTTTTTTTTAAACGGCACGCTTTTTGGGGGCGGATCGGCGCGGCGACGGCGGTGATAGCGAGAGGGGGGAGTGCAATGGCGACGGCGGTGGCTACCTGCGGCGGGGTGTGTTGAACGGCGAGCGGCGGAGACGACGAGCGACGGCGACCTTCGATCTCTCTCTCTCCCCCTCTCTCCCTCTCTCTCTCTCTGGCCGCGCTCGCAGATCAGGGCTTCACTTGCCGCCGGCCTCCCCCAATGTCTCTCGGAGGGAGGTCGTCGAGCTCGCGACCCGACCCTTCGTGCTCACCCTTCGATTCCTCCCCTGAAATCTCTCAAGGGGAAGCTCTTAGAGCTCGCTGCCGGTTGCTGCGCATCTTCAACGGAGGCAGGGGCCTCGGTATTTATAGGCGAGGGGTGGCCGGTCGACGGAGCCGACCGCCGGTCCCCCCCTCGCGTGCCGAGTGGCTCCGAGCGGCCGACCGGCATCCCATCCGACGCCAGCTGCTCCTCTGCTCCACGTGCGTCGCCGTTCGACGATCTCCCTTCGGCGTCACACCCTCGCGCGTGCGTTGCAGAGGCGCGAGGGAGAAGAAGATCTGACTGGGCCGGGCTGAGAAGGAGGATGGGCCGTGGAGGCCCATGCGGAGGCCTCCTCCCTTCCTTTTTGCTTTTTCTTTGTTTTGTTTTGTTATTTTTTTGTTTTTATCATTTATTATCCGAATAAGGAAAAAATATAATTAATAAAAAAAACCTAATTTAAGAAAACGAAATTTAGGCGTCAACACGATCTAGATAAATTTTTCCGTGACTTCAGGAGGAAAATGTGACTACTCTGGATTATTTTCTCTCCTGGATTGGACAGGCATAAGAATCTAATGTTTCCTCTTGTATACAAATTCTGTAACTATTAATTGCCTCTATATTTAACATTCACTCACGTGCCAGTTTGATTATAATAGAACATTAAAATAACAATTTTCATCTCGCACTATATCCCTGGACCATTGGCTCCCTGACTAATTGTAGTCCATAAAGAATCCCAGTGAGCGGCATTTAATCCTACTCTCAAATTCGTGCACTAGAAAGAAATATCAAAAGGCGTCGAAATGTCCACCAGATCCGGATGATGCGCTCTTGCAAGTCAAGGGTGGAGTGTCAACATCTTATTGCAGCTCTAGTTAAAGTGCTGTCGTTTTACGTGCAAATATTTTATGCTAGGTTCCGCACACTACGAAGTTGAAAGTAGAATCTTCGGAGAGAAAGGGATTCTGATCCTGCGATTCAATCCATTTTCTTCCATAAATGCCAGTGGGAACTGATAAAATATGTCCCTTAAATCTCTGATTAAGTAAACTGACATTTTTGGTGAGAGAATCGCATCCCGCCGACCGTTGTTTTTCCCTGGTAAATTATTGTCCGACGAGGAGACATGCGCGTACAAGAAGAAGAAGCCACGCCTTTCCTCTTAATGTCTTTTTAACCAAATACACGTACGGCCTCTCAATCGTAGTTTCTCCGCCACGTATCATCAAGACAGGAACTATGTCTTCTACTTCTACTTCACCTCAGTGGGAACACGATCTATTCGTGAGTTTCAGAAACGATGACGTGAGGAAGACCTTCATGTCGCACCTCTTCAAGCGGCTGGAACTGGAGGGCATTAGCTATTACAACGACCAACTCTGAAATGTTGTCTCGATGTTAAAAACTTCGTACACAAAATTGGACCAACTGAAATGTTCTACTCGGATCTTGTGCCTTGTTATTCTAACTTGGTTAATCAGTGGGGGTCTGTTTCTGGAGATTTTACTACTCTACAGTGAGGAGCTTCTCATTGAAATATCTCCCTTTCAATTTTTGCAGATTAAGCTTGATTACCCTGGAGAGAATTTGACTTCGTATTCTGGTAACATAAGAGATGATTTTGGACATGTGATTTGCTCCCTCACATCTCAGAGCAACAAAAGAGCTTAAGGACCATTTGGGATCGAGAAAGGGAAGTACTCTTGATTTCCTTCAACCGGTGGAAATATTGTCGGATTTCATGGAAGATCTCGAAGCCTTCTCACTTCGCTCAGTGTGCATGTAAGACATTATCATGGAGAGCTGACCATGTGTGCCTGAGCTTTTGCATTTCATGTGTTTGCTCAAGGGTACATCGTTCATCATTCTTAGAACATGCCAGTATATGTAATTGGTCATCGTCAGTTCACTTGACATTCTTTGCCATATTGCCCCATAAGTTTGGAGAAGTAAATGTTGTATGTAGAGTACTCCTCGGTTTTGTTTGCAATATCGTCATGCCCTAGCTAATTTAATTTGCAGGTGCACGTGCTTCCAAGTGTACGTCTTTTATCATTCTTAGAACATACTGGTATATGTAACTGGTCATTGCCACATCACTTGACTTTCTTTGCCACATTGCCTCATAATTTTGGGGAAGTAGATGTCACATGCAGAGCACCCCTCGGTTTGGTTTTTGATATCCTCAAGCCCTAGCTAATTCCGCTTATGTTCTTGAACAACCCTTTATCTACATCTGGCATTTTGTCTTTTTCATTTGATCTCAGTTTTTATGCTTAGATTAGCCTATGCTAAGAAGTGCGCACGAAAAAGTTGGTTGTGAATGAGTGCAAATATGGTGTAGTTATTTTCCACCTACAAGGACGAATCCTTATTGGCGAATGCGTGGGGAGCTGGCCCCAGCCATTTGGTCTCACGTGGGCCTCAAGATAAAAGTTTCATCTAACAAATGCCTAAGATAAATCAAATCCCATCGAATCAGATCTAGATAAATTTTTCCGTGACTTCAGGAGGAAAATGTGACTACTCTGGATTACTTTCTCTCCCGGATTGGACAGGCAAAAGAATCTAATGTTTCCTTTTGTATTCAAATTATGTAACTATTAATTGCCTCTCTATTTAACATCCACTCACGTGCCAGTTTGATTATAATGGAACATTAAAATAACAATTTTCATCTCGCACTATATCCCTGGACCAATGGCTCCCTGACTAATTGTAGTCCATAAAGAATCCCAGTGAGCCGCATTTAATCCTACTCTCAAATTCGTGGACTAGAAAGAAATATCAAAAGGCGTCGAAATGTCCACCAGATCCGGATGATGCGCTCTTGCAAGTCAACGTTGAAGTGTCAACATCTTATTGCAGCTGTAGTTATTGCCGCTGTAGTTAAAGTGCTGTCGTTTTACGTGCAAATATTTTATGCTAGGTTCCGCATGCTACGAAGTCGAAAGTAGAATCTTCGGATAGAAAGGGATTCTGATCCTGCGATTCAATCCATTTTCTTCCATAAATGCCAGTGGGAACTGATAAAATCTGTCCCTTAAATCTCTGATTAAGTAAACTGACATTTTTGGTGTGAGAATTGCATCCCACCAACCGTTGTTTTTTTTTCCCTGGTACATTAGGGCATGTTTTTCTGTTCTCCGGAACAAAAATTTCTGATCTTTTGTTCCGAGAAATGAAAAAAAAATAGAAACGTGTTTAGTAAATCTTTTGTTTCCGGGAATAAAAAATCTATCTTTTGTTTCCGGGAATAGATTTAGAACAGAAACAAGAAATAGAAAAAAATAACTTTTTGTTTCAGGAACAATTTCTAGAATCAATTTTTCTCTCTTCTTTTTTCTTTTCTTTTTTTTCTTCTCTTTCATTTCTTCTTCTTCTTCTTCCTTTTGGTCGGTTGCTAGCCTTGGCCATGGCGGGTGCCAGCGACTAGCTAGAGAAGGGCCGGCGACCTTGCTAGAGCATCACCAGCCCCCGGAGACACCGAGCCACGGCGAGGCTCATCGACCTGAGCCTTGCATGGCCACGGTGAGGCTTGGCCTCCCCAGCTAACGTGAGGCCAGGCCTCGCCGAGCTAGGACAAGGCTGACCTCGCGCCGCTAGGGTGAGGACGAGGCCAAGTTGGCCTCCGGCAAGCTCGTCGGACGTCGCCCAGCCGGTGGCCGGCGATTGACCAAAGAGAAAAAGAAAAAAGGAAAAAATAAGAAAAAGTAATAAAAGAATTAAAAAAAAATTAAAAGAATAAAAAAAACCTAAGAATTTTACTAAACGTATTTCTATCCCGGGAATAGAAATTTTGGGAAGTTACCAAATGCATTCTTTTTCTCAAAAATTATTTCTGAGAACAGAAACATAAAAAATCATTTCTCGGCAAAAATTGTTCCCCGGAACAGAAGCGTTACCAAACACGTCCTTATTATCCGACGAGGAGACATGCACGTACAAGAAGAAGAAGCCACGCCTTTCCTCTTAATGTCTTTTTAACCAAATACACGTACGGCCTCTCAATTATAGTTTCTCCACCACGTATCATCAAGTCAGAAACTGTCTTCTACTTCTACTTCACCTCAGTGGGAACATGATCTATTCGTGAGTTTCAGAAACGATGACGCGAGGAAGACCTTCATATCGCACCTCTTCAAACGGCTGGAACTGGAGGGCATTAACTATTACAACGACCAACGCTCAAAAGTTGTCTCGATGTTAAAAACTCATACACAAAATTGGACCCACTGAAATGTTCTACTCGGATCTTGTGCCTTGTTATTCTAACTTGGTTAATCAGGGGGGGTCTGTTTCTGGAGATTTTACTGCTCTACAGTGAGGAGCTTCTCATTGAAATATCTCCCTCTCAATTTTTGCAGATTAAGCTTGATTACCCTGGAGAGAATTTGACTTCGTATTCTGGTTACATAAGAGATGATTTTGGACATCTTATGATTTGCTCCCTCACATCTCAGAGCAACAAAAGAGTTTAAGGACCATTCGGGATCGAGAAAGGGAAGTACTCTTCATTTCCTTCAACGAGTGGAAATATTGTCGGATTTCATGGGAAGTCTCGAAGCCTTCTCACTTCGCTCAGTGTGCATGTAAGACACTATTATGGAGAGCTGACCATGTGTGCCCGAGCTTTTGAATGTCATGTGTTCGCTCAAGGGTACATCGTCCATCATTCTTAGAACATGCCAGTATATGTAATTGGTCATCGTCAGTTCACTTGACATTCTTTGCCATATTGCCCCATAAGTTTGGAGAAGTAGATGTTGTATGTAGAATACTCCTCGGTTTTGTTTGCAATATCCTCATGCCCTAGCTAATTCGATTTCTGTTCTTGAACACCCCTTATCAACATATGTTATTTGGTGTTTTTTTTTAATATTGCATTTTATGCTTAGAGTAGCCTATGCTATGCTAAGAATTGCATGTGAAAAACTTGAGTGTGATTAAGCATATATATGGTGTAGCTATATTCTATATAAGGTTGTATATCCTTATTGGTGAATGCATGGGGAGCTCGACACGGCTGTTGGCTCTTATGTGGGGCTAATAAAAGATTCACATAATCAACCGTAGATATTCAAGTCCAACGAATCTGGATCTAGACAAATTTTACCATGATCTCGGGAAGAAAACGTGACTTGTTTGCGTTATTTTCTCTCTGGGGTTGGACGTGCATGATGATGTAATGTTTCTTTTATTTTGAGATTCCGTAACCATTTATTGCATCTATATTTCTATACACTCACGTTTACTGCTAAATGTTAGTATAGTTTTAATAGAACATTAAAAAAAAGGATTTGGGCATCTCGCACTGTTTTCCAGGACCATTAGCTCCCTAACTAATTCCGTCATCTGACCAAAAGGAAAAAAATAATAATAATTGGAAGTCAGTGAGAACTGATAAAATTTGTCAAGTGAATCCAAGTCAGACTCCAGATTTCCCAAAACCAATCATGAACAAGTCTCTAATTAAGTTTAATTTTTTCGATAAAAGAGTTGCATCCCATCAATTTTTTTTTTTTTTTTTACCTGGTAAATTATTGTACCACGACGAGACACGTACCTTTAGTTATAAAAAGACATAGGTTTCCTCTCAAATGTCATTCAAACCAAGTACACATACGACCTCTCAATCAAAGTTTCTATGCCACGTTAAAAGAAGACAGGAACCATGTCTCCTCCTCCTCCTCCTCATCCTCCATGGAAACAAGACGTATTCGTGAGTTTCGTGGAGGATGACCAGGGAAAGACCTTCATATCGAACCTCTTCAAACGTCTGCACCAGGTGGGGATTGGCCACTTCGGAGATGACAAAAGAGAGGGCGCTGCAAAGAACAACGAGGACAACCGCCTCAATGCAATCTGCGAGCTGACGTTTGCCTTCGCCCTTGTCGTGTTCTCCAAGAAGTATGTTGACTCCAGCCCGTGCCTGAACGAGCTGGTCGAGATCCTCTACTGCCAAAAGGACCCCGAACTCGTGGTAATTCCCATCTTTTACATAGACAGGGCAGACGTTTCAAACTTCGCGAGTAATGACAAATTCAAAGAAGCTCTCAGGAGCAGGAAAAAGACAGAGACAGATGCTCAGCAGAAGTGGAGTGCCCTAGCAAGGGCGGGTTACGAGTTGAAAGCCTCCAACGGGTACGTACTCGATGTTGAAGCCTAGTACCGTAGTCTGTGGTTTTTCTTTCTTTGATGTTATTTCTTTGTTGTGTCTGCTTTGGGGATGGAATTTTTGCGCAGTCGACAGAATTAATTTTTTAAGGGAACAAGACAAGTAGAAGTCTCTATTGACTTTCCTGAAAATTCTTATTACCATTTTGAGAAAAATCATGTAAAACATGATGTGACTTTACCTGTTAATTTCAAGATTTTAGATGTAAAATAGGAATAATTTCAAAAACCATCTCAATGTTTTATTTCAATATCAGTTTTCATCCTAGATTTTGAAAACCTATAATTTGCACTTCTTAGCATGATCCTCAAATTCTGTCAAAGAAAATAAAATCTTCGAATTCAAAAAGATCAATCTATCATCTGGCTAATCCAAGCCTTGAACCATTCCCCCGTTTTCCCTCTTTCTTTTCTCGCACTTGCTCTGGCTTTCTCCCACCTTGCTCTCTCCCTGCCATGGGCCCTCACCATTGACTCCGACCAACGCTATGCCGCCATTGAGCCCTACTGAATCCTCTGTGCATCTCTCTCTCTCTCTCTCTCTCTCTCTGTATCCCTCTTCTTGGCCACGATGGGCATGGAGCTCGACTTAGATTTGGAGACTCAGATTTGAGTCGAACTCAACAGATCTAAGTTGTGGCTCAGTGGGGGTGGCGTGGGTGGCGACGACGCAGCTTGCATTGGCAATGCTGGGAGGGGAGGAGTGGAGCAGTGGGTGGGTGGATAGTTAGGGCTTTAGCAAGTGAAATTTTATTGAGTGAATTTGAAATGGTAAAAGGGGCACAATCGGAAGGAAAATGACAAATCCCTAGATATGACCAGCTCTTACACGTAATCGGAATGCTAATGGTAGGTTTGCAAATCTTAATCTAAGAATTAATATGAAGCTGAAATATAAAGATGCTTTTTGATATTTTGCCGTGAAATTAAGAAAGCCAATGCAAAACGTGTTAAATACTCCCCAAGTTTGCAGCGCACATTGTTGAAAATCGGTAAACTAAAATGAGAACTATAAAGGGAGACGTATGCCAAAAATTGTATAATGGGGTAAGCTATGTTTCTTCCGCTAAGATTATTTTGGTTTTTTAGCTTTCATACGTTTCGTGGGCTATATTTTGGAGTTTTATGCCCAAAAACATGATAAAGCAGAAGAAATTGAGTAAAGTATTGACGAAACTCTTTTTTCTTTTTTCTTTTTTTCACTTGTGGCGAGTTCATTTAACCAAAACTTAAGCTTTCAAAAAAAAAAAAATTCGAAAAATGATTAGTTATATTGCATTAAAAAATTAGTCAATGGAAATTATTTTCATTTGACAATAATTTATGTCTAAATATTTTTGTTGATGACGCAAATTTGCTTCATTCTTTCATTTTAGTAAGTAAAATAAGTGATTATATTTCGAAAAATAGTTTCCAAATCTTGATGGTTATGCAAAATGAGCGCACTCTTAATATTTATTGTTTTAACGGCCTCAATCAGAAATGTGTTGTTTCTTGGCATGCAATATGCATGGTACGACGCACCCTCTTCTGCCGCAGGATGAGGTCACAATTGAAAGCAGAGCTTAAGTTAATCACCATTTCTTTGTTACACATGCCAAGGCCTATGGTGATTCAAGCTCGATCTTTTCTATTCATATTTAATATACCCACGTAGAAATTTGTGTACAGCATTTATCTTACGTTGGCTCTTGGGGTATGTGTTTATATTCATTTTTGTCATCCATATTGCTCATAAATTTTTTTTAATACTTTACGGCAGCGATGAATCGAAGCTCATTGACATAATAGTCGAGCGCCTTGTCAACGAGATCCATTCTCGATATTCTGGTAAGGATTTCACCTTCGGGCCGTTCGGGGGCGAAGGTCAAAATAACTGGGAATCTGTTGATATAGAGAAGATTGATGAAACGGGGACTTATAGAAAGGGCATTCATGTTGAGTACGGAAACTTCATTGAGTCCGTTACTTTTAAAGTCGACGAGATCAGCTCCAAACCGCAGAATGACGGGAAGAGCTTCGTGGTTTGCATCTAGACTCTTTCCTTCTTGTCTTTTTCCATTTCTACTTGAATGTCGTAAGTTCGTCTTTCTAACTTATCATAACATTAGTCGATCGTGGAATTATGAAGCTTGAGATTCTTAACGACTGCTTCGCAAATCGACATGAAATTCTCATACCAGCGATGCATGAGGAAAAAAAAATGGAGGACTTCCTCTTATTAAAATTAGGCAAAGACAAATCTAGCCACAAACAAAGAGTAAATTAACTTCTGATTGTACAGAATGAAATTTACTACCAAATATTAGGAAACATAATTTACACAAATCTTATCATATTATTTATTGTACCGATCTGAATTGCATTTCAAAAATAAACTGCTGATTTATTATGCTCATTGAATGATGCAACTTATAATCCCTCAACTCGAATGTCTTTTTTGTGGCTTGTCTGCAGGTTAAATTGGAAGAAGGAGAGTACATGACTTCTTTTTCTGGATATTTCAAAAAGGAGAATGATGTTTATGATGGGATCAACTCTCTCACATTTCGAACCAATAAAAGGATATTGGGACCTACTAATAAAATGAAATTGGAAGGGGAATACTTTTCCGTACCATCCAAAGGAGGGAAAGTCGTAGAGCTTTTGGTGAGTCGTAATAATGGATTTCTCACATCTATTGGAGCACGTGTCAAGCTACAACAGTCTGATGAACCCTGTTCCGCTGGCATCCAGTATGTGGGTTTAATCGGGCGTAGAAGGGGGTCAAAGTGGGATGATAGCAATCAAAACACCGACGTAAGGAAAATCATTTATGAACTTGTTGATTCAGGGGGAGAGCGATTCATCCGGTCAATCGCGTTTGAGTATCAAAAGGAGGATGGAGGAACGTGGCGATCGGAGACGCATGGGGTCATGGATGGAAAGAAGGAGAAGGAGAAGGAGAAGGAGAAGTCGATTGAAATGGTACGTCCCCCACATGGACATATGCTTCTTAGAATTCTTAAGAAACTCGCATTACCTACGATGACGGTGGGAGAACATTTCGAGAATTTATTTATGAGTTTTGATGGTTGTCTATTATTGCAGGGTACAGGGGAGTATCTGACTTCAATGTCAGGATATTTTACGGAAGATGGCATTAAACTTCTCAGTTTTCTGACTAACGAAAAAAGGGCTATAACTATTGGTGATGAGAAGGGAATCGATATAAGGAAAGACAACTTTATCCGTCTCCCAGTGGATGGCAAAATTGTTGGATTTTACGGGTGGGATTTTGGAAGGCCTTGTGGAATTGGAGCATATTTAGAACGGGAGCCGTTTGCAGGTGGAGAGACTGAGGAGGACAGGAAATTTGACGGTGTGAGGGAAATTTACGTGATGCCCGATCAAAGTGGGATCCGTTATATTAGGTTTGTGTGTGATGACGATAGTGAAGAAGACCTCCAGCGTATTTGCGGTGACTGGACTGGAGAAGTCTTCGACGAGGAACGGCAGGTTAGTGTTCTTTCTTTTATTTTTCTTTTATTTTTCTCACTTTTACATTAATCTCATCGACCGAGATGATCTGAGTATGTGTCCAGTTATGTGATTTAGTAAATTAAACCTCGACAAATTGGTCTTGTTTTCACCTCCTGTCCCACACCAAGAGACTCTGTTGAGATTGCGCAGGTTCAATTGAAGGATTATCCACGGGAGTACTTAACATCGATCTCTGGTTATGTGGGAGAGGATGGTGCCATCAAATCGCTCACATTTTACAGTAACAGAGGACCACACGGTCCCCACGGCGAGGAGGGCGAGGAGGGCGAGAAGGAAGAAAGGAAGTACTTTTGGTATCCATCAACTGGAAGCAGAATCACAGGCTTTTATGGAACAGTGGGCAAGACTCTCAACTCCATAGGAGTGTATGCGGAGCCCATACCGTACATGTATCCTTCTAAAATCTTGGGACCCTTTGGTGGCTCTGGTGGAGAAGAATGGGATGATGGAGTGCATACTAATGTGAGGGGATTTCGGGTGACCACCTGCAAGGCCAACGAAAAAATTGAGTCCATCACTTTTATGTACGATGACAATGGTTCCTTGGTCAAAGGATCTCCACGTGGCAGACGAGACGTGTCTTCGGGCAAATGGGTTAGTCCCTATCTCAATCCCTCCGGCTCTGTCCTTTTTTGTCTTTCGTCTTCAGTTTCTCTTGATCGATTGAAGACTGAGGCACTTCTTTTGGCATCCAAGAGTTAAGAGTTTATGGTCCGAACCTTCCTCTGTTCTCACAAGTACAACATGTTTCGCTCTGCTATTCTTGCAGATCTGGCTGAATTTTCCCTACGAGCGTCTAACTTCGATAGTAGTTTGGAAGGGAAGCATTGAAGGTGTGACTATCATCCGCGGCCTGTTAATAACTACCGTTCTTGGAACTTCCACCTATTCTACACCTTACCCTTACGGGCAGTGCACAACAGATTCTAAAAAGCCAGCGGAATTTATCAAAAAAGATGGTCATAAGATCGTTGGCTTTTTCGGAAGGAAGGGGGAATCACATCTTATTTCTATTGGAGCGCATTTGGAAGAAAATTAGATTAAACCCCCTCCCTCTCACAACCTTTCTTTTCTCGTCCTCTTTGGCTTGTGATTGCAAGAACCTTCTTTGTTTCTCTTTTCAGATGATGATGGCAAGCGTTGCCCATGGCCAGTATCTGTTTGAATAATATAAAATGTTGGTTGGAATTGAGCACGTTGGTTGCTGGTTTCTAGAATTGGTCGTTTTGATGTTCTTCAAAGGAAGTCTGGATTCATGGTAGGCGCCCGATGAAGAATGAAGACAAAGAACTACAATCATTTAATGAAGAAGATCTACTTACCATGAAGGCAAGGAATGCCATCAAAGGTCATTGAAGAGTTCCCCACGGATTGCTATGTTTGTCTTCAAATGCATTTATTGTATTGACTTTGTTTGTGTGCTCTTGTTAACTTTGTGTGCTTTCTTGTTTTTCTTCATTTAATTTCGTGAGACTTTTGTACTAAGTCGTGTGCGTCCAGCCACTTTAAAAGGTTGTGAAGTGCACATTTGTGGACACAGCCTGAAAGCAACAGCATTTGCATTTCAATAAAAAGTTCCCTCTAGTCTTTATCTGTCCTTTTGTTTCAAATTTTTAAAGTTAATATTATTCTTTTAGTTACAATAGTTTCGCCTGATTTGATGAGTAACTGTAAGATGCTCCAAGGTGTTGCTGAGGTTATGCTTGGATGGGAAAGCTAGTTGTAGAAGAGAGGAAAATGAGCAACTCTTCAACCACGACATAACCCTTGAATTTTTTTGATAGATCCGAGAAGTAAATCGGCACTCCAAGTAAGGAGAATAATTGATCCCTATTTTATTCGATTTCTTAAGCTAGAGATCATCGACAATAGTTTACGTGTCTAGCATTGATAATCACTTGTCCTTAAGTCACGTGCCTACTCATGTCCACGATCTAATTAATTTTTTTTGTGCAAGCAATACCAAATATATGCATGATTACCTTAATATCTTCTAAAGGCTTCTAGAAAATTCAGTACATATTAATATCTTCTAAAGGCTTCTAGAAAATTCAGTACATATTAATATCTTCTAAAGGCTTCCTTTCTTTGATTTTAAATATCTCCCGAAGAGCCATAATTCACTATAACTCCGTCTGCAATAATGCTTAGTAATTTGTTGTGAGCCGTGATGCATATTTTAGCAAAAGATGATGAAATAATGACGTGTGAATGTCCTTTATGCAGTTGCAAGCTCATATACAGGAGACAATTGTATTTATCATGTAAATGACACAAATAATAACTAAACTTTGCTTCAATATACAATGTTGTCTATGGATTTTTTAATTCATTTAATGTAGTTCTTGAACTTTTATTGAATGTTCAATCTAGCTCCTAAACTATATGAAAATATTTAATGCCGTTCTTCTATTAATTAAAGTTGACGAAATCTAGTAAACCGTTAAGTTTGAACGGTAGAACAAAAAATTAAATCACACATGGATTTTTAAGGTAAGATATCCATTTTAATCCATTATATAATAAGCCACGTTATCAAATAATGCTGGACGTTTTAACACACTAATTCTTATTCCTTTTCTAAAGTAGATGAATAAAATGAGGAACATGTGTAGACATCATTTTTAATGATCCAGCTCAGCATATATTAATCCACTTCTTCAAATAACATTTGATTTGTGTTTGACCAATGAAGAAGTCCATTAAACATTTACCAAAAGTTCAAGATCTACATTAAACAATTTAGAATATTAAGGATAATATTACATATTGAGTCAAAATTTACTACTATCAAAAGAGGGTCATTTCGGGGTAGAATTCATTGTTTATTCTTTTGAAACCACATAAATGATCAGGGATGAAACTGAAGAAGATGCAGTTCGTACATCGCTGTTTTACACATCTAAAAGGGTTCAAAGGTGAATCTTAAAAAAATGTTGCAAATTAGTGATAAGCAAAAGATATAATAGTGCCAAAAGGGCTTTGGATAAATTACAAGCAGTTGCTACTCATTATGGTTAACACTGTGCCTGAGCACTTGCTAGCCCAATTCTAAGAAAATAAGAACACATACATCCTCATCTTGAAGAAGGTCGGATGATTACCATTACACATAAGAACACGCCGATCCATCAACTCAATCCATCCAAATGCTCCTTTGCATTTACAGTCCTGATCCACGTGTACTTGCAAAAATCAATTTATGTGACACTAATTGAAGAGATTTGATTCAGTTGATGATTCAGAGAGGCTAGCATCGGCTCTAAGTTAGGTTTTGTACCTTGACGACCACTTGAAATTGAAGCATGATCAACGGAATTTGAACTCTAGAGCTCATGTTCGACGAGACATTAACAGTGCCATTCTTGTCCCGCTATTTTGTCCAATTGAGCTGATAACTCTATAAAAATAGAGTTATTTTACCTATTTTAGGCAACAATTAATGCAATATCTATGAGAAAATATTTGGATTTCCTTCTGATTATTTGAATTTTTCTTATTTGTGCTGAATAATGATATATGGAGAAGATAAGGAAAAAGATGGCAAAATCGAGGAATTTAAATCAAACAGCAGTGGGAGATAGATATCAAATCAAAATCATCTGATTTACTCCCTGATTTTGTGCGCAATTGCTTAGAGATAAGGATCTTGGATATATTCTATGAAGAGGAGAAAAAAGAGAGGAAGAGCAGCTAGGTTTTAGAGAATTTTTCTGTTAGATCGTTTTTCATTGTTTTGAGAGTTTTTCAAGTATTTTGAAGAGAAGACAAAAGTGGTGATAGAATTCTTGTTCTTTGATTCAAGATGCTGAGTTTAATTTATATTTTTATTTCTTTATCTACTATGTTCTAATTTTCTTTTGTTAGGGCTACGATGTAGCCTAACCACGATGATGTGAATTTCATGATTTTTATGTTTTACAATTGATTTCATTCATGTGAGTTATATATTATTGTGCTTAATGCTTTTGAGTGACTGGCCACCACTTGAATGATCTGATGTGCATGTTTGAGACGAGAAGTGATAATATGCAATTGCTCATTATAATATATAACCATGAATTAAACGTGGATAGAGATATACCGCATTATTTGTGTAGCTTTCGGTGATAAGGTGATCCAAAAGACTCATTGTAAGCCGGGAATATTCATAATTCTTAATGCACTCATGTTTATTTTAATTCACATAGAGATATAGTGGATTAATAAACTGAGTAGGTTTGCTATACCTAGAGATAGGATAGTAAATAGGTTAGGAAATTCCGCTATCACATGTTTGATATCGTTCTTGTATTCACAATAATCTGAAATTCATATCTAGTGGTTATGGTGAAATCGGATGCTCTAACATATTTATCTGATCGATTTACTGCATTTAGTCTACAAATTTCGTTTTTAATTTATTCTCAATTATATTTTGATCTGTTAGATAAATTTTAGAGTTAATCTATTTTAGTATTTAATTAGTTTATTAATCATCGATCTTCGTGGGACGATATTCTTTCTCATCATTATATTACTTGTTCGACACGTTCACTTGCGTTTAGAATTTTACGAACATGAGCCAAGTTGCGGTGAGAAAAACACATTGGGTGAAAGAGTGTACGTTTGTTTTTCATACTTTGTGTTTAACTCCAATATTAAAATTACACACAGGCAAAAAAAAAGGGTGAGAAAAATATAGGATGAGTTACATCGAAAAGGCTAGCACACCTAACCTACATATCTTATTAATTTATTATCACAACGTAAACGAGAAAACCATAGTTAGTTTTATTACTTTGGGTTGAGAATGTAGGTGATTACTGATTTCAAAAAAGTTAAAGTTTGACATAAGATATGCTGGTAAAACCTGCTACCAGTCCTTTATATAGCGATTAATTAGTTCCAGTTTCTTATAATTCAGAGTACGAGTAAAGACTTTAACTAAAGAAACAACAACATCAAAGATTGATTGTGGGAGCAAAAATTCTCAAAAATAAAGAAAGAAAGAAAGGCGTGTTATTCCAACCAGATACTTCATAACATCATCTTCTCATATGGATCTAAGTGCTTCATGAAACGGATCATTGGTATTAGATAATTAATTATAAATCAAGCTTTCATCTAAAAACTTTCTATTTGCCTTCCCAATTAATGATAAGCCACACATTCTATGAGAAAAAAAAATCTTATTAACTAGTCGACAATGATCCCACAAAATCTCATTGCCGGCACCTACATCACTTTCCTAGTGGTCTACCTTGGTGAAAAGCTTGCTTCCAAGCATGATTATTAAATAGAAACTTATTTAAGTGAAGACCTTATTGGATTAATAAATGATTTTAAAGATAGGAGTAATCGACTCTTATTTCTCTTTGTAGAGCGTCTAAAAGTTGTTGGGACAACTAAAGGTTAAAAAAAAATAAAAATTGAACTATTTACTTTTATAATTTAAGACAATTTGATGGTATTATATTAATCAAATATTTCCTTAACAAAGGATTAAGTATCGTATTAAACCAGTGTTTAGGAATCACTACTTTATAAATTATCAGTCTGTCTTGACAAAAAACTCCTCTTCACTTTCAAAGATTCTATAAATTTTCTTCCTGGTGGCTTGGCTTCATTAGCCAAAACTTTATGCCCAGAATTTGATTCGAAAGGTTCCATCCGACATGAGGATTTGAAATTGTCAATTCTTTGAGATCTGAGAGCTGAATTCTTCACCGTATCTATTAACAAATTCATTCGGTAGAAGCGATCGTCCAAAGACCCAGTTTCTGAACCAAAAGGATAAGTTATACTTCTCTAGTTGTTGCTGAACAGATATCTTAGGGACAGAAAAAGGAAATGATAGATCGAATCCCACCATTCCAGAGGCTACTTGAAAGCACGACATCGAAAGGGAGGAATTTGATCTTCCGCTTCTCCAGTTAGTATTATTTGGAAATCTATTTATAGCAAGCAAAGACTCCTTTTGGTCGAAGAGAGTGCTTTAACTAGAGATTTTTTTTTTTTCTTTTAAGCTTGACTTTGATTATTTTTTTTGTAAATCGATAATGGTCCCATAAAATCTCACAATTGGCACTAGTATTGGTTGGCTTTAGTCCTGCCTCCACTGTATATGTTCTTCTTTATGGTCCTGGCTTTTTGGGCTCGCATATCGTCTCTATTATCAGCAGCCGTAGACAGTTGCTCCATATTTAAGTTAGGGTTTGTGTACTTCAGATTGATGCATGGTCCTTGTTGAATGCTTCTTCATCTTTACATGGGGTGAGTTGGCAAAGAAGGAGCACCATAGACATTCTTTAGCACCCGAGTATCTAAGCAGCTTTCGACTTATTATCATGATGTCGCATTTCTGCTTTGAATGACCACGACCGTCTTTTGTTTTGATATTGTTTTTCCAAATTAAACCGAGTAATTTGGATAATCCAAAACCTTATTCAAAAGTTCTTGCTCGAATTGTCCGAAGCAGCGGAGGCACTAGAGAGTTCTATCAGCTCGTGCAATCAACACGGAAATAGATGTTAAAGTGCAAATTGAGTTGATGACAATGCATCTGCTTATCAACTAAACATAGAGCTATCAGATTTGGAAGTTTTGAAATTTTATCTTTTGAAGTTTGAAAGTTTCCTAATTGATGTATTTCTCTTCTTGCAAGTAAATCTTTCTTAACGTACTCTTGGGTATATAAATACCCAATTAAGCTTAATGGAAATACACAATAATTTCTGTATTAACATGATATCAAGAGCCATCCAAGGCTAACGCCACTTTCAATCCTAGCGTTCTTCTTCTCCTTTTTTTTTCCCTACAAGGGTGGTCATCCTGGCCCTAGAGAATCCCCTTCCTAGCGTTCTTCTTCTCCTTTTTTTTTCCCTACAAGGGTGGTCATCCTGGCCCTAGAGAATCCCCTTCTCCCCCCCCATTACGGCCATTATAAACCCCTCTTCCACACTTCCTCTATTTGGATCTATTCAGCACTTCCTTGGGACAAAACCTCTATGACCATGTCAATGGAACCAATTTGTCCCTCTAGTGCAACCCAAGTAGCTCTCTGGCAATAACAAGACACTTCGATCAAGAGTCCCTCTCAAAATTAGTTTTACCTCTGATTATAGGTAAACCAACTAATAAAACCATCTGGGATGCTCTCAATGCCTCTTTTGGCTCAACTTTCACTACACATATGTTCTCTCTTCATCTCAGTCTTCAGCGTCTGCAATAGAAACATGACAAATCAGTTATTGATTGCCTCCAATGTGCTAAATCATGTTGATGAGATGGGTTCTATAGGCAAGCCTCTTGAACCGGAGGATTTCAATGTCTACATCTTCTATGGTCTCCGATCTAATCTCCAAGACATTGTTCCTATATTACTTGGTCATTTTGAAAAAATCTCATTTACGAAGAGCATAAAGGCCTTCCAAAAGTTGCAAATCCCCAAGCATTCCTCTCAAGTTAACTCTGCTATAGCCAACTCTACTCAATGAAATGCCTCCACCCCTGTCGTTTCCTCTTTCTCTAGCCGTGGTCAGTCTAGAGGTCGTGAGGTTTGCGATGGTCACTTTGGTTGTGGTCATGGTACCCGTGGTTTTCAAGATGGTTAGTTATGGTGTTCCATCTGTCAACATACAAATCACACTACTGTCACAAACTACTATCGTCCTCTAGATATACCTTATTATCCACCACCTACACATGCCCTTCTTCTGCTTCATCTTCTCAACCCTATTATTCTCGCAATGCCAACCAAAGCCATGCCATTCCCCCTCTTTTACCTACACCTATCAACACCCTACCTTGGTGTTGGTAATTTGTTTATGAACCAAATGAAGAGGTGCCTTGTTCCACATCGAAAAAATGTGAGTGCGCACGTGGACAAAATTTGGCATTAACCGACAATCATTATTTTATTTATTGAAAATTCGGATTTATTTCTATAAAAATTCATTATAAAGTCTTGTTGAAACAGTGCGACTATTCACGAAAAGTTACAGTTATTTTTATTTATTATTTATTTAATTCCGAATTTTTTATATCTTTTTAACGTAACCTTTGAGATGTACTTGTTCACGAAAGGTTGTCTTTGTTCTTTTGCAACATTTTGAAGAATTGCCTCTATTCGAAAGACAAAAATAAGTAACGTTGTTTTGAGATCAAACAATCATCTTCTTCCAATTTTTGTTTTCTTTCGAAAGAAATTACAGCCATTGTTTCTAATTGTTTCCTAGAGAGATCTTGGAGAACTATTAGAATTGCTATCTAGTATTCTCATTTGAGACTTTGTTGTATCTTGGAGGAAATTTGCTGGTGACCATTAGCAACTTTGTGGGGCAAATAAATCCTTAAAGAAAGTGATATCACGCCTCAAAGTCCGACTTGAGTACTCTAAAGATCCGAGTTCATTGTTCTACCCAATTCGAAGCAGTATTTTCCCAACACTTGGTACCCTAACATGTCATGCCTAATATACAATCCCTCTCTTCCTAGGAAGCTTATAATGGATCAAATCAACTACACGTCGAAAATGGTAAGGGTCTCAAAATCACTAACATTGGTACTTACTCTATTCCCTCCTCTATTTCAAATAATTTATTACATTTAAATGATGTTCTTCATGTCCCTAATATTTCTCAGCATTTACTTTCAATTCAAAAATTTGCACCAGACAATAATGTCTTGTTTGAATCTCCAACTCATAGTTTGATTCCGTTGGATTTAATTTATAGTGATGTTTGGAGTCCCTCTCATGTTGTTTCAACTAATGGTCATTGTTTTTTCATTATCTTTGTTGATGATTGCACCAAATTTATTTGGTTTATCCTCTTAAAGCAAAGTGAGATATTTACTCTGTTTTTCTTACTTTCCAAGCTCTTGTCGTATGTCACTTTTCACGAAAACTAGAAGCCGTTCAAACGAACTGGGGTGGGAAATTTCGTGTCTTGCCCTTCTTTTTCTCAAAAATTGGTATTGCTCACCAATTTCTGGCCTTCATACCCATGAATAGCAAGGGGCGGTTGAACATCATAGGTATATAGTTGAAACCAGTTTAATATTAGCTCATGGCTTTGTCCCTCATCAATACTGGCACTACGCGTTCGAAATGGCAGTCTACCTTATCAACCGGATGCCATGTAAAATCAATAATCTTGTCTCCCCCTTCCAAATGGTTTACAATCATCCTCTGCATTATTCCTTCTTAAAAATCTTTGGGTGTCATGTCGTTATAATGCTCATACGATGGATTTCCACTCCGTTCCCTGTATTTTCTTGGGTTACAGTCCTCCTCTCCCATAGGGTACCACTACTTTGACCTTGTCAACAATCATTTATACATTGCTCAATATGTTTGTTTTGATGAAACGTGTTTTCCCTTTACATTTCCTTCCATTCTTGGTCCATCACCTCATTCTTCACTTTCTACACCTATTGTGGTACAGTGGGCTTTGACTCTTATTGGCGTTCCTCCACCTACCACTATAGTGAGAGCACAGCCTCTTACATCAGCTCCCTTAATGTCATCTAATACCGATTCATCCATCTCTCCTGCCCAAGAAACTAGGCCCCTTTATGACCTGTATCATTCCCCCTCTTCATCATTCTCTCCACCACCATCGCCGCCGCACCCCGCGCCACGCCCCCCCCAGCCCAGGCCAATACGCACCCACACCATGCAACTTTGCTCTCGTCCTCCTCAAATTAATATAGCCACCACCCCTATCATCGAACCAACCTCATCCACCCAAGCCAACAAAATCCTTGAGTGGAGTGTAGCTATGACTGATGAATT
The DNA here is from genome assembly GCA_014182565.1 of Eucalyptus marginata. Classification (NCBI taxonomy): domain Eukaryota; kingdom Viridiplantae; phylum Streptophyta; class Magnoliopsida; order Myrtales; family Myrtaceae; genus Eucalyptus; species Eucalyptus marginata. Next base: position 5,285,540 of record CM024591.1, on the reverse strand, counting down.
TAATGCCTTGTTAAGTAATGGCAACTAGTCTTTGGTCCCTTGCATTTCCTCCATGAACCTCATTGGGTGCAAGTGGGCTTACAGGGTTAAGTGCAATGCGGATGATAGTCTTAAAATGCTATAAAACTTGCTTCATTGCTAAGGCTACATTTGGTCGTCCGAATTTTTAATTAGGATAGGATTAGATAGGATAGGATATAAAATCCTGGGATTTTTTTATATCTTGTCCATTGTTTGGTGAATCGCAGTATTAAAGTCAGATATGTTTACATCATATCATATACTTTTTTCTTTTTTCTTTTTTCTTTTTATATATAAACGGCATATCATTATAAATGAACCTAAATGTTTATGAACCTAAATGTTCATAAACGGAGATGGTGAAAATCTCTCATACCACTATTCCTTAATTTATTTTTATTTCTTTTTTCCCCTTTCATCATTCTTTAATAAAATTTAATCAAATAGTAAAATGTACTAACATACCTAAAATATAAAAATACCTAAAATATATAATAAATATAAATATTTAATTTATAGATTAAATGTTTATTATAAGATAGAATTAAAGTTGAATATATAAATTAAAATAGGATTAATTAAAAATTAATTTTATTTTTTTTATTTTTAATTTCTTAAATTATAATTCAACTATTATTTATATTGAAATATAATTTCAATTATATTAATTTAATAATTTTTTTATTCAAGAAAAATAACTTTCCTAGTATGGATATCAGAAATCCTATCCACCTTTATCCCACCTCCCTCATGGGATAATTTTATCCTTCTATCTTCTCCTTATATCCGACTTTATCCTATCCTAATCAGACTTTATCATATCCTAAGCGAGCACCAAACATAGGATATAATAATCATATCTTATCCCGAATTTTATCTCGACTGTCAAACGCAGCCTAAGAGTTATCATCAGCAATAAGGTATGCATCATATAGAAATCTTCAGTCCAATTGAAAAAATTATCATTGTTTGCTCATATTATCTCTTCTTGTCTCTAACTCTAATGGGCTACTTCTCTCTCAAGGACGTTATATTGATGATCTTCTTCACTGGGTTGGGATGTTTGAGTACAAGCTTATCCAAACTTGGATGGCCACGACTACAAAACCATATGAGAAATGGGGTGCTATGATGATTGTACTACCCTTTATCAGTCTATTGTCGGTGCCCTGCACAATGTGACATTGACAATACTAAATCTCTCCTTTGCTATTATAAAGTTTTTCAATTCATGCATGCACTAACTGAAGACCACTAGCAAATGGTGAAATGCACCTTTCTCTATCTTAAACATACAAGGTCATTTGGTTTGCTGCTTTCTCAATCCAATGATACTCATTCGCAAGCCTTTTCCGATGTGGATTGGGTTGATAGCTCTGACGTCAAGAAGTCAACCGGAGGGTATGCTATTTTTCTTGATCCTAATTTGATCTTTTGGAGCTCCAAACAAAAATGACCCATAGCGTGCTCTTCCACAAAGTCTAAGCATAAAGCCCTCGTTGATGCTGCAGCTGAACTCATTTGGCTCGCACTTTTTCAGGAGCTTGGGTTCTCTCTTCATGGTCCTCCCATCCTTTGGTGCAATAATATCGGTGCCACTTATCTATCTGCAATCTGGTTTTTCATGCTTGTACCAAATATATTGAAATTGACTTCCACTTTGTCAGTGTCATGTCGCCCAACAACAACTCAGTATGCAGTTTATCTCCATAGCAAATCAACTAGTTGAAGCTCTCACCAAAGCTCTTCCTAAAGCACGAATTGCATTTTTATGAGACAAGTTGAAGATTGGCCATCTTGAGTCTTCCATTTGCGGGGGTGTATCAACCAAATATAGGGCTATCAAATTTGGAAGTTTTGGAATCTTATTTTTAGAAGTTTGAAATTTTTCTTATCAACGTATTTCTTTTCTTGCAAGTAAATCTTCCAAAAGGTACTCTTGGGTATATAAACACCCACCTAAACTTAATGGAAATACACAAAAATTTCTGTCTCAACACTGCTGCTGCCGCTATAAAGGGAAGTTATCCATTCCCCTACTCAGAAAATCTTGAAGAGCTAACCACGGTGAGCAGGAAAGAAGCGAGCGAACACGAGCGACTCGGCTGCCATTAGCTGGATAAGGATGCAGAGTGGTGGGCCTGAAGCATCCTTCCATCGACTACCAAATGCTCGATCTGGAGCATCTCCGAGAGGCTCAGGTGGACGGGAATTCAAGTTCCCATACTCCAAAACACCAGCCTGAAAGCAAATTCAAGATATTAAGGAAAAAATCCGTTAGGTCAGACAAGTTTTCTTAGCAGGTCTCTGAACCGCCATAGACGCGTACAATCGACAAAAAATAGCTTTCGAGCAATTGGAGCAGCTGCATACCCTTATGTCCTCATTCGCTCTGTTCAATGGTCCAACAGCGTTGGACGATGAATTTGCAATCTGTTCAAAACCAAGCCCGACAAATAATATTCATCAGCAAAATACTACAATCAAATGAGACAACTGATGTGAAGTTGGCACATTGGCATAGATATAGTGATAAAAGCATTACTCAGCAGTTCACCAACCTAAACAGATTTTGTCCAACAATGAAGAAACAACATCTTAATCCGGTTTAACAAGCATTTAATCAAGAGACATACCTTTTGAGCAATGCAAATTACCAAAATAGATAGACATTGATTACTTTGGTAAAGATTACCCGAAGAACGGAAGAGAAAGAGCCAGCCAAAACACCAGACAGTGTCTCTGCACCAAAGAAGGTCCCGACGAGAATTGGTGCTAACATGACAAGAGCACCAGGTAGAATCAACCTTGTGAAAAATTCATCAGTTGAAATTTGGATGTATCTAGCACATGCAAGAGTCTCAGGATGAGCCTTCAGGATGTGGACCTCCTGAGCCATCTTCAATCCTTGACTTTCCACACTTCTCATTGTCACAGTAGAGAAGCAGTAAGGAAGCATGCAGCCCCCAATAAAACCAACCAAAACCCTCGGTGTCCTGACTTCAACATGAGAAATTGCTGCACGACTCACAAATGCACCAAACAGAGCGATAGACACCAGGGCAGCCGATTCAATGGCGAATCTCTACATACCAGATGAGAAACGAAAAGGAGTCCATCTGATATTAGATTTAAACAACAGGAAAGTAGAGTTTGCCAATACGGCTAATATTGAGAATGATAGATGAAAGGCATCACCTAAAGCAAAGAAAAATGATTTTAGCCAATCATCATGCCACGATGGCAAGAATCCAAAAGGACTTTGCATAACTAACATATTATTTAGTCATTTATGGTGACAAAGAATATAATTCGACAATGTGCACAAATTCTTGTTGACGTGAATGTTATCTCATGAGTAGTTCTACACACAGAAACCCTTTCCTCTCCTATGTAATGAATTTTATAAAAATAAGCTACTAAAAGGATGACAGGACAGTGTCCGTATATTAGGTATATTAAATACACCATGTAGGATTCGTATTGAACCATCCACGGATTGACACATGACAAATCCGAGCTCACCAGTCAGTTGAACCATCAAATCATGTCGATACTATATCCACAAGCAAGGATTGCCAGTACCTTTCCAGCGGCAGCTGGAGGATTGGCAGCATTGCGAAAGGGTTGCTGGGGAGCCATGTTAGCAGTACGGTTGGCATAGTGGCTGATGGGATCGTAAGCATCTATGGCCAATCGAGTGGCAATGGTACTTAGCATCCCAAGGGCGGCCACAGCAATTCCATATGTGGCAGCAATACTGAAACCCACAGAAAAGCTAATGTCAGCATAAATTGGGATAATGACAGAGGTAAGGACAGCGCAGACAGAGGCAAGGAGGATGCCAGCGTCGGTAACAACTCTCTGGATATTCCTGCAGAAATAAGGATCATTACGTGGTCAGCACATGACCATCAACAGTCGTAAAAATTCATATCATTCATCTACTATGGCAAATTTAACACCTGATGCAATCGTTGGTGTGATATTCAGGGAATAATTCAATAATTGACCCAGCCAAAAGACCAACAACAACACAGAAGGACAGCTGCCTGCAAGATCATATCCATAATTAGCAATTACACACGCTCAATGTATTGACTCAATCCTGTAAAAGTCCGCTGACATTAAAGCATGTCACATGACCAACATTAGAATAAAGCAGCCTCTAGGATCAGAACGAGACAAGCATCATCAAAGAGTTTACCACTTCGTCACAACTTTCTCCATCCCAAAGTAGTAAATTTTAAATGACGAGGGCAGAGCAATCCTGCTAACAATAACAATTCCGAAGGTCATTAGAATTGTGGAAATAATGAGTAGATTCTTCAATGCACGCCTGATGTCCCCCACTTCCCTGATATTTGAGAAGTAGGCTGTAAAGAGAGTTGAGATCAAGCAAACAAGAATACCCATAGAGCTGATAAGCAGGGGATAACACATAGCAGTGAAGTTGTGATCGATTCCGAAAGAAGAGATGGAAGCAACAACAAGGGCGGCACAGCATGATTCGGCATAAGAGCCAAAAAGATCAGTCCCCATACCAGCAATATCCCCAACAATATCACCGACTTTACAAGGAATCACCTGAATGATTAAAGTCAACACCATTTATGACTTAAAGTGAATGATATACTTAGGAGATAGAGCTACAGTAAGAGTACATACACTTAAGTTTGGATCCTCTAGGTAATCTCGCCAATTTCTGTTAACACGATTAACATAAACATCGACAGCCTTGGCATAAATTCCACCACCGGCTCTTCCAAAGAAAGCCATGGAAGATGCACCAAGGCCATAACTGGTAATGACCTCAAAAAGACCTTCCCAGTCATTGCCATAATAGCACTTGAACAGTTTGATAGCAATATAGAGCCCGAGAAGACTCATAGCAGCCAGAAGAAATCCCATTGCTGCACCAGACCTGAAAGCAGCATTTAAAGAGCCCTTTCTATCCTTTAGTCCAGTGCTTGCACTAGCACAGATAACAATTTTCATGCCAAGGTAACCAGAGAGGGCTGATGTAACAGCACCAAGTAAGAATGAAACCGCAATGGCAAGTGCAGGCTTGCACATGTTTGAAGGACAAAAAGTGAAAGGCCGGCTTTGGGTGCTGAATCTCTCAACATTGCCAAGGAAGAGGATGATTAGAATTGCAAAAGCGACCATGAAAACTCCAACATACAGGTACTCCTTGAACAGAAAATCACTCACTCCTGTTGCAATCACAAACAATATCTTAGCCTCAATATCAAGCAAATAAACCAACAATCTGATTCTTGACCTTCTACTTATGTGTGACGAAATAAGGTATAATTCAGTTAAATCTAGTTACTTCATTCCGTAGCCTAGATTTGTTCAACCTAGTTCCAAGAAACGGGAAAGCCTAACCTACAGCGCCTCCAAAAGAGCAACTTAAAAAGATGATATGGTGTCTATTACAGTTCACCTTTGAAAAGTTGGACAGTGTAAGTGTCAAAGCCCACTGGCGGAAGAGTGACAGGAACATAATGAGTAGAAAAAGACGGGAAAGGGATGAAAGAAAGTACCCAGTTCTGCAAAGTACTTAATGAAATACAAAGAACTGATAATTTACTACAACGTCCCAAAACCCAGAGTATCATTGTAAACACATTTAAACATTACTTTTAAATTAAAGCATCACAAACAAACAAGAAACTAGAAACATATTATGACCGACAATAGTAAACAGTAGATTAGAACCAAAGATTAAACCCAGAGTATGGAAAAATGTTAGAACTAAAGTTAGAACTGAACTTACATGTTAGAACAATAGGAGAAGGGTGAACTAGCTACCAGCTAAAATTATAGGAAAACAAACAAGAAAAAAACATTATAATTTCACAATAGAACTGATATGCTCTAAGGAATAGGTATGAAACATTGTCACAAAATAAGGACTTTAGTTAGGAGAAGCAAGCATACAACACCAAAGAGAACCATAGAGAAATATAAGAACAGTTCGTTTCCTATTAGTTCTTAACTAATCCTATATAATTAGTAATCGTCACAAGTATGACAAATCAAGAATGACATTCTCACGCAAATGAGAAATGTTCTGCATCAAATTACATCGGATGACCCTTGAAACACTCACTGACGAAGTGAAGAAATACTTTAGAATTGAAGGTTGTTCAGCCTCAGCAATTCATCTTTTTAATACCATATGCTTCTACTAAAGCCAATTACGTTTAAAAATTACTATCCTAACTTTAATTAACTTGACGTTGTGTCATTTGTCGCATGTACAATGCTTCCTATAACTAATACAAAATAGTTGGAAGAAAGAAAGTAAACCTTGGCTCATTGTTTGCAGAATAACTTGACATTTGTAAAAACTATGCTTGAATAAGTCATTTTTCTATAGAGTGACAATATTTTCTGGTTTCGGCTGAAATTTGAGGATAATTTGACAGGCCGTGGTCTCAATCACAGGAACTGGGATTTCTTGGGCTCAGCCACTTCAAATCCTAGCATGTTCATTGGGGACCTAAGCCTGGCCTCAATAGACTTGAGCCTTGTTGTTGATGACTTGAGTGTTGAACCGTGATGTCAAGAAAGATAGTTAAAACTAGTAACTTATTGGGGAAAAGAGCTTTTGAGAGTGAGAAATTGGCCCCCCTTTCTCCATAGGATTTTCAAAAACTATCCTTGTGAATTGAACTGGCAGAATAATTGAGAAAGGTACTTGCAAGGAATAACTAAAATACAAAAAAAAATGTTTGTTCTGAAGTTAAGGAATAAATAGAAATTCTTCTTAAGGGAGAGATTACGTAAACGGTTATGACCGTTTAGTCAAACTTAAAAATATGGAGAGGAAAAATGGGACTTTTAAAGCTTCTCACAAAGAAGGTTTGTGAAGCAGTTGCTTTAGTTGTTTAGCATGAGCAAGGGCGAATTAGGCGACTTGTAATAAATCATGGAATGAAAGTATAATTTTATAATTAATCAGAACATGACTTGTCGATTTATCAATAAGAATAAAGAAAAAGAATTCTAGCGAAGGAGGATTTTTTTTTTTTTTTTTTTTTTTTTTTTGGGGGGGGGGGGAGGAGGGGAGCTTGGAGCGGGGGAAGCGAGAGGGCGCGCTTCATGGAAGCTCTAAGCTTGTTGAAGTTTTTAACATGAAATAACATAAAACTTAACTAAGATTCTTATCAGGAAGGAGAAATCTTTTTCTTGATTTTAAAAAGATAAATGCTTATGTGATTGTCCATAATCCAATGTCAAATTAACTGCCTCTTGTGTTAAAATAATAATAATAATAATAATAATAATAAATAATTAAAAATTATTATCAGGTCCACTCCTTCAAGAATTAGTGACTTAAAATATGTTATTACTCTCACAATAGCTCAAAAGCTATTATGTTAACAATCTTTTTTTGACCGACCAAAAAAAAAAAATTTAAAAAAATTAAGTACTTTCTTTGATGGGAATGCCCTCTCAATTAATGTTATTACGATCGTTCAAAACATTAGAAAGTTTAGAAAATCCTTTTTCACAAAAATTCTGTCCAACGACACAAGCGCACCTTAGCCCATCATCAAATGTAATCTTACAGTCGTACATGCGCCTCCTAGTCCGACTTACTCAAATCAGTTTTTCAGCTAATAGCTAATAAATCAATTAATCCTTTCAAACATGTAATGGTTCGCAGGTTATCCCCAGACATTAATCAAATATACTTTTGAAACAGCTGTATTATGAACATTCCTGTCGTGTGATGCCATAAAATAAAGTGCCTCCCCGTCCCGTGAGAGCCTACAGCTAAGTTGGCGAGTAAAGAGACGAAAACATTCACGTGACGTGCACAACACGTGCATTTACTTAATCCAAACAAAGCGCGAAACTGCCGAGAAAATAAGACGAATGGCAAAACGCAAACGGACAAGAGCTACACCAGTTGACAACCGCCCAAGAACACGACCAAGACCACCAACATCATTCCAGCCATCTTCCTGAGAAGAGATCTGCGTGAGTAAATATTATACTTCTGTGCTTAGATACGTCGCTCAAAGTTCTAGCAGCTGTGCCAACCCTAAAGAGGACTCGCCCTACAAGGAGCAAAAGAAGCTCATGATTTCGCCGAGCTATCGTCAGATCACAAGACTCCAGTTTGATGCAAGATTGATCCCAAAAAATCGGTCAATGCGCAGTATGAGTGAGAAAGAGAAAGAAGGTTGTTGAACTACAACCTCTCAATGCCCAGAAAAAGAAAGACTCGCGGCCCAGAAAATCAAATGTACTTCATTCCCTGTTTTCGTCTTTTTCCTTTTTCTCTCTCGGACGAAAAGCATCAGCTCAAAGCTTACAAGCTTCATTGGAAAACGCGACCCCAGAATTTCATTACCGAAAGACCTAAAATGCTTGAGAATGTTCGACTATCAATCCTGAGCGCAGCAAAATGGAAAAGTTCCATGAAGCAGACAAGTTGCGAAGCTACAGGATGTGTACGAAGTCACCTTTATTGACGGCTTCCGTTATCACCTTAGACTCATACTCATCACGTGCCTGCTCTTCACGGCTGAAGCCTTGCTCTTCGTCGATGTGGTTGGCGCCATTGTGCAACCCAAAAAGCCACAGCACCAGGGAGAACACGATCCCGATGACGGCACAGATTGGGATAGCAATCTCCATTGATGCCATCCTCGCGGGAACTCTAGACTAGGTTGCTGGAATCGCTGGACTCAACGCCTATCAAAGAGTGTGTGTGTGCGCGCGCGCGCGCGCGCGTGTGCGTGAGAGAGAGAGAGAGAGAGACGCAGAGAGGAGTGAAGTGGGGAGTGCGTTCGTCTATGGTGGAAGTGGCGAGAGTTTCACGAAGAGAATTAGAATGTTATGGTAATGTGAATGCGACGGTAAAAGATCCAGGCCTTTCGATGTCATCTGTCGGATTTAAAAGCGGTGGACCATCCTTCGAGAGCAGGATAATCGGACGGTGGAAGCGAGAGGTGAGTATAATCCCATCGTGTATTTTTGACATATGCATCGAACAGGGAATAGCCTATTATTATTTTACAACATATATACTTTTCATCCGTATGGAGATTGCTTGTACTTTTGAGCAAAAAGATTTGAGCTATTTCCATTAGCTTTATGCGATTGACAAGTACATAAATTCACATTAACCAAAAAAAAAAAAAAAAACCAAGCACAGTCTCATACACATAACAATCTCTTGTGTCGACAACATTAACAAGTTGGCACTCATATATATTTTTGTCTTAATTGCTTGATTTTTAAGTTTTTTATCATTAAAAATTCAAATCAATTTATTTGTAATACAACAGTGACTAATTCTCTGGATTTTCATCATTTTCTATGGGTTTAATTTTTTCCCTTATCAATAGGGTTTTTAAAGCTCAAATCACGAAAAATGCGTTGATGATGAGCAGTATGATAGGCATGTGAGGAGAATGTTTTTATAGTATTAATGCATCTATGTGATTATGTATAGTGTTTTTTTGTATATATTTATATTCATTTTTTATTTTTGTGCTCCGGAGTGAGGATTACGAAGCGGATTAATAGCTGCAAAATTGTCTGCTTCCCCTAGAAGGAACAGAGAAATAGGACGGGGCCCACGTGACCCCTCCCTCAATGTTGGTCCGGTGGTCCCTCCACCGTTGGATTGGCTCCAACGGACCGCTCAACTCCGAACTTTCAGCTGGCTTTCTTAAATCTATCTTCCGGCCGCGAGTAGTTTTGGGTGCATACCTGAATTTGGTGCATTTAAGCTCATCGATCACACGGCTCTCCCGGAGGACCCGTCCCCATCAAAGAGTGGAATGTGTTGGGCTCATATGCAGCTTAGTCATTTAAAAAAATTTCGATTTTTACATTTTACTTCATCCAAACCTTAATAATAGACCCCTCTAAGAGTCATTTAAAGCATGTCATCGCTCATTACAATTTCAGGTGATTAATAGGTGGATCCAATTAGGACATCACGTCCAACCGAAATTATGGTTCAAACTCACCTATTGACAAAAAAAAAACATATGCGACAACCTTCAATGTTAGTTAGGCTTGGATTGGTCCTAGTCAATTTGGTTCGAGCCCTATGATTATATGCCCTCGCCTAGCCCTCGCCCAAAGATGTGCTTGGGTTGCCTTCGCGAGGCCAGCTGGTTGTCATGCACCTGATCAAATTTGCAATTCCTCTTTAATTGCCATAGCAGCAAAAAATAATAATAAATAAATAAAAATAATTTTTCTTCACTTCCTTGTAGTCCCAACAGACGAGTCACCCAATTTTTCAGGGATAAAAAATAATGTTGGTCTTTGAGAGCGTATTTGTTTGAATTGAGTGAAAGTATTTCATATTCAATATTCAAAAAAAAAAAAAAAAAAATTGAAATATTTATATGCAAATCTAAGTGCCACAGTTTACATATTTTTAAAATTTCGGTTGAATTAACCAAAATTAAGATTAAAAAGTAATAAGTAAAAACTTATTTAAACAAACCAAAGTTTTTACAAATGATCCAATTAAATTGTATTATTCCTTTTTAATTAAATTGGATTATTAAATTTCACAACTTCTTTCGTGCTAGTTCTGTGATCAAATATACAAATGAAAATGTTGACGTGGAATTCTAAGTTAGTGCCACAACAATTTTAATTAGACTAATTTCCGTTGTTGAATAAAAAGAGAGAAAAAAAAAAAACTTCAATTCGAAAAGATGGGAGAGAGAGAGAGAGAGAGTCTGTGTGGGGGTGTGCATGCGTGCGGGGGTGTGTGTGTGTGTGAAAGGGTCTTCCTCACCATAGTGGTGACTCAACGAGGATGTCTTACCCTTGATGGACATCCCTAGTTTTATGGCGCAAATGATAATCATTATGTTCCAAAAATCAATTGATGGTTAGAAATTGAATCATAAATTGATTTTTCTATTTCTATTCCCGTAATAGAAATTTGTTTGATAATAGTACAAAATTTCTCACTCTCAAGTGGCGGTGGGAGGCGACTAGAGGCAGGCAATCGATAGTGGCTAGCGATTGGCGACCGTGGTGGGTGGGTAGGCGATGATAAGAGTTTTTCTTTCTCAATTTTGTTCTAAAAATAGAAAAGTTAAAACTTTTAATTACTTATTTCTATTCTAGACCTATTTATGGGGTAAAAATTTGTTCCAAAATTTTTTTAAAAAAAAAAAATGAAATTGCATTGCTAGGGGGATTTCTATTCCAAACATATTCCCGAAAACATAAAAATAGAAAACATAGAGAAACAAAATGATTATTATAAGCAGCCTTAGCTTTTGCTCTCTTTTCTTTCTTTATCTTACTTTTTTTTTTTCCTTTTCAAAATTTTCCTTTTTTTAATTTAAAAATTATTTATTTTGATAAGGTTTTTAAGGTAAGATGTCATTCGTGATGCATAGCACTTAAACAGCCACGTCAGGAGTCTTACTTTTTCAACTAAATGACTAATGTTAATAAAAGAGCAAGGAAATTGAAAAAGAAGAAAAGAATTGATTGAACATTTTATAATAAAAATAAAAATTAAGGACAAGCGATGCCTTCATGCCGCTTTATATGAAGTTAGTATCCATCATACTTGAATCTATGGGTGAGTATGGTTTCAAGATAAAACATGATAAAAACCCGAAATCTGATAACCAGATTGATGAGAATATGTTCAATTCCTAGTTCCAAGATATGTATAGTAGGTTTTAGATTTTAAAAAATTGGGAACCTGATCTGACAAGTAGATTTCAGATTCTAAGTTGGTGAAACCTGGAAAATTGGAACTTGAAATTTTAAAATCTAGAATAAGTTTTTTATGTTCTTCTTGATTTATGTCTTTGCGCTATTCTACGGTATTCCATAGCATCTGATGATCAGTATATAATTTGGAACCACTAGTCCGATCTTTGATTTTATGACTAAGGCTTTTACTTTTTAATGTTTTCATATTTTTTGTGCGTTTAAATATAAGTTAGTAACAAGTGATGATTATTAAATGAGATAATTCACTATAATCATTCAATTGATAATAAAGGTAAAACCTAGATAGATCCTAAAACCTGTAACAAGATAGGTTCTAGATTTTAAAGTATGCATGATAGGTTTCAAATTCTAAAAAGTGAGGAACCTATTTCAATATATAGGTTTCAAGTTCCAGGTGAGACCTGCATCAAATCCGGAACGGCTCGTCTCTACTTGAAACATATGTAAGTTGGCTTTAGTGTTCAAATGAATCCAACTCCTTGTAGAATCAAAGACAGCCTTCGCCTTTTCGGACAAAAGCCCGCTCAATCTAATTTTTAAGTTCTGCATTAGTGGAAAGAGAAATTCTCTAAGTTCAAGATAAAGAAAGACCTTGCTTATGCAGTGACAAAACCTCTGTCCCTCGTCATTATCCCAATCCCATTCCTTCAGCATTTATATAATATTATGGCTTGACATCGAAACCATTTTTGGATACATCCGCAATGTGTTCAAGTTTCAAATGTGATAATGTTTTGTTACAGCTGGCAAGTTGAATGAAGATATGCTCTTTGGCTGCCAGAGAGAGTTGGCAGTACTCTCGGCGATTCTTGTCCCCGTGCCCTTATTTTGTAATAGAAGGGATTTTAAGTTAAGATCTGTTCTTGGTGTGGAGAAAGCGTTTTACTGTTGGTGCTAGCACAAATATTATCTTTCTCATTGCATGTGCCACTTGTGAGAAGATTATGATACATCCTATTATACATATATTCCTATTTAAAAGAGATAAGGACACTATGAATGTCATAACTTCTGACACTCACTTGAGTGTCTCATTGATGAAAAATCATTTACTTTAAGTCTCTATTCCAGCGAATCGCTACGTGGCTTTGTACATTAAGTTTTGATTGCGACATGGCTCTTCTATAAGAAACTTGATTCCAACATGGATAATCTTCGTTTTGGCCCTTCTGTTCCTCAAATTCTTTTCAAAATGAAACCCTAAATTCTAGAGAGGGGATGCTTTTCCAGAAGCTCGAGTAATGGATAGGTCCGAGCTCGAAATGAGCAGTGGAGAGATCGGAGCTTACTGATACAAAAAGGAGACAGTTCAAATCGGCTATGGTGAGGTTGAGATGGTGACTATTCTAACACCGCAAAGAAGTTGAAGGTGACGGAAAAGCAACGTTAAGTTCATCAGTGAAAAATCACCACCATCTTACTCCACTAGATGTTGGCCGCTATTGCTTCTTCCTTTTTTTCCCCTTTTTCTCTTCTTTGTTTTGCAGATCCTTTTGTCTTTCTCTGACCTTCCACTCTTCAGGTTTCACAATTTTTAGCTTCCTCTCTCAATTATGTTTCCCCCTTTTAAGGTCTTTCCCTGAACATCTTCTCAAAAGTTTTGCCAAGTTCACAAGTTAAAGGCGCAAAAACCCCTCCACCGAATCTGCTTAATTTATTTCTTTCAACTCTTGATTGCCATGTATATTCTCTTCGTCAATTTTACACTAATGTTAAATGACTAAGCTCTATTGAGGAACCATGTCTCAACCATTAGGAAGAAGAGAGAGATATAGAGGATTTGGTGAGCAACAAATCTCTTCTCCTTTTTCTTATTTTAGTTCTTATTTATTAACTTCTCTTCTACCATTGGGCCAAAATGAGGTCATATCTTATGGTTTTTACTGATTGGATTTTCCCGATAAGCCACGTCAACCAATTTATAATAAATTAATGTCATGTCGGATTTCCAGCTACACAAATAGCTGATAACACTCAAGTGCAAGATTTTTAACTAATTTGGCACTCGAATAGTCAAGTGAGTACTGTGCATACAAGAAACAATCTATCCAATAAAGCATCTGGAGAATGCGTTCTTCAAGCAATTCAGCAGTCACTATATTATGGTTATGCCATGAGAATGAGTGGAATGAATAATTCGCCCCACCCTTGGGGATTTTTTGAGATCCACGCTGCACAATTCTTTTATGGATGGATGTTTGTCGAGTATGGAACTTCGGAATCTGTATCGAGTATAAATCTGATTTGTCCATTGACTGACCAATGCCTCCGTTCCGCGCATACACCAACATTCGATGAACGTGTCTTGTTTTTTACCAAGAAGAAATGTGGCAACTTAGCCTAATAGACGGTTAACCACATGTCGAGCAAAAGTTCAGAACTAATACTGATTCCACCAAAAAAATTACAAATTTCCATGCAACTTTCGCAGTGATAGAATCTGTCTCTTTACCACGGGCATGTGAGAAGATTCCCTTCGATAGTGACAAAAGCATTTCTTAAGATTCAATTATACAATTTCCGGTATAAGTCTTGGAAAATAGCTTCTTAGCTTTAGGAAGAGCAAAAGCTTTGACAGGGAAGACAATCGAAACGGAATATCTGCATAGCAAGGAACCTCCTCAAAGCTTCCACAACCTTTTCAGGCCTGAGAAACATGGCAATTGTCGAAACTAAACATGGAAACCCAAACCGAATTGGATGACGTGGATTCAAGTTTTCGTGGTGTTAGAAATATCTATCCAAGATTAGGCCAAGACTTGGATTGCTTATTTTGGTTTTATCTAATATCTCAAGAAGACAAGAAGATCGATGAAGATCTCATCTGAAATCCACACTAGGAAAAGGTGAATTTGGATATTTAGCAGCTCCTAATCCAAAAGTAAGCGCCTGTAAGAGAAAGAAGAAAGAAAGCAAGAATTTGCTTTTAGTTCTCCTCTTTCCCGAATAAAGCGGCAGCCTCTTGCAAGGGGGAAAAAAGAAAGAGAAAAAGTCACGAAAAACCCTAAACTTTGCCCAAAGTGACACATTTACCCCAAACTTTTTTTGTGATGTGAAAAATCCCAAACTTTTCAAACCGTGACATATTTACCCCATCAAGGGCATTTTTGTCTTTTTATTCTATTTTTTCCTTCTTTTTTTTTTTTTTTTTTTTTTTCTTCTTCTTCTCTCCACCGGCCATGACGGAAACGGCGGAGGGAAGCCGGCATCCGGCGAGGGTCACCCTCGCCGGCATCGGGCAAGGGCCTCCCCTTGCCAATTGCGCGAGGGCGGGACACCCTCGCCCAACGCAGGCGGGCGGCCCTCGCCGACCCTCCTCGCTAGATCTAGCAAGGGTAGGGACACCCTCGCCCGATGTAGGCGAGGGCGGCCGGCGGCCCCTCGCCCGACGCCGGTGAGGGCACTGTGACATCCCGATTTTCCAATTCTGTTTTCAATTGAATAAGTCGGGTATTTCGTCGGCTCATCCTCAAAAGATTTTTCTACAAACCGAGATTTTTGGCGGAAAAGCAAAGTAAGGCCATTTTTGTTCGGGAAAGTTAGAGGGCCGGTTTTGATCGCATCTTTGGGATGCAAGTTGGATAATATGACGGGAAAAGTCATGAGATGGACGAGGACACCTTGGCGGATTTATTTGGACTTCAATTTGAGCTCAATTGGATTTATTTGGAAGAGGATTGAATGAATTTGAGTAAGATTGAAGAGGGAAATGTATCAAATTCGTATGCCATGGGGTGCATGACATTTTGGACCATTTGGAAAGCTTCTTGAGGAAGCTAAGGTGAGGAAAATGGCTGAGGGTGAGGGCCAAAGCTGGTGGGGGCTAGAGAGAGGAGAGCAAGACAAGTGTTGAAGGCTAAGGAGCCTTTGGGGTCCCCCTTGTTCAGCAGCTCTTCTTCCTCCTTGAATTGAGGCTTTCTCCATTGTTGTGGCTTGGAGAGACCTCAAGAGAACCAGAGGAAACCGAGCTCACCAGCCCCTCCATCGTCGCACGCCCGGAAGGCCATCGTCGGTCGTTTTTCTCCTCTGTTTTCCTCGCGTTCCAGTTTCTGCTCCAGCCGACCTTTCTCCAAATATCCGAGTGAAAAGTTATCTTCCCGGACGAATCAACCAACGCTCCACCCACCATCACGAAGAGCACATCCAAACCGTTCAGCAGGACTTGACGGTACCCTGAAAGAAGCCCTGTAGCCTCCCGAAATTGGGCGCGAAGGAACGGCCCGCCGGACCGCCTGGACTCGCCTGGTTCCGCCTGTTTCGCGTTTTCTTGCTGTTTCGCCCCATTCCGACCCTTTCCTTGCCCATTCCATCCACCCACAAGATCCCCAAGACCCCCGGGAGTCACCGGTTGCTAACCACCCGCTTGCCGGAGCTCCGAGCGGCCCGTTTTCGCTGTTCAAGTTGCTGGTTTCTTCTCTGCAGTTCAGCCCAGAACAGAAGCAGAAAACCAGCAAGGGTTTTCAGTCGTCGTGGCCCGTTTTCAAGCCCTTCCCAGCCTCCGTTGGTGTCGCCGCTTTGGGGTTTATCGACCGCCTTGGCGTCGTGGTCGTCGTGAACTCACCGGCGCGCAAAACCGGTGAGTTTCTCCTCTAATCCCTGCTTAGTAAGTTAATTATGCTTAAGGGGTGTTTAGATTAGTCTAATTAGGTTTAGGTGGTTAGATTAGTTTATTTTAATGTAAATTAGATTAGTTGTATGATTAGTTTAATGGGTGTTTAATTAGGGCTAATTGTATGATTAAATTAGTGTAATCTTGTTTAAGCCCTAATTAATTATTTCGAATTTATAAATATTATTTTATTAAATTATATTATTATAATATAATATTTAATTATTTAATTTTCGGAATTAAATTTAATTATTTAATAATTTCGAAAATTTTGCCGGGATGGCCGGTCGTTAGAATTTCGTCTTGATCGCGAAAGGTGCGGTCGGTTTGTGCTAATTGTATGTTTAAATTGAGAAATTGAGTGATTGATGATTATGGTTAATAATTCCAAAAGTGTGGAATTGAGTGATATTGATGAAGTTGTGGTATTTAACTTGAAAATACCCGGTGTTGGCTTTTAGCACCGTAATTGCTTTGTATGACTAGTTTGAATCGTTGGTTGTTATTGGATTGAATATCCAGTTCTATGGTTTATTATTGAATGATCAGCTTGTGCGAGCTATCATCTATGTATATATCAGCTTGTGCGAGCTATCATCTATGTATATATCAGTTTGTGCGAGCTACCATCTATATCGGCTTGTGAGAGCATTGCATCCATTTCAGCTTGTGCGAGCCGTAATTGTATTGATGGATGAATAGATGGTATGGTTTAATAGATGATATGAATTGATAGATGTGTGGATAGTATGATATCAATTGGATTGATTGAATTGATAGACCGATGGGTGTGTCGGTAGTTTCAACTTGTGCGAGCATTGTTTGAATATGAATTGTGCGACGTGCGGGAAGGGACTGAGGCGAGGTAAGTCCTCTGTCCTCTTTGTGTGGCTAGAACGCTCTGAGGCGTATTTTCTTCCTAATCGAGTTTTAGGGGGTAGGACTCGCTGAGACATTGTCTCATCCCAGTTTGGGGAAAATATTTCAGGTCCGTAGATGGCGGTCGTGGAGGACTCGAAGCCATGGACATTTGTGGAGGTAGAGATCGAAGAATCGGCGAACGTGTCGACTAGTGGTCATAGGACGTTCCCTTTTTGTTGAGCTTTGTCTATTTTGTAGACAATCCAGTGTTGTATATAAACCTATGTGTTTATAAGAAGGCTTGTTTGGTTGTGATTGATTGCCTGCTTTTCTATCCCAAGTTAAATGTTGTCAGGGGATTTGTTTCGCTTCCGCATGTGCAATAAAAATGAATGGGTCGGCGACGTGTCCTGGGAAGTCGCATAATTTCTATCGACCAGAGTGGGATGTTCGCGTGCTCAAGGTTCGGGGCGTGACACAGCCCTCGCTGGACACCGGCTTCCCTCCATCGGCCAGCCGGCAAAGGGAAGAGAGAAGAAAAAAAAAAAAAAAAAATTTTAAAAAATGAAAAGACCAAAATGCCCTATAATTTTAGGGTAAATGTGTCACACGACAAAAGCTCTGAGTTTTTGTGTCATTAAAAAAAATTTAGGATAAATGTAGCACGGTTGGCAAAGTTCAGGATTTTTCATGTCACAAAAAAAAGTTTGGGGTAAATGTGTCATTTTGGGCAAAGTTCAGGGTTCTTCGTGACTTTTTCCCAAAAAGAAACAAAAGGAGGCCAGCTTGCGTTCTTTCAAGAAACAGACCCGCGCGAAGAAGAAAAAGAACGCACAACCTTCTTGGCTTTCGGCCGCACGGATGTGAGTGAATACGATCATTTAGTTCTGTGAGCTTTTTTTTTTTATTCAAATTGAGTTTATCTATTTATATATGCTTTGAGTTTGGGTTCAATTTACGTGTGAAAAACACTTGATCGTGTGAGTAATTATAACTTTAATTCTCCAATTATAGTAAATTATTTACTAAAGGCTCTTCGTGTGGATATAGATACAAATACTTAGACTGAATCACATAAATTTCGGTTGTTCTTATTGTTTTTCTCATTTATTGTTGCTCATTTATTTTATTTTTTTAAATTTTTTGCATTAATTTAATTGCAAAATCCTCTCAGCGTTTTGCTTAATTTTACAATAGTTTCCTTGCAATTAGTTTTTCTCGTAGCCTCAAACAAGGCTTGTCAAAAAAGAAAAAGAAACAGAAAGACTTCAAGCCGCATTGGCTACTAATCCAAGCATTCATAACTTTAATAACCTGAGGACTAAATTCTCTTAATTATAGTTATCCCATTAAGTCCTTTTGTTTTTCTGAAAATTTACGATGCATTCATTCTCTTATCAATTAAATCTGACGGATAGTTTGGAACGGATATTTTGTCTTTTATGAGTGAGAGAATGTCTCTTGCAGAAATGTCAATTTAGAGCCTTTCGGTATTTTTCCAGGATTTTCAGAACTTCAGAAAAAGTTTACGAACCAAATCCAGGTCCAGCGCTTGACAAATGGGACAGCCGGTAGATATCTACCTTTTCTACCTGCAGAAATAACTGCAAGACAAGATATTTATACGTCAGGATTCCAAACAAAGGAGAGAAGTTAAGGTTTCTTCATGAATTTTCAGACACAGAGGAACCCAAGTAGAATGATGCTGTTCATTCAACCGCATTTTAAGAGGACACTCATCTGTTGCTTGTTTCAAAATTTCATCTACATGTGCTTGTACTTAGAATTGGATCTCCATATTTAGATAAAAACCTTAGTAATGCAGTTCTTTTCCTTTGAGGCAAAGAATATCATTGCACTTATTCTAAAAAATCCTTCTTAAAGCCACCACGAAATAATGAAAAAAGTGCACCAGCTAAGTTCGTCCGAAAATCTATGCAAGTGTCTGACATGTTAACCATGTAAGCTTGCAATAAGCAATCTTGTAAAGCACAACACAATTCTTTTAAAAAGAAAGCAGACTAGGGAAATATTGATGGCGTTTAAAGAAGATAAAGATGGCTTCTTGTCAAAAAAAAATTACACTAGAAATATCATAACTTTTGTACGACGCTTACTTTGAAACTAAAAATTTTCGTTGATACGAAAAGAATGATCACCTAAGTGCCAACCCTAATTTGGAAGACTGGAAATCGACATGGCAATATCTTATTAATTTAACAAATTGAAGTGGCTTGCTAACTTGCCTAGTCAACATCAGTAGCACTCGACAATGTTGTTTACATGTTTTAGCCCAAATATAATCTTAATTCAAAATAAATTAAGCGATTTCCCAAATTCTCCAAACCTTAATTTGAACCAAGCAATTTGTTGCAACTGAAACTTCAATAACACCCACATTACACAGAGAAAACACTCAATCAGAGAACACCACTCCAAAGCCCTAATTAAATGCAGTTGTCCTGGTTCCCTTGTGGTAAAATATGGCTAAGGAGGTGATGAAGAACATAAGCACTACATTCCTAATAGACGAAGACATGGTGATAACACTGAAAATGCTATCGTTCAGTCGCTCATATTTTACACTAATAGAGGAAGACATGGTCCCTTTGGCAAGAAAAGGGGGAATTACTTTTGGTATCCATCTACTGGGAGCAAAATCATCGGCTTTTATGGAAGATGCAGGGAGACTCTCAAATCCATAGGAGTGTATGTGGAGCCCATACTGCACCTGTACCATTTGAAAACCATTAGAACCTTTGGAGGCTCTTGTAGGCCTCCATGGGACGATGGGGTGCATACTGACGTGAGGGGACTTTACGTGGTTGCCAACAACATAATTCGCTCCATCGGGATTGTGTACGATAGCAACGGTCCTGTCATCGAATGCCCTCGACATGGCGGAGAAGATGAGTCTCCAGGCATCTGGGTTAGTCCATATATCACAATCTCTCTCTCCTCTGTCTGGAAGCCATTCGCGGAATTATGCATTAGGATGTATGCATGTTGCTTTTCACAATGTTCTCAAACTTCATGTAGCGCAGTTTCTTTTCATCGAAGAATAAAGCACTTCTTTTGACATCCTATATTTAAGGTTCAAATCTCTTCTGTTTTCCCAAGGAAAACATGTTTCACTTTGCTATTCTCGCAGGTCTTTCTAAATTATCCAAAGGAGCGTCTTGTTTCGATGTCTGGTTGGATGAACGGAAATGGAAACACTTGTCACACTACCATGCACAATCTGAAAATACATACCATGAAAACCACTTATGGGTCATTATCGATTGCCAGCAGGGTCAATGAACACTTGTAAAAAATGTTTAGGGAATTCCGTATCCCGAGGCAATCAATTGATGGGAGGATCGTTGGCCTTTTTGGAAGGGCGGGAACTGAACATGTTTGGAACAATATTAGATTAAGGAGAAATGCTTATGTGATTGACATTAATCTATTGTGAGAATAATAGTTTATTTTGAATCACAAAAAATAAAATCATTATGGAGTCCACTCTTTCAATAATTTATGACTCATAACATACTATTATTTTAATAGTAATTTTAAAAATTATTATGCTAGCAAAGCCCGGCTAACCAATCATTTTTTGGAAACAAGATGGGCTTTAAACCTACAAAACCCTCTTAAAAGATAGACGGACCCAGCGCCTATTATGCAACATATATAAATTGATTAAGAGAGAAATACTTCAACGACTGATGTACCGTTTTTCTATTTATAGTGTGGATTGGACAAGAGGACAAAAAATATAAATCATTGTGGAAACTTCATTCTAGGAGGAGGATACAATCATCGCCGCTCTATCATTTTTCTTCATACACGGCTATTTCCTTTGATAAATCATCATTAACAACTCCCAACCGAGGGTAACTGAAAGTCAATATTAGTGTCTGTCTAAGAAAATACCTCTAGATAATTCTGCTATATTTCATTTTCCTAATTTTAATTAAAGGAAATAACAAAATCATGCTAAATATATCTTTGCACGTTCTAGCTTCAAAATATGAGAACCGTATATTTTGCACGATGTGATATTTAAAGAAATAATCATTTTGGTCGTCTAATTCTTTTTAGAGTTTTCCTCGATCATGTTAAGACTTCAAGGTCCGAACTATAGATTTTTTAAAGAGAAAAAAACTATATACCATTCTCCCCTTTTGCTTCGTGGCTACTTTCCCTCCTTCATTTCTGAAAATGCCCTTTTGTATCCGAGATAAAACCTCGTTAATAAAGGGACCAAATTGCCCTCCAAGCATGTCCTAACTTTCAAAACCAATCACACTTAGTACCCAAATGTTCACTAAGCCTAATCCATTCAGAACCCCATATTTACCGAATGGGGCCATGCTCAAGCACTAAATGTAATGACTTGATTGGCTCCACTTGGATGAAACTTCTGAAAGTAATATCTTTAAGTAACTAGACAAGATAGTGACCATATTAGGCGCTCATGTATTTTTATGAATAATTCAATAGAACCCATGCATTTGATATGCAATTTAGATATATTGCATGTCCTAAGAAAGAAATTTAGGTTAGGCCAATCTTCTAGTAGCATCTGCACATGGAAATGGACTCAACTTCCTAAACATTTTGAAGCTAGGACTAAAATGGTCATTGTCAGGGTAGGCATAGTTTCAATCTCTACATGAGGGATGTGTGTAAAGCCAAATAGCTTGTGTAGAAGAAGCCGCACAAACCATTTTGAGACACCTGGGATTGGAATTGGAGCTTGTTACGGGGACCGAGCACAAGCACTTATGTGGGCTTGTGGCTTATCTTCTTCCAATTGCTTCATTTCCATTTGGGGATCAGACAGAGGCTCACATCAAGGATTCCATACTCAGTACAGTAGGTCACGTGAGCCAGTGTGTCGGTGGAAGAAGATGTTGGACTCCACCAGTTTTACAATACACAACCCCCCTGATCAGCATTTTATCTTGGGTTTTCAGCCAAAATGAAAAAGTAGAAAAATGAACCTACTGTGAATGTTCTATATTCTTCTCTAGACATATGAATTTTTTTCCCCTCAAATTGTGTTAAGATTTCTGCAATTTAATAACTAATTAAAAGTTAAGTTACAATAAAAAGTTGTCCATGTTAGTGTCTGTTAATAGGTTGAGGATTAGATTGGCTCTAGGTTAAAAACTGAATTGGCACAAATGCAATAGGTATAACACCTTTTTGAAACTTTTCCCTAAAAGTACATTTAGATGATATATCCTCTTTTTGATAGTCAACAAAATAATACTCGTTGATGAACATGAGACAGCATGACAAAGCCTTGTTAGATTGCCTCTACCAAGCACAGATGCGAAGCAAGATGCAAACGTGGTGGGCATAGAAGTTAACACTTTCCATTTTGTGCAGAAAAATTGTCCAAAGAACCTTAAATCTATTGCACTTTTGCCAATTTAGTCCTAAATTTTGTAATTATGCTAATTAAATTCTAAATGATGCAATAGGCGTATGCACTTAGTTGAATCATGCCGGCCGTATTCTACAAGGTATCGAACTAGGCAAATGAAGTTTTCTCAATGGTTCATTGGATCCGCTACAAATGAAAGAGATTATCTTCCATGGCCTTTTTTTATTTCATAAATCCTCAACGGAACGATGCACCCGCTGCTGAAGGAGGGTTTTGCAAATGTATGGTGTCGACTCTTGGCACCTAATGAATTGGGTTAACTACGGTAAAAGTTTAATTTTCTTATTTACTTTATTTTGTTTCTTTCATACCTTGTCCTTTTTTCAATGGACATTCTTCCTTTTTAAACTGATTTATATTTGCCAGAAAAATGCCCTTTTGTGCCATAGGCCGCTAGCCAAGTTTTCGTTATTTAGAGGAAATGACATGCATTATTTTTTTGGTAATTTTCTTGCATGCACAATTTCAAGCACAAAGCTGACCTTTGAATTGAGTCTTATCTTTTGTCCAAAAAAAATTGAGTCTTTATCTTTTTTACTTTTTATCTCATTTAATTGTTTGACAGTCTTTTTGGGAAACTTCATAAGATCAGGATTAACGGGTGAAAAATCATTCCTCAGAGGAGTTGATACAAGATACAATAAAGGAAAAAAGAAACTTGATTTAAGTGGAAAATTAGAAAGGCTTATGAAAGAATGAGTTGAGATGATCATTACGACAAGATTTAGTGAGTATCCATAAATTTCTTTGCATGAAACAATACTCGCTTCGAGGCACTAGTTTTCAATTTCAGATAGTTATATTGTTAGTGATAGGAGAACCAATAAGATAAGATTATTACTCTACATTCTTCACGAGGCTTCTCCCGATCACCATGTGGCGAGTTCTCATTGGTCCTTGAATCTATTATTCAAATTTTGAGGGAATGTAAATAAATCCATATCCAATATATTCATACAACAACCAAAGAGGAAGCAAGAAAAGAGTGAATGTCCAGCATGAAAACAATTTCCGCGAACAAAAGCCTGCCTGCTTCACAAATGAAACTGTAAGTTATCCTGTGATTCTAGGGTCTCGATGCATCTTATAGGCTGCCTTTTGGTCTATATAGTTGGAGAGAGATACCAATTTTAAGAGGTATTATCACCTTCAGAAGTGGGAATTCAAAGGATTTAGTCGCTATGTTAGAAAAAATAAAAATCAGAGGATAATTTAACTCTCTAAAAAATCAAAATCGGTCGCATAATCTATATTCACTTTTACGTTCCCAAAATATTACACACTTATAGAAAATTACACAAAGCACACATTTTTGCACTGACCCATCATGCATTTCAAAAATAAAAAGTAAAGGCCTCAATGATTAAATTATTATTCGACCATTGATAAGAAAAAAAAAATTATTGCTTTTGCATATAGAAATTAGAAATGTTATAGTTTACGGATGGTGACACTTAATTTTTTCCATTGTCTGTCTTGCGTTAAAAAGAAAATCCTTATAAAAAAAATTTTAAAAAAATGGGTGCATGAAACAAAGATGAATGGGCAAATGCTCGGCTCAAGTTCGAGCTGAACAACTCTTGTTTCCGTAGCCAAATCCTACCGGAGTCTGGCAAGGTAACGAGAGTGGTCCATCCATGTTTATAATTTATGTTCAGTGTCGACATTATGTTGCATCATCGTTTGAATGAGCTTATATCTCCCTAAAGCGCACGTATATCATTTCAAATTAGGATGTTCATGACTTATTTTTGGTCCGTAGCATTGTCCTTATGTAATTCAAGTCATCTTTTAGTTCATAGCATTGCCCTCATGCAATTCAAGTAATCATTTTGATCGTAACATTGTTATATCACGTGTGTCCGTTGTTTTGAATTCATGGTGGATTAGTTTATGCCTCATCCTGGTAATCACGTCTTAGATGTCCAAATGTCGGCTGTCCAAGCCGTGCGACGCTCAGACAGTCGGCATCAACCTCGGTCGATCCGACTATTGAACCCCACAGTCCAAATCCTTTGGAGGTCACACAGCGGGCCTTCAACGGAGCTTCGGGCCTTGTAATGAGCTCCTGGAGGTCCTAAGGCATCCCTTTTAGCTTAGTATAAGCGTTCGTGCTAAAGTCCCATGTTTAGATCTTAATATGGATTAATCTGCATCGTTATGGCTTATTAGTAGTAAATTATCATGTTTAGAGTCATTTAAATTTTTCCGTTCGAGGGGGGGGGTGAAGAAGAGCCATTTAAATGTTCATTTGCGTTATTTTTAATATAGACAAAACGGGCACCAAAAAAAAATGATAAATGGAAAGGTACATAAATTACCATTTTTAGCAACACGTAAATTCATATTATTGACACATAAATTGACTGTTCATTTAGTATTTAGTTACATAGAAAATTTGTAATTAATTTTGAACCCCTACATAAAAATAATTTTCATTCAATTTCATAGCATATAGGTGTTAGGAGATTTGTACTAATAGTAATAGAATATATTAGAAAAAAATGGAAAAAAAAAAAAAAAATGAAAAAAAAACTTAATTAAAAACGAAAAAAAAGGAAAAAGGGAAGCAGGGCTGGGCCGACCCGCCCCTTCTTTTCTTCTTCTTTTTTTTTTTTCACCTAGGCTCAGCCCGGCTTCTTCCTTCTTCTTTTTCTCTTTCCTTGGCCCGGCCTTCCTTCTTCTCCACTCAGCCCGGCCCTTTGCCCTTTCGTCTCCTCTTCAAGCTCGCAACGGGACAAGGAGCAGCGAAGGCAGCAAGAGCACAAAGGTACACGAAGCAGGAGCAGGTCCGTCGGGAGTTGGTGGTCGGGGCAGGCCGGTGGGGCGGCTGGCGGTCGCAGGAGCCATGTGCACCTGCTGGCCAAGCTTAAAAAGGGAGTAAGGATGAGAGAGAGTGAGAGTGAGAGAGAAAGAGTGATTCCAAGAGAGAGAGAGAAGTAGAGGGGTCGGACAGAGAGCTAAGAGTCCGAGAGAGCAAGGAAGCCTCCAGCAGCGCGGCTAGCCGCTGACTCCCGCCACGCTTCCCCTTCTTCCCTGGCGTCACATCCTCAGTAAGTCCCCCAGTTCTCGAGGATCTCGGCTCGGAGGCATTGCGAGGTGGTCAGCCATAGCTCCATTTGTCTCGAGCTCGTCCTCTAGCCGCCGTCTCCAACCCAGGCAGGGACCCTCGCGATTACACTTTCATCCCATTGAACCCCTGCTTTGCCATGTGACAAGTAAGACGTGGAGACTCGTTTTTCTTCGGTTCATGCTTGCGTCAAGTCTGAATGAGTTGGTTTGTATCGATCCCGAACGTTGCTTGCCAATTCCCTTCGAATCTGTGGACGTGAGTTCGAGTCCTGAGTGGGTCAATACCTTCTTCTCAATCCATGCTCACTGTGTTCAATGAGATACATAAGCCAGATCCATGATGATTATTAGCTCGCATCATCCATCGTTGGACAAAAAACAAACCAGTCATATTTTAGACAACCTTTGTTCAAAACACTGACCACGTGGCGCATTTGTTTCCTTCCACTCGTCATCGACTCGATTTTTACGATATTCCAGCATCTTACTAACATCAGTTTTTGCTATTGTGTGTGTTCGATGTGGAGAAATACGGTTTTTAAATCACTGATACGAATGAGACTTTTAGGTTAAACTCACGCCAGCCGCGTCCCGACTTCCCCATTCACATCCTATGCGTATTTGTTATGCCTGGTTTTGGTTTAGAAAAAAGAAAAACGATTGATGGCTCAGAGCGGTGCTTGGAAGAGATTGTTAATGGCGTTGGCCGTGGATGGTGGTTGCGTGGTGGCCGGATATTGCCTGAATAGTAGAGAAACTCTCAAGTTCATCTCCTCCTCCATTACCTCCGACAATGCCACAGCCTAGGCGACCACCCTCTCTGTCTATCGGCAAGTATATTCGGCCAGACCTCATTCCGGCACTACAAAATCCTTATATCCGGTCTTTCCTCTTCGTCCCCCTCTTCCCGTGGCCACTTTGGCGTTGCCTGCTTGCCATCTTTTGCCCTCTCTCGGTAAGCTAATGCACGGAACGACAAGGGGCGCGGTTAAAAGAAGAGGGGTTTTCTCCCTCGTTTTTGTACACCAAAACATATAGACATGAGCAAGCATACACAAGGGCTGGAGTAGCGGCCGTTTCTGAGAGAAATTTGAGAAACTTTTAAGCGTATACAAGTGATTTTCTTGGCGATTCCTGCCTAAAAAACTTCCCCATACCTTTTCGCTGCCAACCGTGGCTGTATCAACTCTCTTCGCTGTCAGTCCGGCAGCCACAGGGAGCACTACTTGCCCATGTTTCGAGGTCGAGGAACTTGAAGAACGACGACTTCATTTAGAATTCCGCTTGAAACTTTGATTTCGGTCAATTTCAGTATGATTTTCTTTCCAGTGAGAGACTGATTCCGACGCCATTCCTTTTGTTCACTTTTATTTTTGTGTGAGCACGTTATCCGATTGCATTTGATAGCGGTCGTAATCCATGGCCGAAATGTTAATAATTATATACGGCTCCACAGGTTTGCTTATTGTGCATTTTTATCTGCTTGTGTTAGTCATGCCATGCATGTATGTGTTAAAAACTTAGTGATAGGGGTGGTAATTGATGGCCGATGGTCCCAGGTAGACAGTGGCAAATTTATGATAGGTGGTGGATTAATGGGAAATGGTGTTATATGGGATATGGATCTATCTTTGTTGAAGCTTTGGTGTTGTGGAATAAATGTGCATAGCGTTGAATGGGCGATGAGGAAAGAGTCCTGGGAATGGGAAGTTAGCGTAAAAGATGGTGAGTAAAGAAGAAGCTAAGAAAAAAAAATGAATAGGTAAAGTAGACAAAAATGTGGAGGAAATAGGATGGGCTTAAGTTGAGTTTTATGGGCTAGTCATATTTTGGCAGATTCGGGCTTTATGTTTGTTTAGATAAGTTTGGGCTGTGTTTGAACTTTAGCGAACTGGGTTTAGTTTAACTGAGAGGGCCTGATATAGTAAACCCAATTTTCTTTACCTGTGGCCCGGACCCTTTCGCCAAGACTGCCCATAGTTTTATGGGAAAATTCCAAATAAGGACATGAAGTTGATTTATTTTCTCAAATAAATACCCAAAGTGAATTTTACGTCAAATAAGGACCCAAAGTGGACCCATTATTTCAAATAAGGACCCGAAGTGAATTTTGTATCAAATAAGGACCCGAAGTGATCAAGTTAATCTCTATTTAGGACCTTATCTCACCGGCAGACATTTTCCGGTGATTAAAATATGGGCAATTTTGTTAGAATTATGTGATTGGAAAAAAAGGGAAAATTCTAAATTAATTAAGTTTAGGCTATTCATTTAGATGTTTACATTTTCTTCTTTCTTCTCCTTCGCCGCTCCTCAACCAAATCGCTTTTGGTCATCGTCGTGACTCGATTCTCGTCGCTCCTCGCCTTGCTCGACTGGTGGAGAATTTGGGTCTCCACAAATAAAGAAAGAAACATATGGTTTTCTTCTTGTTTTTGAGTTCATGCCTCAACCGGTAGAGAATTTGGGTCTTTGACTTTGTGGAGGACGGGTACAACGTATGGGGAGAACTTCGGTCTTTGACTTTGTAGAGGATGGGTACAAGGAATGGAGAGACCGTTAAAAACCTAGGGTTTTTTTTTTTTTCCTTTTTCTATTTTAAGATTTGTTAATTTTCCCTAGATTTTTTTTGGAAAAAATTGCCCAAACTCTGGTCGTCGGAAATGTTGCATGCTTGATAGCTAGCGAATATTTGGCTGACCAACAAGCTCAGGTCCTTATTTGGAATTGATTCAACCACTTCGAGTCCTTACTTGAGACAATGAGTCCACTTTAGGTCTTTATCCGACACAAAGTTCATTTCGAATCCTTATTTGATAAAATTGATCCACTATGGGTCCTTATTTGGAATTTTCCCTAGTTTTATTTAGTTAGCATGCATTCAGTTTTGGGGTTTTAGTGAACACCTTTGATTATGGCTCAGCTCATTAATGTTTTAAGCAAGATGCTGGACACCATCTGAATTCAGCTCATGGGGTTGCAATCCCGATTCTTGAAACAAAGTCATGTGTGTTATTTACTTGACAAGTATTGGGTTTTATTTCTAGTACCTTACTTTAGGCATTTTCAAAATTTAGGTGTTTACTTCCCACACTTTCAATACATTGATTGTTCTTTTCCTTTTAACGTGATTAGTGAAAACTTTAGGATCATAATAAACTCTTGAAAACCATTTTATGATCAATTAGCACCAAGGAATGACCTTTAGGGTTCATAATTGATAATAAAATTGTTTTATCATTTAAATGAACATGCCATCCAAGTTAGAGGTATCGAAAGGGTGCTAACTAGTTTGTCAACGTAATCATGTTCTCAAAACTAGTTACTCTCTAGTTGTGCATGAATTGAGACAAACTCTTATGCCTAGCTTGATTTTTAGCTAACCCCAAAAGTTTAGTAGCGAGTTCTATCTCACATAGAATCCATTATGATCAAATTCAAATTTAAGATGAACCCAGTATTGTGCAAGGTAAGAGCTTAGGAGAACCTAGGCCTAATTGAGGGCCGTTGGCCTGCCTTTGGTCATTACCTTTAACCCTCTTTTATGACCATCATGTTGTGAAAATTAAAAGGGTCACAACAATGGAAAAGGAAAAGGGACCAAAAAAGAAACCTAGAGATGACACTGTGACCAATGTCCGTGACTCTTGACCGTCCCTCAATCACCTGTCTCATACACGAATTGGATAAGAAAATCCGCAAGCATCTCAAATTAAGCAAGTCCCCAATTTGAGCCGGCAAATAGTCAATTCCAGTGCCTCGGATAGCAAGAACCTCAAGATTCACCAATGCTTTCAAGTCACAAGATTCACCAATGCTTTCAAGTCAGTAGGAAGTTCAGTTAAAAGGCTGCAAGAATTTAGATAAAGTGCTCTTAGAGCTGTTAGGGACAACATTGATATTGGCAGGGATGTGATCTGAGTGCCATGCAAGTCTAGAACTCGGGGCTTTTCCATAGATCCAAAAACAAGTTTGGAATTAATGTCAGCTTTTTATATTTCTGCAGCATCGGGGTTAGGAGAGAAGAACAATCTACTATTTCGGTAATGTGCACGTTGGTTTTCAATCAGAGATATGCGGTTCGCCATTTTCCAATCTTCTTGATTTGGGGCCTCTTTCAGCCCCTCACAAGCTTTCACCAAGAATTTAGAATCCTCGTCTTCTGACGAAATTTTGAGGGCCATGTTCCGGAGCACTTTATGCATTCTAACATGCTTTATTTTTTCACTTCTTTCCAGCAAGGAAACATCAATGAGATCATGCAATATGCCATGCCCCTGATCACGAGCTTCAGTAAAATTAACTGCATCACTCAAAAAGCCTTCTGCTCTCCAGCACTCTAATAAATAATCTACATAGACATCAAAATCCTTAGGAAACAGTGCGACATTTGGGCAAAAATAAGTAATTTAATCCGAATCATTATATAATGGTGAAAAAAACTAGAATTGAGGTGTGATGACTTTATGGGGATGGAGAGAACATGGAGGAGATCATGCAAAATTAGTCCTCCTACTAAGTTCATAGGCTAAATGCTGGTTGATAGGATGGGAATAGTCACCCTTTCTTGGATCGATGGTTCACTCGCTCGCTTAGCCGGATTGTAGAGAAAGAAAATTTCTAGAGAGAGAAACTCTGAACGACATAATAAAACTTTGATTATGAAATGGTTTGATAGATACAATGAGGGAGAGGGCACCCTTTTTTATACTAGTAGTCCTCGAATTACAACCATTACTCGTCCTTCAATCCGGCGGACAAGATCGTGCCTTCTAACCTTCCATCTACCAACATTTTTGCCGAGAGAATTCTAGATTCTCAGTGCAATTACCATCTCGCCCGTCCCTGAGAACATTCCAGAATCTCTAATTGAAACCCTGGGCAATCTTGGAAGGTCTTTTCAATCATACACGGTCCTTGGTTGTGGGAACTTTGTGATCGTGGCAAAAGCATGGCTTTTTTCATTTTCATTGCTTAAATTACTAGATTAATTCCTGGTTGCAGGCTTTACTACTAAATTTCCCTTGAGTTTTCAAAACTTTCATGTACATTTTTTGTGGAACTAGAGATTTGCATTCCGCTGTGACTATTTAGTTTTCATGTTAATATATTTACTGTCCACAGCAATTTTTTTTTTTTAACTCACCGCAATTTAGAGTCCCGGCTCCATCGCATTCCTATTGCCGCCTGCTCTTTTTTTTCCCAGTAGCATTATTTCCTTTTAACTGCATATTTGAAATTCAAATTAATCAAGATATTTTTCATTTTTCATTTTTCTAATCAGTTAGTTGTCGTTGCAATATCGAAAATCCAATAATTTTTGTTCCAATACTACTACAAACCGCAATTTTTTTTCTTTACTTGACAGTTGAGCAGATTGAAACACAAGTTTACTTGACAATTCTTTTACTTATCATTTGGTCGCCGAGAAGAATACAATCCTGATAAAGATTATCGCCAGCAAATTAAATTATTCCATTCTAAGGACAGATGATTAAAGACTCCTCTAATTGTAGCATCACAGTTGTTTATTGTTCCATCACAGCTTTTATCGTTACATGATTTCTAAGAGTAGTTCTGTATTTAAATATGGAAGTTATAGATGAAAAGTTGCTAAAGAACAATAAGATCTAGCTGTTGACTAACTTACTTTTGAAGAGGGCCAAATACTCAAGAACAGCTCACGTTGAGGATGGCATGACTACATGAAATGCTCGTGTGACCTGCAACTGAACTGCACCCACAATTTGAAGGACATAGTTGGATAAAGACATTTGAGTGCGTTCTCGGTGGAAAAAAAAAAAAAAAGTCTCCAAGTTAAAAGAAACATAAACCTAAACGATAAATGCCAACTTAATTTAAAAGAGTCTCGGCAAAGGAAGAACAGATGAAGACATAGACCAACAGTAAAGATCTATTGGGAGTGGTGAACATGCACTGACCACCTAGCTTGTATGCATTGATTATAATTCTCCAATTAATTCAAAGAAAGGATTGTGGACAACCTGCCAAACATTAGACATTCACAATAAAATTGTAAAACTACAGATGCAAAGAAGATTGTGATTTTCAGTGTCATCAAGATGAAATGCTGATGCCATTATAACACTGATATAAGGTATTATGGATGTTTTTAGCATGTTGTCTGAAATTTTGCAATTTTAGAAGGCAGCTTCACTTGTCTGTGCAATCTTAGATGCATCGTGAATTTATCTTTCTAACACAAACACCACTGGCACACGTGTGGACTCCAAAACACAACTGCAAATAGTTGGACATTTTCAGCAAGCAAAATCGAAGCACCTCAATTCAGCTATTGGTAAGGTTACTTTACGATGGAAAATAAGAGGGGCGGGAGAGGGTGGCTCTATTTGTGACAGAGAGTTCAAATTGACAAAAGGACATCACGAAAACATGGAAAAAAAAAAAATATTAGAAGGCGATGCCTCCAGTTAGAAAAGACAGAATAGAGGAGAAGATTATAAGAAGATTACTTGCCACACGTGAAAGAATATGAACTTCTTAGCTCGAGGGTGGCAACGTCCCCCGTTCACATGAAAGTTGACAAAAAAAGTCCATCAAAGATGTAAATAAAAAATACCCCATGTAATTCAACTTCCATACCAGCTCAATCACTCGACTTCAAAGCGAAATGTGGACTCTTGTCATCTTAGAAGAAGCATAATAAAAGCAGTTCATACATATAGAGAATAAAAACTTCAGTTCATGTGCCTCGGGCCGAGAAAATGAAACTTCTGATATAATAAGGTATGAACATTTTGTATACCCCCCCTTTGTAGATGAAGATTTTTGTTGACCCAGAGAGAAATTCTTGCCTACCATTCCTTTGACTACTCTCCTATTTTTTTTACTAACCAAAAGAGAGAACCCCGTCCCTCGGTTTTCATTTCTTCCTTCCACCCAATTCCGTCGAACCTCGGATTTTACACAAAACCAGTCGATCAAATTCAATCAACCGAGCTAATGAACACCAGGGGGGTGGGGGAGGGGGTGGCACGGAGTGAGGAGCCCCGGCCATACAAAGCTTAGGATCTGGGTAAATAGCTGACCTAGGGTTTCACTTCTTACACATTCGAGTTTTGTCTTACCGCATGCCTTTTGTTTGAGAACGTACACAGGAAATGAAACTAAAAATGGCAATACTAGGATGTGTTTTTCATCAGAATTTTGATCGAGCAATTGTTATGTCTGTGGGGAACGATGGATTCATTCCAATGGTGTATACGGGTTGCGTTACGGCACTGTTGTTTTTGAGCGACTATTGTGTCTATTGTTTGACGATGAATTTCGTTCTAGAATGACCTAGGTAGTGTCCGACGTGCCGTCCTTTTCGTTTGTCTATCTATGTTATATATTTAATTTGGTATTTCTTGGCTATTGAAAAATACACAACTATTCGATAATGAGATCCTAGCGCACAAGAGAAGTGGCGAGTGTCTGAAAACTTTTGGCACTAGCAACTCATTCTTGAGGATCGTCTACTTCACCTTCTGATTTGTGATGATCATAAATCTACCAAAGAGACCGCCACACATATGATCAAGTTAATTTTTCTCGTTTTGGTCTTTTCCCTTAATTTTTCATTCGCGTTGTGTATTTTTATATATTTTCATTATATATTAAGTAAATAAAATCATTAACAAAATCAATGCAGGCCAATGGGCCGCTAGGCTTGAAATGAAGTTTATTCTTTTTCTCAATTTTTTGCTCTTCTCTTCAAATTTTTTATTATTTTTCTTTGATTAATTCAATCTTATATTTTTATGATAATACAGAGTGTTTTGCTTTTTCAATAAATATCAACTTTCACATTTTTCATTTGTGATTTTGATTAATTAGTTCTTTCGAGGTTATTTTTGCCGATTCATAATAGTCTTTAACTAATCAATTTTGGCGTTATATGCCACGTTATTGTCTCCGGACGTGGATGGCAGCAAGGTCTTAAATCCTGACGATGACAAGGACAGTAAGGCGGTACTTATTAGAAGATTTTGGGATTTTTATTAGACGATGACAAGGACAGTAAGGTCTTAATTAAGTTTGGGATTTTTATATTTATTAGTATTCCTAACGATGACAAGGACAGTAAGGCGGTACTTATTAGAAGATTTCGTGATTTGTGTTATGACATGGATGGCAACAAGCTTATCAATATGTAAACATTTATCCATTGCTAATGCATATAAAATGTTCGACAAAAAAGTTGGTCCAAGTATGAAAACTTCAAACATTACACTAGTAGTACTACTCGTGGTTATAGTGTGCGCTAGTTTACCACTGTTAGTCGACACGTGGTTACTACTTTGAGGAAGAAGGACATTAATCATATCTGAAGAAATGAATTGAGGAGTTTGCGGAGATGGACCTCTATCAAAATCATTGACATGGATGAATTGCTCGAATTTTTGAAATTCTATGCTGAGGATTGTTTCAAGATGAAGAGGGATGCCAAGTAATGAAGGTTGGATTTGCGAAGATGGACCTGTATCAGATCACGTAATATAATGTGTGCTATCTGTATGGAGCATTGTTTCTCTAAAGCTGTGACCAATTTGAGAATTATTTGAAATAATATAGGAGTGTAGAGGGATTTCTCCACAATACTAATGAGTTCGGAGATGTACACGATAAAAAGCACAATATATCACGTGATTAGATTAATGCATCTCTATTAGAAAGAATTGCAATGAAAACACATGTCCAAATGAACAGAGCGCCTTGTGAAATAGTCCTTAAAATTTCATGAGGCTTAGATTATAAGTTCTTAGCAAAAGTGTGTGTGAGGCTAAAGGAGGCTCCAAAGGAAGAAGCATATGCACCAAATTGCAGAACTCTTTTGACTTTACTCTTGCAAAGAAATTATAATTTGATGATAATTTCATATATCTTTTATTGTCTGTCTAAAGAATCCTAGTCCTTGACTTACAAGGTATCATAATCACATCTCTTCTACTTTATTTTTTGCTTGAGTGATCTAGGGTGCGATACTTGAATTCTTGCATATGATTAATAGAACCCCTTTAAGCTTCAAGGCATTGGTGCAACTAGATGTGCTAGACATTTGACTCACTGGAAGCATCTCTTTACCTATTCAAGTTGGACGTATAATGCTACTGAGATTTTCACGCTTGTCATTATCGAATTGGCATTGAAAGTCAATGATTTCAAGCCACTTATTATTGGAAGAATCCATCATTAATGTAGACCTAAACACTCGGTGATCTAATCACATTGCAAGGACCGTTACAAAGGAACATTTTCCTATTCTAAGGTAGAGTGCCTTGAAATCTTCGTTAGATCTAGGTGTCTACGGAAGGACCAGTGCTTCACATTCCAATTTTCAGTTAGTATTTGCAATTCGCTTAAAGAACGTATTCTTTATTTTCAAACTCTCTTCTCGGAAAAGCTCCTCTCTCTCCTTAGGGCAGAGCTTCTCCCTATCCCTTTAATGGCTGATAGTGAAAAAACAACCCTAAAACCACCATGATATTGGTTTTGCTGGTCCTTCCACATGGATCCAAGTGCCTCCTAGATCTTGTAAGAAGTTTCTTTTCGAACCCTAATCCTTCTCCTCCTCCTGAGTATCCACCAAAGAAACCCTAACTCCATAGACGAATCCTCTCAGCTTGCCCTTTACCTCTTCATCTGCAACTTCTTCTTCAAGGATCTCCTCACACTAAACACTTATTTCAGCCTAGATCGCTTAGCCATTTTCAGAAATCCTATTCCCATTTTCACAGAGCTCCCTTCAATCTAACCTCACGCTTTTCCCCACAATCTCCAAAGTCAAAAGAACCAACAAGCAAATCCTTCTAGTCCAACCATCACACTACACCTATTACGAAAGCCATCACAGGAAGCATCCCAAGCCGGCATTCAGGTCCTGTTTTGAGCAAGCAATACGTAGCGGCTTCAAGCTGGGACCTTGCAGAATGAAGAGATGGAAGGTGAGACAAAGACTGACTTGCGATTAGCAGCTTTGTGCAAAAGCTTAGGCCATCTTTGGTCAAACAGTGATGTTGTAGAAGTATTGACAGAAATCCCTTCCAATAAAAGGAGGGAATGCAGACAAACTCCATTTGGTAAGTTGTTCTCCAAACCTAATGTTAACTTCCAAGCTTTTTCCAACACAATGAAGAAGGCATGGAAAACATATTCAGTTGTTTGCTCACAAAAGGAGCCATGGTTCTTCTCTTTCGTATTTCAATCAAAGGAGGACAAAGAGAGAATTATAAAAGTAGGCCCGTGGTCCTTTGCTAGCAATCTTTTAGTCCTTAAACAATGTGAACCAGAGATCCCAGAGCACTGTTATGACTTTTCCCGTAGTGCTTTCTAGGTTCAAATAGGTGGGATACCTCCAGGGTGGTTTAGAGAGGAAATGTTTGCTGATTTGGCTGAAAGGGTGGATAGAGTGTTGGAAATACAGATGGATTTTAAAGGAAATGGTCCATACAAAGTAGGGAAGGCGAGGGTAGAATTGGATTTGTGTGCACCCTTAAAATCGGGAGCCATATTGGACATAAGGAACAAGAAACTATGGGTGGAATTTAAATACGAACGTCTTCCACATTATTGCTACTCGTGTGGGAGAATTGGCCATTACGCTACATATTGTAAGGAAATTCCCTATGAACAGACTAAATGGGCAGAAAACAGGGTAGGAAAATTTGGTCCTTGGCTTAAGGCAAGAGTACGAGATCATAGTCCTCATTTGAAAGCTTTCTATGGAAAATTAGAAACAAACACATATGTTGAAGAAGTAATCACCGAAACACCAGCCATAGAAGATGGAATGGAAAGAGGGGTTAGGAATGAATCGGAGACAAGGGCGATCCCCATTTGCAACAAGAAAAGGGCAGAAAGTTCATCTTCTAACAAAGTAATGGAAGGCTCGGCTTCAACTCCAAGAACAAAAAGAGATAATGGTAAATAGATAACGTGCCTTGAACTCCCCAGATCGAATCTTTTGAATGAGAAAATCAACAGCAAGAAAAGCTTGAAGACCCAGAGGGCCAAAAAATAGAAAAGATCAGCAGACCAACCCTACTTATCATTGACGATATGGAGCTTTTGGAGACCCCTGTTTAGATAGTAAAAGAAGGAAATAATTGGGCTTTGGTGGCTAGCCCTAATAAGCCACCGAAGACATTATGAAAATCATTAGCTGGAACTGTCAGGGGCTAGGCAACCATCTGACGTTCCAAGAGCTGAGAGCTCTAGTAGCTCTCGAAAGGCCTAACCTGGTTTTCTTAATGGAGACCAAGAACAAGGAGACGATGGTTGAGGGTGTCAGAAGACGCCTGAAGTTCCCAAATATATTTCTAAAGAATCCGGAAAGCGTTGTGGGAGGATTAGCACTTATGTGGAGTGAAGATGTGGTTTTAAGAGTGATTTCCAGCACTAAGGCGTTCATCGATTTGGAATTTAAAGACTCGACTAATGGCTATCAAATGAGGATAACTTTCCTCCATGCTCTTACGAACTATGGGGAGAGACTACTTTTATGGCAAAAATTGAGGGATTTCCAATCAAATGACCTACTCCCATGGATTTGTATGGGGGATTTCAATGAAATTTTGTACGTTTGGGAGAAGGTAGGAAAGAGGGAAGCTGACCACTACTACATAGTAGCCTTCCGTGAGCTCTTGAATGATTGCTCCCTAATGGATATAGATAGCAAAGGGTGCGCCTATACTTGGGAGAATAACAGAGAAGGAGAGGAACTGGTTAAAAAAAAGACTAGATAAAGTTCTATGCATTATGGATTGGCAGGTTACCTTCCCAAATGCTGAAGTTCAGGCTCTACCTGCTGTTGGCTTAGACCACGGCCCACTTCTTCTTATGCTACATCCTGAAAGTAAGAAAAGAAAAAAAGAATTCAAGTTCGAAGCTTATTGGCTAGAAGATCAAGAATGCAGAGAGATCAAAAAGAGAACATGGAATGGAAGTTTATCAATTGAAAACAGCTTCTCTGGAAAAGTTCAAAAAGTCTCAAAAGAACTAGCAACCTAGAGTAAAGACAAGTTCTCCAATGCATCAATTCGAATTAGGGAGCTGAAGAGGACACTAACAGAGATTACTAATAGAACTTTAGGAAGTTTCAGCAAGGAGGAACCTTAGAATATTGTTGCCCATATTGACAAACTATGGAGACAGGAGGAAAAATACTGGGGGCTAAGATTGCGCATCAACCGGCTTTAATGGGGAGATAGAAACACAAAGCATTTCCACGCCACAACAGTGCAAAGAAGGCATCGAAACAAAATCACGATGCTGAAGGTGGACGAAGTAACTTGGTGTAGGGAGCTGAATGCACTTAAGCAACACATTGGGGACTTTTATCGAACACTTTATGAGTCGGTGCGTCTGAGGAATTTTCAGCTAGTCCTAGATCAGTGTCCCAGTCCAGTCAATGAAGAAATTAATGCACAGCTGATGGCAAGTGTATCCATTGAAGAAGTGAAAGAAGCGGTATTCCAATTGGGTTCACTTAAAGCCCCAAGTCCCGACGGACTAAATGGGCAATTTTACCAGCACTATTGGGAGGACTTAAAGCACGAAGTGTTTCAGCTAGTACAGAATTTCTTTCAAACAGGTACTCTTGACCCTACCCTAAACCAAACGCATATCTCTCTAATACCGAAAGTCAAAAATCCAGAAAGTATAAGCCAATTTAAACCTATCAACCTATGTAACTTCAGCTACAAAATTATATCAAAAGTGATAGCTAATAGGTTGAAGTTGTGGCTCCCAGAAATTATTACCCCTGAACAAAGTGCCTTTGTACAAGGCCAGCAAATCCAAGACAACATACTTATAATTCAGGAAGTTATCTGTCAGCTCATAATTAAGAAGAGAAAAAAGAAGTTTCAAGTTATTCTAGAACTGGATATGCAAAAAGCTTACGACAGAGTTGAATGGGATTTTTTGAGAGAATGCCTGCTGAAAATGGGATTTTGCGAGAGGTGGGTAGCATTGATCATGCAATGTGTCTCAACAGTGTAAATGGGGAGCCTATGCAATATTTCATACCATCAAGGGGAATCGGGGAAGGTGACTCTCTCTCCCTTTACCTTTTCATTCTAGTGGCAAATGTCCTGTCATGGTTAATGCACAAAGTCATGGAAGATGAGAACCTTAAAGGAATAACTTTGAACATGTACTGCCCTACCCTATCACACCTACTCTTTGCCGATGATGCTATTTTTTTCCTGGATGGGACTGTCAGAGAATGTCAAAATCTAGTAGCTGTTTTAAACCAGTATTGTTTCACAACGGGTCAAGCCATAAACTTAAACAAATCAGGAGTATGTTTCAACAGTGGATGCCCTCTAAATCTGAAGAGGAACTTGGCGCAAAAGCTCAGAGTACCGATCATAGACAAGACATGGAAATATCTCGGCATTCCGACGGATTGGGGCCAATCAAAAAAAGAGATGTTCGCCTAGATCCTAGCTAGAGTAAATATGAAGCTTGACGGCTAGAAAGAGAAGCTACTATCCAAAGCATGCAAAGAAATGCTGATAAAAAGTGTAGTACAAGCCCTTCCTCAGTATGCGATGTCGATTTTTAAAATACCCATCTCGATATGCAAAGCTATTGAAAGAAGAATTGCATCTTTTTGGTGGAAACAAAATGATTCAAGGAGAGGATTGCATTAAAAAAAGTGGGAAGCAATGAAAACTAGAAAGGATGAAGGGGGGCTCGGATTCAAAGACTTGACAAATTTCAATAAAGCAATGCTAGGCAAGCAAGCAAGCTTGGAGGTTATCTCAATCCCCTTCAGCTCTATGGAGTAGGATTCTAAAAGGTGTCTATTTCCCAAATGGAGATTTATGGAAGGCAAGAAAAGGGCAACGTCCATCATGGGGTTGGCAAATTATTTTAGCAATGAGAGAGACCATCAAAGTGGAGGTGGAATGGAGGGTGGGTGATGGAAAATTAATCCAAATATGAGAGGACAAATGGCTTACATCAGGTGTGATAGGCGGTCCGGCAAATAAAGATGACCCTATATTAGTGGCTGAACTTATTAATGAAGAAAACCGGGGATGGAAAGAAATAGATGTTCATAATCTTTTTGAAAACCATCTAGCCAATGAAATCCTTGCTATCCCAATCAGCCCTACCCTAAAGGCAAATACTCTAGTATGGACAGGCAACAGATCAGGAATGTACACGGTAAAGAGTGGCTATAATAGAGCGTGTGCCCGGACCACAAAAACATAACCAAACAGAGCATCAAGTTCGTTCCAGCCTTCCAGAACATTATGGACTAAGATTTGGAATTTAACTATCCCCCGAAAATGCTAACTTTTATTTGGAGCATTCGTCAAGATACTATAACAACAAGAGAGAACCTTTCCAGAAGGAAGGTGTTACTTGACCCGATCTGTCCGCTCTGCAACGCCCATCCAGGGACAACCGAGCACCTATTCTTGCTCTACAAATGGACAAAATACATATGGGTAGACCCACGAGTCAACCTAAGATGCAACCCCTATACTATTTCTAGGTTTGATAAGTGGCTGTCGGAGAGGTTCGAAGGGAGCAACGACTTACACGAGAACGAGCTAGTTGTGATGGTGCTCTGGTTAGTATGGAAAACTCACAACAACTTCATATTTCAAGCCAAGCCACCGGATCCGCACTCCATCGTTGATATAACGGAAGCACAACTACAAAATTTTAACAGATGGCAAAAGAAAAAGGGGGCAAAGAAACACAAATATGAACTTACCGAGAAAATGGACACCGCTGGAGAGAGGATCGATGAAATTAAACGTTGATTGCTCATGGGTGTAAGGAGAATACGCAGGATCAGTTGCTGGAATCTTGCGAGATCAAGTCGGACTAGTCATCAATGGCTTCGTGCGGGAGGTTCGTGCTTCTTCCCCTGTTCAAGCCAAAGCCCTAGCTATCCTACACGGGCTGGAGTTTTTGAAGATGAAAAAGGAGCAGCACGTGAAGATGAAAAAGGAGCAGCACGTGGGAGTAGTTGGAACAAAGGAAGTACAAAGTGAAAAGCTGGAGTGCGAAACAAATTGCTTGACTTTGGTGGAAAGTATATTGGGCTAGGCTGAAAACCCGTGGAACGTGAAGACTATAATAGAGCATTGTAAAGAAATTTTAGCCTAAATCGACTCGATGTCACTGGCCCATTGTTCTCGGGAGGCCAACAAGGCTGCAGATTGGCTCGCAAAGGCTCATCGGACTAAAACGCTCCGTCAAAATAATTGGATGTCTTTTCCCCCCTTATCACTCTCGGAAATTTTATATTCAGAAACTTATCTATTGTTTTCTTGTAATCCTCGTTTTTAATGAATGAAAGCATCATATTAGACCAAAATAAATAAATAAATAAGATTTCAAGATACTCCATCTTAGGAAAGGAAAATATCAACGAACTCAACATCCTCAAGATAGAAACCTCCTTCGTGATGGGCCTCGCGACCTAATTAGACCACCGAGTGTTTCAATCTAGAGTTCTTTAATAATGAAATGCTTGAAATCACCTTGGAGATTGGGTTTCCAACGTCAAAATTTGACAATGACATGCATAAACATTTCAGTTGCATTAATAACATCCAATTTGAATAGGTATGTAGATTATTTTGGAGCGTTAGATGTCTAGCACCTCTAGATGCACTGTTGCTTCCAAGCTTAAAGAGAGTTCTATTAAACGCGTGCAAGAATTCAAGTAGAGTGCCCTAAGTCCAGTCAAGCAAGAAAAATAAGGTGGAAGGGATGCATTTGTGATACCATGTAAGTTTAAGACTTGGAGTCTTTGCATAGACAAGAAGAAGCTATGTAGGGTAACAATCTAAACACAATTTCTTTGTAGGAGTAAAATTGAAAAATTTCTACAATTTGATTTATCAATAGATTGCAAAAGTCATTATCTGTAAAAGAAATTCGACTTGCAAATGCCCATACTTTTTCCTTTGGGCCTTCATTGGCCCCTCGCAAGCTCTTGCCAAAAACTTATAGTATCTTATGATGAATTTTTATTGGCCCTATTACAAAGTACATTGTTCATTCAATGTTTCTTCATTTCACTTTTCTCTACCAGAGGCATGTGGTTAGATCATGCGATATGTTGTGTTCTTTGTCGTCTGCATCACAAAACTCATCATACTATGGAGAAATCCTTATACTTTCCAACATTCCACCAAATAATCAACAAAGATGTCACACTCTTTAATAAACAATGCTCCTTACAGAAAGCAAACCTTTTTATCCTCCCTATCTAAATCACCATAGTTCAAAAACTTAGGCACTTCATCAATGCCTTGGATGTTGATACTGGGTCATCTCTGCAGCCTCTTCAATTGATCTCCTTGAGGGTGAATAATGTCATCCTTCCTAAAAGTTCTCACCACTTTATTGATCATGCAAACTAACACACTCTCTAACCATAAGTCGTGCTATAGGTATAATATTTGGATTTTTCATACTTAGACCAACTTTTTCAAACATTTTATATGCATCCGTATATCTTCATATTTATGAGCTCATTGTCATTTGAATCATAGCATAAATCACAAAATCTGCCGATAGAAACCACCTTATTGTTCTTGTATTGTTAGAAATTCCTATCTCCTATAGATCATAGGAATCCCGAAAATTATCAAGTAGAAGCAAGTATTACACGCCTCTCACTTCGCTGGATACAAGATTGAGTAGTTTCAATTGCGTCGACTCCACCCTCCACTTTTAGCTTCAGATGCACCGTGATTGCATGTTGCACTTTCTCAACGTTCTAGGTCTTCAATATCCATATCCAAATTAAAATATCAAACATTTTCACAACCCAGAGTCGCATGCTTGTGTCATGGCCAAAAGAAGGCCAATCCAAGAGGTTCCCGAGGAATAGCCGTGACACCTCCATGGAGGACCTCCCGTGTTCGCTTGGATTTCCAACGAGCCTTCTTCTAGAAGTTTCCAAGGGCGGGCAATATCGTAATTAGTCTCTAGCTATTTATGTCGGTAGTTGATAATTTCATGTCATAAGTGTTGGTGGTTAGTAGCCGCCATTAGTGTCGGTAGTTGAGGCGGTGCGATCTCGTCTGCCGGATGAAATCTAGATCAATGGATGTAATCAGTGGGCCTCGAGTATAAGAAGGGGTGCCCTCCCCCTCATTTGTATCATCCAATCCTTTTCAGCAATACAAAGTTCATTTCTCTAGAGCTCCTCTCTCTAGAAGCTTTCTCTCTCTACAATCCGGGTGTGCGATTGATCGAGCTAGGCTTGGCTTAAGTGATCCAAAAGAGCCTAAGTCGCCGCACGGTCACGATCCCAATCGATCGGCCCGTGACACTTGGGTCTTAATATGGATTAATCGGCGTTATGACTTATTAGTGGTAAATCGTAATGTTTAAAGTCATTTAATGTTTCCATCTAAAAAAGGTCATTTAAATGTTTATTCATCATATACAAAATAAGAAATGAAAAAGTACATTGTTGATACTTAAATTTTGACAATTCATTCAAGGTTTAATTGCATTGAAAAATCATGGATTAATTTTTCACTCCTGAAAAAATAATTTTGATTAAATTGCATAACACATGGTACTAAGAGCTCTTGCACTACCAGTACTAAAATTCATAATTTAAAAAAAAAAATCCTTATTATCGTTTATGAAAATTTTCTTTTTTAAAAAAGAAAAGCGAGACCAGGCCAAGGCAAGCCGGCCTAGCCTCTTGTTGAGTTTGCTTAATGGTGATTTTTTATTTTTTTTGTACTAATCTCAAGATGTGGATCACCCTCCTCACCGTGGTTCAAGATGCCTTTTTCCTTACCGAGTCTCGCTTGGTGCCTCCGTGGTGTTTGTTCGGTTTCTTTTTGTTCTGCAAATAGGAAGGAGCAAGGACACGGTGACGGGAGGGTGAGTAAAATGGCCATTTGACACAGTGCGTTGGGCTTAATCAGTTTAGTGGTGTTAGGTTTTTTGGTCTCATTCAATTGGATTTGATTAGATAGAGCGGGTTGAATTTGATGGTGTTCAGAAGATTTTGGTATGGTCAGTCGAAGTCTCGAAGAAGACCCAGTGGAGGAAATGTAAAAGAGAATGATACAAAGGGTCGAGAGAAATTTTCAGTGACCTGGGCTGGCTATGGTTTCAAAGTGGGGCCTGGGCTTGGGCTTCGTAAATATGGGCTGAGTATTTGTCTTGGTTGGAAATGGGTCGAGTGTGGTTTTAGCAAAAGTGGGCTTTTTTACAATCAGAATAGGATTCGAACTTGGAGTAGAATGGGTTAGGAAATAGCCACCGTGGGCTTCGTGTGTTGAATTCTGACTTGGGCTCGAGAGGATCTAATTGAAAGAGTTTTTCTTCTAAGCCCGAACTGCCTCCTTAGCCCAAACCCCCTGGAGTCCAGGTGGGACCAGTGGCAGGCCGTGTTTGGGCAAGGCCCAGCCCGAATCCTTATTTTCAGAATTAAATATTTATGTTATTATTATTTTTTTAAAAAAAATTGAACAAGCTCCTAGGGTTTTACTACAAGAATTGAATATTTTCATACATAAATGTAACATTACTGTTTGCACATTTCTATTTCGATTATCACTAGATCCAGTTAGGAATGGCATTTTTCTTATCTCTTAGCATTAGATTCTTGTTTTTCCTTGAAACTTTTATTGCTTCTTTGGTCGCTAATTATTATTTTAATGATTGCGCACTCGCATGATTACCTCATATGTTAATGGATAAGTTTAAAATTAATCCAGACTGTCTAATAAATATCATCTTGAATTGAACAAGATTATGTATTAAAAGGGTACTAATTAATTAATTAATTAGTGTAATTAAGCCCCCAACTCAGATTCTCTAATTGGGTAGGAAATGAGGTATACTCCCATGTTTCTATCTGACTCTAATAAGCTAATGGTGACTACTCATTTGAAAATTCCCATAGTGTCAATTGAAGCTAAAATGTAATACTCACGTGAAGTATGAGTTTAGGAGAGCTTGTGCCTAATGAAGGATCATAGGCTTGTCTCTTAGGCAATACCTTTTAACACATTATCCTTTCCCTTCCGAATGGAAAGGGTAGATTGTGACATACATAAATTACCATTTTTAGCAATACTTAAATTCATATCTATTTATGACAAAAATAATAATAATATGCAGTTGCATATAATAGTCAAATTTATGATGCATTTGGTATTTATATAGTGAAGCAT
Organism: Eucalyptus marginata; assembly: GCA_014182565.1. NCBI lineage: Eukaryota > Viridiplantae > Streptophyta > Magnoliopsida > Myrtales > Myrtaceae > Eucalyptus > Eucalyptus marginata. The sequence continues at coordinate 5,240,566 of CM024591.1, read as the reverse complement.
AGATTACATTAAATTTTTTTTTGTTAAATAGGTTACGTTAATTTGATAAAAAGGAAAAGATGACAAAAAATGATAATAAAATAAAGGAAAGGTAAAAAAGTGAAATTCGGCATCTAGTGTAAAAATTATGTTTTCGAAATGCTTCTATTCACGTTTAGCCTTAGGGTTTCATTTACAAAAAAAAAAAAAAAAAAAAAAAAAAAAAAAAAAAGGACTAATTTTTTTAATAGTAAATGGATACCAAGTGACAAAGTTTGGATTTGCAAGGTCAAAGCGTCTGAACAAGAAGAGCTCAAATTGGAAAGCAAGTACAAAAAAGAGATTACGCGTGGTTGGGGATTTCTTGGTTCTGGTCATGTGCGATTTTGAGAATCATATGGCCAAGAAGCGTGAGAAATTACAAGCACTGCTAAAAAAAAAGGAAAGCTCGTTAATGGGTGGTAGCTGAAAGACCCCCACAGCTCGTGAGAGTCATAGATGTCCCTAGGAGTCTTGTGTCGGCTTATAGGGTATCAAAGGAAAAAGTGGAAGGCTTGGTCGCGACGTTTACTCCTCTGGAGGTCAGTGTGTAGACAACATCGAAAGCCTCACGGAGAGAAAGGCTTCCCCTTGGTTTGAGCTTGGAGAAAGGGAAACGGTACAGTTACATCAGTATACACTTGCTGTGGACTTCAAAGCCATGTAATAAGGTTTCTGTTAAAGCAACTACTCTTCTCTTTAATTTTACACTTTATGGATGGGGTGCAAAACAATGCATCGTTCACTTCTTGATTGAAGTTTGCCACCTCTAAACTTCAAACCCAACGTAAAACATTGAAAAGAAAAGGAATTTCTCATAAGTTTAAGTTAATGGATTTCAAAAGTAAAACTAACTATGTAAAAAGTGCAATAAACAACTCATTTTCAAACATAATAGTTAATTGTGATATTATCCAAAAGTTCAACTTGACAATTGACAAGTAACAATCTCTGGTCCAATCAAAGCTCGATCCTAAGAAGATCGAGTAGATTCAATGATTTGAAATGTGAAAACAGACCAGGTCCGATTTAGTTCCCAAACCCAAGATTTTACTTAGAGCCAAACTAACCGGATCGACAGTTGTGCAAAACCAACTCTAAATCAGTCCATCGATATTTTGCCAAATTACTTTAAATTCAAATTAATAAAAGATCCACACTCACCCATAAACTTAACTCAATGACTCACCTAAGCCCACACAATGAATAAAAACAAAACTCAATGGTTATTCAGTTTAATTTTTCGTCCACAATTTTAGCCGTGAAAAGGGGTGTTGCAGCTTGTAGAGTTATTTGGGAAGCATCTCAACCGTCACCGCATTTGGCTTAGATTTGTAGTAATCTCAAGGATGGTTTTATTACCCGTCGGTCGCTTCTTGTTTTATTACCCGCGGGGCCGCGCCGAGGGGGAAGCACGGTCAGCACCAGCACTGTCAACCGCCACGGCCACGTCCGTGACCACCATAACCCCGTCACGACCATTTCCAGATCCTTCCTCTTTCTCTCGCTTTGGCTATGATTTCGCCGTGGAAGAAAAAGACAGTGTGCCATCATGGCGCTGGGTGACGGCAGCGACTGCCGCGGCTTTGAGAGACGAGGAGGAGGAGGACTGTGATGGGGACTCGACTTCGTAAATAGTTGCGGTGCAGCCGAAAGAAAAAAATGAATAAAACTGAGAGGGAGTAAGGGAAAAACAGAGGAAGGGAGAGAAAAATGTTTTTTTTTGGTGATGTGGGGAATGATGTGGTGTGATTAGCCCTACAGGACAATAATAAAGTGCACCATTCAGTGTGACGCCCGGGCCAGTGGCGGCAGCCGATTTGAGCCAGAACAGAACTAAGAGAGTGTATTTTTGCGATCCTTTCACCGACTAGTAATAGAGTGACTCTTAGAGCATAGGACATATTGATCTTCCCCAAATAAAGAGCATGGAATAAGATCAGAAACCAAAAATATGAGGCTCATCGCCCACCTGAGAGAAGCGATTCTACGACAGAATATGATTGCTGAAATGCATTTTCCATGGAGGACGGAGACCTAGCCAACTCATCAAAACCTCCGTGATGACCGAATGTTAACCTGCCGCCGATGGACGACAACTCCGGCGTTGGAATATCGCCCTCCAAGTAATGCAAAACTTGAAGGATGCTAGGCCTCATCAGCGGCTTGGCGTGGGAACACATCAACCCTAGTTTCAGAACCAACTCCATTTCTTCTTCCACAAACTCCGCCCCCAACTTCGGATCTCTGGCCTCGAGAATGGCACCTCTGTCCCAGCAAGAAAATACCCAGTCCACCAATATCGCGTCCTCCGCATCTCGATTCTGGATCGGCCTTCTCCCGCAGGCGACCTCAAGCAAAAACACTCCCAATGCAAACACGTCTGTGCTCCTAGTGGCTTTGCCGGTTCGCGTGTGTTCGGGGGCGAGATAACCAAGCGTTCCTGCGACGTGAGTCGTTTGAGGGTCGGCTCCGTGGTCATATAGTCTTGCAAGCCCAAAATCTCCAAGTCTTCCATTTAGGTCAGCATCTAGCAAGACGTTACTCGCCTTTATATCCCTGTGGATCACTACTTGCTCCCAGCCTTCGTGCAGATAAAGCAGTCCAGATGCCACTCCTTTGATCACCCTAAATCTCTGCCTCCAATTTAGGGTGACCGTTGGTTGGTTATAGAGGTACCTGTCGAGGCTCCTGTTGGGCATGTAGTCGTAAACCAAGAGCAACTCCCCTTTCCGACGGCAGTAACCAAGGAGCGACACTATGTTGCGGTGACGTAGCCGACCGATGCTGATGATCTCTGCTACAAATTCTCTCATACCCTGTCTCGATTCATGTGAGACCCTCTTCACTGCAATCTCTATGTTTGATGTGGGTAAGATTCCTCTATAGACCCGACCAAACCCACCAGTCCCTAATAGCTCTTGCTCCCGAAATCCTTTTGTCGCAATATAAAGGTCTTTGTACTTGAACCGGTGCGGGCCGTAGTCCATCTCCCAATCTTCGAGCACCTCAGCAAATTTCCGTTTCCTTCTAATCACGTAAACCACGCTTGAGATCAGGATTGATATGAGGAAAAGAACCACCCAAGGTAGTCCAATAGTCAGTACCTTCGACGTATCCTTTTTGCCGATCTGAGGAAGCTTAGGAAGTTGGGACAGGGCAAGTGCCGTAGCCTTTCCATTTACCCTAAAGCTCCACCCCAGAACATAGTGAGTATTAGTGAGCAAACCGGTCGATGATGAGAAGCCAACATACATGTTCTCGTTGATAATCGATGCGAGCTCATATGTAAGAGACAGAAGGGGAGTATTTGGCTTTTGCATTTTGATCGGAGCCATTGTGACACTGATCAGCTTTTCCATGCCATCGTAGTCCACCCAAACTTGCATTGCTTTGCCGCTTTTTAGAGTCAAGTCATTGAACTTCCCCCCATCTGCACAATACCCCGCTGGAGTTGACTTCACTGATACCAACCCGTTCAAGTCGATCCCAACGTGATTATCGTTGATGTCAGCAAATTCGAAGTCCTGGACCGTGTCAAATTCCACCCCGAGCACATGATTGGCGGCGATGCCGTTGTTAGTTGCGTTGAACATGCCAAGGTATTGGCTAGGCAGGGACCCAGGGAAGCCTCTTTGGGGCATGACCATGAAGACGATCCCGTGGCCGCCCAGACGCTTATACTTAGGTCGGATCGCAAAGATGAACGTGGTGGAGAAGGAGAAGACCGAGCCGTTTGGCGAGTTCTTGAACTGGACTGGCTCGGGATGGAAGGCGTGGCCCACATTCCGTAATACGTCGTAGCCCATAGTCAGGAGGCCATCGGGGCTGACCCAGGCCATCCCATCGAGGCTCAGCTCTCCCATTCTGAAACCATTGTACATGAAACTGGTCACTTGAGCATAAGCCGAAACGGCTAGCAGAGAAACCAGAACAAGAATCTTGAAGAACATAGCTCGAACACAAAGTCTGCTGCAATTGACTTATGAAGGATACATCACACCTGGAAATATATATATATATCCAAATGTCTCAACTCAATTTATCCAAAATGCAACTACCAAAAGCTTCCTGCCAATAGCACTCTCATCTTCTTTGTTGCTAGCTAAAGAACCTGAAAAGATTAGAATGAAATGGGTGAGCAATATCTCTTTTAAATAGAACAAGCACCTACTATACATATTTGCAAAACCATTGAAACTCATTGAATTCAAATTCATAGTATAGCATATGCATGAGATCCAATACAAGTTTTATCTTTTCAACAAAGCTTCATGCATATTAGAAATACTTCATCAGTAATTTCAAAGCAAATATCAATGGTTCAGTCTATTCATTAATCTCATCAATTCACGTATTAATGGTATATTCTATTAATCAATCTCAAACCAAACATCAGTAGTCTATTCCATCAATTTATCTCATCCAATCACATGTCAATGGTCCATTCCAATATTTAATCTATTGCACTATGTCAAACAATAGTCATAATACAATGCTTAGTAACAAGGCGACTGAGCTTCCTCCTTGACAAGTTCTCCATCCATTATCAACCGATAGCTAAGCCATAAGGATATCCTAAAAAATAATATGCATACCCAAAAACCCTTCACTGTGATATTGTGTATCCAACCATCATCTTCCAATACTAGAAATCCAATTTAGAATTAATCACATAATCAGAATACAATTTTACAAATCAAAACATTTATCTTTCTACAAATCAATTCTTTCTAAAAACAATCTAGAATTGGTTTCACAAATCATTTTCACAATACCAAACATATACCCTTTTATAACAGAATACATTTCATTAGACCCGTTAAATGGGTGGGTCGGGTCGGATATGGGTTGGGTCGAAAATGGGCCGACCCATATTTGACCCATTTAACCCGTTTTGACCCATTAAGTAGTATAAATCTAGTGACCCATGCCCAACCTATACCTGACATTGCTAAAACCCATTAATATTCTAGAAAAATCCGTGCTCACTTTAAGCTATATGCTAATTGGATAAAAACCTCAAATCAAATGAAAAAATAGTAAATAAAATAAAAAAAAAAATGTTAAAAAAACCTATAAATTAAAATATTTATGAAGAATTAGACTATGCACATGCTTTTCTTATCTAAAGCGTGCATGCTATTGAGCAACTGAAAACTGTAATGTGAAACTAGCTATTTGAACACTATCTAATGAAACATCCGTGAAGGCAAGAATGAAAATGGTGTTTCACAAGTTGGATTTACGCGAGCTTCATCAAATTTGGAATTGGATGTTCCTTTGAGCAGTAAAAGTAAATACATCAAGAGACTTTGAAAAATTTGGCAGCAAGAACTCAACTCATTTTCCGGGGGACAACAAATGGAGATGAATGAGGGACAACAAACTTTAACACCATTAAAAGTTAGGATCAATTCAACCTAAGAGAAAGCCTCCATAATAGCCTTACAATTGAAGAGGGCCAAAGTAATGCTTTCCAGAATACCTCAACATTCAATGAAGACCAAAATAATCTCAACAGTCGCTACACATTGTCGTTATGGCTGGGTTTATCACGTTGATCATGAATCTATGAGAACTTCCATAGACATTAACTTAGTACATTGATCCTTAAGAACCTACAACATTGTAAGAACAAGACAAAAAACAAAATTCGAGTTGTTCAAGAATACTAAACGAAATTCGAGTTGTTCAAGAATACTAAACGTCTTAGGTGATTAGCATAAGAACAGGAAAAGAAGAGCTATAAAGGAAAATGCGTATGAAACTAGAGAAACCAGTCCATTCGTTCTCTGTCAAACATGGCACTCAATTTCCATTTGTGTTCTAGATACTGTTATATTATGAACTATACATCTTCAATACTTGACTGGACTCTGGAACTGCAATAAGTCAGATTCTTATCTAAGGAAGTTAGATGTCCTCGTCCTTCAGTTTCCCTTTTCTCCACAGACAAAAGAGATCTGCTGTTTTTTACTCCATTTTACCATGGCAGTTTATGATGACGATGATGATTCTGAGCATAAGCCTTGCCTTTTTTACCACTTCTGCATATGAACATCAGTCTTCATGCAAGGTAAAAACCGTGTGCTTGAAATAATTGAGACCCATAGAACAATGTTGAAGCTGCCCTCAGATTCTAGACGAAAACTTATGGAACCACATTGTGCAGGTCCAATAACATGTCAAGATTGGACTCAGAATAAGCCATTTTCTGAGATCATCTGTTGAAAAATCTATAAAACAACTAGGGATTTTGCATGACCCAATCAAACAAACTTTATTCCAGCTGGAAGATTTGCAGACTTAATCATTTTCTACTCATGTAGATGAGTTAAAAGGATACTTGATTCTTCTTTGTTCCTGTCATCATCTCTATCAAATAATTCTGCATTTTGAAGAGAGGTCAATCTGAATTTGGCCTTCAGAGGCCTTATTCAAATGTTGGCCAGATTGATGCCAAACACCTAGTCTTTTGATGGCTTTCAGAAAAAAATTGACATATCAGAGATCGATATCGCCGCTTGGGCCCCTAATCTGCCCTTGCAGAGCACAACAATTCAATTTTGCTCCCGTATGATACTTGACTTTCACACCACCATTACTTGCATGGCTGGAGCTTTACTGCTAGTGCATAGTGGATCATTCCACTAAGACACTGCAGATAATCATTCAAGACTTTTGGCATTTTTAATAGCTATTTATCACTATAATAAGATATCAATCTTCATATGTTGGTCCTCATTCTCCAATTTTGCTTCTCAGGCAACGACTTTCAATCATAAAAAACATAGCGATCCAGATAAAAAACCACAAGATAACAAAATGACATCAGTTTTCCAAAGGAACACTTAAAGGAGGTGAAAGTTTGAAGTCAAATTTCTTTGGGGAATTTCATCGAACATTTGAACTATGCGCGAACAACCCGATGAACATAACTAACAACCTCAACTGTAAGCGAATCGAAACAAAGGGGAGAGAACTAATCTAGCAATGTAAAGATTCGCACTTCTTTTCTTTCTCTTCTTCCAGATTCACGCAGTTTCGGCACCCAGTCAACGAGCTCCGACCTTCGCTATCCAACCAATCGCAGCTCGCTCATACCTCCTAAACCAGATACTCAACACTTCCCTCATTACCCACCCAACGAAACCCGACAGAACCCACCTAAGAATATCGCCGACGGGCGCTCTTTCTCGCCAACCCAATTACATTCAATCAACCGTTCGACGAACGAACCCGCACGCCACGAACTCCAAGCACTACGCACGACCCACATCGCTTCACTGTCACCCAGACACGAAAAGAAGAGGAAAGAGAGAGAGGGGGGAGCATACCGAGCAAGGGATTGTAGTAACCCAGAACTTCGAGATGCTTGCCTCATTCGTCTTAGAGGGGAGCGGCGGAGGCGGCTCGGAGGCGAGCGAGAGGCGAGAGGCGAGCGGCGGAGGTGGGTGACGAAGGGTAGCTGAAGAGGTTTTGTATGACCCTTTTCGACCCACGTGAATTCAACTTAAAACATCTTGGACCCCTTTTAACTGGATCATTCTATTTTCATGACCATACATAACTCATTAATGAAAAATATGAGTCCAAAAATGGGTTAAGGACCCATTTTGCCACCCCTACATTTCATAAATCAGATTAACAAATCAATACATATGACCTTTTTGCAATCCATTTCTAAAGCATTTCTCAAACAATTTCACAATAATCATCTCATAAAACGTTTCCAAAAAATGCCTTCAATACCATTTCAAATAATAAATATGATAGTAAATGCCCGATCAAGATTTTATACATTGAATATGCTATAAACATCACTTTTGCATTTTAGGCAATTTTCTTATTTTGCACACAATATGTCTAATTCTTTTCATTTTCAAAATTTAGAAATTCAAAGAAGATATAGTATCACTTACTTAGGAATACCCAAAACCAAATAATTAGCTATATGAGCTGAAAATCTTGTAATCCTATTAATTAACGAGAATTGAAGTCAAAATCATGTGAAACACTTCTTTAACCATACTCGATTCAAAGTCAAAATGCTCACTATGAGTCGATGAGAGACCTCAAGAATGACCAATTATGGTGAAAAAAGTACTAGTGCGAAGAACAATCACTCGCAGGACAAACTTTTCACGGCATATCTCTTTACCGAACTCCGATTCAAGTGCGCTTATTGTCAAAAGAAAGCCCTTTCAGAGTATTTAAAGATCTTCAGTTCGGCCGGCCAAAATGTAGACGGTAACTGGTGAGATTCAGCATCAAAAGCTGCTGGTCAAGTTACTGTTCAGCATGTGCACCTAATTTCAAAAGTTCGTTTCAGGCAAACCGTAAGCTCAAATTGAGTTATGTAAAATCATATAGTTCCATAACATCTTAGACTATCAACACCCCATAAATTTTCAACTTAACAACTTCTAAATCGGACTTTGTAGTTCTAATTTGACATAAATTTGAATTCGTACCATAATTTCAAAAACTATTCCGATTATAAAAATGAAAGGCTTGAATCCTTACTGAGAATTGCGAACAGAAGTAAATTCCGCTTTGCAAGACCCCCATAGCATGTAGCGCAAAACCTTCTTCCCTTTCTTCTTCTTTCCCCTTTCTTTCTTCCTTTCTTTTATTTCTGTCTTTCAAGCTTGCCCTCTTCCCATTACAACAGCAGAGTCCAATTTTCTTCTTTCTCTGTTTATTAGTCAATATATTTTTTCCCAAGACTTCGACCGAGTCCAAGTCCACACATTTGCATATACAATTACAAGGGCTATAAAAATCAGAAGATTCTTTATCTTAGAACGTCAAAAGAATGGTGCAAATTTTCCGCGTGAGGTAGGGCAAACGCATGGTGGAAAAATGAAAGACAACGAAAGTCCACAGTTTCGGCCGCCATTCTAGACTGGTCGGTCCATGAAAGTTCGAGGAAGAAGAAGTTCTGTTCAAACGTTTTTAGTGCTTTAGTGGTCCATCGTGAATCGCCGCCTCCTTCCAGGTCTACTTGGTACACGAAACTGGTCACTTGAGCATAAGCCGAAACGGCTAGTAGAGAAACCAGAACAAGAATCTTCAAGAACATAGCTTAAACACAAAGTTTGCTGCAATTGACTTACGAAGGATACATCACGCCTGGAAATATATATATATATATATATATATCCAAATGTCTCAACTCAATTTATCCAAAATGCAACTACCAAAAACTCCCTGCCAATAGCACTCCTGTCTTCTTTGTCGCTAGCTAAAGAACCTGAAAGGATTAGAATGAAATGGGTGAGCAATATCTCTTCTAAATAGAACAAGCACCTACTATACATATTTGCCAAACCATTGAAACTCATCGAATTCAAATTCATAGTATAGCATATGCATGAGATCAAATACAAGTTTTATATTTTCAACAAAGCTTTATACATATTAGAAATACTTCATCAGTAATTTCAAAGCAAATATCAATGGTGCAATCTATTGATTAATCTCATCAATTCATGTATTAATTGTCTATTCTATTAATCAATCTCAAAACAAACATCAGTAGTCTATTTCATCAATTCATCTCATCCAATCAATCCAATTTAGAATCAATCACATAATTAGAATACAATTTTACAAATCAAAACATTTATCTTTCTACAAATCTATTCTTTCTGGAAACCAGCTAGAATCGATATCATAAATCATTTTCACAATACCAAACATATACCCTTTTATAACAGAATACCTTTCATAAATCAGATTAACAAATCAATACATATGACCTTTTTGCAATCAATTTCTAAAGCATTTCTCAAACAATTTCACAATAATCATCTCATAAAACGTTTCCAAAAAATGCCTTCAATACATTTCAAATAATAAATATGGTAGTAAATGCCCGATCAAGATTTTATACATTGAATATGCTATAAACATCACTTTTGCATTTTAGGCAATTTTTTTATTTTGCACACAATATGTCTAATTCTTTTCATTTTCAAAATTTAGAAATTCAAAGAAGATATAGTATCGCTTACTTAGGAATACCCAAAACCAAATAATTAGCTATATGAGCCAAAGATCTCGTAATCCTATTAATTAAACGAGAATTGAAGTCAAAACCATGTGAAACACTTTTTTAACCATACTCAATTCAGAATGAAAATGCTCACTATGGGTCAATGAGAGACCTCGAGAATGACCAATTATGGCGAAAAAACTATTAGTGCAAAGAACAATCACTTGCAGGATAAACTTTTCACACCATATCTCTTTACCGAACTTCGATTCAAGTGCGCTTATTGTCAAAAGAAAGCCCTTTCAAAGTATTAAAGATCTTCAGTTCGGCCGGCCAAAATGTAGACAGTAACTGGTGAGATTCAGCATCGAAAGCTGCTGGTCGAGTTACTGTTCAGCATGTGCACCCAATTTTAAAAGTTCGTTTCAAGCAAACTGTAAGCTCGAATTGAGTTTTGTAAAATCATGTAGCTCCATAACATCCTAGACTATCAACATCCCATAAATTTTCAACTTAACAACTTCTAAATCAGACTTTGCAGTTCCAATTTGACATAATTTTGAATTCATACCATAATTCCAAAAACTATACCGATTATAAAAATGAAAGACTTGAATCCTTACTGAGAATTGCGAACAAAAGTAAATTCCGCTTTGCAAGACCCCCATAGCATGTAGCGCAAACCCTTCTTCCCTTTTCTTCTTCTTTCCCCTTTCTTTCTTCTTTTCTTTTATTTCTGTCTTTCAAGCTTGCCCTCTTCCCATTACAACAGCAGAGTCCGATTTTCTTCTTTCTCTGTTTATTAGTCAATATATTTTTTCCCAAGACTTTGACCGAGTCCAAGTCCACACATTTGCATATACAATTACAAGGGCTATAAAAATCAGAAGATTCGTTATCTTAGAACGTCAAAAGAACGGTGCAAATTTTCCGCGTGAGGTAGGGCAAACGCATGGTGGAAAAATGAAAGACAACGAAAGTCCACAGTTTCGGCTGCCTTTCTAGACTGGTCGGTCCATGAAAGTTCGAGGAAGAAGAAGTTCTGTTCAAACGTTTTTAGTGCTTTAGCGGTCCATCGTGAATCGCTGCCTCCTTCCAGGTCTACTTGATACGCCCCCCACGAAAAAATTTTGTGCGCATGTAACAAGTAAAAGGGCATGGACACATCTTATGATACGAGAGAAGTTCTATTTATATTTTAGATTTACATTAATTTGGATGAGGTGATTTGAGAGAAAAAACTGGGATTTAGATAATTGTAAGAGCGAGAAGAAAGAAAGGATTTGAAGGGATTGAGTTAAATTGTTGTCAAGATGCAAGGGAGGAAAAAGAAGGAGAAGAACGATTGTGATACGAATAGCCTTTTTTGTATTCATAAATAGATATAGAATAGTCTTACAAGTGAGAAAGAAGAATAAATTTATTGAGTGGCGCACAAATCTGTTCAAATACCTACGAATCCCTTCATATGATTTTAGAATGCACATGAATTATCCTGATTAATCCCTCATCATCTCCCTTGATCCCTCCTAATCATTTCCTTCCCTCTCCTTCATCCAAACACAATTGTGTTTTTAGAACCTTTTATCTCCCTCCCAATCTCTTCGAACAAGCATGGTTTTAATGTAGATCCACATGCTGCACGTCGTATTTCAAAGATACAACCGTTTTAGCGCTAAATTATCAACGTAAGAATTATTGTGACCCACATGATATTTAATTAATGGTTTAATAAATATTTAAGTGCTAAAATGTATTGGCCATGAAATGTTGCAAATCTTATAAAAAGGATGAAAGGGACAATTCTATTGAGAAGTTATCGTTCTTCCGAAGAAGTGCGACTCTTATGAAGTTAAAAGGTGTTTTGATGAAAAACACCTATTAATAGCATGTATAAATAGAATATGGTTTTCTCTTTAGCAAGAGAATGGACATTATATTTTATCCTCCATAAGATAAGATATGTTAAGGAAAAGTATGGATTAAGGGAGAGAAATCAGATCTATTTGGTTTTCTGCAACAAATATTTTCAAAGGTATTGCTATGGATAAATGTATGTTTTCATCCCTCTTATTGTGAAAATCATGAAGATCAATAATCCCCTGTTTTGAATTTCTACATTAAAGAATTACTTTATTGATAACAATAAATTGACAATTTCTATGTCCCATAATTTACAATCTTATTCAAATCAATGGTGTGAGAGAAAAGTATGACAAAATTTTTAAGGGTATTTTGAAGATTTTAAGAGGAGACTAGAACTCTCTCCTACATATACGGCACGAGTAACTCTTTATTTTACACATCATACATCAATCACCGTTGATTTAGTAATAGTAATGGATACACAATGTGTGGAAAAAAATTCACATCAATTCTGCAATTACTAGTAATCCTAGATAGATATAGATACAAATCTGTTAGACTAGTCCCAAATCATTCTTAGAGATGGAAGCATGTCTCAGTTCTCAAGAATTAGAATAGGAAGTTAGGGAGATGGACACTAAAAGTGTCAAAAGTTGTATATAGCGCTCATTTTAGTACCAAAGTTTTTTCCTTTTTTAGATCACTTAACTACAATTTTTTTTTTTAAAACGATTATTTAAGTGCCAACTCTGATTTGGGTTGCTAGAAATCCGATGTGGCCATATTTTATTAATTTCTCAATCCTACGTGGCTCGTTGGCGTACTTAATCAACATATAACCTCTAAATAACATCATGCAGACAAGTTATGAGTCATTATTTGCGTGTCAAAAATTGTATATATGGATCGTTTGAGTGCCAATTATTGTTAAAAATGATTACTTAAGTACTAGTCGTTATTGAAAAATGATCACTTCATTATTAGTTGTCATTAAAAAATGATCATTTCAATGCAAATTTCAATTAAAAAGTTATTATTGTGCGACGTTGTTTTATACGTCAATGTAGACTGAATTTTTTTATGAAAAATGCATCAAGTTATATTAAAATTTTAATTATAAATGTTATGTAATTAATTTGGTTGGAATTTGTTGTCGGAAACACTTAAAGTAATCTCTTTTTTTCTAATTTGGCACTTAAGTGAGCTGGGAAAAACTCTTGGCACTAAAATGAGCGCCATACACAACTTTTGGCACTTCTAGTGTCAATTTCCTCTAGACTACGGTAGCTAGCCTCACAAGTGGTCTCGGTGCTTGTTGAGTTTAGGATGCCTCTTTTTCCTTTTTTTTTTTTTTTTAAAGTACAACCGTCTTTCATCTAGAGACATATGTTCTATGTTATATTTCTTAAATAAAATTTAGAAGCCACGTAGGATGCCACGTCTACACGATATCACTATTTAATGGTGACTAAATTACTACATCAGTGTTTGCATTTACTTTTTTTTTTATAGAATCTTCAATTTGAACAAACAAAATTTAATTTAGAGACTAAAATTGCCAAACACCAAAAGAAAAATTTCTATTAGGGAGATTAAACAAATTGAAAAAGTACGGGGATTAGTAGTGTGATCTCTTTTTCTTTAGCTTCCTCCATTGATGTAATTGAGGTATGTGTATGTTATAAAATTTACATTTAGACTTTGTTAATTTTCTGAAAAAGAATGATTTAAAAAAGATTTTCCTAAAAGTGATTGTTTGCATTGTTAAGAATAAAAAGCTAATAAAAATATTTTCAAGATCAATAATAATTTATCTATAGATCTTTTTGTAAACAATGAAAATTTTGTTTGTTTTTTCGAAGCGATATAAATAATTATTATGGGAAAAATATTTTTTTAAATCATTCATTGTTTGCAAAACAAATGGATCTTAAGTTCTTTCATGAGTCCAATTGGATGCCGTGGCTTGTTTTTTGAAATTTGTGGTGAACACGTCTTAGTTTTTGGTACTTGTTCGAGAAGATCATCACCCACGTTACCAAACAATTTCTAAATGAACAAAAAATATCAATAGTGCTTGAGGTTTTGGAACCTAACGTCAACCATCCTTATCTGGTTCAAGAGCTATTAGTCTCATCTACCAAACCTGTGAGGTATATGCTCTCCAAGGCTTATTGTTAGAATAATATAAAATTAATTGTTGAAGATTTAAGCACATGGAATTTTTTGTTAGTATCATTCAAAGTGCCTTGATTTATGGTGGGTGTCAAAAAGGAGAAGAAAACAAATCGGTAAAGCATGATTTATGGTAGGCGCTTGGAGAAGGTTAAAAGACCAAATTGGTATAAGCATTTAATGAGGCGAGCTACTCGAGCAAGAAAACAAAGAATGCAAACAAAGTCTTTGAAGAAATTCATCAAGCAAGATGACTAAGAATGCAAACAAAGTCTTTGAAGAAATTCACCATGGATTGCTACGCTTGTCTTCATGCATTTATTGTTTGTGTGCTTTTTCTTTTTGATTAGTTGACTTTTGTTGTTTCATTTTAATGTCTTTAGAAGGAGTGTCAACGACTTTATGTGTGTGTTAAGTTTGAGTGTTCTGCTATTAGAGAGAGATAGAGGGTGAGTATTGTATATTGATCGAAGCCAGTAGAAAAGTATTCTAAGAACAATCTATGCCTCCAACTTGTGCTTCGTTCCGAATTTCCAAAGTCACCATTAATTTTTTGATTCCAAAATTTGGTATCAAAGTCAGAAATGGCATCTACCAGTTATGTTTAATTGCAACTTCCAAAGTTTTAACGGAAAGAATTTCAACAACTGGTCCATCTAGATGAAGGTTCCCTTGAAATCATAAGATTTGTGAAATCTAGTTGAAAATAGCTACACCAAAGTGGCCAATGTTAAAGCATCTAAAGCTTTGAGAAAGAAGGAGAAAGATGCTTTGGTGGAGTTTTGGAAGAAAGATCAAAAAGCATTGTATGCAATCTTTCAAGCCATGGAGAAAATGATAATTGGAAAAAAATATATATCTAATGCGGAGAATGTGAAAGACGCGTGAGATATTTTGCAAAATTCTACAAAGGTGATGATCATGTCTGACAAGTGTGGCTTCAAATACTTCAAGGTGATTTTGAGTCTTTATGCATGAATGACTCTGAATCAATCTTTGTATATTTTAATCATGTGCAAACCATCATTAACCAATTGAGGGTTAATGATGAAGAATTCCCAAATATACAAGTCGTATAAAAAATCTTGAGGTCTTTGATTGGAAGATTTGACTACACCATCGTAGCAATTAAGCAATGGCAAGATGTGTCAACCCTAACATTTGAGCGGTTGATGGGTTCATTGTGCTTGCATGAGCAAAGAATAAATCAAAATTCCATTGGTTTAAATCCCAAGCAAGCATTACAGAGTCAGGTCACTTGAGGGTTAATGATGGTGGTTTAACCAATTGAGGGTTAATGATGAAGAATTCCCAAATATACAAGTCGTATAAAAATCTTGAGGTCTTTGATTGGAAGATTTGACTACACCATCGTAGCAATTAAGCAATGGCAAGATGTGTCAACCCTAACATTTGAGCGGTTGATGGGTTCATTGTGCTTGCATGAGCAAAGAATAAATCAAAATTCCATTGGTTTAAATCCCAAGCAAGCATTACAGAGTCAGGTCACTCCATCAAGTTGAGAAGGCTATCAAGGTGATCGAGGCTATGGTGCAAGTTGAGGTAGATGTGGAAATTCAAATTTCAGTAGAAAATATAAGACATGTGACAAATCAAATGTCAAGTGTTTTAAGTGCAATAAATTCAGACATTACAAATTCGAATGCCAAGCAAAGGCGACTTACGAGTAGGTGGAACACACACATTCCACCGATGCTGAAGAATATATGGTACTAGCATGTAACAAGAATGACCCAAGTACCATAGACACCAACTTATGGTTCTCGGATATTGGTAGTAGCAATCATATGTCTGGCCGAAAGGAGTTATTCTCATAGTTGGAAGAGACGAGTTGTGGTGAAGCAACTTAAAAAATTCCCGTGATGAGCAAAGGTAACATTTATATTAAGTCTAAAGATGGTACTAATATTACTATTGTAGATATTTACTTTGTGCTAGGACTTTTTTAGAATTTGCCAAGTGTTGGACAACTTTTTGAAAAAGGCCACAAGGTTCATATTGAAAATGGAGTTTGCACCATCAAAGGTGTTGACAACAAGTTGATCATGACAGTAAAAATGACGAAGAACAGCATGTTTCCCCTGACTCTTCAAACGAAGAATCTTGAGTTTTCAAGCGATGATGAAAGACAGCAACTGGTTATGGCATCTTTGGTTCAGGCATCTAAATTTCCGTGGACTAAAATGACTAGTCTAGAAAAATATGGTGATTGGCATGCCATTGATTGATTGTCCATATCATCCATGTAAAGAATGTCTCGTTGGGAAACAACATCAAGACTCTTTTTAGTTGGAAAAGCGAGAAGAGCAAAACACAACATTGGAGTTGATAAATATAGACATTTGTTACCCTATTAAGGTGGAATCATTCAGACAAAAGGTACAAACTAATTTTTATGGATAATTTTACCATAAAAACTTAAGTATATTTATTGAGAGAAAAATCTAAAACTTTTGGCAAGTTTATAGAATCTAAAGTCTATGTTGAAAAATATCTGACTTTAATTTGAACACGTTGAGATCAGATAGAAGGGGAGAATTTACCTAAAATGAATTTGACAAATATTGTAAAATTAATGGAGTGAGACGTCAGTTGACTACCAGCTATATTCCTCAACAAAATAGCATAGTAGAAAGAAAGAATATGCTAAAAGCTAAAAATTTACCCAAGAAGTTTTGAGTGAAAATTGTTGTGTGTTGTATTTGTGCTGAAGGTGTCCAACAAAAAGTGTTCATAGAAAAACCCTATAAGAAGCTTGGAGTGGCAAGAAGCTAGATGTTGCGTTCCTACGAGTATTTGGGTGCGTGGCATATCCTCATATACCAAATGAATGGAGAAAGAAGTTGGATGATAAAAGCGAGAAGTGCATCTTCGTTGGCTAGAGTGACACAACTAAAGGCTATAAGCTATATAACCAAGTCACTAAAAGAATAATCATTAGCTATATAATCAAGTCACTAAAAGAAGACGAAGCCTAAAACTAGAGCCAAAAAGGTGACCAAAAAAGCATTACCATTGAAGATGAACCATTGGAGGGAGATACTAAAAAGCCTCCATCATCTTCAACAACTGGTGCTTCTTCTCCGTCATCCGACTGGTGACACATCTTCTTCACCAACGGCAACTTCAGAACCACCATTACGTTGTTCACAGTGATTACAAGAGACTCTAGCAAAATTCAGGAATTATGTGGTCATAAGAGACAATGATAGTGATAACGATGAGATCACTAATAAAACTATGGTAAATTTTTGTTTATTTGTTGAATGTGACCCTATATCTTATGATGAAGCATCTATAAATGAGAAGTGGATCCAAGTAATGGCTGAAGAAATCTACTCCATTGAGAAGAATGATACATGGGCTCCCGATAAGAAGCCCATTGGTGTCAAATGTGTAACGACCCGAGCCCCACTGTATAATATTGTCCGCTTTGGACACTGAGTCCCCACGGCTTTAAAACGCGTTATGCAGGGGTAAAGGACCATCCCTCGGGCCTTCCCTCTCCCAACCCATAATATTGTCCGCTTTGGAGCACAGCCCACTAGCCCGTCCTCCCTCACGGCTTTGTTTTCAGTGCAGCGGAGGCGTACGTGAAACGCGTTATACAGATTAAAGGGGTCCAAGCCATTATAAACTGGCCCAAGACTCCCCTCCTAAGTGATGTGGGACAAGAGGGAGATGACCCCTTCCTTGCGAACGTCCGGGGGATTGAGGCGTGGACGCACCGCCAACCCTCCTCCTCATGCACCACCGCTCGGGCCGTCACACTCTCCCCCCCTTAGCAGAACAGCGTCCTCGCTGTGGCCCCACATGCGATCGGGAGTCGGCTCTGATACCATAAAAAGGGGATGTCACGCCCCGAACCCCAAGCGCGTACCCATCCCTCTCTCGGTTGATAAAATTTTGCGACTTCCCGACTAGTCGCCGACCCTTTTTACTTTATTGCACATGCGAGTAGCGAAAAAGAATCCCCCGACAAGAACCATCTCGGGATAGAAAAGCGAACAATAATTTCACAAACAAACATGCCTTTATAAACATATGCTTTGAGTCAAGTATAAGGGTCATGGTCAAAAGACTACAAAAGATCGTTCTCCAAAAAGAAGCGGTCCTATCCGACCCATACTTCAGATCACCTCCTCTCTGCTCCAGGTCCTCCACTCAATCACATCAAAATAATATGTGATAATAACTCAACTATTGCATTAGCTAAGAATCCAACTTTTCATGGTAGGAGCAAACAAATTGACATCATGTATCATTATATTCGTGAGTCAAAGATGGTGGGATTGAACTTAATTTCTGCAAATCAGAAGATCGAATTGTAGATATTTTGACAAAACCATTGAAGGCAGATTTGTTCAAAAAATTATAAATGATTCTCGGTGTTGTTAAATTCAAAAATCAATTTTAAGGGAGGGCTGTTAGAATAATATAAAATTGATTGTTGAATATTTGAGCACGTGGGATTTGTTGTTAGTATTCTTTAAATTGCCTTGATTTATGGTGGGTGTTAGAAGAAGAAGAAGAAAATGAATCGGCGAAGCACGATCCATGGTAGGCGCACGAAAAAGGTTGAAGACCAAAATGCTATGAGCATTTAATGAGGAGAGCTATTCAAGCAAGAAGACAAAGAATGCAAACAAAGTCCTTGAAGAAATTCACCATGAATTGCTACGCTTGTCTTCATGCATTTGTTGTTTGTGTGCTTTTTCTTTTTATTTTATGGACTTTTGTTGTTTCATTTTAATGTCTTCAGAAGGAGTGTCGAAGACTTTGCGTGTGTGTTAAGTTTGAGTGTTATGCTATTATGAAGAGATAGAGGGTGAGTGTTGTGTTTCGATTGAAGCCACCAGAAAAGTATTCTAAGAATAAATTCTCCCTCCAACTTGTGCCTCGTTCCAAATTTTCAAAGTCACCTTTAATAGAGCTATTCAAGCAAGAAGACAGAGAATGCAAACAAAGTCATTGAAGAAATTCACCATGAATTGCTACGCTTGTCTTCATGCATTTGTTGTTTGTGTACTTTTTCTTTTTGCTTTATTGACTTTTGTTGTTTCATTTTAATGTCTTCAGAAGGAGTGTCGAAGACTTTGCGTGTGTTAAGTTTTGAGTGTTCTACTATTGTAAAGAGAGGGTGAGTGTTGTATTTTGATTGAGGCCACCAGAAAAGTATTCTAAGAATGAATTCTCCCTCCAACTTGTGCTTCGTTCCAAATTTTCAAAGTCACCTTTAATTTTTTTGGTTCCAACACATATCTTTTCCACAACTTTAGGGGAATTAACACACACACATACGGAGAGAAGAGAGGCAAATCAAGGAGTTCATCGAGCTAAATAGAGCCATGGGCAGAACCCGCACAGAACGGAGGCTAGAATTGCCAGAACTAGACAAGACCAATCTTGATAAGGCCATCAATACCAGCCAGAGAACGATTAGGGAACGAAGGTTGGGGTTACCGAAATCAGACCAGAGGGCCAAATTCAAGAAGTATGCTCGAGTTCCGACGACTTCCATCAACTGCGGTAGCGGTGACTTTGGGAAAATGGTCGAGGAATTCAGCGGAATCCATTCAACCGGCGTCGACAATGAAGTCAATCCCTGTGGAGTTGGATTCTCGCAGCTCGCTTTCCTTTCAGATGCGTCACGTAGCTTGCAATTGTCGAGACGGGTACATTCTTTTTAAATAGTAAAGACCAAATCACCAAATTGATAGATAAATGATGTAGTTGTATGACTTCTTTACTGTTTGTTTCTTATAAATTTATAATTCCTCGAAGCTTGATCGTTCTCCCATAATCTTTTTGAAACGTATTTTCTATAATTGACTGATCAATTAAACTTTATAGATGGGAAACAATTTGGTAGGATAAACACAAAATCTTGGTGCAGCCCAAGAAAACCTCTTGTACCTGCCCCAACGGTCCTAAATCATACATCGTTTCTGTCTGTCTAACCGAGTTCATCCATAAACTATTTGTTTGCCCATCCACGAGGCATCCGGGATATGGTTGTAAATGTCTTTTTACAAAAGTAAAAGAAAAAAAAAAGCCACTGATAAGATATATTATTGTAAGGAAATATACTCGGAAAAATATACCATCTATGTAATTTATTTGTCTTGCATGATCATTTCTCTCTCTCAAGAAAATATTCAGAGTCTACACCCTCAATGCATAGCAAGTAACTTGGCTTTTCTTTTGTCCTAAATCTCTTGTCCTCGTCCTTGGTCCAAATTCATCAGCCACGAGAAATAGTGTCCAGGTTTCTTCAGAAGGTATGTACATGATTCACGTTCTTCTTTCCCTGACTGCAATTATTTCAGGGTTAACATGGTTGGTTGGCGATGTTTTTCGTTCCAGATACGACTACAGTTACAAAAAAAGATGCAGGAACCTTTTTACCTCAGAAAAGCGGATGACAATGAATTGCAGCGACTTATTGAGGTTACCATACCTTTCTTTCGACCTCTTACACAATCATTATTTATTGCCTGTGTCTTCCTCCGTTGGGGTACAAGTTAACTCAACTAATTACTATTATAAAATTTTGTCATGAGTGGCCCGATTACAAAACTTCATTTCATTAATCCGGCTTTGGAAATACAAACATTTCTATTTGAAGCATGTTACTTTCTTGGATATTTCTCTTTTAATTTTCAAAAGGTATTAATTTATGCATAGTGCTTTAGAGGAACTTAACAAGACCCTTTTTATTAAGTTGTGCTAGCAGTACGGTATAATGGTGTGACAGTGAAAGATAACCACAAATTTTTCCTTTTTCCAACACAAGCGTGTGGAAAATTGCCAAACAAAATACAGACCTTTCTTTCTCCTATGGAAAATGTGTGGCTAACATTGACTGTCTCTTTTCCAACCTAACAGTACCATTAGGCAATGAAAATAGGACACCAAAAGTTTTTGTACAGCAACCATTTGAATGTCACAATTTTTTTCCCATTACTTGAGTACCCTTACTTCTATTTTTATTAATTAAGTATCATAATTTTTATAAAAAGAAAAAAATTCATTTAAGTGCCATAATTTTCATATCAATTACTCGAATGTCATAAATTTTTTTAAAATTGTTTACCATAAATGTCATGTGACAACAAATTTCTGGCACTTGTGGTGATTGGTTCTTTTATAACACTTTAATGATTGCTTTTGGGAAATCGTGGCATTTAGGTGGTTTTAAAAAGTTATAATAATCAAATGAATGTTTTTCCAATATCATAAAATCATGACACTTGAGTGATCGAAAAATATTATAACAATGAACTAAGCACCGTACTAATTTTCGTATCCTTATACATTTTTCTTTGGGAAAATAACATAAATAGTTGCTGAATTTTAATTCAATATGTACTATGATCTCTAAACATTTAATTTATTCAATGTGATTTGAAATTTTAATTTATTCAATGTGGTTCTGAACATTTAGTAGATGTTGAACTTAATTCTTTAGTTATATGCAAACGTTCAATACCGTAATTCTATTAATTCAAGTTTAAAGGTAATATTGAATATTTTCATATAATTTAGGGACTAAGTTGAATATCTACAAAAAGTCTAAAATTTATGTTATTAAATTAAAAGTTTAGAGATCACATTACATAAAGGTTAAAGTTCAAGGACCATATACTTCATACGTTAGGGCTTGCGCGAAATGCCTATCTAATTGTATTGCCCTGCTTCCATCTCAAAAATCGATTTGCTTACGTAAGTGATTTCTCGAAGTTGCAAGCAACTTTTTCTCTCCAGGCCACTGTCAAATCAAGACCTTGTGTCAGTAGAAATCTACACATTTTAAATTTGCCATAGACTAAACCTATTTCTCCAGTTCGAATTTCATCTCCGATGCCATTTAGAGCTTTTACTATGTGATATTCATTTGCTACAAAATATACGGATAGAAACGAGATAAACAGCTAAAGAAATAAATCATTCAGGAGATTCGCACGGTTTGTTTGTTACGACCTATATTCACGTGGAGCGTGGCAGAACGATTTAGGGAAAATGTCACAAATAGTCCCTATAGTATTACTTAATGTGCAATTTGATCCCTGAACTTTCGATCGGCTCAATTTAGTCCCTGAACTATTGATAAATGTCCGATTTGATCCCTGAACTTTCGATCGACTCAATTTGGTTTCTGAACAATTGATAAATATCCGATTTAATCATTCATTACTATTTTTCCTTCTTTTTTCCTTTTTTTTTTCCCTCCACCAAAGCCGGCGGAGGGAAGCCGGCATTCGGCGAGGGCGGCCCTCACCGGCGTCGGGCGAGGGGCTCCCTCGCCAGATCTGCGAGGGAGAAGGCGCCGTCGATGTTGCTCGACGCCTGCGCCGAGCTGTGCCATCCCCGCCACCCCTTGACGCCGTCACTGAAACCAAGCCCCTGTCTAGCCACCTCATCAACTAGCCACCAGCCCAGCAGCCTTGAAATCCCCTAGCCCAATGCTGGTTGCTGTTGCCGCTCGGTCCCTCGACGACCAACCAAGCTGCTGCCCGAATGCGTCGTCGCCGTTACCTTCCCCGAAACCCTATACGCCGGGGGGGTGATGCAGCCCGGGCCGGGCGAGGGTCGCCCGCGCGCGTTTGCTTGATGCCGGCGAGGGCCGCCCTCGCTGCGTCCGGCGAGGGCGACCTCGCCGGACGCCAACTTCCATCCGTCGGAGCCAGCGGAGGGAAGAGAGAAGAAGCAAAAAAAAAAAAAAAAAGGAAAAACGGTAATGAATGACTAAATTGGACATTTATCAATAGTTCAAGGACCAAATTGAGCCGATCGAAAGTTCAAGGACCAAATCGGACATTTATCAATAATTCAGGGACTAAATTGAGCCGATCGAAAGTTCATGGACCAAATTGCACATTAAGTAATAGTATAGGGACTATTTGTGACATTTTCCCAAAGATTTATCTATAACCAAGCGATAAGAGAAATGACACAAAATATAGCACAAACTTACGGAATAAATCCTCCTGGACTATTCCCAACAAAAACGCCCCACTGAGCAAATTCCAGTTGCCCAGCCAGGCAGGCTACCGGCAAGGAGTCCACCTCCTGGACTGGCGGACCACGGGCAAGGCCACCACGCACTACAGTCTGACGTTGGGCATGGACTGGAGATATTATTACAAAATTATCATGCCGTTTACATATCAAATGGACTGACATTGTTGTGTTGTAATTGGCTACTGCTTCAGGAAAAATCATTCTCTGATCAGCCCATCACCAGTTCAGTTGAATCATCCATTAGTTTACGTATGAATACCTGTCCTCGTGCTGGTGGAGATCAGAAAGGTAGCTTTCATTCTTCAACGAATCGTTAAATGTTAAAGGGTGAATAATGCAACATGACACCGCATTATGCCCTTAGCCCTTTTAATTTCAACCTTGGTTTGACCTAAAAGATGAGTTTTCTATTACTCTTTGTTTACACAATAGCATATTGCTAACCTGAAGGTGACTAAAAGGTGCCATTCTTTTCTTTTTGAAATCTTACACTTGAACCATACGATGTAGCATTCATTTTTCAGAATTACACTTTATCTCTTAGTATTGTATGGACGAAAAAGACGAGAGTTTTTAGTGTGCTGGCAAGATCACTATTGTAATGCTTCTGTCAATGACAGTTAAGTAAAGTTGCGTTTATATGCGCTTCAAATAGCTCTTATAGATAGGATAAAATCTACAAATCGCTGTTATTTCTGAAGAAGAACTTCGTGTATTGGCAAATAATTGAGCTAAAATGGGCTCTCCCTCTCTCTCCCTCTCTCCCCCTCCCCCTCCCTCCCAGTCTCCCCCCTCCTTCCCTCTCTCTGGGTGACCAAGTAATTTCGTTTAAAGTGAACAAAGGAACGACTGTCTGGCTTTATGTTCTCAAGTTGGCCACTTAGATATGTGCAGCGGCATTATCTCATGAAATGGGTTTGATAAATTGTGGACAGAAAAGTTGTTCATTTCCCTGGATAGATCATGGATTCATGGCTAATGATTGTGCCTTTGCACCATTAATTTGTTTCTATGCACAGGATTCCAGCCGCCCTTTGGGATTGACTTGAGTCACGCACCGACAGGCTATATCACGAACAAAGTATCACTTCTGAGTGATCTGACAGAAGGAGAAAATATGACGGTGTCAAGTGAAGCGAGAAGATTAGAAGTCATGCAGAAGCAAAGAGCAGAAAGTGATTTTGTGCCAATGCAAAACGCTCGAGATACAGAGGCTGAACTATTTTCCTGGGTAGTGAAAAAGGACGGCATTCCTCGTGCTGCTTCAGAAAAAGGTCGTTCGCATACATCGCACTCAGAATTGGAAGTTGGTTCACATTGCTTCGAATTCGAATCTGAAGACACAGATAGGAAGATGAAGATCAAGGCAAGTCCAAAATATCACGAGAGAGAAGCATTGGAAAGTGAAGTATCGCAGATGCGAAACAAAGTAGAGTCAGAGGTTGAACACTTCACCTTGGAAGTAAATAAAGACACTGCTTCCAATGAAGTTCATGCATATCCCTCGGAACAAGAATCTGAAGTTGATTCGTATTGCTCAGGACCAGAATATGATGTTGGAGATAAAAAGGCAAGGACGGAAGCAAGTCCGGAATACGAGATTATGCACATACCAAAAATGCAAAACAAAAGTTCTCCACATGCTACTTTGGATGATAATGATGCCTCGATTGATATGTTTGGCCATGGTGGAAAACAAGAGAGGAGACCATCACCAGGATGTAGTGCCATTAACTATGATTGTATACTCGACCATCTCATCAAGTTCATAGCAAAATCTAACATTGAAAAAATTGAAATATATGGCCAAAATGAGGTTGGAAAAGCTATTGTCATTGAAGCCTTGAAGGAATCAGCAATATTAAGGAATCTATTTGATAGAGTCATCTGCGTTACTGTTCCTCTGAACTGTGAAATGAGAAAGGTGCAAATGGAGATTGCTAGACAAATATCTTCTGATTTAACTGAAGCCAATGCCGTTGATATGCCACATTCGGTGGTGAATGCATTGGAAGGCCTCAAGTTTTTACTCATTCTTGTTGGCATTAATCAAGACATGAAGCTGGAGACATTAAGAATTCCTATTTTAACACCACAAGTCGGTAGCAAGATAGTCTTTGTGACTGGATCGGGACAATTGTACGATGAAATTGAAGTGGATAAGAAAATATATTTGGACAATCTCTTGTTCTGGGAATTATTTCGTCAGAATGTGGGTGCAGCTGTTCAATCAAGTGCTGTTCAATTCCTAGCTAGGGAAATAGTTAGGATGTGCAAAAACTACTCACATGCTGTTATTTTAGTGGCAAGGGCACTGCAAAATGTTAATGACATTTTAATCTGGAAACGGGCGCTTGAAACACTCACTGTTCAACCTGCAAGTCATGAAGCAGGAATTGAAGCTCTTATGGTAAATGTATTAAGATTCAGCATTGACCAACTAGAAGACGATAAAACTAGAAGATGCTTGAAAAATCTTGCTCTTTGTAACAATTACCGAGAGATTGCATCTGAGTCTACTATAGGCCTATGGGTAAGGGATGGTATTGTAGACACCCGTGACGAAGGCCAAAAAGTCCTAAAAAATCTTGTCAATGCTAATCTGCTTGAAATTGATGAGAATGGGCAATTTGTGAAGTTTCAAGATCAGGATCAGGATATATTAGTGAACTTAATATTTCAACCCGAGGAGAGTCGTTTTTTTCTAATACGAGGTGGCTTGGATTTGACCGAGCCACCAGAGGTTGAAGAATGGGAGAGTGCAAAAGAGATATGTTTGATGCATACTGGGATTTCTGAGCTACCGAAGGAACCAAGGTGCTCTTCACTTTCATCGTTATATCTGCAAAGAAATTACAAGTTGAGAAAGCTTCCTTCTTCATTTTTCAATCATATGCCTTCTCTAGAAGTTTTAAATCTGTCCAGAACCCGCATTCGGTGCTTGCCAGAGTCCATATCTCAACTTGTTAACCTCAAAAGACTCTTCTTGAATGATTGTGTCCTTTTGAGATCGATATCTCCAACAATTGGAAGGCTCAAGCAGTTGGAGGTACTTGATCTGGAGGGGACGAAGATTAAGAATCTTCCCAAGGAAGTTGAACGTATGATTAATCTGACTTGTTTGGGGATCTCAATTTCTGGATCTGAACCTTCAAATGACTCTAAACCTATCATTCCTCATGGAGTAATATCTTCTCTATTACACTTGGAAGAACTGAATCTCGATGTGGATGCCGATGCTAAATGGTGGGATACGTGCGCTGAAGGTGTTGTATCTGAAGTTTGCAACTTGAAAAGGTTGAGCACTTTCAAGTTCTCCTTTCCTACATTAGAACTTTTGAGGCAGTTTAATCAGCTTAGGAAATCGATGGAGCATCCATCTTTATCTCAATTCAGACTTTGTGTTGGTAATCATGCTAGCCGCATCATGAATCGGCTACCATCAGATATTGAATTCGAGCTGGAACAGTGCAACCGATTCTTGAGGTACACAAATGGTGACGGTGTCTTCACGGATATTAAGGACGTCCTGCGGCAATCAGATGCTTTTTTCTTAGAAAGGCATGCTAATCTCAAGAAGCTATCTGAACTAGGGATAGATAGCATGGACCAACTCAAATGGTGCGTTTTGGGGGAGTGTAATGAGCTTGAAGTGCTCGTGGATGCATCTGATACCCTTCATCAAGAGGCTTTGACTGAATCTCACTGCAAAAGCACCTGTCTTGAATCGCTGGAGTTTTTGTTTGTGTATTACATGAGAAATTTGAGAAACATTTGGAAGGGCGTAGTGTCGAAGGGATGTTTATCTTCTCTCAAGTTGTTGACATTGTGTAAATGCCCCGAGTTGACAGGTATTTTCTCACATGAGATGCTTGATAATCTCAACAATCTGGAAGAGGTCACAATTGAGGACTGCCAAGCCATGACAAGTCTAATTAGCTGCCAAACTTCTACTGGCAAAGTCCGAGAGATGCCTTATTTCCTCCCTATTTTGAAAAAGTTGTCTCTCCATTACGTACCTACACTTTCCAGTATATCCTGTGGGCTGCGGATCGCACCGAGGTTAGAAAGGTTGAGTTTTTATGATTGCCCAAGTCTGAAGTCTCTGTCGACTGATGAAGTTTCCAGTGAGCATTTGAAGAAAATCAGGGGGGAGAGGAGTTGGTGGAAGGACTTGGAATGGTGCGGCCATAAGCCAGATCACTTGGACGGTATTTTCGTCCCAATTGACACATGCGACATCCCTTAACTCTATGCACAAGCGTGTGCGCGGGTGCGATTCCAACTGTTGGAATTGCCTGACAAGTCAGTGGGAACTTCAGTTATTTAATGACTATTGTACCGAATCAATATCGCTAGTTAAACTTTGATAACTCCTGCCTACCTAATGGCATGCTTTATTAGTCGGCTTTTCTGTGGTCTATAAGTTTCTTCTTGCCTCTGTTCCATTTCTGCCCTGCAAAGAGAGGACCGTGAGATAACGAATGACTGGGCAGGGCTTGAATGGCCATTATAAGGTCGGTTGAAGTAATGATAAATAGTGGAATAGGAGATCTGCACTTGAAGAATTTTGTCCCTGTGTGTTTGATTTTGCCAAAAGCAATCAAAATGGACATTAGAACTTGCTAGCTTCCCATTCACTAAGTATAGTCCTCACTTGCTGTTATTAGAATAGTGAGTTGAGTCTCTTAGTCAGAGAAGCAACAGCCACAGAAGAAACTTTTCCATCCGCAACCCATAACCTTATCGGCTATTAGACATGTGATTAGTTACTTCCGGTAAGGAAAAAAAAAAAGCAAGTAGTACCTCTTTTATATGAAAAACATGAGTAACAATGGACAGGTAACAGGTTATTTCTATATGTGATCAATCATTAGCATCCCGCAAGACGGAATTACTAAATTTATCTTTACAACTAGATTATTTTCATATGGTTGAGTAATCATTGGTCTATCAAGTACGACGATAAGTTACTGAAATCTTTTTATATTAGAACAGTAAGTTTCAGGGTATCAACTACCACTCATATCTTTTCATGGATGTGGTACGTCTTCATAGAAAAATGACTTTGAAACTATTAGCAATTTCGGTATCTGATCATAGGAGTGGTCACCGGGCTGTGCTTGGGCCAGCATATTATTGTGCTGGGCCTGGGCACTGCCTAGCACAAGTCCATTTTTCGGTAAATTAATTTAAAATTTTTTATGAAAACTTCAATAAAGTTAGACTAATTTATTTTTGAAAATACTAAAATGATAAATAAAAAAATAGTAATTGAGCAAAACTTTCAACACGCCTGTCATTTGTTGTGTCAACAGCGGGAAATCGCACTTCCGCCATGACCGATGGGATAGAACCTCAACACACCCATCCCCTCACCTGGCTTCAGAGTTTTTCAGCTTTCCTTCCGTTAGGCCCGTATAGGACCTCCAAATCTTGATGCCTGACTTAAGTGGATCTAAAGTATTGATACATTGGCCACAAATATGTAAAACTGGCGGAGACTGTCTTGCATGCACAAGTCAATGCAATAACATATACACGGTATTAGGGGTGAGCATCGGTCTAGGGTCAACCCCATATCAACCCTAGCCCGACCCAACTTTGTCGGTCCTAGTCTGATTCCTAAGAAGATTGGGTCGGTCTTTAGTCTTGAGATTCCTGGATCAGTATTGTGCGGGTTGATCTTCGATCTTGGGAGTTTGGGGTTGGTCCAATCCAGATCAACCTTGATTGTATGTGATATGTATAATATATAATATATAATATGCATATGGTGTTACGAGTATTATTGATAGATTATTACAGGGACTTTCCATCTTGTCCTATATCTTTATGAGTGGTCTTAATCGTATTTATGATTTTTTGCTTTTAGCATGTGTGAAATTTCTATTTTTGTCTTATCTTAAATTTGTCGAGAATGTATTGATATTTATAGTTTAGTTGCACAATGCCGTATTGTCGATGGATATCTAATTTGAAATAATAGGTTTGCCTTTTCGGAGAGTACAAAAATTTAAGCAAAAAAAAAAAAAAAATTATTGATTGGTTCTGGGTTGACCCTAGAACTGGACCAAAAGCATCAGATCGGTCCGATCCGCAGTCTAAAAAGTTGAGGACCAATATTGTGCAGGTTGGTCCTAGAGTTATGTGATAGATCGACCCAACCCGAACCATACTCACCCCTACACTGCATGTGCATGAAAATCCATAGCAAATCGAATTTAGCTAGTCGGACGAGACTCCAGATTAGGGAGGTGTTCATGTTGGCAATATCTAGTACGATGCTAAAGATTTTATTGGAGATGGCATACTCATTGACGGTTTTCATTATTTCAGCAGTCATATTTCAGGAATCAAGCTAGAATATTTACTTGTTAAATGTAAGAGTTCGGTGACATAATTCCATTCATCATTAACCCAATGGCCGAGGATGACACAATATGCATAATTCTTAAGGCTAGTACATAAATATAAAGTTAAGGAGATTCGAGAGCTAGCCGTTGACAGCAAATGCATTAGCACCACCATCTTCTCTTTGTATAGTGACTTAAAGTTTTTGGCATTTGTAGCCAGCGGAACGAGTCTAAATTGAGGTTGTAGAGTTGTGTGCACGTAGTGCACAAAATAAGCGATCTTTGAGAAAGCCAGAGGGTTGCTCGACAGCAAGACAATAATATGTAAGCTCCCGCCTAATATGTAAGCTTCCGCCAGTTCCCCACCTTGTCATATCGGTGTTAGTGCATCCTCATGTTCACGCAGCATGACCGAGTGAGGCAAAAGTTAGTGCTAGTTTTAATGGTATCGGTCCCCACAACAAGCCCAAAGCCGTTCCATCCACGTCTATGCTGTGTAAGGAGACTCATGTTTGTGGAAGTAATTGCACTTCAATGCCGTATTTATTACCATTCTGAATTTTCAAGTGCTATCGGTATTTAAAGATATTGTTTGAGAATTGATGTTATTTCGACATAGAGTGAGGGGATTTTTTGGAAGTCTCTATATGTTAGTGTTTGTTATACTTTTCGTAATTATTGAATAATAGAAGGTTGATCATATTTGATTTCCCATTCAACGGGTCAGAGACCGAAGTCAACCATCCCTGTCTGGTTCAAGAGCTATCAGTCTCATCTACCAATCCTGTGGTATACGCTCTCTGAAGGTTTATCTTCTCAATAAATTTTGGGGAATCAACACACACATACGTAGAAAAAGAGAGGCAAAGCGACGCGTTCATCGAGCGAAATTGAGCCATGAGCAGCACCCGCACAGAACGGAGGCTGGAATTGCCAGAACTAAACAAAAACAATCTTGATAAGACCATCAACACCAGCCAAAGAACGGTCAAGGAACGAAGGTTGGGGTTATCGAAATCAGACCAGAGCGCCAAATTCAAGAAATTTGCTCGAGTTCGGACGACAACCATCGACGGCGGTAGTGGCGACTTTCTGGAAATTGTCGATGAATTCACTGGGATCCATTCGGCCGGAGGAGGAGGAGAAAGGGAAAAGGTCTCGGCTATGGCAATGAAAATAAAGGCAGCCCTTGTGGAGCTGGATTCTCGCAGATTACTTTCTTTCCAAATCACTTGAAATTGCCAAGACGGGTATATAATTTTCTCTACCATTGAATGAGTCACACGTAGTAATGTAAAAAGTTTATTCTCATCTTCGTCTTACTAATTTGTTGATATGTTTATCACATAAGAATTCATAATTCCTCAAAGCTTGATCGTTCTCACACGATTTTCTTGAAATTTATGCTGGTTTAAAGACGTGCATGCAATTGGATTATCGGAAATGTTTCAATAATTGACTGAAGAATTAACTTCTATAGATGGGCAACAATTTGAAAAGATAAACACAAAATCTTACAATTTCTTTTATTTTTATTTTTATTTTAAATTGTGCAGCCAAAGAAAATCTCTTGGACCTACCCAACACCACCAAACCCTACATCGTGCCATTTGTCTTGTCGCTTAATTGATGAACTACCAATTTATCACACAACGACGCACCATGACTTTTACTAGTGTCAATGACCTTTCACAAAATCACCAAAATTTAAATAGAATAATTTCAACAAAATAAATTAACCTAGGATAGACAAAGTTGGGTTTGGGCATTGGGGGATTTTCAACTCAGAAATTGAAGGTCACTTATTGAAATATCACTAATTACGTGTGAATAATTTTTGGCAGGACCACCTACATAGGCCAAAGTCCTAAAGTTAGTCTGTCATGAGGCTTACATGATATTTTATGGGCATTCAAGTAGCTAAGCCTTTGTGTTCACGCCCTTGAATTTTTAAAATAAATTAATTAGTTAGGACCATGTCGAAAACAATTCCTCTAGTCGGATCTTTAATTGGTGAATAACAAATATGGTCATCACCTGAGTATAGGGATGTCCACGTCTATAATCCATCAATTCAAAATCTAGCTCCAATTAGGAATGGACAAAAGTGTGACTCAATTAGATTTGCTAATACTACCACTAGTCTATCAAAAATAAGAATTCAAATCATTATATTATGTTCTATAAAGCATGAAGGCAGTTAACCCATATGGTAGTCAGCAAGATTTAAGTCCTCCAATTGAATGCTGGGAGTTTATCCCTAGTTCATCACTTATCAGAAAAGGTACTTCAGTTGGATTTTAGTTACAAAAGAGTATAGTTTTTCACCTCATAATCAGATTGCAAGAAATAGGGTCATGTGTTTTTCCATCTCTCAGAGAAAATGTCCTCCAATTATGCCTCTTATTGGTGGTGACAGACATTAACAGTCGGTGATATTCACCCCCGCAACTCACCAATTAAAACGTGGCCAAAAAAAAAAAAAAAAAAACTCTACCAATAAAAGGTATGAGTGGAGAAAAATATAGTCCAAATATATTATACCATCTATGTATTTATTTGTCTTGCATAATCGTCTCACTCTCAAGAAACCATTCACATTCTGCTCCCTCAATCCATGGCAAGTAACTTGGTTTCTCTTTTTTCCGGTGATATATCCTATCCTCCTCGGTGGTCGAAATTCTTCAGCCACCACCGCTCGAGTTAAAGTATTTCCCGAAGGTACGTACGTGATTAAGCAATAAGTCTCGGAATGGTTCAGTTTTCTTTGCTTTTTTTTTTTTTTTTTCCCTTCCTTTTCGGCTGACCGCAATTATTTTGGGGTTAACAAGTTTGATGATGTTCTTTGCTCCAGGGATTTCGCAGATTACAACTGCAGGAACCTTTTCACTGCAGAAAGTCGGATGAACAAATATTCTTTAAGGTCCGAGTCGTCCCAGCGTCGAAATTCGAATTGCCACCGCCACCTGACGATGGGTTCACTTGGAGGAAGTACGATCAGAAGGAAAATCTTGGAGCCAAGTATCCAAGCTGAGTTCAGAGACGATCAGTTCTCTAATTCTCAAGTCTTGAAGCTCCATCACCCCAAAGATTTCACCAGAACATTATTCCTTTGTTCAAAGTAAACCTCCTTCAATAATCTTGCCTTTCTCATTCCTAATCCAAATTCATCCCCAGCATGTTACATTGGCGGACTTGAGATGAGCCACATCCTCGGAAAAGTTAAAAGGAAGGAAGTCAATACTTGTTGCCCGGTTATGTGATAGGAATAGACAGATTTCTTGCATTTCTCCTCATATGGAAAGTTAGTCTCAAGAAGACTCAATGAAAGACGTCATCATTTAGCAACATACTCATTTTCGTCGTGTCAATCATCATCCTATACTTGATGGGCTGTTTCACAGTCAACCATCTCTTTCTCATGTCTTAATCGACTAAAAATGATTTCAGTTATTAACGGTTAGTTCAGTTTGACAGCTTCTTATGTTGCTATCACTTTTCTCTTCCTTAGCCTACTAAAGTTTGACATATAATTGAGCACTTTGGAAGTAGCTTGGCTATAAGTGCACGCAAGTTTTATTATGTTTCCTTTGTCCTTTATATCTATAGCTGTCATTGATATTTTTCCCACACTTCATATTCAGGAACATATATAGGTGCACTCATGGGAATGTCCAAGGTTGTTTGGCTAGAAAGGGAGTGCAAAGATCTGATGACGACCCCACTGTCTTTGGAATCACGTACTGCAGGGGGCATACGAGCAATCCCAAACTGCAGAGGTCCCTCCACTTTTCTTTTCCTCTCGATAAGGCTTGAGCCCCTATAAATTCGTAGAGTTGGCGATGCGATGAGGAGATACGAAGGTAAGCAGGGAATACCTAGGATTACTAATACTTCTTTGAAAGGTCTGTCATTTCGATAAATTTATGGATATAACCAAAATCTCAACAACTCAATGTCACACCTTGAGCAAAGGAGATACAAATTGAGTAATGGAACCTGGAACGCTCATCCTAATTGTTATGCATTTTCAAAAAGGGGAAGTGCACATCCTTAATATGCATTCTCCATCATTTTCCTGCCAATTTACATGGTGGTTGTGTGCTTTTGTTTGGAGAGAAATCAAGTCTTGATGATTCTTTTCTCGATTTAGCAGATTGTAAGAGGGAGCACAGAGACATTGAAGGGGCGCCACCGCATCATATGGTAATCAGAATTTCACAAGATACACTAGAGAGAGAGAGCCCACAGGTTTAATTGCCATTCAGTCAAACCCACAAATTTGCGTTTGACAACAGATAAAATTCGAGATAGAATATGATTTATCATATCCTATATTTAGTGATCGCTCGGGACAGGATAAAGTCGGATATAGAGGGAATATAAGCAGGATAAAATTATCCCATGGGGGAGGTGGGATAAAGGTGAATAGGATTTCTAATGTCTATAATAGGAAAATTATTTTTCTCGAATAACGAACTTATTAAATTAAAAAAAAAATTGAAATTATATTTCAATATATATAATATTTGAATTCTAATTTAAGAAATTAAAATTAAAAATTTATTTTTAATTAATCTTATTTTAATTTATATATTCAACTTTAATTCTATCTTATAATAAACATTCAATCTATAAATTACATATGTATATTTTTATATATTTTAGGTATTTTTGTATTTTATGTATGTTAGTACAGTTTACTTTGATAAAATTTTATTAAAGAATTATGAAAGGGGAAAAAGAAATAACAAAGAAAATAATATAAAAAAGAGGAAAAATAAAATAAAAATAAATTAATGAATATTGTTACGAGAGATTTTCATTATTTCTGTTTATAAACATTTAGATTCATTTATAATAATATGCCATTAATATAAAATACACACACACACACACACATGATATAATGTGAATATATCCGACCTTAATACTTATGATTCACTAAATAATATATATACACACACACGTATATGATGTGAATATATCCGATTTTAATACTTTTGTGATTCACCAAATAATAAACGAGATATAAAAATCTTATGATTTCATATCCTATCATATCCAATCCTATCTCGACGAAAAATCCGAACAACCGTAGCCACGAGTTTTGACCAGCCAAGCTTCGAAGAAGGTGCCTCCTCGTATACGGCTAGTGGGATGCGCAGAGCAAAAGACAAATGCCTCGCGCAATACGCGATCATTTTCTCTTCTTCCTCCGTTGCCTCCACCCCACCCAAATGCCTTGCGCGATACGCGACCATTTTCTCTTCTTCCTCCCTGGCCTCTCTCTGTGTCGGAGATCAGAACATAACCGGAGCCATCCGAGGCTGAACCCCACTTTGGTTTTACCCCTGTTTTCTTCTTTCTGCGGAAGCAATGGCCTCACCGTCGGCCGGCACGGG
Organism: Eucalyptus marginata; assembly: GCA_014182565.1. Lineage (NCBI taxonomy): Eukaryota > Viridiplantae > Streptophyta > Magnoliopsida > Myrtales > Myrtaceae > Eucalyptus > Eucalyptus marginata. Next base: position 5,205,698 of record CM024591.1, on the reverse strand, counting down.
GAGCTTGGACCCTCCAGCGAGCTCCTTCTCCTTCTCATCCCTCCTCGCCTCTGAGCTGGAGGACGACCCTCGCCGTGGGCCCAGCGTTCCCATGTTCAAGTCCATCGCCCCGCCCTCCCTGCCGCTTAGCCCCCCCACCTTGAGCCCCTCTGCTCTCCTCACCTGGCCGCCTGATCTCAGCCCTGCCGATTTCTTGGACTCTAAGGTATCTACTCCTCTCTCTCTCTCCCCCCGCAGCAAGTCCTCCGACAGTTACCAGCAGATCCCTAAAGGGGAAAACGCAGATGGCTCTACCATCACTTGGCAGACCAACGCCGAGCAGCAGGTATGTCTACACTTTCTTTATATGCTCATCCCTCTTCCCTTTGCCTCACGATTATCTCTCCATCAAACGAGATCATTCCCGTCCTTCTGACGAGAGCGCTGTGAAATCCGAACTCAATCCATTCCAGACCAACGCCAATAACCGATCCGATTACGATAATTTTCAGTCTCAGGCTCAGTCCATGCGAGGGCAGAGGAAATCTGACGATGGTTACAACTGGAGGAAATACGGCCAGAAGCAAATGAAGGAGAGCGAAAAGAGCTATTACAAGTGCACTTATCCTGAGTGCCCTACCAAGAAGAAGGTCGAGAGATCTCTGGATGGCCAGATTACCGAGATTGTCTACCAGGGAAGCCATAACCACCCTCAGCCTCAGGACACCTGGAGATCCTCGGCGTCCTCCGCCTATTCCGTGCCGTCTCATGCAGACCAGGTCTATAATCCCACCGCCCCGAAATCAATGACCCTGCTTTTCCTGCGCATGGCTCCTCTCAAGTAGACTCTGCAACCCCAGAAAACTCTTCCCTTTCGGTTGCCAACAATGAACCAGATCCCAAAAGATGGTAAGTTGCTGGCTGGATGGAGTTCCGTTTGTTTGTGTGCAAAGTGAAGTTTGTTTATGTTACAATTGGATGGTTTTGATCTGCTCCTTGGTCCCTGATTCATTTCATTCCTTAATTGTTAGGAAGCTAGAGGGTGAGAATGGAGGGATTTTAGCTCCTGGGAGCAGAACGGTAAGAGAACCAGTAAATTCGTGGAGTCGAAAATAATTATGAGGCACACGTCATAATTACTTGCTGGCCTATGTTTTCCTCCAATAGGGTACAAGTTATAGTTATTGGACGTGCAAACTTAACTAAATATAATCATGAAGCTTTGTGACGAGGTGGTTCAATCACAAAACTCCATTCTATCCTACTTTTGAATTATTTATTTTTTATATAGGTGTTAAAGGTTGTCATGGAGCACTTGCTAAAACTCATTACTTTTCGTCTCCAGTTTTTTCATAAAGCTGTTGCGTGGATCTTTTCTACCACCTCAATCAGCATCTTATTTGCTAAATTCAACAATCAGATGCTATGGCTTTATTTATTTATTTATTTTTTTTTTTTTGAAAAATTTTCTTCTCTCTCAAAGTTGCAGGTGACTCATCCTCGGCCACTGCCAAATCAAATCTTAAGTCACTAGAAATCTGCACTTCTTTTTAAAACTATTTTATCCAATTTGGAACTCTGGCTCTATGATATTTATTTGCCGAAAAATATGCGAATAGATATGAGATAAACAATGAAAATAAACCATACAAGAGATTACATTGTTAGTTTGACTGATCAATAATCTATGTGGAGAGTGGCAGAAAAATTTAACAATAATCAGGCGATACAATGGAGATTACAGTCACTCCACCTCTCAAGTGTTTGCTAACCCCCGGTTTTGCACACTTAAACTCACAAACTAGCACTCTAAGACCTATCTATTAATTTTGAGTAACATAGAGAAATAACAGGAAATTTTATTGAGATGTTTCTGGCAGCTTAATCTTCTCATCAGATGAAAATACAACTCAAATACATAGCGAATTTAGCGTATAAATCCTACTGGGCTATGCCCCCTGCCCCCCATAAAAATAAATAAATAAATAAAAACCACTGAGCATGTCCCAATTGCCCGGCCAGGTGGGCTATGGGCAAGGAGTCCACCTTCTGGCCGGGTGAACGACGGGCAAGACCTCCAGGCAGATCAATCTGACATTGGGCACGGTCCGCGTGGACTCAAGTTATTATTTCAACACTATCAATATCATTTACATAGTGAATGTACTAACTTTGTTGTAATTGCCTACTGCTTCAGGATAAATCGATCTCTGATCAGCCTGTCGCTAGTTCAGTTGATACATCCCTTAGTTTGGGTTTGGGCCCCTGTTCTCATGCGGCTGAAGATCAGAAAGGTAGCTTTCATTCCTCAAAGAATTATTACATGTTAAATGATTTGGGAGAAGATCTGCAACATGACACTGATATAACCTTACCCATTCAAATTCAACCTTGGTTTGTCCTAAAAGATGAGTTTTGTAGTAATCTTTGTTTAGACAATGGCATATTGCTAAGCTGGAGGTGACTAAAGAGATGAGAGTTTTTCTTTGCTTGCGAGATCGCTTTCTCGATCCTTCGTCAATAATATTGCATTTATATATGCATCGTATTACTATTGTAGATGGCATTAAGTCTAGAACTAGAACTGCTGCTATTTCCAAAGAAGCACTTCTTGTGTATTGGGATATATTGGGCTAAAATGGGCTCTCTCTCTCTCTCAACTGATCCATAGTTAATAAATGGGTTGACCGAGTGATTTCGTTTATGGTGAAGAAAGGAACTGACTTTGGCTTTCTGTTTTCAAGTCGTCTACTTTGATAAGTGTAGCTGTATTATCATGAAATGTGTTCGACAAATTGTGGAAAAAAAAGTTTTTCATATCCCGGGGCAGATTATGAATAATGATTGTGCCTTTGCCTCATGAATTTTTTTTTCTATACAGAACTCGAGACGTTCTTGGAATGGCTTCACACAGAGCCAGGATATGTCACGAACAAAGGATCATTGCTGAGTGTTCTGAAAGAAGAAGAAAATGCAACGGTGTCAAGTGAAGCAGAAAAACTAGTAGCCATGCAGAAGCAAAGAGCAGAAAGTGATTTTGTGCCAATGCAAAGCACTCGAGATACAGAGACTGAACTATTTCCCTGTTCTCATGCTGCTGAAGTTCAGCAAGGTAGCATTTATTCTTTAAAGATTTGTTACATTTTAAATAATTTGGGGGAAGATTTGCAACATGGCACTAATATAACCTTAAGCCCATTCAATTTCAAACTTGCTTTGTCCTAAAAGATGAGTTTTCAGTACTTTTTGTTTAGACAATAGCATATTGCTAAGCTCAAGAGCAGTAAAGAGACGAGAGCTTTTCTGTGCTTGCGAGATTGCCATCTCGATGCTTCTATCAATAATATCGCAATTATATATGCTTCAAATAACTATTATAGGTAGCATAAAGTCCAGAAGTGCTGCTATTTCCAAAGGAGCACTTCTTGTGCATCGGGATTTATTTTGGGCTAAAACGGCCTCTTTCTCTCTGAACTGATCAAAAGTCAATAAATAGGGAGACCAAGCGATTTTGTTTATAGTAAAGAAAGGCACTGATTTTTTTTTTTTTTTTTTCTGTTTTCAACTTGTCCACTTAGATCAGTGTAGCTGCATTATCATGGAATGTGTTTGACAAATTGTGGAAAGAAAAGTTTATATATCGCGGGGTAGATTATGATAATGATTGTGCCTTTTCCTCATGGATTTGTTTCTATACAGAACTCAAGCCGTTGTTTGGGATTGATTTGCTTCACACAAAGGCAGGCTATGTCACGAACGATGGATCTCTGCTGAGTGATCTAAAAGAAGAAGAAAATGTGACCGTGTCAAGTGAAGCGGAAAAACTAGTAGCCATGCAAAAGCAAAGAGCAGAAAGTGATTTTGTGCCAATGCAAAGCACTCGAGATACAGAGACTGAACTATTTCCCTGGATAATGAAAAAGGATGCTGATCCTCATGCTACTTTGGGAAAAGTTCATTCTTATTCATCACACTCAGAGTCGAAAGTTGGTTCACATTACTCAGAATTGGAAGTTGGTTCACATTGCTCAGAATCAGAATCTGAAGACACTGATGAGAAGATGAAAATTCGAGCAAGTCGAGAATATCATAGGAGAGAAACATTGGAAAGTGCAGTTTTGCAAATGCGGAACACTGCAGAGCCAGAGGTTGAACCCTTTTCCTCGGAAGTAAATGAAGACATTGCTTCTGACGAAGTTCATTCATATTCCTCAGAACAAGAATCTGAAGTTGATTCATATTGCTCGGGACCGGAATATGAAGTTGGGGATAAAAAGGAAAGTTCTTCACATGCTACTTTGGATGACGCCGATGCCTTAATTGATATGTTAGGTGGCGGTGGAAAACAAGAAGGGAGACCATCAGAAGGATGGGGTGCAATTAAATATGACTCTATAGTCGACCATCTCATTAAGTCAATAAAAAAATCTAACATTGAAAAAATTGGAATATATGGCAGAAACGAGGTTGCAAAAGCTATTGTCATTGAAGCTTTGAAGGAATCTGCAATTTTGAGAAATCTATTTGATAGAGTCATCTGTGTTACTGTTCCTCTGAACTGCAACATGGAAAAGGTGGAAAGGGAGATTGCTAGACAAATATCTTCTGATTTAACTGAAGCCAATGCAGTTGATATGCCACATTCGGTGGTGAATGCATTGGAAGGCCTCAAGTTTTTGCTCATTCTTGTTAACGTTAACCAACACATGAAGCTAGAGACATTGAGGATTCCTGAAGCAACACCACCAGTTGGTAGCAAGATAGTCTTTGTGACTGGATCAGGACAATTGTGCGATGAAATCGAAGTGGATAAGAAAATATGCTTGGATGATCTATTGCTGTATGAATTATTTCGTCAGAATGTGGGTGAAGTTGTTTATTATTCTAAAAAGCCCTAGCTAGAGAAATAGTTAGGATGTGCAGGCCATATTCACATGCTGTTATTCTAGTGGCAAGGGCACTACAAAATGTTGATGACATTTTAATCTGGAAACATGCGCTTGAAAGACTGAATGTTCGACCTACAAGTCATGAAGTAGGTATAGAAGCTCTTATGGTTAATGTATTAAGATTCTGCATTGACCAACTAGAAGATGATAAAACTAGAAGATGCTTGAAAAATCTTGCTCTTTGTAACAATTACCATGAGATTGCATCTGAGTCTGCCATAGGCCTATGGGTCAGCGATGGTATCGTAGACGCCCATGATGAAGGCCAAAAAGTCCTAAAAATCTTGTCAATGCTAGCCTGCTCGAAGTTGATGAGAATCAGCAATTTGTGAAGTTTCAAGACCAGGATCAGGATATATTAGTGAACTTAATATTTCAGCGCGAGGAAAATCGTGTGTTTCTGATGCGGGGTGGCTTGGATTTGATAGAGCCACCAGAGGTTGAGGAATGGGAGAGTGCAAAAGAGATATGTTTGATGCATACCGGAATTTCTGAGCTACCGAAGGAACCAAGGTGCCCTTCACTTTCATCGTTATATCTGCAAAGAAATCACAAGCTGAGAAAGCTTTCTTCTTCATTTTTCAATCAAATGCCTGCTCTAGAAGTATTGAATCTGTCTAGAACCCGCATTCGGTGCTTGCCGGAGTCCATATCTCAACTTGTCAGCCTCAAAAGACTCTTCTTGAATGATTGTGTCCTTTTGAGATCAATATCACCAACAATTGCAAGGCTCAAGCGGTTGGAGGTATTTGATCTTGAGGGGACGAAGATCAAGAATCTTCCCAAGGAAATTGAATGTTTAATTAATCTGACTTGTTTGGGGATCTCAATTTCTGAACCGAACCTTTTAGTGACTCTAAAACAGTGATTCCTCATGGGGTAATATCTTCTCTATTACACTTGGAAGAACTGAATCTCAATGTGGATGCCAATGTTGAATGGTGGGATACATGTGCTGAAGGTGTTTTATGTGAAGTTTGCAACTTGAAAAGGTTAAGCACTTTCAAGTTTTCCTTTCCTACATTGGAACTTTTGAGGCAGTTTAATCAGCTAAGGAAATCAATGGAGCATCCATCTTTAGCTCAATTTAGACTTTGTGTTGGTAATCATGCTAGCCGCATCATGAATCGGCTACCTTCGATATTGAATTCGAGCTGGAACAAAGGCAACCGATTCTTGAGGTACACAAATGGTGATGGTGTCTTCATGGATATTAAGGACATCCCGCAACAATCGATGCTTTTTTTCTTAGAAAGGCATGCTAATCTTAAGAAGCTATCTCGAACTAGGGATAGATAGCATGGACCAACTCAAGTGGTGTGTTCTGGGGGAGTGTAATGAGCTTGAAGTGCTCGTGGATGCATCTGATACCCTTCATCAAGAGGCTTTAACTGAATCTCACTGCAAAAGCATCTGTCTTAAATCGCTAGAGTTTCTGTATGTGTATTACATGAGAAACTTGAGAAACATTTGGAAAGGCTCAATGCATAAGGGATGTTTATCTTCTCTCAAGTTGTTGACATTGTGTAAATGCCCTGAGTTGACGGTTATTTTCTCAAGCGAGATGCTTGATAATCTCAACAACTTGGAAGAGGTCACAGTTGAGGACTGCCCAGCCATCAAAAGCCTAATTACCTGCCAAACTTTTACTGGCAAAGACTGTGAGATGTCTTATTTCCTCCCTATTTTGAAGAAGTTGTCTCTCCATTACATACCTAAACTTTCCAATATATCCTGTGGGCTACAGATCGCACCGAGGTTAGAAAGATTGAGTTTTTATGACTGCCCGAGTCTCAAGTCTCTTTCGACTGATGAAGTTTCCAGTGAGCATTTGAAGAAAATCAGGGGGGAGAGGAGCTGGTGGGAGGACTTGAAATGGCGCGGCCATAAGCCAGATCACTTGGACAGTATTTTCGTCCCAATTGACACATGTGACATCCCTTAACTCTGGCGTGTGCGCGGGTGCGATTCCTCCTGTTGGAACTGCCTGACAAGTTAGTGGGAACTTCTGTTATTTGATGACTATTGTATGGAAAATATCGTTAATTAAACTTTTACAACTCCTGCCTACCTAATGGCAGGCTTTACTTGCCGGCTTTTTTGTGGTCTATAAGTTTCTTCTTGCCCCTGTTCCTTTTCTGCCGTTCAAAGAGATGACCGTGAGATAAAGAATGACTGGGCAGGGCTTGAATGGCCATCTTCAGGTCAGTTGATGTAATGATAAATAGTGGAATAGGAGATTTGCACTTGAAGAATTTCGTTCCCGTGGGTTTGATTTTGCTAAAAGCAATCGACATGGACATTAGAATGCCGGCACGGACAAGAAGGAACTTTCAGTTCTGCTTTCCCAGCAGAATTGATTAGAAGCTAGCTTCCCATTTACCAAGTATTGTCCCTCGCTGTTAGTAGAACGGTGAGTTGAGTCTCTTAGAGAAGCTAGCCGCGTTGCTAAATAAGCAACAGCCACAGAAGAATCTTTTTCATCGGCAACCCATAGCCTTATCGGCTATAAAACATGTGATTAGTAACTTACTGCAAGGGGAAAAAAAAGCAACTGGTACCTCTTTATATGAAAAATATAAGTATCAATTACCTAGTTATTTCCTGCATGTGGTCAATCATTCTCCAAGATAGAATTACTTAATTTATCCGTAGATGTGGATCATCTTTATATGGATAAGTAATAATCGTTATATCGACTAATGACCTAGAAAGCACCGATACTCTTTTGGGAGTTTTCATATCATGTCGGATATTTCGACACGTGTTCGATATTTTCGGACACTCTTTGAGACTCTCCGACACTTGGTCAATTTTCCCAACACGCTTGGACACTCAAGTCCAGAATTCTGACACTCGAGTTTGGAATTCCAACCCATGATTCTGACATGTACGGGGCCATCTAAAAAAATTTCAATAAATGAGGGGTCAAAATGTGAAAATATGTAAAAAAAAATAAAAAAAAAATTATAAATAGGAAAAAAAAAAAAAAAAAAAAACCTAATTTGCTCTTCTCACTCTCACCTCTCGTAACACACAATTCTCTCCCAATTTTTTTTTTTTTTTTTTTCCAACACGCTCTGACACACAAGTCCAGAGCGTGAATTGCTTCTTCTTTTTTTCCTCCAAGTTTTATGAATTATTGGAATTGAGTTGAATTTGTCAAATTGAAATAATGAGTGATATTAACAAATGGTAAATTAATATTTTTAGTATAAATTCATTCTAGGCTTTTTTAATTATTTATTTATTTATTTATAAATTTGAATCAAATAATTAAATTGATATAATCATATAAAAACATACATTTAATAGACAACATGTTTCAACGTGTCAAAATTCTCTCTTTTTTTTTTTTTTTTTTTTTTTTTCGAAACAACATGACAATGTGTCATATCATGTCGTGTTGCGTGTCACATGTCAGTGTCAGTGCTACTTAAGTAATGATGATAAACCTTTGAGAGTAAGGAAGTTGTGTACATAGTTATTACTAGTTGTTGGAATAGCTGAGTTCTAGTTGTGTATGTTCTTTTTGGTAGATTATAGAAACTCTTATGTTGTAACCAACTTATTGGTTTATATGATATATATATATATGGTTTGAGATATATATATTAATATCCGGTCATTGTTTATGTTTGAGACTACATCTTTCATGTGAAAAGATGGCCGTGTCATCTCTATTTTTTTTATAATTTTGGGATGTGACAAATTTAGGCACTTAATGACATTGCCAGAGATTAACCATATTGCCAGAGATTTGACCATATGAATATTAGTGACTCATATATTTTCCTCTCGGTGGTTGTCATTGAATGTCACACGAGCACAGAGCTAAAAGGCACAACACAGAGTGATTCAATTATTATTCAGCAACCAAGGAAAACGATAGTAATCATGCTCAAAAGTTAATGAGAAGTCTCAATTATATAAGACATGTGGAAACACAATCAAGGTAATAAAAAGATTGGAGACAAGTTGATACAAATCTGATTTTGGCATTTCATCAAGCATTTTGCGTGCAGCTTAGTGGTTTAGTCTACAAAGATGTTTTAAAGCAACAATTCATTTCAAACTATCACGACGATATTAAAATGAACCTAAATTATCAGCTCAGTCTTAATGCTAGCAGACTTCCAAATCAATATCACTCATAACCTCAAGTCTGGTTTTCACTCAAAAGATATTGAGAACAAATCATGTAGTTCTTAACTTTGCAAAGCTGGACTTCTAACTCCGGTCAGCAAGAAAATTAGAGCATGGATATTTTGAAAATGTCACCAACGAGGGTCGAAAGCATTAGTGAAGGATCGAATGTGAAATAATCTCTATGAATATCTTGGTCATGAAACAAGGGAGAAGAGAGCTTTGAAGGCGTGGCTTCGGAAAAACCAAAAAATGGTGAAGGTGAAAGCTAAGGACGTTGGAAAGACAATTGAAATCATTTGAAACGATGACACAAACTCAAATCAACAAGAAAAATAGTGACAACTGCCACTCCGAATCTCTAGTAGCCATATCCCGTAACAGAGCTACAACTTCTAATAATGGAGATGATTCTCAGCCACAATTAATCTAGAGAGAAAATGAAGAGAAATAGGGAATAAATAAGAGAGAATTTTCTAACAAGAAATCTCAGGGTTTGAGCTCGTGACGGTTTTCCACAGCAAATTTACACTGCCCCATTATAAAAAAATGAAAACGAGGGCCCAAACTACATAATTACTCATAGGAAGCAACGGTGCGGTCATGATAGCATAGTACTTTCTCCCTCAACTTTAGATTTAATTCCAATGGCAATATGAACATTTTTTATCAAAAAAAAAAAAAAAGATCCCCAACTTTTATTTTGGTCTCAAATATGCCCACACCTTCACTAGTTTCTTCAAGATTACCAACATCAAGAGACATCAAATTTCGTCAATATGTCGTTTGATACTCCTACAAACGATATTTTTCAATATTATACGTATATTTACACCTAAATTTTAGCAAACCAACCATCCATTTATTGCATAACAATTAGGGATTAACTTTTAATCCCTAAACAAAAATATTAAAATTAAATTGTATAATATATAATTTTAGTAGCATTTATTATTTAGTTTATATTTTTTATTATTACATTTGCATTGAACCAGTAACAAATGGGTTTAAATTGATAGTCCCACGCTTTAATTTAACGAGTTAGACTAAGCGTGCAGCAAGGAAGAATTTGGCGAAGTCGGTCATTCTTTAATGGTCGAAAATTAATTTATGAGAAATGATGATTTGTTTATTTCGGAAAGGATTGATATTTTTCTTTCAATATTTATTCAAGAGCATAGAAGGAAAATTTGGCCAACGAAATGAAACAAAAAGAAAGAATGAAGTGGTGGTAAATATTGTTTTATCTCTTCCGTATATTCATGCAATATAAAGGAAATAAAGATAGAAATAAACATGAGCATATATTTGATGTTATTCTTTGAGCAGTATATATTTTGGTATAATAAAAGAAACATCAGTACAAGAAAAGAGATCTTCGATTGTCAAAGCGCGAGAGTAGAAAGGAAAAAAAGGTGAAGAAAGGAAATATAATTCTTTTGAAGTGCTCATAATAGCAAAAGCCCAGCGCCGCTACCCCCAACCATCCCCCACCCCCCAAAAAAAAAAAAAAAGACATAGAAGAAAAGACGACGAGAGAGGAGAAAATATTGGGTGCGCCGGGCGCTCCACGTCACCGTGCGCCCACCCAATAAGGATGCGACATGTGTCGCCACCTGGAACCGGGTCCCACTTTTATTTTTAGCCAAATTTTTGCCGATTCCTTCTCTCTCTTCATTAATGGCCGCGTCCTTCTCCCGCCCTTCGCATTTGAAGCTTCTCCTGCACGAAGTCTCTCTCTCACAAAAATCTTTCTCCTGTCTTCTCCCGCACAAAGTCACGACACCTCCGCTGTCCTCGAGACACTCCTCTGCACAAAGAGGCGCCATTTTGAAAAAATTTCAGTCGGAGCCGAGGAGCAACCGATGGAAGTGGGAGGTGAGCGGCTTCGAGCCGCGGAAGTAGTCGTCGACCTCCACCTCCTTCGACGCCGACGACCAGCACCGGCCGAGCGCGCCCTTCATCCGGCGGTACTCGATCTCCGCCGCCGCCGCCGCCTCCTCGCCGCCCTCGCAGCTCCCGCTGGCCTCCAAGGTCCAGCGGCTCGCGGACAATGTCCAGGTTTTTCCGAAACGCTCCGATCGTCTCGCGCTTTGTTTTGGCTCCCGATTGAGTTGGGGATTTGCCGGTTTCGAATTTTTGCTTCTTGCTTCGGTTGATTCCTTCTCTGTTGCCGAGCTCTGAGAAGAGCGATTTCCGGATGCAGCTTGCAAGGCAGGATTACTTGGAGCTGAGACAAGAGGCGAGCGAACTGCAGGAGTTTCCAACGCGAAGCTCGATCGAGTGACGCGCTACCTCGGCGTTCTCGCCGACAAGACGCGGAAACTAGGTGAGGCGGTGCGGCGTCTGTTGTGCCTCGATGCACGTTTGCTTTCTCATTTCGGTTTTTGACAGGTTCTGTGCTTTGTGTCAGATCAAGTCGCCCTTGAAGGTGAGGCTAGGTTAGCACTGCTCGTCAGTGAGAAGAGGAAGTTGTTCAATGAGTTGTTGACATACAAAGGTCAGTCTTTGGTTTCTAATTGAGTTCTCCCACTTTCCACACGAAGCACGTGGAGCGGAAGTACTTAGATACATGAGCCGATAATTCAGAAAACTTCTACTTTGAATTGCAATTCATTTTCGGAATGATGTTCCTGTTGGATGGATGGGTAGAGATAGCGTGTTTGTATGGCAATTTTGCAGTGTGTAGTAGGAGGACAAAACTTGAGTTTAACGAGTAAGATCGAGTTGCAATATGACTGATAGAGTTTTAGCATGAAGTGCAGATTAACTTGAGATAACAGCTGCCAGTTGTGATGCATTTTTCTGATCATTGTTAGTTTGAAAAATTGAGCTGTTTGTTAGTTCAGGACTGATTATGCCTCAGAGATACTAGATATCAAGAACAGAAATGATTTTTTACTCTGTGTATCTTCTTCCTCCTCCGTTAGGATCCGTCTGATACTTTGATTGATGGTTACATAGAAATTGAATCTCTTGGATTAAACTAATGGAAGAACTCCCAAGAAATATGATTTTCAGACAAGAGTCCAGTCACCTGTGATATAATTTCCATTTGGACTCCTTTCACGTCATCAATTCACCATTGATTGCCCAATCACTAGATTGGTTGACCTAAGTTATACTAATAGTGTTTAACTTCATGCTATGTTTCTGTCCTAAAGGAATGCCTGTCAGTTACATTTTATGACAGATCTAATGGACAAGAATATGTCATGCTGACATTGCATTTTTATGTTATTCTTTTTGGCATGTACGTGACTCTTTTGCAAAAGATGTGAGATAAATGGAGTCAGCCAGTCAGTAGTATACTCAATTGGAAATTCTTTGTGCTTGCTATTGAACAAATTATGAATGTATCTCTCTTAATTCTCTGCAGTTGTAACTGCCACCGTACATTTGTGGGAGGCAATGGTGATGCCTAACACCTCATACTTTATGATTCTGTGGACGAACCAGTTGTGTGGAGGGATTGCACTTTGTTTTGAATAAGAATCTTATCTTGATATTGGGTGATGATGATAGCACTTCCACCTCTGGAATTGCTCCTGTGCAAAGATGAAGAGATGTCGAATAGTTGAACGATAATTCTTCTCTTTGACTATTTGGCATACAACAATAGGAGCACATGATTGATGCCTGAAAGGAGTTCCATCTTTGCTTCTCCTTCTTTGTACGGCAGCTCTGTTTCGACACTCTTAGTTTACAGATTTCATGAAAATTGTGAACATAACTCCATATATTGTTTAAAGCATTTGGGCTCAATGGGTCTATTTGTTGGCCCATCCTCAATGGACCTCATTTTAGTTAGAAAACAAGAGGAGAGTTGTCTTTCTGCAGAGTTGCTAAATAGTGAGGATGTTGAGCTCCAGCAGCCTCTGCTCGGCCACCATTTCCCTCTCTCTCTCTCTCTCTCTCTCTCTCTCTCTCTCTCTCTCTCTCTCTATGTGTTGTTGTCACCAAGTCTCTTGTTCCTTTTAAGCCCAGCCTTAGTAAAAGTGAGTACCGGCACTCGGTGGACAGGCTATCCACCCTAAAGTGGTATTGCCAGCCATTATGGAGGAGCAGTTGATTCAGCATTTCTAGTCTTTAGGAGTGATATGTAGCTTGAGCAAAGATTGGATTAGTCTACATTGCGATATGTCTAGGCTTTAGCAAAGTACTTGCCCATTTGATCTTTCAATATAAATGTCAATACCCACATGTGCTTCCGGGTATCTGCGATCGAATTATTGGGCGTAGTTTGTAGTTGTCATTTATATTTTTATGGTGGTTGCTTGTAGGCCATTTCTTCATGGTTCCATGGATTCTGGATTATAACTACAAGTATCAAAATTGTGGGTTATTCTATTGAGAACTCATGGCTCAATGCTCTTGCCTATTGTGTGTTTGACTATCTTTACCTGGGACTATTTTCTTTGGTTTTTGGTATTTTGTGATGGACTCATGATCATCATCAACATAGTTTCCATGTTTGCCTCTTTCATTAGTTTGATGGGAAGGATTAATAATTGATGTTTCCTTTTGATAACAGTTGTTTTTCTTAAGTTAAGTTTTGCTTACTAGGAGGTCTTTCCATATTACAGAAATGTCCCTAATTGTCTTCTTGTGCAATATGCAGAGTAATTATGATAGAAAAGCATCACCTTTTCTGGCAAAAGAATTACTAAGAATTTATACAAAGGAGAAAAGTTGGAGGGAGCAACTCTGGAAAAATGGCATTGTAAAATTGATGTGAATTGCTGCGGAAGGATCGTTCTACGAAGGCCTAGATGGTGCGAATTGCAAACCTCGACCTCCAATCAAACCTGTGATTGGCAACCTCGGTATGAACGTGACCTGTTGACGAACACGTGTCAACCAACCAACGTTATAGACGCCACGAACGAAAGAATTCGCTATCTCGCTCGATAAGTCAAATCAACCGTCACAAGGGAATCTTGATTAGGTCAAGTCCTCAAAAGAACAGTAAAGAGAATCTCTCAATTATTTCTCAAAGTAAAATATATCTCGTCCCCAAAGAAATTCAGTCGGTCTTATATATAGGCTTTCTAGCCATCACACAAACCCTAAAACCAACCCTAGAAATATAATGCGTCATATTCTAGAATATTCCTAAACAAGAAGATATATATATATATATCTCTCTATAAATATATATCTATATATATTTGACTTGGTCAAATATTTGGTGTCCATATAATCAAATTGCGCCAAGATTTCCAAGATTCTTCAAGATTTGATCCAAGGTTATCTCCACGTTGAAGATCACGAACCATGACACCAACAACTTTGCCTAAATTGCTTGGCCCGCGCTCGAGTGATCGAACCCGGTAGGAATAGACAATGGGTCCTTAGCACCTCCTCCTCGATATGGCTCGATGTCCACATCATTCCCTCCCCCGTGCAAAGGATTTGCCCTCAAATCATCACGGCATCGAAAAGAGTCAAGTCGAAACATTAAATGTGGCACTAACATCATACTTACCTGGAAGATCAAGCTTGTAGGCATTATTGTTAACTCTTTCCAAAACCATGAATGGTCCATCCCCTCGCGGTAATAACTTAGAATGTCGCTGCTCAGGAAATCTCTCTTTGCGCATATGAACCCAAACCCAATCGCCAGGTTCAAACACCACTTCCTTACGCCCTTTGTTGGCTTGCCTTGCATATTGCTCGCCTTGCGCTCAATATTTGCGCGCGTCTTCTCATGCAACACCTTGACAAATTCAGCTTTCTTTGCTCCATCTAAATCCACACGCTCATCAATAGGTAAAGGGGTTAAATCTAACGGAGTTAACGGATTAAAACCATAGACAACCTCAAATGGTGTAAATTTAGTAGCAGAATGCATGCTCCTATTATATGCAAATTCAACATGTGGTAGACAATCTTCCCAAGATTTTATGTTCTTTTTAATAATAGCTCGCAACAATACCCCTAAAGTTCTATTAACTACCTCGGTTTGACCATCGGTCTGTGGATGACAAGTAGTAGAAAATAACAACCGTGTTCCTAATTTTTTCCACAATGTTTTCCAAAAGTAGCTAAGAAATTTAGAATCTCGATCTGAAACAATCGATCTAGGCATGCCATGCAAACGTACAACTTCCCTAAAGAACAAATCAGCAACATGAGATGCATTATCGGTTTTATGACAAGGTATAAAATGAGCCATCTTTGAAAACCGATCAACAACCACATAAATAGAATCTCTACCATTCTTAGACCTAGGCAATCCTAACACAAAATCCATAGAAATATCAGTCCAAGGATGCGTTGGAATAGGTAATGGTGTATACAAGCCATGCGGTTTAGTTGTAGACTTTGATTGCTTACAAGCAATGCATCTCTCACGACACGTGTAACATCTCTCTTCATATGTGGCCAATAAAAATGTTCATGTAGTACTTCATAAGTCTTACTAATGCCAAAATGTCCCATTAAACCACCACTATGCGCTTCTCGCACCAACAATTCACTCAAAGAACACTTAGGTAAACATAGTTTGTTTTCACGGAAAAGATAACCTTCATGCCTATAGAATTTATCAAATGCAGCGTGTTCACATGCTTCATATACTCTCCCAAAGTCATCATCATCAGTATATAAGCCCTTGATATGCTCAAAACCTAGACACTTTGCTTCTAAAATAGTTAGAATCGCGTACCTTCGAGAAAGTGCATCGGCTACCACATTCTCCTTACCTTTCTTGTACTTGATCACATATGGAAAAGTCTCAACGAACTCCATCCATTTGGCATGTCTTTTATTCAACTTTTGCTGCCCTTTCAAGTACTTCAAGGTCTCGTGGTCGTGTGGATCACAAACTCCTTTGGCCATAAATAATGTTGCCAAGTCTCCAAAGCTCGCACTAAAGCATACATCTCCTTATCATAGGTAGGATAATTCAATGTTGCTCCACTCAATTTTTCGCTGAAATAAGCTATGGGACGCCCTCCTTGCATCAACACGGCTCCAATTCTGTACCGAAGCATCGCACTCTATCTCAAAAGTAGCACTGAAATTTGGCAAAGATAACAAAGGAGCATTAGTTAACTTATCTTTTAGCAAATTAAATGCTTTCTCTTGCTCTTCTCCCCACGTGAAACCCACGTGCTTCTTGATAACCTCAGTTAAAGGTGCGGCAATGGTGCTAAAATTTCTCACAAATCGCCGATAAAAACTCGCCAATCCATGAAAGCTACGCACCTCTCCTACTGTCTTAGGCGTTGGCCATTCACGAATTGCTTTGACCTTTTCTTCATCAACCTGTATACCATCAGCACTAACAACAAATCCTAGAAATACTAATTTGTTGGTAACAAAAGAGCACTTCTTTAGATTAGCGTATAATTGTTCGATCCTTAAAACCTGCAAGACAGCTCGCACATGCTTAATATGGTCATCAAGGCTTTGACTATATATCAAGATATCATCAAAATAGACAACCACAAATCGACCAATAAAAGCACGCAAAACATGATTCATAAGTCGCATAAACGTGCTCGGTGCATTAGTTAATCCAAATGGCATGACTAACCACTCATATAACCCATACTTGGTCTTAAATGCAGTTTTCCATTCATCACCTTCTTTCATCCTAATTTGATGATAGCCACTTTTCAAATCAATTTTAGTGAAAATGCAAGAACCATGCAACTCATCCAACATGTCATCTAACCTAGGAATAGGATGTCGATACTTTACCGTAATATTATTGATTGCTCGGCAATCGACACACATTCGCCAAGTTCCATCCTTCTTTGGCACCAACAAAACAGGGATGGCGCACGGGCTAAGACTCTCTCACATGCCCTCGCTCCAATAGTTCACTAACTTGCCGCTGAAGTTCCTTTGTCTCCTCGGGATTGCTTCGATATGCGGGTCGGTTAGGTAATGGCGCACCAGAATCAAGTCAATTTGATGTTCTATGCCTCGAATCGGTGGTATCCCTCCAGAAGTTCATCGGGAAAGACGTCTTCAAATTCCTGCAATAAAGACACAATAGGACTAGGCAAACTTGGGTCAAGATCGTTAGTAGAAAACAAAACCTCCTTGTACACAAGTACAAGCATTGGTCGATCTAGAACTAAGGCTCTCCTCACTTCACTTGATTTTGCATAAAAATTATTTTGCCTCTTTTCTTTCCTCTCTTTTTTTCCCTCGGTTTTTACCACAATATTTCTCTCGGCCTCTCCTTTTCCTTGCGTCTCAGACACACCATGCAAGCCCTCAGATTTCTCACCTTTTCTCTCTCTCTCTCGGCTTCTCGTTGTAACTTTAA
This sequence comes from Eucalyptus marginata, assembly GCA_014182565.1. NCBI lineage: Eukaryota > Viridiplantae > Streptophyta > Magnoliopsida > Myrtales > Myrtaceae > Eucalyptus > Eucalyptus marginata. The sequence continues at coordinate 5,188,337 of CM024591.1, read as the reverse complement.
CTGATCTTGATACACCTCACTAGGTGTCATTGGTACCAAGGTATAAGTCTTTTGATTCATCACCAATGAATAACGATTAGTATATCCATCATGATGTACCTTTCGATCATATTGCCATGGTCTTCCAAGTAAGACATGACCCGCTTGCATAGGTACAACATCACACTCTACCTCATCCTTGTATTTCCCTATCTCAAATGGAATTCGAACTTGTTTCGACACCTTCACCTCACCACTATCATTTAACCATTGAAGTCTATAAGGCCTAGGGTGCTTTGTCGTTTTCAAACCCAACTTATCCACCATAGTACAACTTGCCACATTCGCACAACTACCTCCATCAATTATCATACTACGAGATCTTACCATTCACCACACATCTTGTATGAAACAAGTTATCTCTTTGTTGATGATGCTCCTCCTCTTTTACTTGCACACTCGAGAACGCCTAACCACCAATAAGTCTCCTTTTATAGCCACTTCTCCATCACTACAATCCTCCAACGGTGGCATCTCATCATCTTCTTCTTCCCTCTCACTTTCGGACTCAACATCACCATGTTCAGTCATGATCATCACCCTCCTATTAGGGCATTGATTCGCCATATGACCCCTGCCCAAACACTTAAAACATTTAATCTCACGAGTTCTAGTGTTAGGGTTTTCGGTTTTACCCGAAGCCGGATTCGTTCCAACTTTACCGTCCCTCTCCTTCTCCTTTGAGGTTTCGGTTTTGGTGTTGTTTCCTCTCCAATTTGGCTTTTCATCTCTCTTCCAATTGGATCTCCAATTTTGATTTGAACCTCCTCCACTTTTGTGATTTCGGTCCATCTTCAATTGCCGCTCAACTTTGATGGCTTTGTCCACCAATTCCTCCAATTCAACATAGTGTTGCAGCTCCACTACCCTTGCTATGTCTCGACTCAAACCACTCAAAAATCTTGACATTGTGGCCTCACGATCCTCCACCACATTAGCACGGATCATGGCAATCTCCATCTCCTTGTGATACTCTTCCACGCTCTTATTGCTTTGTGTGAGATTTTGTAACTTTTGAAACAAATCTCGATGGTAATGACTTGGTCCAAAACGCCTCCTCATCACTGCTTTCATCTCATCCCACGTCTCTATCGGTCTTTCACCATTGCGCCTCCTACTAGTCACAAGTTGATCCCACCAAATTATAGCATAATCAGTAAATTCAACAGCTGCAATTTTTACCTTTTTTGAGCTTAGAATATCGTTGGCAATCAAATACCATCTCCATGCGTTTCTCCCACTCTAGATACGCATCGGGATCATTCTTTCCTTGGAAAGAAGGAATCTTCATCTTAATATTGCCAAGTTCATTATCTTCTCGGCGTCTAAACCCTCGGGCTCCATTCCACCTTCCAAATCGAGCATCTCGATCATCCTCCATGTCAGCCTCATCATCATCATAATGCCGTTGCCTTCTAGGTTGTGTTCTAGAGGCATCTCGCTGATGTTGCGGCCTTCCTCGGGGTATCTCTCGGTCACCATCAACTCTCATACCATTCTCCATCATTCGGCCACTAAGCTCCTCCACTACGACCCTTAATTGCTGGATGCTTTCCACGAGCGCTTCATCCCTTCGTATGGAGTCAACCTCCCTTTGATTCACGCTTTCTTCGCGCGACATATTTTAGACCTGCAAATAAACGTTAGTCACAAAAATCCTCACCAATCGCTCCCTCACGTGTTTCTCTCAAGGTGTTTGTCACTCCCCTCGTGTTTAACTCAAGTCTAGGCTTTTTTTTTTTTTTTTTACCCTCAATTAAACTCACACACTCTTGCCTTTTTCCTCTCGTATTCTCTTTTCACAAGCTCTTTATTGGACTCAAAACCTATCTCTCAACCCTCTCACGACAATCAATCAAACTAATCAAACAAGATTAGATCACTGCTGATTTTGTTTCAACAAGTAACAATTTCAAACCAACAAGTACAACTTTCAAAATTCCAATTGAAACGCAAATCACTACTGATTTTGTTTCAATTCGGTCCACTAACAAACGAGTCGCCTTCTTGATTTTTTTTTTTTTTGTCGGCTATATTTTTTTTTTTTTTGCCGAATCTGTTTTTTTTTTTCTTTCGCACTTTTTTTTTTTGTGCGTTTTCTTTCTTCTTCTTTTTTTTGAAGAACTTTCTCTTCTTTTTTTTTTGACGAACTCAGATACAATTTAAGATGCTAGGAAAAAAAATTAAAACTAACAGCAAACAACTACGTATGGACGCACAAAACCAATCAGATCCTTAAATTGGCTAGAACCGAAACCCTAGCTCAATAAATCTCAAATTGCTGAATATAAACAAAAAATTAAAGATAAATAGACCTTGTAGAAGCAAGCTCTGATACCAAACTGATGTGAATTGCTGCGGAAGGATCGTTCTACGAAGGCCTAGATGGTGCGAATTGCAAACCTCGACCTCCAATCAAACCCGTGATTGGCAACCTCGGTATGAACGTGACCTCGTTGACGAACACGTGTCAACCAACCAACGTTATAGACGCCACGAACGAAAGAATTCGCTATCTCGCTCGATAAGTCAAATCAACCGTCACAAGGGAATCTTGATTAGGTCAAGTCCTCAAAAGAACAGTAAAAAAAGAGAATCTCTCAATTATTTCTCAAAGTAAAATATATCTGTCCCCAAAGAAATTCAGTCGGTCTTATATATAGGCTTTCTAGCCATCACACAAACCCTAAAACCAACCCTAGAAATATAATGCGTCATATTCTAGAATATTCCTAAACAAGAAGATATATATATATATATATCTCTCTCTATAAATATATATCTATATATATTTGACTTGGTCAAATATTTGGTGTCCATATAATCAAATTGCGCCAAGATTTCCAAGATTCTTCAAGATTTGATCCAAGGTTATCTCCACGTTGAAGATCACGAACCATGACACCAACAGCTTGCCTAAATTGCTTGGCCCGCGCTCGAGTTATCGAACCAGTAGGAATAGACAATGGGTCCTTAGCACCTCCTCCTCGATATGGCTCGATGTCCACATCAAAAATCATCTCCAATGCCACCACGGACACGTCCTGAATGCGTGGGGACTGAGGAGGTACTCGACCTTTCATGTTTAACTCTTGCTTTCTGATGACTTTGTCAATATGATGCTAGTTGATGAATTTGTTTTGGTTTTTTTGTAGGATCCTAAGTGCATTATATGTCAGCAATATCTTTATCTTTCTGCAGTTGTATGTGATTGTAGGCCATCTGCTTTTGTTTGTCTTGAGGTATGTGGAAACTGTGTTCTGGTTTATTATCCTGTCAAATTAGTTGATTTGTAGTGCAAATACAAGCCTAGTACATGTGCCATACCGCAATGTCAAAAACGTTTGCCCCTGAAGGGGGATCTTGAACTCATGGAACTTGGATTATTCCACTTAGCCGGGCACAATGAGTGAAAGCATTCATGACAAGGGCAGGCTATGGGTGGGTTTGGGAACCACTTTTGGGGAAAGTCTTTAGGAAAATGCAAAGATCTTTGAGTTAAAGGTGTTTTTCAAAATGCAACTGTGTTTGGTAAATTGTACTTTGAAAGCCCTTTGTGAAGTACTTTAAATAAAATGGTGTTTGGGGAATTACACTTACAAAGGACTTTTGTGTTAAAAAAAAAATTATCAAAAGAAAAATTAAAAAAAATTGACCGGCAAGGGCGGCGTGCGCGCCGACCTCCCGGCGAGCTCCGGCGAGCTTGGATCTGGGGCAGTGAGGTCGCGCGACGCCGTCGCGAGCTCCGGCGACCCCGGATCTGGGGCGTCGAGGTCGCGCGACGCTGCCTCGACCTCAGGCGACCTCGGATTTGGGGCGGCAAGGTCCCGCGACGCCGCCTCGACGTCCGGCGACCTAGATCCGGGGCGTCGAGGTCGCGGGAGGACCTCGCCGCCTCGGATCTGGGTCGCGGTGGGGTCGCGCGACCCAGATCCGGGGCGGCGGGTTGCACGACCCAGATCTGGTCGCCGCTCGAGCTCTGGCACCAGATCTGGTCGCGACCAGACCTGCAACGATGGGTCGCGCGGCCCCGGCGAGCTTCGTGCGAAGGTCGCAGTGCGGCAGGCGACGGTCGCCGGCGACCGCATCTAGTCGCAACCAGATCTACGACTCGCGGAGCTCTCCGACGACGAGCGCCTGCGTCGCGGCATCCCTCTACGCCCAGAGAAAATGAACAGTGCTCGTACAAGGGCACACACCGGAAAAACGAAAAATTGGTGAGGACAATTTTGGAAAAAAAAAATATGAACAGTGCCCGCGTGGGCATGCCGAAAAAGCCGAAAGCCCAAGGCACCCCCAAGGCAGCCTTGGGCTTTCGGGCTTGAAAATGCTGGCTTTGCAAGTAAGAGACTTGCAAAGTTTTTTCCCAAACGCTCCCCATTGGCCCAAGGGGCTTTCCATGGCCAAAGCCCCTTCCAAAGCTGATTCCAAACGGACCCTATGTCATGAATGAAGGATCACTATTGAGTGATCTGAAAAATGAAGAAAACGCGATGGGGTCAAGTGATTTTGTGCCAATGCAAAGCACTCGAGATGTAGATACTGAACTATTTCCCTGGATGATGAAAAAGGACATCGATCCTCATGCTGCTTTGGGAAAACTTCATTGGCATTCATCACACTCAGAATTGGAATTTGGTTCACATTGCTCAGAGTCAGAATCGGAATTTGGTTCACATTGCTCAGAGTCAGAATCTGAAGACACTGATGAGAAGATGAAGATTGGAGCAAGTCCAGAATATCATTGGAGAGAAACATCGGAAAGTGCAGTTTTGCAAATGCGGAACACTGTAGAGCCAAAGGCTGAACCCTTTTTCTTGGAAGTAAACGAAGACACTGCTTCTGACGAAGTTCATTCATATTCCTCAGAACAAGAATCTGAAGTTGATTCATATTGCTCAAGACCGGAATATGAAGTTGGGGATAAAAAGGCGAGGATAGAAGCCAGTCCAGAATATAATGATATGATACACATACCAAAGATGAAAAAGGAAAGTTCTTCACATGCTACTTTGGATGATGCCGATACCTTAATTGATATGTTAGAAGCACTTCTTGTGTATTGGGATTTATTTTGGGCTAAAATAAGCTCTTTCTCTCTAAACTGATCCAATGTCGATAAATGGGGTGACCAAGTGATTTTGTTTATAGTGAAGAAAGGAACTGACTTTGGCTTGCTGTTTTCAAGTTGTCCACTTAGATCAGTCTAGCTGCATTATCATGGATTGTGTTTGATAAATTGCGGAAAGAAAAGTTTTATATATTATGGGGTACATTATGATAATGATTGTGCCTTTGTCTCGTGAATTTGTTTCTATACAGAACTCAAGCAGTTATTTGGACTTGATTCGTTTCACACAAAGACAGGCTATGTCACGAATGAAGGATCTCTGTCGAGTGACCTGACAGAACAAGAAAATGCGACTATGTCAAGTGAAGCGGAAAAACTAGTAGCCAAGCAGAAGCAAAGAGCAGAAAGTGATTTTGTGCCAATGCAAAGCACTCAAGATAAAAAGACTGAACTATTTACCACTTCTCATACTGCTGAAAGTGATTTTGTGCCGATGCAAAGCACTCGAGATATAAAGACTGAACTATTTACCTTTTCTCAAGTTGCTGAAAGTGATTTTGTGCCAATGCAAAGCCCTCGAGATACAAAGACCGAACTATTTCCATGTTCTCATGCTGCTGAAGATCAAAAAGGTAGCTTTTATTCTTCAAAGATTCGTTACATTTTAAATGATTTGGGGAGAAGATTTGCAACATGACACTGATATAACCTTAAGCCCATTCAATTTCAACCTTGCTTTGTCCTAAATTATGAGTTTTCTGGTATTCCTGGTTAAGAAAATAGCATATTGCTAAGCTGAAGGTGACTAAAGGAATGAGAGTTTTTCTGTGCTTGCGAGATTGCTATCTTGATCATTCTGTCAATAATATTGCATTTATATATGCATCAAATTACTATTGTAGATAGCATGAAGTCTAGAAGTGCTGCTATTTCCAAAGGAGCACTTCTTGTGTATTGGGTTTATTTTGGGCTAAAACGGGCTCTTTCTCTCTGAACTGATCCGAAGTAGATAAATGGGGTGACCAAGTGATTTTGTTTATAGTCGAGAAAGGAACTGACTTTGGCTTTCTGTTTTCAAATTGTCCCCTTAGATCAATGTAGCTACATTATCATGGAATTTGTGTTGACAAATTGCAGAAAGAAAAGTTTATATATCTCAGGGTAGATTATGATGATGATTATACCTTTGCCTCATGAATGTGTTTCTGTACAGAATTCGAGCGATTATTTGGAATTGATTTGCTTCACACAAAGGCAAGCTATGTCACGAATGATGGATCTCTGCTGAGTGATCTGAAAGAAGAAGAAAATGTGACGGTGTCAAGTGAAGTGGAAAAACTAGTAGCCATGCAGAAGCATAGAGCAGAGAGTGATTTTGTGCCAATGCAAAGCACTCCAGATACAGAGATTGAACTATTTCCCTGTTCTCATGCTGCTGAAGATCAGAAAGGTAACTTTTATTCTTCAAAGAATCGTTACATGTTAAATGATCTAGGAAGAAGATTTGCAACCTGACATTGATATAACCTTAGCCCATTCAATTTCAACCTTTATTTATCCTAAAAGATGAGTTTTCTAGTACCCTTTGTTCGGACAATAGCATATTGCTAAGCTGAAGGAGAATAAAGAGATGAGAGTTTTCTGTGCTTGCAAGATTGCTATCTCAATCCTTTTGTCAATAATATAAATGCAATATTATTGACAGAAGGATCGAGATAGCAATCTCGCAAGCACAGAAAAGCTCTCACCAGCTCCTCTCCCCCCTGATTTTCTTCAAATGCTCACTGTAAACTTCATCAGTGGAAAGAGACTTGAGACTCGGACAGTGATAAAAACTCAATCTTTCTAACCTCAGTGTGATCCGTAGCCCACAGGATATATTGGAAAGTTTAGGTACGTAATGGAGAGACAACTTCTTCAAAACAGGGAGGAAATAAGACGTCTCACAGACTTTGCCAGTAAAAATTTGGTAGGTAATTAGGCTTTTGATGGCTGGGCAGTCCTCAACTGTGACCTCTTCCAAGTTGTTGAGATTATCAAGCATCTCGCTTGAGAAAATAACTGTCAACTCGGAGCATTTACACAATGTCAACAACTTGAGAGAAGATAAACATCCCTTCTGCATTGAGTCTTTCCAAATGTTTCTCAAGTTTCTCATGTAATACACATACAAAAACTCTAGCGATTCAAGACAGATGCTTTTGCAGTGAAATTCAGTTAAAGCCTCTTGATGAAGGGTATCAGATGCATCCATAAGCACTTCAAGCTCATTACACTCCCCCAGAACACATCACTTGAGTTGGTCCATGCTATCTATCCCTAGTTCAGACAGCTTCTTAAGATTAGCATGCCTTTCTAAGAAAAAAGCATCTGATTGTTGTAGGATGTCGTTAATATCCATGAAAACACCATCACCATTTGTGTACCTCAAGAATCGGTTGCACTATTCCAGCTCGAATTCAATATCTGAAGGTAGCCGATTCATGATGCGGCTAGCATGATTACCAACACAAAGTCTGAATTGAGCTAAAGATGGATGCTCCATTGATTTCCTTAGCCGATTAAATTGCCTCAAAAGTTTCAATGTAGGAAAGGAGAACTTGAAAGTACTTAACCTTTTCAAGTTGCAAACTTCACATAAAACACCTTCAGCACATGTATCCCACCATTCAGCATTGGCATACACATCGAGATTCAGTTCTTCCAAGTGTAATAGAGAAGATATTACCCCATGAGGAATCACTGTTTTAGAGTCACTAAAAGGTTCAGTTCTAGAAATTGAGATCCCCAAACAAGTCAAATTAATTAAACATTCAATTTCCCTGGGAAGATTCTTGATCTTCGTCCCCTCAAGATCAAATACCTCTAGCCGCTTGAGCCCTGCAATTGCTGGTGATATCGATCTCAAAAGGACGCAATCATTCAAGAAGAGTCTTTTGAGGCTAACAAGTTGAGATATGGACTCGGGCAAGCACCGAATGTGGGTTCTAGACAGATTCAATACTTCTAGAGCAGGCATCTGATTGAGAAATGAAGAAAAAAGCTTTCTCAGCTTGTGATTTCTTTGCAGATATAACGACGAAAGTGAAGGGCACCTTGGTTCCTCCGGGAGTTGGTTCACATTACTCAGAATTGGAAGTTGGTTCACATTGCTCAGAATCAGAATCTGAAGACACTGATGAGAAGATGAAGATTTGAGCAAGTCCAGAATATAGAGAAACGTCAGAAAGTGCAGTTTTGCAAATGCGGAACACTGCAAAGCCAGAGGCTGAACCCTTTTCCTTGGAAGTAAACGAAGACACTGCTTCTAACTAAGTTCATTCATATTCCTCAGAACAAGAATCTGAAGTTGATTCATATTTTTCGGGACCGGAATATGAAGTTGGGGATAAAAGGCGAGGATAGAAGCTAGTCCAGAATATAATGATATTATACACATACCAAAGATGAAAAAGGAAAGTTCTTCACATGCTACTTTGGATGATGCCGATGCCAATGCCTTAATTGATATGTTAGGTGGCGGTGGAAAACAAGAAGGGAGACCATCAGAAGGATGGGGTGCAATTAAATATGACTCTATTGTCGACCATCTCATTAAGTCCATAAAAAATCTAACATTGAAAAAATTGGAATATATGGCAGAAATGAGGTTGCAAAAGCTATTGTCATTGAAGCTTTGAAGGAATCTGCAATTTTGAGAAATCTATTTGATAGAGTCATCTGTGTTACTGTTCCTCTGAACTGCGACATGGAAAAGGTGCAAAAGGAGATTGCTGGACAAATATCTTTTGATTTAACTGAAGCCAATGCAGTTGATATGCCACATTCGGTGGTGAATGCATTGGAAGTCCTCAAGTTTTTGCTCATTCTTGTTGGCGTTAACCAACACATGAAGCTAGAGACATTGAGGATTCCTGAAGCAACACCACCAGTTGGTAGCAAGATAGTCTTTGTGACTGGATCGGGACAATTGTGCGATGAAATCGAAGTGGATAAGAAAATATGCTTGGATGATCTGTTGCTGTACGAATTATTTCGTCAGAATGTGGGTGAAGTTGTTTATTATTCTAAAAAAGCCCTAGCTAGAGAAATAGTTAGGATGTGCAGGCCATATTCACATGCTGTTATTCTAGTGGCAAGGGCACTGCAAAATGTTGATGACACTTTAATCTGGAAACATGCGCTTGAAAGACTGAATGTTCGACCTACAAGTCATGAAGCAGGTATAGAAGCTCTTATGGTTAATGTACTAAGATTCTGCATTGACCAACTAGAAGATGATAAAACTAGAAGATGCTTGAAAAATCTTGCTCTTTGTAACAATTACCATGAGATTGCATCTGAGTCTGCCATAGGCCTATGGGTCAGGGATGGTATCGTAGACGCCCATGATGATGGCCAAAAAGTCCTAAAAAATCTTGTCAATGCTAGCCTGCTCAAAGTTGATGAGAATCAGCAATTTGTGAAGTTTCAAGACCAGGATTAGGATATATTAGTGAACTTAATATTTCAGCCTGAGGAAAATCGTGTGTTTCTGATGCGGGGTGGCTTGGATTTGATAGAGCCACCAGAGGTTGAGGAATGGGAGAGTGCAAAAGAGATATGTTTGATGCATACCGGAATTTCTGAGCTACCGAAGGAACCAAGGTGCCCTTCACTTTCGTCGTTATATCTGCAAAGAAATCACAAGCTGAGAAAGCTTTCTTCTTCATTTTTCAATTAGATGCCTGCTCTAGAAGTATTGAATCTGTCTAGAACCCGCATTCGGTGCTTGCCGGAGTCCATATCTCAACTTGTCAGCCTCAAAAGACTCTTCTTGAATGATTGTGTCCTTTTGGGATCGATATCACCAGCAATTGCAGGGCTCAAGCGGCTGGAGGTATTTGATCTTGAGGGGACGAAGATCAAGAATCTTCCCAAGGAAATTGAATGTTTAATTAATCTGATTTGTTTGGGGATCTCAATTTCTGGAACTAAACCTTTTAGTGACTCTAAAACAGTGATTCCTCATGGGGTAATATCTTCTCTATTACACTTGGAAGAACTGAATCTCAATGTGGATGCCAATGCTGAATGGTGGGATACATGTGCTAAAGGTGTTTTATGTGAAGTTTGCAATTTAAAAAGGTTAAGCACTTTCAAGTTCTCCTTTCCTACATTGGAACTTTTGAGGCAGTTTAATCGGCTAAGGAAATCAATGGAGTATCCATCTTTAGCTCAATTCAGACTTTGTGTTGGTAATCATGCTAGCCGCATCATGAATCGGCTACCTTCAGATATTGAATTCGAGCTGGAACAAGGCAACCGATTCTTGAGGTACACAAATGGTGATGGTGTTTTCATGGATATTAACGACATCCCGCAACAATCAGATGCTTTTTCTTAGAAAGGCATGCTAATCTTAAGAAGCTATCTCGAACTAGGGATAGATAGCATGGACCAACTCAAGTGGTGTGTTTTAGGGGGAGTGTAATGAGCTTGAAGTGCTCGTGGATGCATCTGATACCCTTCATCAAGAGGCTTTAACTGAATCTCACTACAAAAGCATCTGTCTTGAATCGCTAGAGTTTTTGTATGTGTATTACATGAGAAACTTGAGAAACATTTGGAAAGACTCAATGCAGAAGGGATGTTTATCTTCTCTCAAGTTGTTGACATTGTGTAAATGTCCCGAGTTGACAGTTATTTTCTCAAGCGAGATGCTTTATAATCTCAACAACTTGAAAGAGGTCACAGTTGAGGACTGCCCAGCCATCAAAAGCCTAATTACCTGCCAAACTTTTAATTGCAAAGTCTATGAGACGTCGTATTTCCTCCCTATTTTGAAGAAGTTGTCTCTCCATTACGTACCTAAACTTTCCAATATATCCTGTGGGCTACGGCTGGCACCGAGGTTAGAAAGATTGAGTTTTTATGACTGCCTGAGTCTCAAGTCTCTTTCCACTGATGAAGTTTCCAGTGAGCATTTGAAGAAAATTAGGGGGAAGAGGAGCTGGTGGGAGGACTTGAAATGGCACGGCCATATGCCAGATCACTTGGACAGTATTTTCGTCCCAATTGACACATGTGACATCCCTTAACTCGCGTGTGTGCGCGGGTGCGATCCTACTGTTGGAACTGCCTAACAAGTCAGTGGGAACTTCTGTTATTTGATGACTATTGTATGGAAAATATCGTTAATTAAACTTTGACAACTCCTGCCTACCTAATGGCAGGCTTTTCTGTGGTCTATAAGTTTCTTCTTGCCCCTGTTCCTTTTCTGCCGTTCAAAGAGATGATCGTGAGATAAAGAATGACTGGGCAGGGCTTGAATGGCCATCTTCAGGTCGGTTGATGTAATGATAAATAGTGGAATAGGAGATCTGCACTTGAAGAATTTCGTCCCCGTGGGATTGATTTTGCTAAAAGCAATCGACATGGACATTAGAATGCCGGCACGGACAAGAAGGAACTTTCAGTTCTGCTTTCCTAGCAGAATTGATTAGAAGCTAGCTTCCCATTTACCAAGTATTGTCCCTCGCTGTTATTAGAACGGTGAGTTGAGTCTCTTAGAGAAGCTAGCCGCGCTGCTAAATAAGCAACAGCCACAGAAGAATCTTTTCATCGGCAACCCATAGCCTTATCGGCTATAAAACATGTGATTAGTAACTTACTGCAAGAGAAAAAAAAAGCAACTGGTACCTCTTTATATGAAAAATATTAGTATCAATGGACAAGTAACTAGTTATTTCCTGCATGTGGTCAATCATTCCCCAAGACAGAATTACTTAATTTATCTATAGGTGTGGATGATCTTTATATGGATAAGTAATAATCGTTATATTGACTAATGACCTAGGAAACATCGATACTCTTTGGGAGTCTTCGTGTCATGCCGGATGCTAAAGATTTTATTGGAGATGTCATACTTATAAACAACTTTCATTATTTCAGCGGTTACATTTCAAGAATCATGCGGGAATATTTACTTCTTAAATGCAAGAGTTCGGTGACATAATTCCATTCATCATTGATCCAGTGGCCGGTGATGACACAATACACATAATTCAAGTACATAAATCAAAAGTTAGAGAGACTCGAAAGTTAGCAGTCGACAGCAGATGCACTAACACCACCATTTTCTATTCGTATAGTATTTTGTAGTTTTTGGCATTTGTTGTCCGCAGAATGGGTCTGAACTGAGGTTGTAGAGTTGTATGCACGTAGTGCACGAAGTGAGAGATCTTCAATGAAGCCAAAGGGTTGCTTGGCGACAAGATAATAATATGCAAGCTCTCGCCAATTCCCTGCCTCGTCATGATAATGGGTATCCTGTATGCAACGCCGCACTTGAAGAGCTTCCCCCAACCTTGGACATCTCTTCCTCATATCGACGCCGATGTGTCCTCAAGTGACCCGTCCCACTCAACCGTTCACCTTTTAATATGCTGCCACCTATCGTGCAGATGGCCTTCTTGACATCATTGCATCAATCTCGAGCCAAAATGTCTTCCAAACACGGGAAAAGTGCCAAAAAAGTCCTAAACTTTTTGTCTTTGTGCCGATTTAGTCCTAAATATTTTTATGTTGTGTCAATTCAATCCTTTCCGACCAATTTTGACCGCATTTTGTTGACTGGACGCTGGCCGGCTGACATGGACAACTTTTAATAATATTTTAATATTTTTTAATTTTTGAATTTCTTTTTTCTTTTTTCTTTTTTCTTTTTTTTCTTTTTCTTTTTTTTCTTTCATTTGGTCGCCGGACCTTGGCAACCGGCCAGAGGCGACGGCCGACGAGATCGAGGTCGACCTCGCCCATGGCCAACGAGGGCAAGCCCTGCCTGCTTGGTGCAAGGAGGTGGCCTCTAGCTAGCCTCGCGCCGGGCCACCGAAAGCTTCCAACCAGAGGACCAAAAGCATCTCGCATCGTTGGAGACGCAAGGGACGCAGAGAACAAGAGGATCGCGAAGCAAAGGGAAATCTTGACGGTTGCGAGGAGAGAGAGAGAGAGAGAGAGAGAGAGAGAGAGAGAGAGAGATCTTCGACGGCACGTGGAGCTCGTTGTCCGGTCGGAAGCTTCTTGCCCTCGCCGGCCATGGGTGAGGCTCAACCCTCGCCGATCCGGCCGAGGGCGAGCCTAGCCACCCAGGTCTTGAGGGTGGCCTCGCGCCGGGCGGGCAATGGGCGAGGCTCGACCTCGCCGCCTAGCGCGAGGCCGCCCTCACGGCCACTGGCGAGGTGGCCGGCTAGGTCGACCTCGACCTCGCCGGCTGTCACCTCTGGTCGGTCGCCGAGGTCTAGCGACCGGCTGGAGGAAGAAGAGAAGAAAAAAAAATTAAAAAAATTAAAATATTATTAAAAGTTATTCACGTCAACACCGATCAAGCCACGTCTCCAGTCAACAACAAAATCCGGCCAAAATTGGTCGAAATGACTGAATTGGCACAACGTAAAAATATTTAGGACTAAATCGGCACAAAAAAAAAATGTTTATGACTAAATTGGCACAAAGACAAAAGGTTTATGGCTTTTTTTGGCACTTTTCCCTCCAAACACTAAACATTCTTCTCCACAAATCGGTGCCATAGTTACTGGGGGTTTTCTTGGGGGTATAGGTATCGTCCGGGAAGCTTGGCAAGGAGCTTCTGCCGTTCGCCCTTGCAATTCTTCCCAATCGTCAAGTCATTTTGTCTCGTCATCGTTAAATTCGACTTCTTGTGGGGACGGGGCCGGCTTGTATATTTTGTTGTCATGGAACTTAATGAACAGTTCCCACGTTAATTACATGGTGAATACCACATTGAGTTGGAATGATTGGACAATGTTGTAGTTACTGTTCACCATTGCAATATTTAGAACGCGATTAAATCGTAACAAGAAAGGAAATATATGAAATTGACAAATGATTTTAGAAAGCTCAGCGTTTGGAAGTTGGGAAATTGTAGTGAAACGTGCGAGGAAAAAACCCAATTTATAGAGTTCCGAATTTTTTGTTGTCGGCCACAACGATCACTGATCAGCCCATAAACAAAATGAGGCCCGACCCACCACCCAAAAAGCCTGTGCCTAGCATGGCCCAGTGGCCAATTCTATGTTATCTGTAATATTCGTTATAAAAATGCCGAAACGGCAACAACCTATAATTTGGAAGATTGGTCATTAGCAACAAAATCTTCAATTTTATCTTGTTTTCATTATATTTAAAGATCAATGGTCATAAGCCTTCGAAACAAATACTAATTCAAGGAGCCAGCCGGCAACTTATTAGTGCGTTAACACAAGGCCCAACTCAAACCTAAGTATAAAGAAGCTAAAAGCCCAAATCATGCCATAACAATATGGTTAACCCATCAGGCCCACTCAATAGAATGTCTAAAGAAGCTTCTCGATCGTAAAGGTCGTAACAACACAATTGACCCATGAGACCCATTGATAGAATGTTTAAAAAGCTTATTGATTGTGAATTTCCAATGAAAATAGTTTAAGTGGCGCATAACATGTATCGATAATTGATTAACTCGAAACACAAAAGAAAGTCGAAGTATGAGTAAGGAAGGATCTATTGACCAAAGGATAATTAGATCTAAAGGATCAGGTGCGGTTACAAGTTCACCATGGCATAGTGCACACAAAAGGTAGATAGAAATTCTTGTGGAGGAAGATCACCATGCATAATGGAATGACTCATGACAAGACATTTTGCAGGGAAAATAGACTTTGAACAAGAATCATACAGCATCGCGAAGGAGCCCACCGGATTTTGGAAGAACATCTATTCATATAAGATTTTGCTGAAGTTTTGAATTTCAAATTCAAAGTAGATTAGATTTTCTATATTCAGTATTTGTCTTTAATTATACAAGCTTTCCAATCGAGTCTTGTAAGCCTCTTACTTTTTCTATGAACTTCATTAAATTCCATTGAGAAAATTATTGTTGAAATATAATCATCAAATAAGCATGTATCCAAGAATTTAAGCCATATGTGCCTAATTCAATAAAAGTACGTTGCAATTTCCTTATTTGTTTTCAGTTATTTGTCCACCCGTTTCTCTTTAGTAATTCGAATCCAGAGAAAACGAGTTATAGTAGACTTTAATCATCAAAACCATTGAGTTTCTAACGATCACAACTTGACAAAAACGAATATAACACGTCTTTTAGGATGCGTTTTGAACATTTCTGTTTAAAAATTGTTCCAATGAATAGAAATAGAAAAAAAATGTTTCTGTTCCGGAGAACAATTTTTGAACAAAAAAACGCGTTTGGTAAACTTGTTCCGGGAATAAAAAATGAATAGAAACACGTTTGGTAAATTTGTATTCTTTTTTTATTTCTTTTAATTTTTTAATATTTTTATTTTTATTTTATTTTATTTCTTTCTTCTTTCTTTTTTTCTTTTTTTCTTCTTTTAGCCGGTCGCCGGCCTTGGCCAAGGCCGCCGACCGGCCGACGAGGGCCGGCGGCCTCGCCCAGCCCATGGCAAGGCTCGCCGGCCCTGGGCGAGGCCGAGCCTCGCCGTGGTTGGGCGAGGCTTAGCCGCCTGGCTAGGCGAGCTCGGGCTCGCCTGACACCGAGCCCGAGGTCGCCGGCCGCTCACCGAGGTCGCCGGCCCTCGACGGCCCCCGGCCCTCTTTTGGCTAGTTGCCGGCCATGGCCGAGGCCGGTGACCGGCCAAAGAAAAAAGAAAGAAAAAAAAAGAGAAGAAAAAGAGAGGAGAGAGAAAATCTGTTCTTAATTTTTGTTCCAGAAACAAGAAACAAGTTTTTCTTGTTTCTGTTCCAAAAGTGTTCCTGAAACAAAAAATAGATTTGGAACAAAAATGCAAACAAACGCATTTATGTTCTTTTTTTGTTCCCTGGAATAAAAATAGAAATTTTGTTTATAAACAAAAAAAAAAAAAAAAACGTTAACAAACAGCCCCTTAGTGACCACAGTGGAAGAATACGATGACTCACTGAACTCCTAGGAGCGTGTCTGGGCTTATGGATTCTGAAGCTAATGACTTCCATAATTAGGGAGTCGAGAGCGGTTCAAGAGCCTTTGAGGCTAGGGATGGTCCTCAGGATGGAAAACCACCACCCAATCCATTGCTGAATATGTACAAGAAGATCACTTTTTTCAATTGACTCGGATTATCTTTAAAAAAGATCAGGAGAAAACCTTGAAGTGCTAACCAATTCGAGCACAAATCTCAAATGAATCTACACTCAGGCAATGTGGTAAAAGAAACAAAGGAAATCATATCATTCGCCATGTCGATGCGCAAACTGAGAAGGTAATAATCAGGGTTCACAAAGGTGACCTCCTTTTTGTGAACGCCCATAATCAAGGAGACCACGAGGTCACGCTTCACTATTAGTGTCGTTTTGTCGAATGTCTTTTCATCTCGATACTCTCTGTGCTCGCCTGATGTGCGCTTGTCATACTCGTAATGTGTGGTTTTAGTTTGATTTTTCCTTTCTTTTCTTGTTTTATAAAAATGGCAACGAGAATGGGAAAACAACATAAAGCAATTGGAACAATATCGTTTACGCAGGTTTTGGTCTGCTGCATATTGATAACATGTATATTCTGGGAGGGGGAGGATGAAAAATCTGTGCTTCACATTGATCTGGCAAGAGTAATCAGGATAAATAACAGTTTACTAATCCAACCGCGATGGCCGGGCTCTTGCTCCATCCGAGGGGCTTAATCTGTTGACAACATTCGATCATCCGCATGTCTCACTTGATTATGAGCCCCAATTGAGCTCGGCATCTAGAGGATCCTTTTCAATCTCAATCTTTGTTTACCCTTCCCTATGATTATACAAGCGAATAACTCTTTCTCTGATTTTTCCATATGAAAAGCTAGTTCTTAGCAAAAAGGTAACGAAAGCAAGTTGGACACAGATCGGAATCCCACAAGGAAGAGGATAATTAGGAGGACCTACAGACCAGTAGGACTTGCAAACTGGGAAGGAAAGGAAATAGCAGCAAAAAGCTTATCTACATTCCACAAGGGCACGAGCAAAGTGACTCATGCGCTGCTTCGCATGAGACAGGGACGTTATTAAGACAAGTCATTTGGTCTGACAAACAAAATGAGAGACCGTCACAGGGCCGCAACGTTCCTAATATCATGACATAATACTTATTATGGAGGACATTAGACGTATGGATATTGGAAATTTTGGAATTCATGGAAATGACAGGATAGAGAAGCCTACTGTGATCAAACAATTGAACGATTGTGGAGCAAATGTCATTTGATTTAGTTAAAGCCTTTGAAAGCTGACATCTCAGACTTGGTGAAAAGAGTGCTGGAGCGTGATAAATTCTTACTTGTTCTCAATGACATTCGTCAACTCCTAAATCTGGTGTCAATGGGGATTCCTGAGCCAACGCCACAGTATGGCAGCAGCGCATTCTTGGTGACTAAATCAGAACAAGTTTGCAGCGAAATGGCAGTGGACAGGATGCTAAGTTTGGATGATCATCTTTCTTGGGAGCTATTTTACCACTGTGCAGGTGGAATAGTTCACTCTTCAGAAATATAAGCTATAGCCAGAGAAACAGTTAGAAAGTGCACTCATGAATCCAGAGCAATTGTTCTCATGGTACTCTGAAGGATGTGCATGACTCTTCCATATGGAAACATGCCCTTGAAACATTGAGCCTGCAACGTGCAATTTATGGAGAAGATATTGAAGCCCTAATGATTATTGTGTTGAGGCTCAGCACTGAAGGTCCAGATGACAAGAATAGTAAAAAATATTTTGAAGGACCTGTTACTTCATAGCAAATACAAAGAGATAGAAACGGAGTGTCTGATAGGCAGATGGATAAGGGAAGGTATGGTAGACGCCCAGAATGGCGGCTAGAAAGTCAAAGAATTTAGTCAATGCTAACTACCCCTAAATTGATGAGAATGAAAGATTTGTCAAGTTTCAAACTCTGGATCAGCATGTGTTGGCGAACATAATTATTCATATAGAGGAAAGTCACTTGTTTCTGATCGGAGTTTGTTTGGCTTGACGGAGCCACTAAGGTTGAGGAATGGGAGAGTGCTGAAGAGATATCCTCAATGCATAGATCGTTGAACTACAAGAGGAACTTCCTCAAGTACAAGCTAAGATTGATACCTCCTTCATCTTCAATTGCATGACTGCCCTAGAAGTTCTGAACTTATCAAGGACTCGCATCAGGTCTTTTGTCAGAGTCAATATCACAATTAGTCAGCCTCAAAAGGTTCTTCTTAAACCATGGTGTTCTATTGAGGATTATTGCTATGGCAATTGGTGGGCTCATTCGCCTTGAGGTGCTTGATCTTGATCTCGAGGGAATAAAACCATGTATCTACCAAAAGCAGTAGAAAGATAAACTAATCTCACTTGCCTACAAGTGTCAATATCAGGAAGTGCATCTCAGAAAGCAAATGCTCAAGTTTTGAACCCAATGATTCCTTGTGGAGTTATACCAGCTCTATCAAAGTTGGAAGAACTAAATTTACATGTGGATTTTGATGCTGAATGGCGGAACAAGTGTGCTAAGGGTATTCTTTCCAGAGTCTGCACCTTACCAAAATTAAATACCCTGAGATCCTACTTTCCAAACTTGGAATTTCTTAGGAAGTTCAATCAGCTCCGACAATCAATTAGCGCATCCATTCTTAAATCAGTTTAGATTTGTTGGTAATCAGGTTGACCGCATGATGAATCAACTACCATCTGGTGTTGAATTTGAATTAGATCAACATGACGGATACTTGAGGTAGGTAACATGGTGTTCCCATGAAATCAAGGACATACTGGAACCGCCTTTTATTTAGACAGGCATGCAGATCTTAAGAAGCTCTCTAAGTTCAGTTTGGAAACATGGAGCGACTCAAATGTTGTATTCTTGGGGAGTGTAATGAGCATAAATTATTCATAGATGAAGCTGACATCATCCATGAAGTGGACGAAAACAAATCAATTAGTCACTAAACGAGCTACTATCATTGTGATGTTCATTTATCCCCGCATCTTGCAATTTATATGAAGGGCCGGTTTTTACACAGGAATAATAACAAGTAGAAAACCGATTCAAGCCATATAACTGAATTAAACCAAACTGAAACAAATAACAATTCTCACTTGGATTTCTTTCATACAACCTATTAAGAAAAGGCGGTTGAAAGACCGCACAAATTGGTTGAGACCAAACCAAAACCAAATACAACAGTATTGTAGGTTTTACTTTCTTTTTTTTTTTTTTTTTTGTTGGGGGAAGGGGGGTTTAAGTAGGTAAGTATGATCTACTTGAGTGAAATATAGTTACAGGGCGGTTATAGAGGACATGATCCTCTTCTTGCAACTGAGTTTTGTGTACTTTGAGGATCACCAAATCGATGTTATGACAGAACCAACTATGTTTCTTTTTCTTTATCCCTTGGTAGTGTAGACATTTGTATACACTTACCACACTAGACATTCGATGAATGCATCGAATTATCAACAACAGAATGCATAACAAGGAGATTCGCTTAGACTAATATTCATTTTTAGTTTGACCTCGTTTAAAAATTGATCCAGTGGTTGTTTCCGTCTCCAACATCAGCCAAGATAAAATTACAGTGGAAAACTCTTATTGCATATGCTCTAGCCTTAAACCCGCTTGGGCAGGCAGATTAGTTGAGATATTTCCAACACATTAGTTTTAAAAAGGAGATGGTCAATTCTTTTCCTGTAAAGAATTTGATATAACATGGCGACTTTTTTCCTTTGAGAGAACTTTGTGTTGGCTGCTGACTAAATTATATGAGAAATATGATATGCAGGGAAAAGGGAATGCTCAACTCTAGCAATTACCGAAAATAAACAAAGACTAATTAAATTCCATTTGTTTCCTGCTAATTGGTTTGGTTTCAAAATTCTTGAGCTGAAATAGTGTGGCAGTCAAACTACACCTCCACTCTTGAGGGATAATGTTAACAAGCATGCTTGATATGCTTTTGGGGGATTTGTTTCCAGACAACATCCTAGTCAGAGCTATGAAAGGAACCAGCCCATTGACCTGAAAGTCTAATGTGGGCAAATTCTTCGAGCTCAAGATCATTCTTCTTTTTTGGGCATATACCGGGCTAAAAGGCCTAAAAATCCTAATGTGTAAACCAACCTAGAGACTTCTTTAACAACTAGAAAGATATACATAAATCCATTCAAATGAGAAAATGGCATATTTCTAAAAACACTATTAAAGTCATAAACCAAATTAATCAGCAAATGGCCGAGAACGAGGACCATACTCGAAAACTGGCCCCAAAGATGCTGAAACTGTAGATTTCACTTTAAATAGACGATAGGAACTTATCCAGGGAATTACTCAAACATTAGTTCTTTAATTTTCTACAATTATTGTCATGCCAAGTAATCATGGCATGGATGCGCATACATACATTTTGTAGATAGAACGGATAGTTCATTTGCTATAGTACCAGAGCATATGTCAAAGGTTCGTATCTATTTGAAATGACTTTTATGTTTTACATTTTGCCTAACTTTTATTTTTTGCGGCTCACTGACATTTTTGTAATATGAAACACTTAAAACCTTCACGAGATATAATTTTAGTAGATTGATTCACAAATATTTTTTCATAATTTTTTTAAATTTGTATAGTATTTGAAAAGTTGGCGTGATAAAAGCGGGGCCCGACAATATACGGTTAATATTGTTTTACTATTCTATATTCTTATTTTTTGTGCTCCCTGTAGTTGTCTATTTGATGTAATTAGATCCACATCCACAGCGCGTTTCCGTGAAAAAGGCTCAATGTACACATTCAGCTCAGAAGCAAATGATTCGTCTAACAATTGGTTAATTACACAAACCAGAAAACAGTTGACTCAGTTCTCAAGTCGCAGCACTACAACATACAATTGTTTGATAATCGAAGACAAATTATGTAAACTGACCTTAGTTCTCAGCAAACTAAGCTCTGCAATCAGCTAAAAGCTCCTTCAACGATAGATATGTGAGCAAAGGCAAACTCAAGTTCTCTGCGACCCTTCTAGTAACAGATGCTGTTCATTAAACAAAATTATACCCAAAGATTTCAAATCAATAGAGCTCAGTTTACTATTGAGAAGAAACTAACAATCACAAAGTACAGATCTCTAGTCAACAAAGCATGATACTACTATATAATCAAACACTTGAGACAGCAAGGTACTATGATCCCAGCATTAAATTGCAACATCAAACTACTAGAAATTGAACTTCTTACCTGTCATAAAATTGGCTAATTACTGGCTGAATATGCATATAGGTCGTAATCTTTGTTCAACTTCAGCTTCCTGCCAGGATAGCTGCCTCCACCACACTCTTTGAGTTTCAATATGTCTCAGTTTGGCTGCATTATGGTTGCCGAAGGGCAAACTCCGCAGAGATTTGCACATGTCTATTGTAATGCCCTCTAATGACGGCCACACCAATGAGTTATCAGTCCAAATGCTTCTCAACTTAGAAAGATCAATAAGTATTAGAGTCTTCAGACCTGGAAGTGCACTAGGGTCTAAATTGTTGTTTTCAGCTTTCATGATGATCTCTGTAATCTCATGACACTCTTCAACTCTCAAATACTGAAGCTTAGAAAGTAGTTGAATCATACCACTGGAGAATATTTTCGTCAGTTTTGGACATTTACATATACTTAGCGAAGTTAGTTGGGCTAGGCTTCCAGATTGGACGGGACCATTCCAAAGGCATGTCAATTTTGGGGCATTGTTTATAACTATCTTCTCCATGCATTCCAATGCACCTGCTGTGGAATGGTTGCCATCAACCATGGCTTCGATGTCAGAGCACCCTTCAATCAGGCAACCCCGCACCTTGTTGATGTTGGCGTTGCCAAAGTCTGATATGCTTGAAATTCCCTTGTGGCATAAAAGTTCGAATGCATCAGTTTCAGCAAGTACAGCAGAAATTGCATGATCCACACCGACCCCATTTGCATATTTCAAGCATCTGCAGATTTCATACTCAAAATGATCAAGGATTCGGTATTTGGTAGACTCATGGTAACCAACAGAGAATCGGAAGGTGAAGCAAATATTCTTCAAGAGTGAGCTGCTAGTGACAAAATTTTCAGATACTCGACAGAAGGAAAACAAAATGATAGGGAAGTTAAGCGCGTCAAGGTGGCCACTTCTTGGGTAATAGCCTTTACAACCACATCCCACCATTGGTTATTAGGATGCACATCGATGCTAAGCTCTTCCAACAAAGAGAGCCTTGAGATGACATTGTGACCAATGTCCATGACTCTTGACTGTCCCTCAATCACCCGTCTCATGCATGATTTGGATAAGGAAATCCGCAAGCATCTCAAATTAAGCAAGTCCCCAATCTGAACCGGCAAATAGTCAATTCCAGTGCTTCGGATATCAAGAACCTCAAGATGTGCCAATGCTTTCATGTCAATGGGAAGTTCAGTTAAAAGGCTGCAAGAATTTAGATAAAGTGCTCTTAGAGCTGTCAGGGACAACAGTGATAAGGGCAAGGATGTTATCCGAGTGCCATGCAAGTCCAGAACTCGGAGCTTTTCCATAGATCTGAAGAACGAGTTTGGAATTAATGCCAGCTCATAATTTCTCTGCAGCATCGAGTAAGGAGAGAAGTGCACCCACTGTTTCTGGTAATGTGCACAGTTGGTTATCCATCGAGATATGCGGTTTGCCATTTTCCAATCTTCTTCAATAGGGGCCGCATTCAGCCTCTCACAAGCTTTCACCAAGAATTTAGAATTCTTGCCTTCAGACGAAATTTTGAGTGCCATGTTCCGAAGCACTTTATTCATTCTGACATGCTTAATTTTTTCACTTCTTTCTAGCAAGGAAACATCAATGAGATCATGCAATATGGCATGCCCTCGATCACGAGCTTCGGTAAAATCAACTGCATCACTCAGAAAGCCTTCTGCTCTCCAGCACTCCAATAAATAATCTATATAGACGTCAGAATCCTCCGGAAACAGTGCGCCATAAAGGAAACAAATCTTTTGTCCTTCATCATCTAACTCGTCATAACAGAATTTCAAAAATTCAAGAACTTCGTCCATGCCTTGGACTTTGACATTAGGCCATCTCCGCAAGCTTCTTAATCCATCCCTCCAGAGATTAATGTTACCCTTCTTTCTGAAATATCTTGCAACTCTGTCAATCAGAAGGGGTAAACCAGCACATTCAGTTACCACTAGACGGGCAAGTGGTTCAACACCAGGCAGATTAATATTCCTACCCACTTTCTCCCGGAACATTTTCCATGCATCTGCTTCAGACAGCCTTTTCACATTGACCAACTCATCAACTTCCATATCCCAACAAACATGTTCGTATCTACTTGCTAACACAACCTTACCATCCTGGCTGTTATCATGTAATCCTACTGCCTGTAAATCAAAAACATTCCAAACTTCATCCAGAAGAAGCAAGTATCTTTTGTTCTCCAATTCTTTTGATATTCTCCACGATATTTCATGTGGATCACTGATCCCTTCAGTTTTCAATTTTAGCCTCTGTGCAATTGCCTTTTGCAACTTCTCTATGCTACTCTCTTTGAAACTGACGCTGAAATTACAATGTCAAACATTTTGCTGATCTCTACATCATCGTTCAAATTATGCATGATTGTGGTCTTCCCTATTCCCACTGTCCCCCAAAGCCCAATTCTTTTCACATTGTCGTCCCGCAAGTAACCAAGGACCTCTTCAACAGCACAATGGATTGATGGCTTGCTTTCTGTTTTCGGAGCATGCATCGTTCTGACACGCTCAGGTGGTCTCTCGACAACTGCTTCTGGTTCAAGTCTTCCTTCTGCCCACAGACTATGCAATTCATCGCACTTCTCAGCCAAACGTTTACTGAAATTGGAAGCTGACCAAATGCGACGCCCTTTCCATGGACGTTTTCTTCCTTTTCTAAATTCATTTTCTAGTTCTTGAACCTCATTCTCAACATTTTTAACCCTACCAATCCAGGCTTCACACGCTTTAGTTTTTTTTTTCTTTGTCTTGTCTTTGTTTACTTCAGCTTCCACGTCATCCCTCCTAGCAAAGAGTTTCTCTACTTCCTCTTTGAGCCTTCTAAAATTCTTTTCAAGATCATTCGCATAATCAATTTTGCGACCAACATAAGCTATTAAGCTTTTCCCATCCCTGTATGCCTCAACAGCTGCTGCCGTAGCTGCTGCCTCAACCATACTGTACAAGCAACCAGCTAGAGTTTATAATCTTAACATAAATCGTAATGGAAATTCTCACTAGAAGTAGTAGTTGCAAGAACAAGAAATGTCTAGTCTTTACCAGAAAAAGGGAACAAATTTATTATTTACAATAAAAAGATGCCAAAATTTAAATCCAAACGAAGAGGGTGCCAAAGTTAACCCAAAATCTTGATCTGCTCTTCATTTTCTTAAATCCGTTCCATACAACTGCAAGAATTGGAAGGAGCTGATTGAAACACATGTTTACTTGACAGTCCTTTACTTAACATTTGGACGCCAAGAAACATAGAACCCTGATAAACATTATTGCCAGCAAATTAAAAATATTTCATTTCAAGGAGACAGATAAATTATAGACTCCTCTAATTGTGGCATCACAGCTGTTTATTGTTCCTCTAATGATTTCTAAGAGTAGTTTTGTATTCAACATATGAAAGGAATGGATGAAAAGTTACTAAAGAAAAATTAGGTCTAGGTGTTGACTAACTTCAATTTTGGAGACGCCGGGTCAAATACTGAAGAAACAGCTCAGATTGAGGATAACACGACTACTCGAGATGTCCTTATGACCTGCAACCGAAACTACTGTCACAATTTGAAGAGCATAGTCAGACATTTGAGTAGGGTGCAAGAGCTAAAAAAAATACCTATTTAAGCCATAAGAACCAGAAATCTACACATTAAATGCCTACTTAATTAGAATAGTCTCGCAAAAGAAGAATAGAAATAACACATAGACCAACAGGTCAGATCTACTGGGCATGCTGAACATGCACCGACCACCTTGCTTGTATGCATTGATTTTCATTCTCCGATCAACTCAAAGATAGGAGTGTGGAAAAGCTGGAGAACATTGAACATTCACAATAAAATTGGAAAACTACAGATACAAGGAAGATTATGAATTTCAATGTCGTCAAGATGAAATCGCCGTGCCATTTTAACACTGACCTAAGGTTTTTAGCATGTAGTCTGAAATTTTGCAATTTTAGAAGGCAACTTTACTTTTAAGTGCAATCTTAGATGCATCATGAATTCATCTTTCTAGCACAAGCACCAATGGCACATGCGTCGACTCCTAAACATGAAACTGTAAATACTTGGACATTTTCAGCAAGCAAAGCTGATTCACCTCAATTCAGCTATTGGTAAACTACTTTCCAATGGAAAAAGAGAGGAGAGGGAGAGAACAGTTCTATTGGTGACAGAGTTCGAATAGACAAAAAGATGTTGCGAAAACAGAAAATCATTAGATGGTGATGGTGGAATGACTCCTCCAGTTAGGAAAGACAGAACAGAGGAGAAGATTATACAAGAAGAAGAACTGCTACAAGTGAAAGAATATAAACTTCTTAGCCAGATGCTTGCAAGATCCCCCATCACAAAAATAGTCCATAAAAAATGTCAATAAGGAACACCACATCGAAACTCAACTTCCATATCAGCTCAACAGCTCATCTTCCTCTTAGCATCACAGAAGAAGCACAAAAAGCAGTTCATACATAAGAATAGACCAATACACGAATACATACTGCCTATTTCTAACCAAACGAGAGAAACATTTCAATCGGTTTTTTATTTCTGTTCTTTCTACCCAATTCGGTCAAACCCAGAATTTTTCAGGCAAAACCAGTGGATCGAAAGAAGAACGAAGCAACATACATCCGACCCATCACCCCATGCAACAAGCAGCGCTGATCAGAACCATATAATCAAATTCAATCCTCAGAACGGATGAACAACATGGTCAACCATTGGAAAGAGCGAAAGAGTTCAGAAGGAAGGCGCTCTACTCACATGTAATTCAACGAAGCATTACTGATTAGCTCCAATGCTCCATGGAAAGAAAGAGAGGGATTTAGCAGATGCTTGAGAGTTTAAGTCAACGATCTCCAAGCTGGAGGTCTTTGCACCTCTTCGCGCGTTGCAATACGCACGCGTAACAAGTCGCTCCCCGCGTGTTTGGGCGGGGTCCATGGAGTAAAGAGTCCATCGAATTCAATATTGTTAATGGATCCAAATTGCATGTGCTCACCCATCAAATTTCAATAGGGGAATGTAATAGAATAACCCATGCACTTAGTACTACCTTCAGCTAACGTTGAATAAGATCCTTAAAACTCTAATTTTGTTCGATCCAGTCTTTATGTTCCTAGAATCAAACCAATTCCTCTATCTAGTTAATTTGGCCTTGTTGACATCTGACGTGAATTGATGGGGCAATCCAACCAGTTATGGAATCCACGTTTGTTGTTGTGAGTGGTGCCAATATACAATCGGGTTATCGTTGCATAGCAATCCGATTGACCATGGATTTGACTTCCGAGAATCATGTTTTTTACGGCAACTAAGGAAAGACTTTAACTGGATTTTCTCAATGAAAAATAGTATTTTCATCCATTGGTTTCAACATATTTGATAAGAATTTCTGCAGGTGAAATTGTCTCGTACAATTGGTTTCGATAAATTGCAGATACATGAATGCATTAGTTTATCAGTACACTCGTCAAGTTCTAGTCGAATGTTAAGCATCATTATTTCCACATTCGTAGTGTTGTGTTGAATATGTTGATTCGCAGTGACTAAGTCGAGAGCTTAATTTGATTCAGGGTACCGTGCGTGCCTTAGGCCCAAAAAAAAAATTGTCTTCAGCATAGACTTCTAAATCTTTTTCTATACTCTTGAAAATACTGCTACATCCCATCAATCTCTCTCCATCTCTCCATTTCTTTCTTCAAGGGGGCAGGACAGAGCACTTCCTTTAACCACCTTTCCTTCTATCTCCTGCGATTTCTCACAGTTGCATCTTCGGCAAAGCCCCGTACCCCTGATCCCCAACTTCAAAACAGGTTCCACCTCCCTTTTGAAAAATTACCATTCCAAATTTTAACTAAAAACCGGTTTGACTTCCAGTTTGTAAAATTATCGGTCCTACTCATTTCCCTCTTCGTTGCGTTCCAAGTTCTAACCCAGAAGTTGAACTCACGAAGCTCTCTACTCAGAAGATGAACTCAACTCCTCCTTGGCAACGCTCCTTGCTTCATGCAAACCTTAGGATCCGGGTAAATTGCTGACCTAGGGTTTCACTTCTTACACATTCGAGTTTTGTCTTACCGCATGCCTTTTGTTTGAGAACGTACACAGGAAATGAAACTAAAAATGGCAATACTAGGATGTGTTTTTCATCAGCATTTTGATCGAGCAATTGTTATGTCTGTGGGGAACGATGGATTCATTCCCATGGTGTATACGGGTTGCGTTACGGCACTGTTGTTTTTGAGCGACTATTGTGTCTATTGTTTGACAATGTATTTCGTTCTAGAATGGTCTAGGTAGTGTCCGACTTGCTGTCCTTTTCGTTTGTCTATCTATGTTATATATTTAATTTGGTATTTCTTGGCTATTGAAAAATACACAACTATTCGATATTGGGATCCTAGCGCACAAGAGAAGTGGCGAGTGTCTGAAAACTTTTGTCACTAGCAACTCATTCTTGAAGATCGTCTACTTCACTTTCTGATTTGTGTTGATCATAAATCTACCAAAGAGGCCGCCACACATATGATCAAGTTAATTTTTCTCATTTTTGTCTTTTCCCTTAATTTTTCATTCGCGTTTTGTATTTTTATATATTTTCATTATATATTAAGTAAATAAAATCATTAAAAAAATCAATGAGGGCCAATGGGCCGCTAGGCTTGAAATGAAGTTTATTTTTTTCTCAATTTTTTGCTCCTCTTCAAATATTTTATTAGTTTTCTTTGATTAATTCAATCTTATATTTTTATGATAATACAAAGTGTTTTGCTTTTTCAATAAATATCAACTTTCACATTTTTCATTTGTGATTTTGATTAATTAGTTCTTTCGAGGTTATTTTGGCCAATTCAAAATTGTCTTTAACTAATCAATTTTCGTGTTATATGCCACGTTCAATAAGAAGCCAAAATTGTCTTTAACTAATCTACATGACACGGTTAACCTTGACCGGACAATTTTTAATAATATTATATCTTTTTCTCGAATTTTTATTATTATTTTTAATTTTTCTTTTCTTATATTTTCATTCTTTGTTATTTTTATTACTGTGACTAACGAGGGTCATCGGGCCCTTGTCAATTACGGACGAAGGCAACAAGGCTTGCTCGTGGCTGCGATGGCCTCACTTAAATTTGGACGAGGGTGCTGTAGCCCATGCTGGCCACGATAAATAAATAAAAGAACAAAAAGAGAAGAAATGAAGAAAATAAACTTTTAAAAATAATTAAAAAATCACAAAAAAATATTATTAAAAAGTATTCGACCTCCACGTTAGTCAACGTTTACGTCGTGATTTGCAGCCAAAATTGATTAGATGAACTCAATTGACAAAATGTAAAAATATTTTGAATTTAATTAACACAATTAAAATATTTATAACTGAATTAATAAAAATACGATAGGTTTAAAAAAATTGTAATTATTCTATTTTTTATATCACCGCCGTTTCCGGTCTGAATAATAAAATTGAGATTCAAGTTCCAAACAAGAACCCTCTTTAGGTGGACAAAATGAGATTTATTAAAATCCAAGTTATGGTTTGAAATGAAACTTTCTTTTCCCATTAATTTTTGGGGACCCACATGTGCCCTAAACAAATGCCACGTCGTTTGATCATTCGTTTAAGAAACGATCTGTCACTGTCAAAGTAAGCAAAGGTTCCAAGCCGGCGTCAATATGATTTCTTCCCCATTTCTTTAATGCTCCCTCATTCTATCTCAAGCATTCATATATTAATTTGTCTAGCTTTCCTGTTTGATTATTTTATGAATGGATGCGAGAAATTCTAGCTTTGCTTGGAAGTTGGGAGCAGTGGGGGTAGTAACGACGCAGAACGAGGTTTGAAGCTTCTTGGTCATCACCATCTCTCTCTCTCTCTCTCTCTCCCCCATTTCCATCTTCCATCGGGAATAGCCCCAATCTTTGACTGCTTTTCAAAATTGTATATACCTTTCACACACCATCACCATCATCCTCGCTATAACCCTCCATATCTAAGAATAATATAATATTAGATCCGCTAAGAGTAATTCACAAAGCCAATTCATAAAATAGCACATCAAATTATCACATTAAGCTATTAAATATGGTCCACTCACTCGAACTTACGATTTATTGCAACCACTTGTGATTGTAAGCCCGAAAATTTCTATGCTTTTCAAAAGGGTGTTAGAAAAGAGATTAATATGGGATCCACTATTTTGGTGCAACTCTTGAAGAAGAGATACGGTCAGCCATTGGACTGTCCCTGCTAGTTGTGTTAAACTGGGAATGATAATCCTATGTAGGGGTGTGCAAAGAAATTGGGAATAGCCCGTGATCGGATCAAACTAGACTAGAACCGGTGGGTACAATCTGGTTCATGGTTCCAAGCATGAAATCGCCCACTCAGACAGAACAGTTATATTATATTATATTATATTATATATATATAATTTTTAAGAAAAATATTTGACAAATTTTTTTTAAGAAAGATGAAAACCCTAAAATTCATAATTCGAAGCTCATCACCTATTGACTGAGTGTCGTATCGTCTCACTCTCACCTCATCTAAGTCATTTGTCTATCTCTTAATCATGGACTCGACTCTCAATTTACAATATGAGCTCAATATTTTTATTGATCTTGCAATTAAAAATAGGGATTTTTTTTTTTTTTTTATTTTTTTTCTTTACTTTAGATTGTTGGAAAATGTTGTTTTGAATGTGTAAAGCTTGATGGGACTGGTTCCATGAATTTACTCAGTGATTTCCAATTCCAAGATGGAATCTATCCACCCGGACCGTGCTCACCTTGACTCTTGTGGTTATGACCAAAGACTGATCTACTAAGAAAATCCTTCTCGGCCTTTTCATTTCTCAGTCTAACTTCCTCTCCCTCTCTTTCCTTTTGCCTTCATTTAAAATCGAAAGGATGGACTTCCCAAAAATTTGACCACCCACGGCCACTATCTCCCTCCCTTCCTTGGGGTCTCACTTGTAATATTTGAGCATTTGACCATTTGAATGGTGAACGAGTCAAAAGGGCAAAAAGAAAAGACAAGAAAGGTTGACCAGGTCAACAAACGAGAGAAGGGACGCCCACGGCTCAAATGAAAGCACAGTGCACGCAGGAAGAAGAAAAAAAGAAAAGAATAAAAGAAAGAAAGAAGGAAGAGAGAAAAGGAAAGAGAAAGGAAAGAGTTCACACATACACGCTTCGGAGAGCTCTCCAAGTTGGATCTATTTCAATTCGTAACGCCCGATAAGTGCTTATAGCCTTTGTTCATCTAATCGAAGAGATTTTTGAAATTACTTAATTTCAGATTATTGTCATTTCTGAGCTAGTTGGTTAAATTTAGGGTAACCTTTTGTAGTAGCTCCTATCTTTGACTGCTTTTCAAAATTGTATATACATTTCACAAGCATTTGTATATTAATTTGTCTAGCTTTCCTGTTTGATTATTTTATGGATGGGTGAAATTCTAGCTTTGCTTGGAAGTTGGGGGCAATGGGGTAGCAACAACGCGGAACAAGGTTTGAAGCTTCTTGGTCGTCACCATCTCTCTCTCTCTCTCTCTCTCTCTCTCTCTCTTCCATCTTCCATCGCCAATAGCTCCAATTTTTGACTGCTTTTATTTACAATTTCACATATCATCACTATCATCCTCGCAATAACCCTCCATATCTAAGAACAATATAATATTAGATCCCCTAAGAATAATTAACAAACCCGATCCATAAATTAGTGCATCGGATTATGATATCAAGCAATTAAATATGATCCGCTCTCTTGAACTTATGATTTATTGCATCGACTTGTGGATCAATCTCGTAAGTTGGATGGAGTTTCCTGGACATTTCTATACTTTTCAAAAGGGTGTTAGGAAAAGAGCTTAACATGGGATCCACTGTTTCGGGAGAAGTGCAAAAAAAGTCTGCCTTTTGCGCTTTGTGCGATTTAGTCCTAAACCTTTTTTTGGTGCCGATTCAGTCCTAAACATTTTTACGTTGTGCCGATTCAGTCCCTTTCCGGCCAATTTTGGCCGGTTTTGCTGACTGGACGCCCGGCCGGCCGACGTGACATTATCGCGCTGACGTGGACAACTTTTAATAATATTTTAATATTTTTGAATTTTTTTGAATTTTTTTGAATTTTTTTTTTGAATTTTTATTTTATTTTTTTTGGTCTTCTTCCTCCGGCCGGTCACCGAGGCCGGCGACCGACGCGAGCCGGAGGCCGGCGGGGCGAGCCGACCTCGCCGGCCACCTCGCGGGCGAGGGTCGAGCCTCGCCGGCCATGGGCGAGGCTCGCCCTCGCCGGACTGGCGAGGTCGAGCCTCGCCGGCCATGGGCGAGGCTCCCCCTCGCCGGATCGACGAGGCGAGCCTCGCCCATGGCCGGCGAGGCTCGACCTCGCCAGATCCGGCCCTCGCCCAGATCCGGCGAGGGCGAGCCTCGCCATGGCCGGCGAGGCTCGACCTCGCCCGGATCCGGCCCCCCTCGCCCATGGCGGCGAGGCTCGACCTCGCCGACCATGGGCGAGGCTCGCCCTCGCCGGATCTGGCGAGGCTCGACCCTCGCCCGCGAGGTGGCCGGCGAGGTCGGCCTCGCCCTCGCCGGCCTCCGGCTCTGGCCGGTCGCCGGACCTCGGTGACCGGCCGGAGGAAGAAGACCAAAAAAAATAAAATAAAAAATTCAAAAATAAAAAAAATTCAAAAAATTCAAAAATATTAAAATATTATTAAAAGTTGTCCACGCCAGCTTTCGATAATGCCACGTCAGCCGGACGGCGTCAGTCAGTCAAACCGGCCAAAATTGGCCGGAAAGGACTGAATCGGCACAACGTAAAAAGGTTTAGACCGACCCACCAAAAAGGTTTAGGACTAAATGCATCACAAAGCGCAAAGGTTTAGGACTTTTTTGGCACTTCTCCCCTGTTTCGGTGCAACTCTCGAAGAAGAGGAACAGTCAGCCATTGGACTGTCCTTGCTAGGTGTGTTGAACTGGGAATAGCGATCCGATCAAGGACCGGTCTTGACTGAGAAAAATCCTATTCGGCTTTTCCAATTCTCAGTCAAACTTCCTCTTTCTCTCTTTCATTTTTCCCTTCATTTAAAATCGAAAGGATGGACTTCCCATAAATATGACCACCCACGGTCACTTTCTCCTCCTATCTGCGCCCCTTCCCCAAAGCTTCACTTGTAGTATTTGAGCGTTTGACCATTTGACTGGTCAACAACCCAAAAGCAAAAGAAAGTTGACCAGGTCAACAAAGGAGAGAAGGGACGCCCACTGCTCAAATAAAAGTTCTGTGCATGCACGAAGGAAAAAAGGGAAAAGAATAAAAGAAAGAAAGAAGAAAGAAGGGAGATGGAAAAGGAAAGAGAAAGGAAGAAGTTCATGCATAGATGCCTCGGAGAGTTCACCAAATCGGATTTTCTTCGATTCATAACTTTCGGTAAGTCTTTTATTCATCTAATCGGACGGATTTTTTTGAACACCAGCCCGAATTTCAGATTATTGTGATTTCTAAGCTGCTAGGTTAAATTTAAAAGTTGTTAAACTGAATGGAGTTTTGATAGTTTAAAGTATTGTAAAGTTGTAAAATTTTACAAAAGTCGATTTGGACTAATAATTCGTCTAAAATGAATTTTCGAAAATACGTGCGCGTGATGAGCTATACTTGACCAACAGCTTTCGGGTGGAATTTTTCGATTGTCGAATAAATTTGGGTCAGCCAAGTTATGGGCCTTCTAGTAATTCGAAAGGTCTTTCTTTTGACTATAAACTCTCTTGAAACCGAGTTCGATGGAAAGGTTTATGGGGCAAGAAAGTTTGTTGTGCGAGTGGTCATTTGTATTACTAGTGGTTGTTCTATGCGTTAGCAGTTTTTCGCTATGATTGGCTGTCCTTGAGGTTTTTGTTCAACCCGTAGTGAGCATTCGTAGTTTAGTTGAGTCGATTTCAAGTAATGATTTAATCCGAATGAAATTCTAAAATTTTCACGCTCAAACTCCGCATTAAGGATAGTTTTGAATATTTACTTTGGACAATAGTTTTATTAGTGCATAGAAGTCATTTTGTTAGCGAGTAAGCTTAGTTTAGCCGATTCGTAGTTAAGGTAACCTTTTACTTAACTTTAACGTTACTTTTCGTTTATTTGATAGGATTACAACTTCAATGGTCTGAGTAATCTTTGTTATTTGGTTGTAAGCGTTCCCAGGTAAGTGATGCTTTTTTTGATTTTTCGAGTTTGTAAACTCATGTTTCAAAAGCAATATGGATTAAATATAGTATAAGTTATGAAATGATATTTTGTTGTATAAAAGTTTGGATCGAGCATTTACTACTCTTTGATTATGTTAACATCTAAATTTTGACGACCCAATTAGTTATTTATTACTTATAAAAATTAGGGATTGACCCTAATCCTTATACAAAAAATATATTAGTTAAATTGCATATAGTTTTTAGGAGCATTTAACATATAGCTTAGCTCATATATTGCATTGAACCGGTGATGGATGAGTTTAAATTGATGATTCTGAATTTTAATTTAACAAGTTGGTCTAAGCTCGTGGTGAGAAATAATTTGGTCAAGCTGTCATTCTCAGTAATGGCTGGAAATTTACTTATGAGGAGTGACGAGTTGGAAGATTGGTTTATTTTGAAAAAGATTGGTATTTTTCTTCCAATTTTCGTTCAAGAGCTATTTCACAAGTTCTAATTCTTGTGAATAACCTTTCACCAAACACTGCATTTTGGTTTTATTATGAGAGACTCAGGTTCTGTGTTGAGTTTGGGCAAAAAATGTCAAATGGAAAATGGAGTTTTATTCTCAACTTGTATATACAGCCCTAACAACTTATGCCCAAATGACTTAAAGACAAACAGCTTCTGAGCACAAATTACGCCAGAATTTAATCAATGACATAATATGAGTGCAAATAGTTAGACAACCTATGTTCTGGACTCAAACTATGATGGAATTTAATCAATGTCACAGCTTGTTTTAGGTGTAAAGTTGGAACCAAATCAACAACAATACTTCTGGATATAAGCACAATGCTGGAATATAATCAACGACGCTGAACTTTGTGGAACAAGATTGGAATTTAATCAACGATGCTGGACCGAATGGAGATACACGTCGGAATCTAATCAACGACGGGAATCTTGAAAGCTATAACTAAGATGTGATAAAGTAAAGATAAAATAAAGACAATTGTTGTGTTTTTCGCGCGGGGGCCTTGCCTTCTCAGTGGACTGTGGTATTTAAAGGGAGCTGATATTCCTTAGTCGGTTGTTCCTTCTTGGGCATTACTCTTTGCAATCTTCACATGTTTCTTTCCCCATAGACGTCCTTATCCTTTAGCAACTGCTCAATGACCTATCGATGATGCTCGTGTAGCTTGCCCTTCAAGCAAATAACCATTTCCTATTAATGCAACTCGCATGTTAGGAGCAATTTAAAATCAATGCAACTTGCACAAAACATTTTTTTTTTTTAAATAAAAGAGAAAATGTATCGAAATGGCATTGGAGAAATCTAGGGTAATCAAGTTCCCAAACTCATTTAATCTCTAGTTTGTAGAAGTGAAGTAATTCTCTCGTTTACTTTATTTGGGTTTCTAGTCGACCCACAAAAAATATGTTAGCAGCGACTCCTAACTGAAAAATCATTTGCATGTTAAGAAGCCAAACCTTAAGTCGTGAGTTGATATGGGTTTGGAAGAGTCTGAATTAAGTTTAAGCTTAATAATCTATTAGCCAAATCCCTAGGTGGTTTAATTGGGTTTATGAAATGGGTTCTAAAGTAATTCAAGAAATACTTTACAAAGAGTATTTCTAGCGATTGAGCTGAGTTGCAAAAGACTATTTATTTGGTATTGAGAAAACAATTTGCAATACATATTCTAAATTGGTTTTGTGGGAAGAATTGATTTATGGAATGCTATATGTTTTGGTTTGCAAAACCAATTGTGATATGGATTGATCAAGGATTAAGTGCTACACAATGACACGAGTCTCGTGAGAACCACCTCTAGGATCTTGTAGTTAAGAGCCAAGTACTACACAGTGACACAAGTCTCATGAAAGCCACATTTAGGGCCTTGTACAATTGACATGTGTTGGTCAAAGATTAAGTGTCACACAGTAACGCGAGTCTCGTAGGAGCTACCTCTAGCGTCTTATACTCTTGATATGCATTAGTCAAGAGATAAGTGCTACACGATATGATGTTGATCTCTTGGAAGCCACCTCTAGAGCCTTGTACTCTTGATATGCGTTGGTCAAAGATTAAGTGTTACACGATAATATAAGTTTCTTGGAAGCCACCTCTAAAGGCTTAAATTGGATGTTGAGCATGAAATTGATCATTGATGTGTGATTTGAGATTGGTTAATGAAATGTACCATTGACATGTGAATTGATGAGATTGATCAATAGACTTCACCATTGATACTTGAATCATGGTGGTAGATTAAATGAGTAATTATGATTTGTATAAAGCTTTGTTGA
The DNA here is from genome assembly GCA_014182565.1 of Eucalyptus marginata. Lineage (NCBI taxonomy): Eukaryota > Viridiplantae > Streptophyta > Magnoliopsida > Myrtales > Myrtaceae > Eucalyptus > Eucalyptus marginata. The sequence continues at coordinate 5,152,458 of CM024591.1, read as the reverse complement.
AACGAAATAACTTATATTTGTTTTGATATGTATATTATATCTTGGGATTGAAGTTTTGAGTTTCTAGTATTACTTATGTATTTATGTATAGTAGATGCTCGATTTGCTTAGAAGAGTTATACTAATCACTAATCTACGGTAGCTCATCTCATTCGTCTTAAATGCTTTCAAGTTCCTTAGTTAGTGACAAGTTGGGCAAAAGTACTATTGATGAGGAACTTTTGGTATAAGGATTTTGGGTATGACTTTAGCTAGATGCATTGTTTCTAAGTAGATACTTGTTGGATTGGCTGAATTCTAAGCTAAACATATTCCTTTTTTAATGGATGATAGAAACTTTGATATTATAATCAACCCGTTCTGTTATTATATATGTGTAGAGGAAAATATATATTTTTTGATACAGATTATTTGTTGTATTTGAGGCTACATCTTTCATATAAAAGGATGGTTGTACCATTCTCCATTCTTGTTAGATTCGGGTGTGACATCACTCAGGATACTTCCTTGGATCTTTCTTCTTTTAAACTGTAGACGGACACGCGACACGACACGATACAATACGCAACATGTCATTTTTCAAAAAAAGTAGATAATTTCGACACGTTCCGACACGTTAAATATTAAATAAATATTTTTATTTTTAATTAATTTGATTCAAATTCATAAATAAATAAATAAAGAGTTTACAATGAATTTATACTAATAATATTAATAAATCTTACACTTTTTTTATTTCATTATCCAAAATTTACATTTATTTTTCGAAATTCCTCCCACCCTCAAATTTACTTTTATTTTTCGAAACCAACAACCCCCAAACCTGCGCCCAAACTTCCCTCGTTCTCCCCCAAATTTTTTTCACTTTTTTCCCTCCCCACCGCCTGACAGCCCATCACTTCCCCCTCCCTCCTGTCACTTTCCCCTCCCTCCAACACGCCAAGTCCTTTTTATTCTTTCCAAAACCCTAGGGCACGGCGCCTTCTTCTCCTCCTCCTCTCGTTCTTTTTTATTATTTTCCTTCTCAAAAGTTCAAAACCCTAGCAGCGCGGTGCCTTCTTCTCCTCCTCCTCGCCTCCTCCTCCTCGCTGCACGACGCCTATCTCCGAAAGCATTGAAGACTCGATCAAAAAAAGCACCAGCATTCGCCGAAAGAGCGGAAAAGGGAGTAACCCAGAAAAAGTTTAAGTGAAAAGAATCGGAAAAGAAGGCGGAACACGCGGTCCCTGTGCGCCGAGAGATTGCCCACCGCCGTGAACTCCTCCTCCCCTTGCCGCTGCCGCCGCCGCCCCACTCGACGACGCCGCCCTCCCCCACGCGCACCTCCCTCCTAAAGTTTCTCCTCACGGCCCTCGCCCTTTTTCTCTGGCCGTCTCTTGCCGTCACGGGCTCGCCTTCGCTCGCGGTCTCATCTCTACTCCCTCGCCCTCGCCTCCACTCTCCATTCTCTTTCGGACACGCGTGTCAACAAAAGTTGACCACCGGTCAACGCGTGTCCGAGCGTGTCGACGTGTCCGACACGCTCCGACACAACACGGAGGCACGTGTAACGTGTCCGTGCAGTTTAGAAGTTCTAAACCCATTCAAGGCACGAAAGTTCTGTCTTACGAATCCTTATTCAGATCTGTTTAGACCGACCCGGTTCTGATTTAAGCTCCCACCAATCTCAGAGTCTTAAACTTTAGAGAAACCCATCCCCAGTTTTTGCTTTTTAACCGCTTCTCTGGAACCTTCTTCCTGGTCTTTTTTTTTTGGCATTGTTGTTGCTCGAGGTCTCGATCTCTGATACAACTGGCTTTTGTGTAACAGAAACAGCTCAAAAACCAAGTCATCTTTTAAGTTCTCATTAAGATTTTGAAGTCGTGGAGACTATGGAAGATTGGGAAAAAATGAACTTGCCGAATGAGCTAATACAGAGCAGAGAGCTGACCGAGCAACTCCAACGCCAACTCCATTTTGCTGTTTCATCATCTTCTTCTTCATCACACGATCAAACCGAAGAAATGCTCATCCGCAGGATCCTAACCGCATATTATGATGTGCTGTCCACGCTCAACGCAGAGCCCCTGGTTGGAGGGAGTCCGCGCCGATTGTCTGTGTTGCCCCCTTCACTCGGCCGGAGCCCGATGAGCAGAGGAGACTCACACCGGGATCTTGATGATGGTTCTACCCCTAGGAAGAGGTAATGTAATCATCTGATATTTTTTCCCTGTTGTTGCATGCATGACTCTGCCCTTGATTTTTGCATGTGGACATGATTGTTGCATGATTTTGTGACGGAAACCAATTGTGTTGCAGAAAGGTGATGCAGAGGTGGACAGAGAGGGTCAGAGGCCCCCCAGCTGCGAACCCCGATATACCACCTGACGATGGGTTCTGTTGGAGGAAGTACGGCCAGAAGGAAATTCTTGGATCCATTTATCCGAGGTGAGTCTAGAGACGATCAGTTCTCTAATTCTCAAGTCTTGAAGCTCCATCACCACAAAGATTCACTAGAACATTATTCCTTTGTTCAAAGTAAAGCCCCTTTAATGATCTTGCCTTTCTCACTCCTAGTCCAAATTCATCCCCAGCATGTTACATCGGTGGACTTGAGATAAGCCACGTCCTTGAAAACGCTAAAAGGAAGGAACTCGATACTTGTCCTGTGTTATGTGATAGAAGTAGAGACAGATTTATTAAGTTAGCTAGTCTGAAGAAGACTCGATGAAAGACATCATCATTGAGCAGCATAATCATTTTCGCAACGTCGATCATCATCCTAAACTTGATGGGTTGTTTCATGGTCAACCATTTTTTCTCATGTCGTGATCGCCTAAAAACAATTTCAGTTATTAACAGCTAGTTCAGTTTGGCAGCTTTTTCCGTTACTATCACATTTGTTGCCCTTAATCTACTATAGTTTGACGTATAATTGAGCACTTTTGAAGTAGCTCATCTATGAGTGAACCCAAGTTTCATTATGTTTCCTTTGGCCTCTATGTCTAGCTTTCATTGATAATTTTCCCAAACTTCATTTTCAGGGGCTACTATAGGTGCACTCATAGGAATGTCCGAGGTTGTCTGGCTACCAAGCAAGTGCAAAGATCCGACGACGATCCCACTGTCTTCGAGATCAGGAACCGCGGAAGGCACACGTGCATTGACCACCCTGCCGCTGTCGTCCCTCCTTCTCCGCTGCCTGAAAATCAAACTGATTCCAATGCCTCCATCGATGATGCCCCTTTCCAAATCAGGGAACTCCCTGTGTATGTCTCGGCCGCAACTTCAGGGAACAACTCTCAAGCAACAGTACGTTCGAATTCAGATCTTCTGTTTCTCTGCATGGAGTTTGCTAACGAGAACATTTCCTTTGCAGAAAAATTACCAAAAAAGTCTTCAACCTATTGCATTTGTGCTGCATTAGTTCGCAACCTTTCAATTATGTCAATTTAGTTTCTAAATTTTTTAATAATTTACTAATTTAGTCATTTCGACCATCATTGATCAGAAATTACTAACATGAATGCTAACCGTCTTATATAACAGCAGTGTACAGAGCGGGTCCAATTGGACCCATCCTCGAACCTCGTATCTCCACTTGACGATGGGTTCAGTTGGAGAAAGTATGGTCAGAGGGGTATTCTTGGAGCCAAGTACCCAAGGTGAGTTCAGAGACGATCATTTTCTAATTCTCAAGTCTAGAAGCTTCAAGAACATTATTCCTTTGTTCAAAGTAAACCCCTTAACGATCTTGCCTTTCTCACTCCTAGTCCAAATTCATCCCCAGCATGTTACATTGGTGGACTTGAGAATTGAGATAAGCCACGTCCTTGAAAATGCTAAAAGGAAGGAACTCAATACTTGTCGGTGTTATTTGATAGGAGTAGACAGATATGTTTTCTTTCATTTCTCCTCTTATGGAAAGTTAGTCTCAAGAAGACTCGATGAAAGACGTCATCACTTAGCAGCATAATGATTTTCATCGTGTCAGTCGTAATCCTATACTTGATGGATTGTTTCATGGTCAGCCATCTTTTTCTCATGTTACAATCATCTGAAAACGATTTCAGTTATTAATGGCTAGTTTAATTTGGCAGCTATTTACGTTGCTATCATATTCCTCTTCCTTAACCTACTATAGTTTGACATATAATTGAGTACTTTCGAAGTAGCTCAGCTATGACTGCACCCAAGTTTTACATGTTTCCTTTGGCCTCTGTGTCTAGCTTTCATTGATAATTTTCCCAAACTTCATTTTCAGGGTATACTATAGGTGCACTCATAGGAATGTCCGAAATTGTTGGGCTACCAAGCAAGTTCAAAGATCCGACGACGACCCCACTGTCTGCGAGATCACGTACCGTGGAAGGCACACGTGCATTGACCACCCTGCCGCTGTCGTCCCTCCTTCTCCGCTGCCTGAAAATCAAACTGATTCTAATGCCTCCACCGATGATGTCCCTCTCCAAATCAGGGAACTCCCTGTGTATGTCTCGGCCGCAACTTCAGGGAACAACTCTCAAGCTACGGTACGTTCGAATTTAGATAATCTGCTTTGTGGCGTGGAATTTGCTCACGAGAACATTCCCTTTGAGAGAAAATTATCAAAAAAGTTATTGTATTTGTGCTAATTTAATCATAAACTTTTCAATGATGTCAATTCAATTTTAAATATTTTAACAATTTAGTCCTTCCATCCAACTTAGGCCGGAAATTGCAGATGTAGACATTATGTCTTATGTGACAGCTTGACGTTAATGTGGACAATTTTATAATTTGTGAAAAAATTCTAATTTTAAATTTTCTTTCTTTCTTCCTACACCAATCGCGAGGCTTTGGCAACGGCTAGCAACCGGCCACAAGTGAGGTGGAGCCTTGTTGGCCCTACGCAAGGCTTGTGCTTGCTAGGGCTAGGTGAGGCGATGTAGATAATTTTTACAATTTTTTAAAAAATTCTAATTTTTAGATATATTTTTATTTTTATATTTTCTTTCCTTTTCTTGTTTTTTCCCTTCCCTCCGCCGATTGCCAGTCTGGCAATGATCAACGATCGACCACAAGTGAGGTGGAGCCTCACTAGCCTAGAGTGAGGCCGACCTTGCCGAATCTAACAAGGTGGAGCCTCTCATCAAGCAAGGCATGCGCTTGTTGGGATCGGGCGAGGCTCGAGCTGCCAAATACCAACGAGGTCCGCCTCCTCGATATTGACAAGCTCGAGCCTCGGCGAGGCTAGATCTTGCCGGCCCTCTTCTATAGCCAGTCGCGGCCTACCGGTGAAGGAAGAAAGAAAAGGAAAAGGAAAGAAAAGAAAAAAAAAAGAAAATACAAAGAAGAATAATTCATATTTTCAATTTTTAAATAAATATATATATCCATGTTAGCGTCAACCGTGCCATATAAGATGGCTAATGTCCACATAAGCAACTTCAAACCAAAATTGGCTGGAATGACTAAATTGTCAAAATGTGAAAAAGTTTAGGACTCAATTGGTACAATTAAAAAGTTTGTAACTGAATTGGCATAAATGTAATAGGTTTAGAATTATTTTGTAATTTTCCATAAATATCAAATTATTATTAAGAGATGGTAAAGAAATAAATCATCTCTCTCAAGAAATCATTTGCATTGTACTTTCTCAATCCATGGCAAATAACTTGGTTTCTCTTTTGTTCTTGTAATCTGTTATCGTCGTACATGATTAAGCAATGCGTCTCAAAATGATCTTTTTATTTTTGCTGGCTGCAAATATTTAGAGGTTAACAAGATTGGTGATGTTCTTTGTTCCAGGGACACCGGAGACGATTACCAGAGTTGAAGGTAGTTTATCACGGAAGAAAGTCGGATGACAATGAGATGCAACGACTTGTTGAGGTCAACATACCTTTCTTTCTCCCTCTTACGTCATTATGAGTTTCTAGCCTATGTTTGCCTCAATAGGTTACAAGTTATGAGTGAGGCCTAGAGATTCTAGCCTAGAGTGAGGCCTAACCTTGCCGAATCTAACAAGGTGGAGCCTCTCATCAAGCAAGGCATGCGCTTGTTGGGATCGGGCGAGGCTCGAGCTGCCAAATACCAACGAGGTCCGCCTCCCTCGATATTGACAAGCTCGAGCCTCGGCGAGGCTAGATCTTGCCGGCCCTCTTCTATAGCCAGTCGCGGCCTACCGGTGAAGGAAGAAAGAAAGGAAAAGGAAAGAAAAGAAGAAAAAAAGAAAATACAAAGAAGAATAATTCATATTTTCAATTTTAAATAAATATATATATCCATGTTAGCGTCAACCGTGCCATATAAGATGGCTAATGTCCACATAAGCAACTTCAAACCAAAATTGGCTGGAATGACTAAATTGTCAAAATGTGAAAAAGTTTAGGACTCAATTGGTACAATTAAAAAGTTTATAACTGAATTTGCATAAATGTAATAGGTTTAGAATTATTTTGTAATTTTCCATAAATATCAAATTATTATTAAGAGATGGTAAAGAAATAAATCATCTCTCTCAAGAAATCATTTGCATTGTACTTTCTCAATCCATGGCAAATAACTTGGTTTCTCTTTTGTTCTTGTAATCTGTTATCGTCGTACATGATTAAGCAATGCGTCTCAAAATGATCTTTTTATTTTTGCTGGCTGCAAATATTTAGAGGTTAACAAGATTGGTGATGTTCTTTGTTCCAGGGACACCGGAGACGATTACCAGAGTTGAAGGTAGTTTATCACGGAAGAAAGTCGGATGACAATGAGATGCAACGACTTGTTGAGGTCAACATACCTTTCTTTCTCCCTCTTACGTCATTATGAGTTTCTAGCCTATGTTTGCCTCCAATAGGTTACAAGTTATGATTATTGGACATGCAAACTTAACTAAATATAATTATGAAGGTTTATGTCGAGGAGGTTCAATCACATATTGAATGTACTAACATTGCTGTAATTGCCTACTATTTCAGGAAAAATTGATCTCTGATGAGCCCGTCGCTAGTTCAGTTGATACATCCATTAGTTTGGGTTCGGCCCTCTATTCTCATACTGCTGACGATCAGAAAGGTAGCTTCCATTCCTCAAAGAATCGTTATATGTTAAATGATTTGGGGAGAAGATTTGCAACATGACACTGATATAACCTTAGCCCATACAATTTCAACCTTGCTTTGCCCTAAAAATGAGTTTTCTAGTACTATTTATTTAGACAATAGCAAATTTCTAAGCTGAAGGTGACTAAAGAGATGAGAGTTTTTATGTGCTTGCGAGATCGCTATCTCAATGCTTCTGTCAATAATATTGCATTTATACATGCATCAAATTGCTATTGTTTGCTATTGTTAATAGCAAAAAGTCTAGAAGTGCTGCTATTTCTAAGGGAGCACATCTTGTGATCGGGATTTATTTTGGGCTAAAATGGGCTCTTTCTCTTTGAACTGATCCAAAGTCGATAAGTGGGGTGACCAAGTGATTTTGTTTATGGTGAAAAAAGGAACTGACTTTGGCTTTCTGTTTTCAAGCTATCCACTTAGATAAGTGTAGACGTATTATCATGAAATGTGTTTGATAAGTCGCGGAAAGAAAAGTTTTATATATCCCAGGGCAGATTATGATAATGCCTCATGAATTTGGTTCTATATAGAGCTCAAGCCATTATTGGGGATTGATTTGCGTCATCCAAGAGCAGGCTATGTCACGAACGAAGGATCGCTATTGAGTTGTCTGAAAAAAGAAGAAAATGCCATAGTGTCAAGTGCAGCGGAAAAACCAGTAGCCATGCAGAAGCAAAGAGCGGAAAGTGATTTTGTGCCAATGCAAAGCAGTCGAGATAAAGAGACTGAACTATTTCCCTGGATAATGAAAAAGGACGCCAATCCTCATGCTGCTTTGGGCAAAGTTCATTCATATTCATCACACTCAGAGTCAGAAATTGGTTCACATTACTCAGAATCGGAAGTCGGTTCACATTGCTCAGAATCAGAATCCGAAGACACTGATGAGGAGATGAAGATTGGAGCAAGCCCAGAATATCATAGGAGAGAAACATCGGAAAGTGCAGTTTTGCAAATGCGGAACACTACAGAGCCAGAGGTTGAACCCTTTTCCTTGGAAGTAAACGAAGACACTGCTTCTGACGAAGTTCATTCATATTCCTCAGAACAAGAATCTGAAGTTGATTCATATTGCTCAGGACCGGAATATGAAGTTGGGGATAAAAAGGCGAGGATAGAAGCTAGTTCAGAATATAATGAAATCATACACATATCAAAGATGAAAAAGGAAAGTTCTTCACATGCTACTTTGGATGATGCTGATGCCTTAATTGATATGTTAGGTGGCGGTGGAAAACAAGAAGGGAGACCGTCAGAAGGATGGGGTGCAATTAAATATGACTCTATAGTTGACCATCTCATTAAGTCCATAAAAAAATCTAACATTGAAAAAATTGGAATATATGGCAGAAACGAGGTTGCAAAAGCTATTGTCATTGAAGCTTTGAAGGAATCTGCAATTTTGAGAAATCTATTTGATAGAGTCATCTGTGTTACTGTTCCTCTGAACTGCGACATGGAAAAAGGTGCAAAAGGAGATTGCTGGACAAATATCTTCTGATTTAATTGAAGCCAATGCAGTTGATATGCCACATTCGGTGGTGAATGCATTGGAAGGCCTCAAGTTTTTGCTCATTCTTGTTGGCGTTAACCAACACATGAAGCTAGAGACATTGAGAATTCCTGAAGCAACACCACCAGTTAGTAGCAAGATAGTCTTTGTGACTGGATCAGGACAATTGTGTGATGAAATCGAAGTAGATAAGAAAATATGCTTGGATGATCTGTTGCTGTGCGAATTATTTCGTCAGAATGTGGGTGAAGTTGTTTATTATCCTAAAAAAGCCCTAGCTAGAGAAATAGTTAGGATGTGCAGGCCATATTCACATGCTGTTATTCTAATGGCAAGGGCACTGCAAAATGTTGATGACATTTTAATCTGGAAACGTGCGCTTGAAAGACTGAATGTTCGACCCACAAGTCATGAAGCAGGTATAGAAGCTCTTATGGTTAATGTGTTAAGATTCTGCATTGACCAACTAGAAGATGATAAAACTAGAAGATGCTTGAAAAATCTTGCTCTTTGTAACAATTACGATGAGATTGCATCTGAGTCTGCCATAGGCCTATGGGTCAGGGACGGTATCTTAGACGCCCATGATGAAGGCCAAAAAGTCCTTAAAAATCTTGTCAATGCTAGCCTGCTCGAAGTTAATGAGAATCGGCAATTTGTGAAGTTTCAAGACCAGGATCAGGATATATTAGTGAACTTAATATTTCAGCCCGAGGAAAATCGTGTGTTTCTGATGCGGGGTGGCTTGGATTTGACAGAGCCACCAGAGGTTGAGGAATGGGAGAGTGCAAAAGAGATATGTTTGATGCATACCGGAATTTCTGAGCTACCGAAGGAGCCAAGGTGCCCTTCACTTTCGTCGTTATATCTGCAAAGAAATTACAAGCTGAGAAAGCTTTCTTCTTCATTTTTCAATCAGATGCCTGCCCTAGAAGTATTGAATCTGTCTAGAACCCGCATTCGGTGCTTGCCGAGTCCATATCTCAACTTGTCGACCTCAAAAGACTCTTCTTGAATGATTGTGTCCTTTTGAGATCGATATCGCCAGCAATTAGTCGGCTCAAGCGGCTAGAGGTATTTGATCTTGAGGGGACAAAGATTAAGAATCTTCCCGGGGAAATTGAATGTTTAATTAATCTGACTTGTTTGGGGATCTCAATTTCTGGAACTGAACCTTTTAGTGACTCTAAAACAGTGATTCCTCATGGGGTAATATCTTCTCTATTACACTTGGAAGAACTGAATCTCGATGTGGATGCCAATGCTGAATGGTGGGATACATGTGCTTTGAAGGGGTTTTATCTGAAGTTTGCAACTTGAAAATGTTAAGCACTTTCAAATTCTCCTTTCCTACATTGGAACTTTTGAGGCGGTTTAATCGCTAAGGAAATCAATGGAGCATCCATCTTTAGCTCAATTCGGACTTCGTGTTGGTAATCATGCTACCTGCATCATGAATCGACTACCTTCGATATTGAATTCGAGTTGGAACAAAGGCAACCGATTCTTGAGGTACACAAATGGTGATGGTGTCTTCATGGATATTAAGGACATCCTACAACAATCAGATGCTTTTTTTCTTAGAAAGGCATGATAATCTTAAGAAGCTATCTGAACTAGGGATAGATAGCATGGACCAACTCAAGTGGTGTGTTCTGGGGGAGTGTAATGAGCTTGAAGTGCTCGTGGATGCATCTGATACCCTTCATGAAGAGGCTTTAACTGAATCTCACTGCAAAAGCGTCTGTCTTGAATCGCTAGAGTTTTTGTATGTGTATTACATGAGAAACTTGAGAAACATTTGGAAAGGCTCAATGCATAAGGGATGTTTATCTTCTCTCAAGTTGTTGACATTGTGTAAATGTCCCGAGTTGACAGTTATTTTCTCAAGCGAGATGCTTGATAATCTCAACAACTTGGAAGAGGTCACAGTTGAGGACTGCCCGGTCATCAAAAGCCTAATTACCCGCCAAACTTTTGCGGCAAAGTCGGTGAGACGTCTTATTTCCTCCCTATTTTGAAGAAGTTGTCTCTCCATTACGTACCTAAACTTTCCAATATATCTTGTGGGCTACGGATCGCACCAAGGTTAGAAAGATTGAGTTTTTATGACTGCCCGAGTCTCAAGTCTCTTTCAACGATGAAGTTTCCGGTGAGCATTTGAAGAAAATCGGGGGAGAGGAGCTGGTGGGAGGACTTGAAATGGCACGGCCATAAGCCAGATCACTTGGACAGTATTTTCGTCCCAATTGACACATGTGACATCCCTTAACTCGCGCGTGTGCACGGGTGCGATTCCTCTGTTGGAACTGCCGACAAGTCAGTGGGAACTTCTGTTATTTGATGACTATTGTATGGAAAATATCGTTGATTAAACTTTTACAACTCCTGCCTCCCTAATGGCAGGCTTTACTTGCCGGCTTTTCTGTGGTCTATAAGTTTCTTCTTGCCCTGTTCCTTTTCTGCCATTCAAAGAGATGACCGTGAGATAAAGAATGACCGGGCGGGGCTTGAATGGCCATCTTCAGGTCGGTCGATGTAATGATAAATAGTGGAATAGGAGATCTACACTTGAAGAATTTCGTCCCCGTGGGATTGATTTTGGTAAAAGCAATCGACATGGACATTAGAATGCCGGCACGGACAAGAAGGAACTTTCGGTTCTGCTTTCCCAGCAGAATTGATTAGAAGCTAGCTTCCCATTTACCAAGCATTGTCCCTCGCTGTTATTAGAACGGTGAGTTGAGTCTCTTAGAGAAGCTAGCCGCGCTGCTAAATAAGCAACAGCCACGGAAGAATCTTTTTCATTGGCAACCCATAGCCTTATCGGCTATAAAACATGTGATTAGTAACTTACTGCAAGAGAAAAAAAAAAAAAAGCAACTGGTACCTCTTTATATGAAAAATATTAGTATCAATGGACAAGTAACTAGTTATTTCCTGCATGTGGTCAATCATTCCCAAGACAGAATTACTTAATTTATCGTAGATGTGGATGATCTTTATATGGATAAGTAATAATCGTTATATCGACTAATGACTTAGGAAGCACCGATACTCTTTGAGAGTTTTCGTGTCGTGCTGGATACTTTGACACGTATTCGACAATCTCGGACACATTTTGACACTTTCCGACACTCGTCAACAAGTATCGGAAAATCCGACATTTGGTTAACTTTCTCGACACGCTTTGACACTCAAGTCCGAAATTCCGACACTTGAGTTTGAAATTTCAACGTGTGATTTTGACACGTATAGCGTCAATTTTAAAAAATTTCAATAAATGAGAAGTCAAAATGTGAAAATATGTATAAAATAATATTAATAAAATAATAAAAATAATAAATGGGGAAAAGAAGGAAAAAAAAAAAAAAAACTAATCTTCTCTTCTCACTCTCACCTCTCATAACACACAATTCACTCCCAAAAAAAAAAAAAAAAAAAATTTCCTCCTCTTCCAATGCATGCTCGACAAACAAGTCCAAAATGTGAATTGCTTGTTTTTTTTCCTCCAAGTTTTATGGATTATTGGAATTGAGTTGAATTTGTGAAATTGAAATAATGAATGATATTAACAAATGATGAATTAATATTTTTAGTGCAAATTCATTCTACTCTTTTTTTATTATTTATTTATTTGTGAATTTGAATCAAATTAATTAAATTGAAATAATCATAACAAAGATAATTTATTTTACATATATATATCAACATGTCAGAATTCTCTATTTTTTTTTTTTCAGAAATAATGTGTCAGTGTATCATATTATGTTGTGTCGCATGTTGCGTATCAATATCGGTGCTACTTAAGTAATGACAATAAATGTTTTTTTGTTGTAACTGCAATATTTTATATTAGAACATTAAGTTTAAGGGTATCAACTATCACTCATAGTATTTTTTTTTTTCCATAGAAAAATAACTTTGAAACTATTAGCAATTTTGATATGAGATCTATAGGAGTGGTCACCGGGCCGTGCTTGGGCCGGCATATTATCGTGCTGGGGCCTTGGATTGTCTGGCACGGGCCCATTTTTTCGTAAATTAATTTAGAATTTTTAATGAAAAATTCAATAAAGTCAAACTAATTTATTTTTCAAAATACTAAAATGGTAAAAAAAAATTAATTGAGCAAAACCTTCAACGAGTCTCTCATTTGTTGTGTCAACGGTAGGAGATCGCACGTTGGTCACAAATATGTAAAACTAGCGAAACCATCTTGCATGCACAAGTTAACGCAGTAACATATACACCGCATGTGCATGAAAATCCAGAGCAAACCGAATTTTGTTAGTTGGACGAAACTCCAAATTAGGGAGGTGTTCACAATGGCATTATCTAGCACAATGCTAAAGATTTTATTGGAGATGTCATACTCCTTAACAATTTTCATTATTTCAGCAGTCACATTTCAAGAATCATACGAGAATATTTACTTCTTAAATGCAAGAGTTCGGTGACATAATTCCATTCATCATTGACCCAGTGGCCGGTGATGACACAATACACATAATTCAAGTACATAAAAGTTAGAGAGACTCGAAAGTTAGCAATCGATAGCAGATGCGGTAACACCATTTTCTATTCAGGAAAATTATCAAAAAAGTAACATATTGCAATTGTGCCAGTTCATTCCTAAACTTATTTTTTTGACCAATTGAGTCCTAAACCTTTTATAATTATTCCCGATCAATCCATTCGGTCAAAATTAGCCCATCATTGCTAACGTGGTAGCCGGCCGATGCCAACGACCTTTTTTTAATAATATTTTATTTTTTGAAATATTTTATTTTATTTTTTTATTTTTTTCCCTCTCTCTCTCTCGGCGCGAGGGCTCGCCTCACCTGGCAACAGCGAGGGGAGCCCTCACCAGATTCCGCGGGGGCTCGCCCTGCCGTCATTAGGCGCGAGCTAGCCCGACCGCCTCAATCCGGCGACCAGCTAGCCCTCCACTCTAGCCAGTCACTGGAGCCAAAGAAGGGAGGAGGAGAGGAGGAGGAAGGAGGGAGAGGGAGAAGAAAAAAAAAATCAATAAAATATTTCAAAACATATTATTAAAAAAAGGTCACCGGCGCTACGTCAGCACCAACCGGCCATTTTTGGCTGGATGGACTGATCGGCTAATTGTAAAAGGTTTAGGACTCAATTGGTTAAAAAAATAAGTTTATGACTGAATTGGCACAATTACAATAGGTTTATGACTTTTTTGGTAATTTTTCCTATTCAATTCGTATAGTATTTTGTAGTTTTTGGCATTTGTTGTCCGCAGAATGGGTCTGAACTGAGGTTCTAGAGTTGTATGCACGTAGTGCACAAAGTGAGAGATCTTCAATGAAGCCAAAAGGGCTGCTTGGCAACAACATAATAATATGCAACTCTCGCCAATTCCCTGCCTCGTCATAATAATGGGTATCCTAATGCAGCGCCGCACTTGAAGAGCTTCCCCCAACCTTGGACATCTCTTCCTCATATCGACGCCGATGCGTCCTCAAGTGACCCGTCCCACTCGATTGTTCACCTTTTAATATGCCGCCACATATCGTGCAGATGACCTTCTTGACATCATTGCATCGATCTTGAGCCAAAATGTCTTCCAAACACGGGAAAAGTGCCAAAAAAATCCTAAACTTTTTGTCTTTGTGTCAATTTAGTCATAAACATTTTTACGTTTTGTCAATTCGGTCCTTTCCAACCAATTTTGACCGGATTTTGCTGGACCGGACGCTGGCCGGCGCGTGGATAATTTTTAATAATATTTTAATATTTTTGGATTTTTGAATTTCTTTTTCTTTTTCTTTTTTTCTTCCGGTCGGTCGCCGTCACCTCTCGGCCGGTTGACCTCGGCAACCGGCCAGAGGTGACGGCCGACGAGATCGAGGTCGACCTTGCCCATGGCCAACGAGGGTGAGCCACATGCGCTCGGCGCGAGGAGGTGGCCTCTAGCTAGCCTCGCGCCGAGCCACCGGAAGCTTCTAACTAGAGGACCGGAAGCATCTCGCATTGTTGGAGACGCGAGGGACACAGAGAACAAGAGGATCGTGAAGCAAAGGGAATCTTGACGAGAGAGAGAGAGAGAGAGAGAGAGAGAGAGAGAGAGAGAGAGAGAGATCTTTGACGGCATGTGGAGCTCGTCGTCTGGTCGGAAGCTTCTTGCCCTCACCAGCCATGGGCGAGGCTCGACCCTCGCCAAATCCGGTGAGGACGAGCCTAGCCACCCAGGCCTTGAGGGTGGCCTTGCGCCGGGCGGGCGATGGGCGAGGCTCGAAATATTAAAATATTATTAAAAGTTGTCCACGTCAACACCGATCAGGTCACGTCGGCCGGCCGGCGTCCGTCAATAAAATCCGGCCAAAATTGGCCGGAAAGGATTGAATTGGCACAACGTAAAAAAGGTTTAGGACTAAATCAGCACCAAAAAAAGATTTATAACTAAATCGGCATAAAAACAAAAAGTTTAGGATTTTTTTGGCACTTTTCCCTCCAAACACTAAACATTCTTCTCCACGAAATGGTGCCATAGTTACTGGGGGGTTTTCTTGGGGGTATAGGTATCGTCCGGGGAAGCTTCTTGGCAAGGAGCTTCTGCCGTTCGCCCTTGCAATTCTTCCCAATCGTCAAGTCATTGTGTCTCGTCATCGTTAAATTCGACTTCTTGTGGGGACGGGGCCGGCTTGTATATTTTGTTGTCATGGAACTTAATGAACAGTTCCCACGTTAATTACATGGTGAATACCACATTGAGTTGGAATGATTGGACAATGTTGTAGTTATTGTTCACCATTGCAATATTTAGAACGCGATTAAATCGTAACAAGAAAGGAAATATATGGAATTGACAAATGATTTTAGAAAGTTCAGCGTTTTTTTTTTTTTTTTTTTTTTTTGGTCGAAAAGGAAATATTTATATTAATCTAAGGCGGATAGAACGTACAACCCTTCACTAGGGCATCCATACATATGATATCCAACATGGATTGAGGAGGAAAAGAAGCCCAGTCGGACGCAAGAAGGCCTCGTTCATGGGCTTTCGCAACCCAATTAGCCAGGGCATTTGCCTCGCGTCGAACGTGCTGCACGGAGAGATTGGGGAAACGGGGATTAGGGTTTGATATTCAGCGATTAGGGCACGATACTCCCAAGGTGGCGACGCTTGCGGTTGATGGTTTCGACCAGGATCAAATTATCGGATTCAATCTGCAGGTAAGCGTCCGTGTTTCCCTTCTTCAGTAAGTCCTTCAGCGTATATAAAAGTGCGTGAATCTCCATCTCGAGCGCTGTCGAAGCTCGAACGCTTCGTGTGAAGCCATCGGTCATTCGTCCTGTATGATCGCGTGTGATGCTTGCGATCACCCCGGTCTGTGTTGAACTGCGAAAAGCACCATCCAAATTTACCTTTTTTTACTCCTCTCGCCGGTGGTTGCCGGATGTTGTTGGGATTACTGCGATCGAGCTCGTGGAAACCCGCGACTAGTGAGACTTGAGGCACGAGATGAGCTTGAGTCGATCTTGAGTCAATGGTGATTTCCGGATGGGTCCGCTTATGATGAAAGAGGAGATGATTTCTAGCCTTCCAGATTTGCTACAGCAGAGCGGAGATGATCTCCAACCCTGGTATGTGCCCCTTCTGTTCAATGATATGTGTAAGCTAGATCTCTATGCGATGTGTTGGTTGATTTGCAATGTTAAGCTGAACTTTAGGATGATTCCAAATAGGAAGTGTTGAAGGGCAGTGTAGAAATAAGTGTTCTGGGGTTTCTGGGGTATTAGAAGAGCAGAGGTTGCAAAAAGGATCCTGGATTATCTTTCGTTTAAATAGGTTAGCCTTTGTAGGTAAAGCATTTTGGCATAAGGCCCAGAGAAAATTGCGAATCTTTGGTGCTGTCTTGGTCTTCTAGAGGTGTTGCCAAAGTTTTTTTTTTTGGGGGGTATAAGAGGATGAAGCTTGAAATTGTAGCGTGCTGTTTGCTAAATTGTTGAGTCGATGGTATCCACTCTTGACAGTATAGAGTCCATCTTGTGTGGCTGTCCAGCATAGTTTGTCTTCAGATGATGTTGTCCATAATTTAATAGCTAGAATTTCCTCTACAATCTGCGGGTGAAATGTCTGATTTAGAAGCTGTACATTCCATGCATTCTGGTCATGTAGGATATACCCTTCGACCATCTTAGGTTCCTCCCTATTGATAGGTCCACCGAGAATACCAATGCTCGACCATCTGTCCTCTCTTGCGTTAATCGATTTACCATTACCAATAAACCACTTGAGTCCATCTAAAATAGAATTCCTACCCATAATAAGACTTCTCCATCCCCAAGAAGGTCTAGTTCCCGGTTCCCGCTTGCCATAGAGTGGTAGATTGAAATTATATAGCTTTGAATACTCTACTCCATAAGGATTCAGGATCATTATAGAGTCGCCATGCTTGCTTCCCCAATAGAGCCTTGTTAAAGGATAGTAAGTCTCTAAAGCCCATTCCTCCCTTCTCCTTGCTCTCTTTAATAAAATCCCAACTTTTCCAGTGAATTCCAGTTCTATTACTGTTATTTTTCCACCAAAAAACGATCGATCTTTTTCTCCACAGCTTTACGAGAGAGAAACAGGAACTTTAAAAATCATCATAGCATACGAGGTAAAGCTCGAATAACAGATTTCAATAGAATTTCTTTCCCTCCCTTCGAAAGAAGTTTTCTTTCCAGCCCTCTAGCTTAGCATGAACTCTACGAGAATCCAGGCAAACATTTCTCGTTTAGATGGTCCCCAATCGAAGGCAGCCCTAAGTATTTGCCAATTTTATCCATCAAAGGTACTCGAAGTTCACTTGGCCAGATTAGTCTTTAAGGTAGGAGGGCAGTATTTAGTGAGGAACAAACCGGATTTATTCCTATTTATAGCTTGACCCGTGGCGAGGCAATGCGATTTAGAATACCTGCTAGATTTTGACATTCTCAAGTCGTTCCATCAATGAAAAGATCACGTCGTCGACAAAGAATAAGTGGGATAATGTAGGACAGCAACGATTTAGTTTAATCCCTCGTAGAGTACCCATAGCCACACTTTGATGGATAACGTTGGATAAGAGATTAGCCAACATAATAAACAAATAAGGAGAGAGTGGATCACCTTGCCCGAGTCCTCTTGAGGGTTGAAAATAGGGTAGGAATTCTCCGTTGAACTTAACGCATAGAGAGGTTGTTGTAACACATTGCATCAGCCAGTTTGTCCAGCGACTATGAAAGCCCATTTGATCAAGATAAGCTTATAAAAAATCCCATTCCACCCTATCATATGCTTTCTGCATATCCAATTTAAGAATCCCCTGATAATGTTTCTTTCTTTTTCGCACTTTTAACTGATGGATGACCTCCTGTACAATGAGGACATTGTCTTGTATTTGTCTCCCAGATACGAAGGCACTTTGTTACGTGTGAATTAAATCAGCAGCCAAGGCTTTAAACGATTGGCCAAAACTTTTGAAATGATCTTATAGATGAAGTTGCATAAGCTAATAGGGCGAAATTGATCTAACATTTTTGGATTTGGGACTTTCAAAATAATAGATAAAGTTGTTTTTTAGATCGGAGGCATTTTCCCGTATTGAAGAAATCCTGACTGTGTGAAACACATCATCTTGAATTAGATCCCAATAAGTATGATAGAATAAACCATTTAAACCATCGGTCCGGGGCTTTAGATGCACCCAATTGAAATGTTGCACGCTAAACTTCCTCCCTTGTTACAAAGAAATTTGTAAGGATCGTATTCATAACTTCTATCACCACCTTAGGGCACTACAATAAAGTTGGTTCAAAGACTCTCGGACCACGGGAAGTATAAAGCTGTGTGAAATAAGAAAGTGTCATATTCTTCAATTGAGTTTGGGTCTCTAATCCATTCTTCATTCTCAGCTTTCAGCATACTAATTCTATTGCGTTTCCTTCGTTGTACTGTTGTGGCATGAAAGAATTTTGTGTTTCTGTCTCCCCATCTCATCCATTTAATTCGGGAACGCATCCCCCAATATTGTTCCTCCTGTGACCAAAGCTGCTGAATTTGGTTTTTCAAATGACTGACCTGCTGCTCATCATAAATATGTGCAAGTTGATTGGTGAAATATTGAAGTTGCTGTTGTAGAAGATGAAGTTTGCGATGACCCCCTTTGAAAGTGGAAGTACTCCATGTAGTCAAAGCTGTTTTCATTGCATGGATCTTTTGAGAAATTGAAGAATGGCTGAGTGATGATGCGGACCAAGTGCTCCCCACCACTTGACGACACTCCTCATGTTCAGTCCAAAAGGCTTCAAAGGTAAAGGTTCTATTGCCTTGCCTTGTTTTGAGGTGTGTAGTTAATAGAATCGGGCTATGATCCGAACCTATGGCTGGTAAAGCCACTACTTCAGCTTCTGGATAATCTATGCACCATTCAATATTAGATACTACTCTGTCCAATCGCTCCCTAACTAATTCTTGCCCACTTCTATTGTTGGTCCAAGTGTAGGTACACCCCTTTGCTTCCAAATCCATCAAGGCACAATCGTGTAGGAGATCGCGAAAGGATTGCATACAGTAAGGTTCAGCAGGTCTCTTACTAAGTTTCTCCCAGTGTATAAAATTTCATTGAAATCGCCAAGGCACACCCAAGGTTGAGTGTTTAAGTGGCTAAGCCGTCTCGCCTACGCCCATAAGCACCGCTTGTTGAGTAAAGGTTCTTTGGAGCATGTAAAACAAGAAGAGACATGGAAGTGAAACCACTATTTTCAAAGCAAACAAGTGTCAATAAAATAGGGAGTATAATCCATGACAGTAAGGGAAATTTGATGAGTCCAAAAGAGCACCATTCCTCTAGCCAATCCCTGAGGATTAACCACAAAACTGTTGTCATAGTGTATTTTTCGTTGTACTTTCGAATAACCGGTTCTGGTTTCCATCAAAAATATTACGTCGAGCTTATCTTGAGCCACTATGGCCCTAAGAGCTCGAACTGTCATGGGATTGCCCAATCCCTAACAATTCCAGCTTAAAATCTTCATTTTGCTATTGGTGGCTTATTCGGGCAAGCCACCACAGCCCCATCAAAGGCCTTTTCAGCCTGTAGAACAGGAGTTTCCAGCAACGTACTTTCATCTAGAGAGTTAGGCAGAATGGAACGTTTCTTAGCTTTCTTCAAGGGAGTCATTTTTGGTTGTAATCAAGGGTGTTTGAGTTTTTTCAATGAAGATGCATCACTATGATAGTTATTAACCTCTGAAAGCTTGACTGGTGTAGGGGAAGGAAGCACTTCCATCTGTCGAAGCATTACTTCTTGGGAGGTGGCTGTCACAGAATAATTGGCCATAGCTTTGGCCTTCAACTTGTGTTGATGCTGACTTGTGGAATTCTCCAGAATAGTTGGCTGTAAGGTAAGCTCAGGTGGTGCAGCAGGTAATGGCAAGAGCCCGGGCTGATGATGTTTCAGGTACACATTCTTCTAATGCCGTTTGCTGACTATCAAAGTCATAAAAAGTCTGCCAAAACGGACTATGTTCTCGTACCTCCGCTCTTAACCACTGTCCATGATACATCTTCTCCATTCCTTCGAACTTGGCCTCCTCATAAGGAATAGATTTGCAGTAGGATGCATAGTGGCCCAAAACACCGCAAGAGTAGCAATAATGGGGCAAACGTTCATAACGAAAGTCGAGCCAAATATGTTTGCCTTCCATTCGTATGAGTTTTCCGAGTTGTAGAGGCTCTGTGAGCTAGAGTTCGACCTTTACTCTAACTGCCTTAATAGGTGACCCCTCTTTTGTATCGATACTAACTTCCAAAGGCTGACCAACACCCCTAACTAGCTTTCTGATGAACTGCTCTGAGCTGCGTTCTAGAGGCAAACCGAAAATTTGCATCCAAAACACACATGTAGTGAAGCTATAGCAATGCAAAGGTGTATTAGGGACCCAAGGTTTGAGCATAAGCAGGTTATTAGAAAAGGACCATGGTCCATTCTCGAGAACTCGCTGCTTTGCCTCCTCCGAAGTGAATTTGAAAACATACATGCTTTCTTCTCGCTGAGAAATATCCACAGTTTCTAGGCGCCAAGCTTTTTTCATTGTCTGTTGAATGCTGAGAAATTAACAGGGGTATTGGCAAGAAGTTTTCCAACCAGAATCAACTTACATTCTGCAATGTTCTCTTCAGGTGGTGCTTCATCCCATTCTTCGATTTGCTGGGGAGACCAAAGGTGGCCCAGTCTACTGCATAGGGCGGAGACACGAGCGTCGTCAATTGATTCCGCATGTTCCATCAGGCCACTACTGTAGCAAGAAACCCAGTTGATGTGGGTTACGAGAGGTGTTGCATGCAAAATTGAGAAGAAGCTTAGGGGGAATCCGGTGTCAAAAACGTGCGAGAGTCATCTTCAACCAGCGAAGAAGTTGGGAAATTGTAGTGAAACGTGCGAGGAAAAAACCCAATTTATAGAGTTCCGAATTTTTTGTTGTTGGCCACAACGATCACTGATCAGCCCATAAACAAAATGAGGCCTGACCCACCACCCAAAAAGCTTGTGCCTAGCATGGCCCAGTGGCCAATTCTATGTTATTTGTAATATTCGTTATAAAAATGCCGAAACGGCAACAACCTACAATTTGGAAGATTGGTCATTAGCAACAAAATCTTCAATTTTATCTTGTTTTCATTATATTTAAAGATCAATGGTCATAAGCCTTCGAAACAAATACTAATTCAAGGAGCCAGCCGGCAACTTATTAGTGCGTTAACACAAGGCCCAACTCAAACCTAAGTATAAAGAAGCTAAAAGCCCAAGTCATGCCATAACAATATGGTTAACCCATCAGGCCCACTCAATAGAATGTCTAAAGAAGCTTCTCGATTGTAAAGGTCGTAACAACACAATTGACCCATGAGACCCATTGATAGAATGTTTAAAAAGCTCATTGATTGTGAATTTCCAATGAAAATAGTTTAAGTGGCGCATAACACGTATCGATAATTGATTAACTCGAAACACAAAAGAAAGTCGAAGCATGAGTAAGGAAGGTCGATAGATCAAAGGATAATTAGATCTAAAGGATCAGGTGCGGTTACAAGTTCACCATGGCATAGTGCACACAAAAGGTAGATAGAAATTCTTGTGGAGGAAGATCACCATGCATAATGGAATGACTCATGACAAGACATTTTGCAGGGAAAATAGACTTTGAACAAGAATCATACAGCATCGCGAAGGAGCCCCCCAGATTTTGGAAGAACATCTCTTCAGATAAGATTTTGCTAAAGTTTTGAATTTCAAATTCGAAGTAGATTAGATTTTCTATATTCAGTATTTGTCTTTAATTATACAAGCTTTCCAATCGAGTCTTGTAAGCCTTTTACTTTTTCTATGAACTTCATTAAATTCCATTGAGAAAATTATTGTTCAAATATAATCATCAAATAAGCATGTATCCAAGAATTTAAGCCATATGTGCCTAATTCAATAAAAGTACGTTCCAATTTCCTTATTTGTTTTCAGTTATTTGTCCACCCGTTTCTCTTTAGTAATTCGAATCCAGAGAAAACGAGTTATAGTAGACTTTAATCATCAAAACCATTGAGTTTCTAACGATCATAACTTGACAAAAACGTATATAACACGTCATTTACTGACCACAATGGAAGAATACGATGACTCACTGAACTCCTACGAGCGTGTCTGGGCTTATGGATTCTGAAGCTAATGACTTCCATAATTAGGAGTTGAGAGCGGTTCAAGAGCCTCTGATGCTATGGATGGTCCTCAGGATGGAAAACCACCACCCAATCCATTGCTGAATATGTACAAGAAGATCACTTTTTTCAATTGACTCGGATTATCTTTAAAAAAGATCAGGAGAAAACCTTGAAGTGTTAACCAATTCGAGCACAAATCTCAAATGAATCTACACTCAGGCAATGTGGTAAAAGAAACAAAGGAAATCATATCATTCGCCATGTCGATGCGCAAACTGAGAAGGTAATAATCAGGGTTCACAAAGGTGACCTCCTTTTTGTGAACGCCCATAATCAAGGAGACCACGGGGTCACGCTTCACTAGTAATGTCGTTTTGTCGAATGTCTTTTTATCTCTATACTCTCTGTGCTCGCCTGACGTGCGCTTGTCATACTCGTAATGTGTGGTTTTAGTTTGATTTTTCCTTTCTTTTCTTGTTTCGTTAAAATGGCAACGAGAATGGGAAAACAACATAAAGCAATTGGAACAATATCGTTTACGCAGGATTTGGTCTGCTGCATATTGATAACATGTATATTCTGGGTGGGGGAGGATGAAAAATCTGTACTTCACATTGATCTGGCAAGAGTAATCAGGATAAAGAACAGTTTACTAATCCAACCGCAATGGCCGGGCTCTTGCTCCATCCGAGGGGCTTAATCTGTTGACAACATTCGATCATACGCATGTCTCACTTGATTATGAGCCCCAATTGAGCTCGGCATCTAGAGGATCCTTTTCAATCTCAATCTTTTGTTTACCCTTCCCTATGATTATACAAGCGAATAACTCTTTCTCTGATTTTTCATATGAAAAGCTAGTTCTTAGCAAAAAGGTAACGAAAGCAAGTTGGACACAGATCGGAATCCCACAAGGAAGAGGATAATTAGGAGGACCTACAGACCAGTAGGACTTGCAAACTGGGAAGGAAATAGCAGCAAAAAGCTTGTCTACATTCCACAAGGGCACGAGCTAAGTGACTCATGCGCGCTTCGCATGAGACAGGGACTTCTATTAAGACAAGTCATTTGGTCTGATAAACAAAATGAGAGACCGTCACAGGGCCGCACGTTCCTAATATCATGACATAATACTTATTATGGAGGACATTAGACGTATGGATATTGGAAAATTTGGAATTCATGGAAATGATGGGATAGAGAAACCTACTGTGATCAAACAATTGAACGATTGTTCAATTTTGACAACTTGGATTACTTTTCCTGAGAACACGACATGAAAGAGGTGCCTGAGGAGATTGCGGAACATATGTCATCTGATTTAGTTAAAGCCTTTGAAAGCTGACATCTCAGACTTGGTGAAAAGAGTGCTGGAGCACGATAAATTCTTACTTGTTCTCAATGACATTCGTCAACTCCTAAATCCAAGGCCAATGGGGATTCCTGAGCCAAAGCCACAGTATGGTAGCAACGCATTCTTGGTGACTAAATCAGAACAAGTTTGCAGCGAAATGGCAGCGGACAGGATGCTAAGTTTGGATGATCATCTTTCTTGGGAGCTATTTTACCACTGTGCAGGTGGAATAGTTCACTCTTCAGAAATTCAAGCTATAGCCAGAGAAACAATTAGAAAGTGCACTCATGAATCCAGAGCAATTGTTCTCATGGTACGAGCACTGAAGGATGTGCCTGACTCTTCCATATGGAAAGATGCCCTTGAAACACTGAGCCTGCAACGTGCAATTTATGGAGAAGATATTGAAGCCCTAATGATTATTGTGTTGAGGCTCAGCACTGAAGGTCCAGATGACAAGAATAGTAAAAAATGTTTTGAAGGATCTGTTACTTCATAGCAAATACCAAGAGATAGAAACGGAGTGTCTGATAGGCAGATGGATAAGGGATGGTATGGTAGACACCCAGAATGGTGGCTAGAAAGTCAAAGAATTTAGTCAATGCTAACTACCCCTAAATTGATGAGAATGAAAGATTTGTCAAGTTTCAAACTCTGGATCAGCATGTGTTGGCGAACATAATTATTCAAATAGAGGAAAGTCACTTGTTTCTGATCGGAGTTTGTTTGGACTTGACAGAGCCACTAAGGTTGAGGAATGGGAGAGTGCTGAAGAGATATCCTCAATGCATAGATCGTTGAACTACCAGAGGAACCTAGGTGCCCTTTACTCACAGCATTGTTTCCTCAAAGGAAGTACAAGCTAAGATTGATACCTCCTTCATCTTCAATTGCATGACTGCCCTAGAAGTTCTAAACTTATGAAGGACTTGCATCAGCTCTTTGTCAGAGTCAACAATACAATTAGTCAGCCTCAAAAGGTTCTTCTTAAACCATGGTGTTCTATTGAGGACTGATGCCGTGGCAATTGGTGGGCTCATTCGAGGTGCTTGATCTTGATCTCAAGGGAACAAAACCATGTACCTACCAAAAGCAGTAGAAAGATAAACTAATCTCACTTGCCTGCAAGTGTCAATATCAGGAAGTGCATCTCAGAAAGCATATGCTCCAGTTTTGAACCCAATGATTCCTTGTGGAGTTATATCGGCTCTATCAAAGTTAGAAGAACCAAATTTATATGTGGATTCTGATGCTGAATGGCGGAACAAGTGTGCCAAGGATATTCTTTCCAGAGTCTGCAGCTTACCAAAATTAAATATCCTGAAATCCTACTTTCCAAACTTGGAATTTCTTAGGAAGTTCAATCAGCTCCGACAATGAATTAGTGCATCCATTCTTAAATCAGTTTAGACTGTTGGTAATCAAGCTAACTGCATGATGAATCAACTACCATCTGGTGTTGAATTTGAATTAGATCAATGTGACGGATACTTGAGTTATGTAACATGGTGTTCCCATGAAATCAAGGACATACTAGAACCATCAGACGCCTTTTATTTAGATAGGCATGCCAAATGCTTTGATATCTAAATGGTTTTGTCTCAGCTATGCATCTGCTGCTCTCTTAGAGTGTTCAACTCGGGTATGTGTCATTTCCAACACATTAGTTTTTGAAAGGAGATGGTCAATTCTTTTCCTGTAAAGAATTTGATATAACACGGCGACTTTTTCCTTTGAGAGAACTTTGTGTTGGCTGCTGACTAAATAATATGAGAAATATGATATGCAGGGAAAAGTGAATGCTCAACTCTAGCAATTACAGAAAATAAACAAAGACTGATTAAATTCAGTTTGTTTCCTGCTAATTGGTTTGGTTTCAAAATTATCGAGTTGAAATAGTGTGGCAGTCAAACTACACCTCCACTCTTGGAGGGATAATGTTAACAAGCATGCTTGATAATGCTTTTGGGGGTTTGTTTCCAGACAACATCCTAGTCAGAGCTGTGAAAGGAACCAGCCTATTGACCTGAAAGTCTAATGTGGGCAAATTCTTCGAGCTCAAGATCATTTTTCTTTTTCGGCATATACCGGGCTAAAAGGCCTAAAAATCCTAATATGTGTTGACCAACCTAGAGACTTTTTTAACAACTAGAAAGATATACATAAAGTCCATTCAAATGAGAAAATAGCATGTTTATTCTAAAAACACTATTAAAGTCATAAACCAAATTAATCAGCAAATGGCCGAGAATGAGGACCATACTCAAAAACTGGCCCCAAAGATGCTGAAACTGTAGATTTCACTTTAAATAGACGATAGGAACTTATCCGGGAAATTACTCAACAGATAGTTCGTTTACTATAGTATGAGAGCATATGTCAAAGGTTCAAATCTATTTGAAATGACTTTTATGTTTCACATTTTGCCTAATTTTTATTTTTCGCAACCCACTGACATTTTTGTAATATGAAACACTTAAAACCTTCACAAGATATAATTCTGGTAGATTCATTCACGAATAACTTTTCATAATTTTTTGAAATCTATATAGTATTTTAAAAGTTGGCGTGATAACAATTAAACAAGCGGGCCCCGACAATTTACGGTTAATATTGTTTTACTATTCTATATTCTTATTTTTTGTGCTCCCTGCTGTTGTCTATTTGATGAAATTAGATTCACATCCACAGCACGTTTCCGTGAAAAAGGCTCAATATGCACATTCAGCTTAGAAGCAAATGATTCGTCTAACAATTGGTTAATTACACAAACTAGACAACAGTTGACTCAGTTCTCAAGTTGCAGTACTACAACATACAATCGTTTGATAATACACGATACGAAAATGGAAGACAAATTATGTAAACTGACCCTAGTTCTCAGCAAAATAAGCTCTGCAATCAGCTAGAAGCTCCTTCAACGATAGATATGTGAGCAAAGGCAAACTCAAGTTCTCTGCGACCCGTCTAGTAACAGACGCTCTTCATTGAACAAAATTATACCCAAAGATTTCAAATCAATAGAGCTCAGTTTACTATTGAGAAGAAACTAACAATCACAAAGTAAAGATCTCTAGTCAA
The DNA here is from genome assembly GCA_014182565.1 of Eucalyptus marginata. NCBI lineage: Eukaryota > Viridiplantae > Streptophyta > Magnoliopsida > Myrtales > Myrtaceae > Eucalyptus > Eucalyptus marginata. The sequence continues at coordinate 5,125,726 of CM024591.1, read as the reverse complement.
CAAAGCATGATACTACTATATAATCAAACAGTTGAGACAGCAAGTAACTATGATCCCAGCATTAAATTGCAACGTCGAACACCTAGAAATTGAACTTCTTACCTGTCAAAAAATGGGCCAATTACTGGTTGAATATGCATAGAGGTCGTAATCTTTGTTCAACTTCAGCTTCCTGCCAGGATAGCTGCCTCCACCACACTCTTTGAGTTTCAATATGTCTCAGTTTGGCTGCATTATGGTTGCCGAAGGGCAAACTCCGCAGAGATTTGCATGTGTCTATTGTAATGCCCTCTAGTGACGGCCACAGCAATGAGTTATCAGTCCAAATGCTTCTCAACTTAGGCAGATCAATAAGTATTAGAGTCTTCAAACCTGGAAGTGCACTAGGGTCTAAATTGTTGTTTTCAGCTTTCATGATGATCTCTGTAATCTCATTACACTCTTCAACTCTCAAATGCTGAAGCTTAGAAAGTAGTTGAATCATGCCATAGGAGAATATTTTCGTCAATTTTGGACATTTATATATACTTAGCGAAGTTAGTTGGGCTAGGCTTCCGGATCGGATGGGACCATTACAAAGGCATGTCAATTTTGGGGCATTGTTTATAACTATCTTCTCCATGCATTCCAATGCACCTGCTGTGGAATGGTTGCCATCAACCATGGCTTCGATGTCAGAGCACCCTTCAATCAGGCAACCCCGCACCTTGTTGATATTGGCATTGCCAAAGTCTGATATGCTTGAAATTCCCTTGTGGCATAAAAGTTCAAATGCATCAGTTTCAGCAAGTACAGCAGAAATTGCATGATCCACACCGACCCCATTTGAATATTTCAAGCATCTGTAGATTTCATACTCAAAATGATCAAGGATTCGGTATTTGGTAGACTCATGGTAACCAACAGAGAATCGGAAGGTGAAGCAATTATTCTTCAAGAGTGAGCTGCTAGTGACAAAAATTTTCAGATACTCGACAGAAGGAAAACAAAATGATAGGGAAGTTAAGCGCGTCAAGGTAGCCACTTCTTGGGTAATAGCCTTTACAACCACATCCCACCATTGGTTATTAGGATGCACATCGATGCTAAGCTCTTCCAACAAAGAGAGCCTTGAGATGACATTGTGACCAATGTCCATGACTCTTGACCGTCCCTCAATCACCCGTCTCATACATGAATTGGATAAGGAAATCCGCAAGCATCTCAAATTAAGCAAGTCCCCAATCTGAACCGGCAAATAGTCAATTCCAGTGCCTCGGATATCAAGAACCTCAAGATGTGCCAATGCTTTCATGTCAATGGGAAGTTCAGCTAAAAGGCTACAAGAATTTAGATAAAGTGCTCTTAGAGCTATCAGGGACAACAGTGATAATGGCAAGGATGTTATCCGAGTGCCATGCAAGTCCAGAACTCGGAGCTTTTCCATAGATCTGAAGAACAAGTTTGGAATTAATGCCAGCTCATAATTTCTCTGCAGCATCAGAGTAAGCAGAGAAGTGCAATCTACTGTTTCTGGCAATGTGCACAGTTGGTTATCCATCAGAGATATGCGGTTTGCCATTTTCCAATCTTCTTCATTAGGGGCCGCACTCAGCCCCTCACAAGCTTTCACCAAGAATTTAGAATTCTTGCCTTCAGACGAAATTTTGAGTGCCATGTTCCGAAGCACTTTATTCATTCTGACGTGCTTAATTTTTTCACTTCTTTCTAGCAAGGAAACATCAATGAGATCATGCAATATGCCATGCCCTCGATCACGAGCTTCGGTAAAATCAACTGCATCACTCAAAAAGCCTTCTGCTCTCCAGCACTCCAATAAATAATCTATATAGACGTCAGAATCCTCCGGAAACAGTGCGCCATAAAGGAAACAAATCTTTTGTCCTTCATCGTCTAACTCGTCATAACAGAATTTCAAAATTCAAGAACTTCGTCCATGCCTTGGACTTTGACATTAGGCCATCTCCGCAAGCTTCTTAATCCATCCCTCCAGAGATTAATGTTACCCTTCTTTCTGAAATATCTTGCAACTCTGTCAATCAGAAGGGGTAAACCAGCACATTCAATTACCACTAGACGGGCAAGTGGTTCAACACCAGGCAGATTAATATTCCTACCCACTTTCTCCCGGAACATTTTCCATGCATCTGCTTCAGACAGCCTTTTCACATTGACCAACTCATCAACTTCCATATCCCAACAAACATGTTCGTATCTACTTGCTAACACAACCTTACCATCCTGGCTGTTATCATGTAATCCTACTGCCTGTAAATCAAAAACATTCCAAACTTCATCCAGAAGAAGCAAGTATCTTTTGTTCTCCAATTCTTTTGATATTCTCCACGATATTTCATGTGGATCACTGATCCCTTCAGTATTCAATTTTAGCCTCTGTGCAATTGCCTTTTGCAACTTCTCTATGCTACTCTCTTTGGAAACTGACGCTGAAATTACAATGTCAAACATTTTGCTGATCTCTACATCATCGTTCAAATTATGCATGATTGTGGTCTTCCCTATTCCCACTGTCCCCCAAAGCCCAATTCTTTTTACATTGTCGTCCCGCAAGTAACCAAGGACCTCTTCAACAGCACAATGGATTGATGGCTTGCTTTCTGTTTTCGGAGCATGCATCGTTCTGACACGCTCAGGTGGTCTCTCGACAACTGCTTCTGTTTCAAGTCTTCCTTCTGCCCACAGACAATGCAATTCCTCGCACTTCTCAGCGAAACATTTACTGAATTTGGAAGCTGACCAAATGCGACGCCGTTTCCATGAACGTTTTTTTCCTTTTCCAAATTCATCTACTAGTTTTTGAACCTCATTCTCTTCATTTTTAACCCTACCAATCCAGGCTTCACACTCTTTAGTTTTTTTCTTTGTCTTGTCTTTGTTTGCTTCAGCTTCCATGTCATCCCTCCTAGCAAAGAGTTTCTCTGCTTCCTCTTTGAGCCTTCTAAAATTCTTTTCAAGATCATTCGCATAATCGATTTTGCGACCAACATAAGCTATTAAGCTTTTCCCATCCTTGTATGCCTCAACAGCTGCTGCTGTAGCTGCTGCCTCAACCATACTGTACAAGCAACCAGCTAGAGTTTATAATCTTAACATAAATCATAATGGAAAAACTCATTAGAAGTAGTAATTGCAAGAAAGAATGTCTAGCCTTTACCAGAAAAAGGGAGCAAATTTATTATGCACAATAAAAAGATGCCAAAATTTAAATCCAAATGAAGAGGGTGCCAAAGTTAACCCAAAATCTTGATCTGCTCTTCATTTTCTTAAATCTGTTCCATACAACTGCAAGAATTGGAAGGAGCCAATTGAAACACAAGTTTACTTGACAGTGAAGGAGCTGATTGAAACACACGTTTACTTGACAGTCCTTTACTTAACATTTGGTCGCCAAGAAACATAGAACCCTGATAAACATTATCGCCAGCAAATTAATATATTTCATTTCAAGGAGACAGATAAATTATACTCCTCTAATTGTGGCATCACAGCTGTTTATTGTTCCTCTAACAATTTCTAAGAGTAGTTTTGTATTCAACATATGAAAGGAATGGATGAAAAGTTGCTAAAGAAAAATAAGGTCTAGGTGTTGACTAACTTCAATTTTGGAGACGCCGGGTCAAATACTGAAGAGACAGCTCCGATTGAGGATAGCACGACTACTCGAGATGTTCATATGACCTGCAACCGAAACTACTGTCACAATTTGAAGAGCATAGTCAGACATTTGAGTAGGGTGCAAGAGCTAAAAAAAATACCTATTTAAGTCATAAGAACCAGAAATCTACACATTAAACGCCTACTTAATTAGAATAGTCTCGCAAAAGAAGAATAGAAATAACACATAGACCAACAGGTCAGATCTACTGGTGTGCTGAACATGCACCGACCACCTTGCTTGTATGCATTGATTTTCATTCTCCGATCAACTCAAAGATAGGAGTGTGGAAAAGCTGGAGAACATTGAACATTCACAATAAAATTGGAAAACTACAGATACAAGGAAGATTATGAATTTCAATGTCGTCAAGATGAAATCGCCGTGCCATTTTAACACTGACCTAAGGTTTTTAGCATGTAGTCTGAAATTTTGCAATTTTAGAAGGCAATTTTACTTTTAAGTGCAATCTTAGATGCATCATGAATTCATCTTTCTAGCACACGCACCAATGGCACATGCGTCGACTCCAAAACATGAAACTGTAAATACTTGGACATTTTCGGCAAGCAAAGCTGATTCACCTCAATTCAGCTATTGGTAAACTACTTTCCAATGGAAAAAGAGAGGAGAGGGAGAGAACAGTTCTATTGGTGACAGTTCGAATAGACAAAAAGATGTTGCGAAAACAGAAAATCATTAGATGGTGATGGTGGAATGACTCCTCCAGTTAGGAAAGACAGAACAGAGGAGATAAGAAGAACTGCTACAAGTGAGAGAATATAAACTTCTTAGCCAGATGGTTGCAAGATCCCCCGTTCACATAAGAGTTCACAAAAATAGTCCATAAAAAATGTCAATAAAGAACGTCACATCGAAACTCAACTTCCATATCAGCTCAAAAGCTCATCTTCCTCTTAGCATCATAGAAGAAGCACAAAAGCAGTTCATACATCAGATTAGACCAATACACGAATACGTACTGCCTATTTCTTTCTAACCAAACGAGAGAAACATTTCAATCGGTTTTTATTTCTGTTCTTTCTACCCAATTCGATCAAACCCAGAATTTTTCAGGCAAAATCAGTGGATCGAAAGAAGAACGAAGCAACATACATCCGACCCATCACCCCATGCAACAAGCAGCGCTGATCAGAACCATATAATCAAATTCAATCCTCAGAACGGATGAACAACATGGTCAACCATTGGAAAGAGCGAAAGAGTTCAGAAGGAAGACGCTCTACTCACATGTAATTCAACAAAGCATCACTGATTAGCTCCAAAGCTCCATGGAAAGAAAGAGAGGGATTTAGCAGATGCTTGAGAGTTGAAGTCAACGATCTCCAAGCTGGAGGTCTTTGCACCTCTTCGCGCGTTGCAATACACACGCGTAACAAGTCGCTCCCCGCGTGTTTGGGCGGGGTCCATGGAGTGAAGAGTCCCAGCCAAAACCGCTTCTTCTCAGCAGGCCTCATCGAATTCAATACTGTTAATGGATCCAAATTGCCCGTGTTCAATCCATCAAATTTCAATAGGGCAATGTAATAGAATAACCCCATGCACTAACGTTGAATAAGATCTTTAAAACTCTAATTTTGTTCGATCCAGTTCGATCCAGTCTATATGTTCTTGGAATCAAATCGATTCCTCTATCTAGTTAATTTGATCTTGTTGACATCTAACGTGAATTGATGGGGCAATCCAACTACTTATGGAATCCACTTTTGTTGTTGCAAGTGGCACCTATGTGCAATCGGATTATCGTTGCATGGCAATCCGATTGACGATGGATTTGACTTCTGAGAATCATGTTTTTTACAGCAACTAAGGAAACACTTTAACGGGATTTCCTTGATGAAGAGTGGTATTTTCATCCATTGGTTTCAACATATTTGATAAGAATTTCTGCAAGTGAAATTGTCTCATATAAATGGTTTCGATAAATTGTGGATACATGAATGCATTAATTTATCAGTACACTCGTCAAGTTCTAGTATCGAATGTTAAGCATCACTATTTCCACATTCGTAGTGTTGTGTTGAATCTGTTGATTCGCGGTGACTAAGTCGAGAGCTTAGTTTGATTCAGGGTACCGTATGTGCCTTAGGCCCAAAAAAATTGTCTTCAGCATAGACTTCTAAATATTTTTCTATATTCTTGAAAATCCTCCTCCTCTGTTGTTTCTCTCTTCAAGGGGGCAGGACAGAGCACTTCCTTTAACCACCTTTCCTTCTAAAAAAAAAATTTGCCTCACCCATCTTCCACCTTTCTACTTATTCAACTGTCAAGATGAGCTATTTGTTTTTTTCTAAAATTGCCTCATTTATGGCTACGAATTTGCCCAATTGTCCATAAACAACAGCATTTTTAGGAGCTTTTCATAGCTTTTACTAAGGATAGGAAAAATAAATCTAAGAGTGAAATCGATATGGAATAGCTTCTACCACTGACGTGTTTTTTCAGAAGGAAGAGCGATTAACTTCGGAAGTCGACAGGTGATGTTTCCAATTCAATTGTTTTATTAGGCCCTCCAATTGTAAGTTTCTGCACCGCAATATCACTGTATGTTTATATGGCGGCCCATATTCGGCCTTTTTACTTTTAACACAAGGCGACTATGATTGGCCAGTTCCTTAATAACACATTACAAAATATCAACCATTTCACCAAATCTAAATTTCCATGTGGCAATATCCTGCTCATTAATCACCATAGCCCTCTTATTATAAATACAAGTGATATTTTACTGAGGGTTTTTAAGGAGAGACTTTGCCATTGACAGCTCCAACATTGAATACTACCTAGAAATAGAGCTAAGCTCGAAGGGCTTTGAGCGGGCTTGAGCAGGACCTTTTCATTATAAAGTCCGGCCCAGCAACTTCGCACATAATTTTTCTTTTCGTTATGTCTAGGCATTTGAGGCCTCACAGGCATCCAGCTTAAAATTTTTGGGTCATATTAATAAGCATTTTTTCCATTCGGATAGAGAATATTCAATGATATAAAAGCACCACGTATAAGGTGGCGCACGTTTGTCCAGCTGGATCCACTTACCATTTGACAAGTGGCAATTAAATAAAAGTAAAATTTCTGACCTCCTATGGAATCATAAACGTCGAGCAGCTTTTGGGAAAATTTTAAACACCTACCCCAATATCTCTCTTCAACCTTCGTTCATGGCTTTACAAGAACTCTATTTTCACTTAGAACACCGCTGCCCCGAAGATCTCCATTTTTACTTTGAAGACTGCTGCCTTGATGATCTCCATTTTTAAAGAAATCCAACTGTATGTAAATCACCTTATTTTTTTCGAATCAGCTTATCGCCTCGAAAACAAATTTACACTAATGTAGTTCGGCCACACCCTCTTTTCATTGACCTCGGCAACATTACCTTGTTTTGTGCTTGCACCATGCACATGCCGTGGATATTCCGTGCACATTCTCTAGAAGGACTTCGGGTTAAAAGAATCAATGACTCAATGTGTATATGCTCAAAGCAAATACGTTAGTTTAGTGATTTTGGTGTAGTTATTTGTAAAATAGCTTTGAAGTTAAGAAAGAAAAGAAAGACAAAGGAACTATATGGACGTCCTCTAATTCGAGTGTGTAGGACACTATCTCCTGCGATTCTTCATAATTTTGTCTTTGGTAAAGGGCTCGCCGGTACCAAAGACACTATCTCTGCGATTCGTCACAGTTGCATCTTCAGCAAAGCCCTGTACCCCTGCTCCCCAACTTCAAAATAGGTTCCACCTCCATTTTGAAAAATTATTATTCAAATTCTAACTAAAAACCGGTTTGACTTCCAGTTTGTAAAATTATCGGTCCTACTCATTTCCCTCTTCGTTTCGTTCCAAGTTCTAACCCAGAAGGTGAACTCACGAAGCTCTCTACTCAGAAGATGAACTCAACTCCTCCTTGGCAACGCTCCTCGCTTCATGCAAAGCTTAGGATAAGGGTAAATTGCGGACCCTAGGGTTTCACTTCTTACACATTCGAGTTTGTCTTACCGCGTGCCTTTTGTTTGAGAACGTACACAGGAAATGAAACTAAGGGTGTATTTGTTTCGCGGAATACATTTTCGGGAAAAACATTTTCCTCGTTTTCCGCGTTTGGTTATTTCGGAAAATGAGTCGATGGAAAACGTTTTCTAGTCACAGCGAAACGTTTTCTGAAGAAACTTAAATTTAGGAAAATGATTTCTCCTTTGAAAGGACCGGAAAACGTTTTCGAATCTACTAAAGCTTAGATTCGATGCTTGGTTTACAAATAATTATTCATATAAAGATATATTTTTAAATTTTTATAATTCTTTTTAAAATATTTTTAAAAAAATCGAATTTTTAATTTTTAAATATAATTTTTATTTATTTTTAAAATATAATTTTTAATTATTTTTAAAATATAATTTTTAATTATTTTTATTTTTTAAAATATAATTTTTAATTATTTTTATTTTTAAAAAATATAATTTTTAATTTTTAATAATTATTTTTTTTTTCTCTTTTCTCTTTTCTCTTTTCTTTTTCTTCTTCTTCGGCCGGCCGTCAATCACGATGACGGGCGACCAACCACAAGCGAGATCGAGCTCGGCGGCGTCGAGGGGCTCGATCTCACCGATCCGGCGTTGGGCGAGGCTCGATCTCGGCGATCGACAAGGCGAGGCCCCCGCCCGACGTCGCCGAGCTCGAGCCTCGCCAATCGTTGGCGAGCCAAGCCTCGAGCTCGCCAAGGCATCAGTGAGGCTCGACCTCGCCGATCACGGCGAGGCCGAGCCCCGCCCGACGCCGGCAAGCTCAAGCCTCGCTAGCGTCGGGCGGGGCTCGATCTCACCGATCCGGCGAGGCCTAGGCTCCACTCGGCGCCGGCGAGCTCGAGTCTTGCCCCGGTCGGCGAGGCTTGAGCCTCGCCGGTTGTCGGCGACACCCGGCGAGCTCGAGCCTCGCCTTGCTTGTCGTTGGCCGCCGGCTAGCCGTCGCCTTGCCAGTCGTCGGCTATGGAAGGAAGAAAAGAAAAAAAAAAAAGAAATTGAAATATGAAAAATAATTATAATTTCGATTTTTTATAAAAAAATATTTTTATGAAGTTAAAAAAGGTGATGGACTCAACAAATTAATTTGGAAGTAAGAGGCACACTATTGTCAATTGTTAGGTCAAATGTCATTCAATCATTTTTCAAATGCAATCCAAACCTCAGAAAATACTTTCAGTCACGTATTACCAAACAAAGGAAAACTAACCATTTTCCTGGAAAATGATTTCCCGAAAAACATTTTCCAAAAACGTTACGTTTTCCGTGAAACAAACACACCCTAAAAATGGCAATACTAAGATGTGTTTTTTATTAGCATTTTGATCGAGCAATTGTTGTGTCTGTAGGGAACGATGGATTCATCCTCATGGTGTATATGGGTTGTGTTACGGCACTGTTGTGTTTAAACGTTAGTGTTTAATGCACGACTATTCGATATTGAGATCCTGACGCACAAGAGAAGTGGCAAGTGTCTAAAAACTTTTGTCACTAGTAACTCATTCTTGAAGATCGTCTACTTCACCTTCTGATTTGTGTTGATTATAAATCTACCAAAGGGGCCACCACACATATGATCAAGTTAATGTTTCTCGTTTTTGGTCCTTTCCCTTAATTTTTCATTCGCGTTGTGTATTTTTATATATTTTCATTATATATTAAGTAAAAAAAATCATTAAAAAATCAATGCAGGCCTATGGACCGCTAGGCTTGAAATGAAGTTTATTTTTTTCTCAATTTTTTGCTCCTCTTCAAATTTTTTATTAGTTTTCTTTGATTAACTCAGGCAGTCTTATATTTTTTATGATAATACATAGTGTTTTTCTTTTTCAATAAACATCAACTTTCACATTTTCATTTGTGATTTTGATTAATTAGTTCTCTCGAGGTTACTTTCGCCGACTCGAAATAGCCTTTAACCAATCAATTTTCGCATTAAATGCCACGTTCATTGAGAAGCCAAAGCCCACATGCGCTCTGGACGTGGATGGCAGCAAGGTCTTAAATCCCGATGGAGTTCAAGGACGGAGAGTCGCGGAAGAACGAGCTCGTCTTCATAACCCAACAAGGTTCCGAAAGGTCTCAGCGATTCGCATTGAAGAAAGTTAGTTCGCCGCGACAACAGACCATCCGGTGTCATGATCAGCCGCAATCAAAAGAGGGCGAAAAAAATAGGAGACGAGAAAAATCCGCGAGCATGGAATTTGCACGGCGGCGTACATGATCCCCGAGAGGATCGACACGGATCTCCTTCATAGCGTCCACGGTAGTTACAAAGGTGATGCTTGGAGTCTAGGCATTTGTGTTCCTGAGTTGGTATTGAAATATTAACGGGCCTCTCCTTTTGAAAGCCGAAATTACATGGATCTTTTCACTAAGACGCCTAAGGCGCGGACCATAAATCCCATGTCGGCCACGGACCAACTGAATATGATTCTTTTTGCCTTTCTTCTTTGTTTTGGCAATGTCCCCATTTGCCTTGTTGGAAAAAAGATCGATTAAGGAAGCACTCCATAGGACGAGAAAGATCCGTCGATTTGTTGAATGTAAATGGATACTCCAAGCACATGGTCTCTTGCTGAACTGGGAAACTTCCACGGTTGTAATGTGATATATCATGTGAGTGAATTTTGCACCCCAAACACGTTAAATTTTAATAAAGGCATTTGAATTTAATGAAGTCGGTCTTTTTCTTCTGAATAACACTTCGAGAAATTTTCCGCGAAGTAGTGAGTTTAGATTTTTTTAAAAAAATCATTATCAAATGACCGGCTGTGGAGAAACTTCATATGCCAGAGAAAACATACCTAACCTATTCAACATGGAATACGATCGTTACGTTAACCATCTGCTATAATCATACGCTGGAAATTACTCTACTGCTTCAGTGTATCGGAATGAATATTCGTGCAGATATAAGTATACGTATCCAGGGGCATAGTCATCTCCCAAGAAAAGCGATCCTACTGCTATGGCAAATGTAAACTTTCCTCCCAGTTAAAAATTAGATCGCTTGCAAGAACGACAAACCAAGGAAAGAAACTGCCACAACAACCAAGCCCCCTTCAAATTTAAGATTTTCGCGGACGCCGGTGATATTGGTGATTATTATGATGCGATCGAGACTTAGGATGCGCATGACAAAATTTCTGGAACAGAAATTGATTTCTCATTTCTGAAATAGAAATTAAGAAGTTAAAAATTTTAGCTTCTGATTTTTTCTTCAAATCTATTTCTGAAATAGAAATCTGTTTCGAGAAAATAGAAAAATCAAATTGCGTTACCAAACGGTTTCTGTTCCAAACCTGTCCTAGGGAATAGAGAAACGAGAGAAATAGAGAAGTAGAAATTTTATCATGCGCGCTCTTAGCTGAACGAGTAGGTATGGTTACTTCAAACATCATTAGAAACAGACTAAGTCATTCATAAAGCAAAAGAAAAGGCCACACATCGAACTAAAGTCGCACAATCTTTGAGAGAAGTACAGTGGCAAAACATCGATCAACCCATGTAGTCCAACCACTGTTTGCATTGCGTAATAGGAGTCGCACAAAGATTTTCCAAGCTGCAATGAAGCGACACCGAACCCTGAAGTGTCGAAAATTGGCACAAATTGACACTTAAATGTCAAAAGTTACGAAAGTGACACTTAAGTGCCAAAATCGGAGCAAAATTAATCATTTAAGTGCTAATCCGACCAAAATACTGACGTGGCAATTTTACGGAAAGCAAGTGCAAAATGGCGTCGTTTTAGTGCTAACGTGATAAAAAATTAATATAAAAATTAATTAAATTAAAATTAAAATTATTTAAAATATTTTTAAAAACATATTAAAAAATTAAACTAAAAAGGAGGAGGAGGAGGAGGAGGAGGAGGAGGAGGAGGAGGAGCCCTCCGCCACCGCCAAGAAGGACCGGCGACGGAGGGGGAGGATCGGCCGGGGTCGGCGCCTTGGCCGAGGGGACCAACGACCCGGCCGACCGACGGCCCTTGCCTAGATCTAGCGAGGGTCGACGGCCCTCGCCGGCCGAGCCAAGGGCCGCTGCCGCCATTCAGGCGACCCCCAATGAGCGGCGGCCCTTGGCTGGCCGGGCGGGGAGCCGCCGACCCTTCTTTGGATCTGCGCGAGGGCCGTGACCCTCGCCCCAATCTAGGGCAGGGCTCGCAAGCCCCTCGCCACCGGTCGGTGGGGTTGTGACCCCTAGCCAAGGCCCGCAACCCAAGCCAGCCCTCCCCCTTCGTCACCAGCCCCTTCCCGGCGGCGGTGGGGGCGGCGGCGGCGACTAAGGGGCGGCTAAGGGCTACCCCTTTTTTTTTTAAAATTTTTTTAATATTTGTATTTGTATTTTTAAATATTTTTAAATAAATTTAGTTTTAAATTAAATTTAATTAATTTTTATATTAATTTATTATCACGTCAACACCAAACGACGTCGTTTTTGCATTATTTGACGCCGCGTCGGCGTGCAAAACGGTGTCATTTTGCACTTAGTTCGCCGGAAATTGTGCACGTCGGCATTTTGGCCAGATTTTGGCCAGTGGCACTTAAGTAATCTATTTCTCTTCGATTTTGGCGGTTAAGTGTCCTTTCATAACTTTTGCGATTAAATGTCCCTGTGTGCCAACTTTTGGCACTTGAAGCGTACTTTTTGCCAAAAATATTACAACTAACCAAATCCATGACCATGATCACAAGGCGGGGAGTGATTTTCTCGCCGGCTAGAGCTGAACAGCTCTCCAATGTCAGAATCCAAAGCAATAGCCACGGCCTTAGACTCGGGTTATGGCAGTGCCCCTACTTGAAAGTTTGTGAAACTAGAAGGACTAGATTCGGAGTGCCGATTAGAGTCTCATGGCCTCCGTGGCTACCACAATTAGAGCTCAAAGCTTGGGCAGCCATGGTTGCCATGGTTGCCATGGCCACAAGCTCAAAGTTGTGGAAGCCGTGGGTGATCGAGGTTGAGTCGGTGGCGAGAGATGTTGGAGAGGCTGGGATTGCTTTTAATTTTTTTTTAATTTTCCTTTTCTTTATGATTTGTTTTGATTTTTTTGGGGTGAAAATCTAATACACATCAGCTTTCCAATAATCAATGTGAGAACCAACTGGTCGGAAAAAAATTGAGAGATAAATCGAAGGACGATCTGCGTAACTTTTCAAATGAATTTGGAGCAACAGTTCAAAGAGTACTTATGCCTTTTCACCTTAATTTGATACTTGTATCTTGACCCTAGGATCACCAACTATATAAAGATCAAATTGCAAATTCCATTTCCTTCGATAAAATAAAACTGTTGGGATCCTTACCTTATGTAATTGCATGCTAAATTGGGAGAAAAGAAAGGAAATGAATTTTTACATGCATTTGGTAGTCGGGATAAAATTTAACCTATTATGTATTTGGTGTCTCTTCAAGACAAGATAAAGTCCGATAAAATGAGGATATAGACCAGATAAAATTATCACATGGGAGAGGTGAGATAAAGGCGGATAGAATTTCTAACATCGACATTAAAAAAGTTATTTTCTTGAATAACAAACTTCTTAAATTGACAAAATTAACTAAATTAAAATTATTCAACCAAAAAAAATAACAAAGTTAAAACTATATTCTGATATATAAATAATGTTTGAGTTCTAATATGATAAATTCAAAACAAAAAAATAAAAAAATAGTTATTTTAATTTAATCTAATTTTTTTCTTACATTTTCGAATATAATTCTATTTTAGAATATAAATTAAAAAAAATGAAAACGTATTTATATTTATTAAATATTTTAGGTATATTAGTATAGTTTACTATTTAATAAAATTTGATTAGAGAATGATAGAACGGGAAGAAAGGCATAAGAAAAAAATTTATTAAAAAGAGAGGAAAAATAACAAAAGCAAATAAAAATAAAGTAGGCAAAAGTGTCGTCGAGAGAGATTTTTACCATATCCATTTGTAAATTTTTTGGTATATTTTTACTAATATGCCATTGATACTAAACAATGCACACGATATAATAGGAATATATCCGACTGCAATTACCAAGCGTTGGATTGAATATAATAAAATTCCATAATTTCATATCATATTCTATTCAATCCTATCCTAGTTAGAAATCTGAAAGTCATTCACACTTATTCATATGATTCCACGAAATTCTGAATATAATGTGCTTCTATCAATTTATCACTAAATCTACTAACTCTACACACACATATATGTATATATCAACTCTATCTATTAATAACTTGTGATGGTTACCTATAAAATAAAGTAGGCTCTATCCTAATTCTTGGTGCATATTTTATTATTATGGTTTCGTAGTGATGCAACTCAATATTTGTACGTTACATACTAGTACTAGATGATATGAACTTTAGTGTCACAATATTTAAGGAGGATCATATTGTATGTTATGCTAAATAGAGACTCGAAAATAAGATATCTTTTTATCGATCGGGGATTTTACTCAAATCTTGGTTATTTTGCATATTTCCTAATTTTATGCTAAGAAAAGATGATTGTGTAGAATTGAGTGTGTCTTAAGATTTGATTTTTGATTTGCCATTCAAGAATTTGGGATTTCGATTTCCAATTATGGGATCAAACGTGGAATCAATATTGGAGAGCTTGATTAGAAAGTTTGTGAAATTGGAAAGATTTGATTTGGAGTGTCGACTAGTGTCTCATGGCCTTGATGGCTGCCACATCTCGAGCTCGAAGCCTGGGTGGCCATGGCTACCATGGCCACCCGAGTTGAAGTCAAAGCCTATGGCAACAATGGGCGATCGAGCTCGAGTTGGCATTGCAAGATGGTCGTGAGCGATGTTGTGATGCTGGTATGGCTAGGGTTGCTTTTAATTTTTTTAAATTTTTTTTTCGGGCAAGAGTCCAAAAACTACTTATACCTTTTCACCTTAATTTGATACTTATGTCTTGACCCTAGGATCACCAACTATATAAGATCAAATCGCAAATTCCATTTCCTTCAATAAATTAAACATGTCGGGATCCTTGCCTTATGTAAAAATGCACGCTCAATTTGGTGAAAAGAAAGGAAATGCCATCTTACCAATTTATTTCCTAATTGACATGAGATCAATCATACTTATTAAAGTCTTACGATTCAAGATCCAAATTATATGCGTCTTATCAGCGATTCCATGAAATATTTGGGATTTTGATTTACAATTATGGGATTGTTTAGCATTTGATGTATCTTAGGATTTGATTTTCGATTTGCTATCCATAAATTTGGGATTTTGATTTACAATTATGGGGTCAATTGCATTTATACTCATTGTCAAGTCGAAAAATAACCATGATGCGTATGTGTATATATACACATGACATCCCATTCGGCGAATTACAATTAAAGAAGAAAAAAAGAAAGATGGAGTACAAGGATGTACCGTTTTATGACTTTTTTGACCCCAACGCTCGCCCCGGGAAAGTGACCATCAGAGATGATGCTGCGGCTGAGAATCCTCAGAGTGCTCAAACTGAGACTCCTAAGTCTGCGTCTACTTCGACCAAAAAAAAAAAAAAAAGTCTGCGTCTTCTTCTTCCAAGTCCAAATCTAAGTCGAAGTCCAAGGACAGTCATAAGAGGACTAGAGATGACGAAGGTAAGTGTCTCTTTGTGTTACTCTTACGATAAAATTCTTTCCTAGACCTAATCCTGAATCTCAGCCATCTAGCAATGTGGGTCGACTGAATTCTTCCTTGGCAACAAAACTTAGACATGATCAATTGGTCACATGATACAAATATATCAACTTTGTCCATTGATAATTTGTTATAGGCTTCCTATCAAATAAAGTAGGTTCTATCATAGTCCATGACGTATATTTTATTATTATTTCGGTTTTATAATAATAAAAATCAAAATTTGCACATTACATAACAATAATATATTATATGGGATATAAACCTTTCATTTATGATACAAAGTCGCGATATTTAAGAAGAATAACCTACTACAGTAAGCATATGCCCCCAAAAAATACCTCACTCAAATTTGGTTATTTTGCATTTTTTTTCTATATTTATGTTGACAAAAAAACTGATTATTTAAATTTTATTATATCTTACCGTTTGATTTCATTTTTGATATTCAATCCATGAACTAGGGACTTTGATTCACAATTTGCATTTCGATTTTTAATTATGGGATATATTACGTATATACTTGATCGTCAAGTTGATGGATAAGTATCACATTTGTTGTGTTGTGTGTGTACGATGTCTTAATTGGTCAATTAAAGTTAAGGAAGTAAGGAATATAAATGCAGAAAATATTACATATATCCCCCAAGATTGGGAGCTTCTTCTGAAGCTCTTTATAAATCCAAATCTAAACCTAAATCAAAATCAAAATCAGGTCCATATTACATCTTAAACTCCCTGAATGAAGGAGTACTCGATCCAGGAATGCTGCCTCAACACAACAATCCACCACCTAGACTCAGTCCTTAGTGATATTGTGTATAACTCAGCGTCCATTTTGGAACGGAATGTGATTGGGCGTATTGCCACCTTTGAAATTCGATATAACCTAGACTTTGCCCATCTTATCTTTCTTCTAGAATGTGATCGGCTGTATTGCCACCTTTGAAAATTCGATATAACCTAGACTTTGCCCATCTTATCTTTCTTCTCTTCAACTAGACCCAGGATCATGTCTCTTTTCTCTTTTTATTTTGTTCAATCGAGTCCATATAAATCACTCACTTTATGATAAATGATTTTTCGATTGAGACCTTATGGGTATTTGGTGCTCATGTTGTGATTACAGGAAAAGGAAAAGGTAAAAGCTCACAGCAATAGCAAAGAAGCAAGCTCGAGTGAGTGATGAAGATGTGATGGGCTTTTCACTTGGATTCTTGACTTTTATTTTCCTTGTCAAGTGATGTTCTACTTTATACTACCTCTTTGGTTTATAAACATCATCCTTGCCCCAATGTTCCCTTTTAATTTTTGAAGATATACTTCAGCTACGGTTATGGTTCTTAGTATGACCTTAAACTGTTTTGTTGGGGTCCTATTACGGATCTCTGATATTAAATAACAACAGAATATTCCTTTATACTTGAAAAATAAAAATGGAACTTTAAAATAACTTAAAATATATAGGTCCTTTCGACATTTTAAGTTCCAACGGGAAGCAGCGGATGTTACCACCCCCCAACGAGAACTGCAAGAATACCGTGGTCTTTGCCACGGAAAAAACAGGGATTTTGTACCCGGCTTGTTGCTCTGAAATTGCAGTCAAAAGTTCGCCATACGGTTAGTCTTTTGTTTTAGCTACGTCAGCTTCAGCTTTTCTAGTGACGTCATCCTCTTTTTTCCCTTTCCACTGATGATTAATGAGACACTTATCTGAATTAAAAGATCAAATAGATTATTTTTTTTACATCTGCATGGACGGTGGTTATAAACAATCCTTCTGTGTGGGATTAGCTTAGAATGGATCCTCAGAATGTAAAAATGTGCTTCAAGTAATTGTATAGACATTTTCTTTGGACTGGGTTTCTTTCTGATCTCATACTTTGGCTAGACTCTCTTAGGGTGCGTTTGGAAAGACTTTTTGGGAAAAGTCCTTGAGAAAATGTAAAGGCCTTTAAGTTAAGGGTGTTTTTCAAAATGCAAAGTGTGTTTGGTAAATTTATTTGTGAAAGTTCATTATAAAATATCTTTGTGCAAAATAGTGTTTGGATAAACTAAATTTGCAAAAGGCTTTTTATTATTAAAAAAAAAAAGGAACGTTGGCCGGCCAAGGGCTTCACCGGTCACCGCCACCAAGGGTAGGCGATCCGACGAGGGTCGCCGCGACCCTCGCCGCACCGTCACGCGACCCACCGCGCCGCGGAGGTCACCGACGACCCATCCGGTCGCACGCGAAGGTCGAAGGTCGGCAACCACATGCAGGTCGCGACCGGATCTGCAAACCGATGGGTCGCGCGAAGGTCGCCCGAAGCATGGCCGGCAACGCGATCTGGTCTCTACCGGATCTGCGTCGCGACCTCCGCGAGGTCGCGGTCGGCGACCCATCTAGTCGCGCGCAAAGGTCGCGACCGAGATGGGTCGCGCGAAGGTCACGACCTCCGCGGAGGTCGCCCGGGCACGGCCGACGACGCAAATCTAGTGTCGCGACCTCCGCGAAGGTCGCCTGAAGGTCGCAGTCGCGACCTCCGTGGCGACCTCTCTAGAGGGGTCACGCGACCCTCACCGAAGGGTCGCGCGGCGGCGGCGGAGGTCATGGCATGGCTGGTCGGCGTGGCGGGCGCGACGGTCGTCGACGACTGTGTGCCCTTCGTCGGCAACCGCTCAAGAAGAAGAAAGAAGAAGAAGATGAACAGTCAGGGTAAAAAGGAAAAACGAAAATCAATGAGGACAATTTGGGAATAAATTTTTTATTTTAAGCTCAGCTCTCAACATGCCGAGAAGGTTGAAAGCCCAAGGTAGCCCCCCACCTGCCTTGGGCTTTCAGCCTTGGGAAGGCTTGGCATTCCCCAAATGGGGCTTGAAAATTTTTACCAAACACCCACCAATTAGCCCAAGGAGCTTTGGGGGTTCAAAGTGGCTTCCAAATGCCACTCCCAAACGCACCCTTAGATAAGACTCTTTGGACCCAATTATAAAAATGGTATCCCATTTGGACTGTTGAGCATGATGAGGCTTACGGAATGTCTTGCCACCTTATAAAATCTTCGAGTACCCCTTACATATTCATCTTTACTCTTCATACAAGGGCTCTTCTTTAACCCTCCCGATTTTGAGTAATGTAATGGCAACTCTCTCAGTTTCAGTCAAACTATTGTTTAGTCTGGTGAAGGTTATATTTGGACATGTGGACCCCAGGTGTCAAAAGTTGACACAAAGGATCTTAAGTGCTTGGCTACTGAAAGTGACATGACTTAAGTGCCAAAATCGGAGCAAAATTAATTACTTAAGTGCTAATCCGGCCAAAATGTTGATGTGGCGATTTTTCGGCGAAGTGTGCAAAATGGCGTCGTTTTGGTGTTGACGTGGTAAAAATAATAATATAAAAATTAATTAAATTAAATTTATTTAAAATATTTAAAAATAAAAATTTTTAATATTAAAAAAATTTAATTTTAATTTTTAAAAAAAGTGAGGGGGCACCGTCGCCGGCCCTTCCCGACAGCAGTGGGGAGGCGGCGGCGGCTAAGGGCTCAACCCTCAACCACCTACCCTTTTTTATTTAATTTTTATTTAATTTTTTAATATTTGTATTTGTATTTTTATTTATTGTAAATAAATTTAGTTTTAAATTAAATTTAATTAATTTTATATTAATTTATTATCACATCAGCACCAAAACGACTTCGTTTTGCACTTATTTCGCCAGAAATTGCACACGTTAGCATTTTTGTCGATTTTGGCCGGAGTGACATTTAAGTAATCCATTTCTCTTCGATTTTGGTACTTAAGTATCACTTTCGTAACTTTTTTTGGCAATTAAATGTTCATTTGTGTCAACTTTTGGCACTTGAAGCATACCTTTGCCGCAACGAAGCATATGAGTATAAATGAACACCCCTTGCAAGATATGAAATTAAATGCCTGCAGTGCATCTTCATCGAATGAGGTAGAATCAGCTTGAACCTTGCACAAATTTCAGAAAAAGCTCACATGAACATGGTATTGAATGATCATTGTAATTAGCGCTCACCTACCTGATGGACAATGAAAACATAGGTGAAAGTTTTGCCGGGCGAAATGGGCCTTGGAACGACATCCGCTGTCCCATCGCTCCCCAAACTTTGAATTTGCAATTCAATCCAATCCGGACTCATCGTCGCATAAACTTCTCATTGCAATCTTCATCAAACACAGTTTGGATGGGTTTCGCTACCATACCTATTGGATGTTGTGCCAGTGGATCGCGACATTCTCACTCAACCTATTGGAAAATGAATTATTTGATTTTTTTAAAAATGATCACTTATTTCACTTGAATTAATTAGTTGATGAAAAAGGTTTTCATTATCAACAATAATGTATGTTTAAATATTTTTTATGGATGATGGAAATATCTTTGGAGCATATATTTTCATAAGCTATGAAGAGATCACTTATAAGATAATGTTTTCCCAATCATTCATTTTTCACAAAATAAATACAGTGAATTTAGTAAAATTTAATCAAAGTGCAACCAATTATTGAGGTGGAACTATGTTAATCGATGGTTTTATTAACTAGAACCACGTTGAAGACTTGATTATGTTTACCTATTAATCCTCAATGTTTTCCCCATGTATCCCGTTAAGACCATGGCCACTCATTTAACTCACTTAAAACTCTTCATATGTGTATATGGTACTTGAATAAATTTCATAACAAATTAAAACAAAAAGTAAGTGAACAAAATAAAAATATGCTGGTGAAATAACAATTAAAATGACCTAAAGATTGAAATTCTTAATAGAAAAACTAGAAAAGTACGCCAAATCATATTTATGCCGGGTATACATCCTCAGCTACATATGTATTTTTTTTTCCAGTATTTGCTTTACTCTTTCCAATGTTAAGAGTATTTCGATTTTTTTCTTGAAATTAGAATATAATAAAGCTTTCAAAGCCAAAGTAAATAAAATTACTTGGGCAGCCAGCGACCCAATTGGGTACATTGCATATGAAAAATTTTCCAGTCCATTCACCGTCAGATTTTTCTCTCCCTCCTGACCTTTATCGCGCTGTTTTCTTCGTTTACTTTTTGCTGGCCATGGACGACGCTCTCTCCTCCGTTACCCGCCTCTCCTCCCTCCGGCCGTCTCCCTCACCTGCACGGCGCCGACGACGACGTCGCTCTCTATGCCTTTTTGTGACGATGCGATCGGCAGGGGCTCTAGGGCCTTTCTACAACTGGGAAGTGAAGCAGGAGACGATGGGCTCCTACAAGAAGCAAGTCGTCACTATAAACGGACAGACGCCCGGCCCCACTATCCAGGCGGATCAGGGAGAGAGAGTTTTCGTCAGAGTTACCAACAGGTTGAGCGAGAATGTCGCGATCCATTGGCACAACACCCAACAGGTATGGTTGCGAAACCCATCGAAACTGTGTTTGATGAAGATTGTAATGAGAAGTTCATGCGACAATGAGTTCAGATTGGATTGAATTGCAGATTCAAAGTCTAGGGAGCGATGGAACAGGGGATGTCGTTCCAAGGCCCATTTCTCCTGGAGAAACTTTCACTTATTGTTTCATCGTCCATCGGGTGAGTCCTAAGTAGAATGATCATTCGATACCATGTTCATGTGAGCTTTTTCTGAAATTTGTGCGAGGTTCTGGCTGATTCCACCTCATTCGATGAATATGCACTGCGGGCATTTAATTTCTTATCTTGCAAAGGGATGTCATTTATACTTATATGCTTCATTGCAGCTACGACTCCTACTACACAATGCAAACGGTGGCTGGACTGCATGGGTTGATTGATGTTTTGCCGCCGTGCGGCGTGGCCGAGCCATTCGCTCAAGATTATGACAAGAGCATCATCCTCGACGACCGGTACTACAAAAGCTATTATGATTGGGTGGGAGAGCCTGAGGTGATTAATTTGATTTGATTGCCTCAATTATGAAGAACTTAAACACTAGTTTCCCTCATTTGTTGTGTTCGTTTCATTCTCTTTTTGTTGCTTGGATTGCAGTCCCTACTGATTCCCAGGAAGGGAAAGTTTGATTATGCTGAATCGACCACTCCAAGCTCACATCCAACAGCTCGTGATGCGATCAATTCTGAATATCCCCACTGGAGGGTTGTCCCTCGTAAAACTTATCGCCTCAATATTTCAAGTGTGTCTGCACAATCTGCTCTCAGCTTTAGGATTGAGGTATACTTTCATTACAACCTACAAATTGTTCCTCTGGTTGGTTTGTTTCCTCGCTTTCTATAATGAAGTGTGCACATCTGGATTGGGCTTTTTCGATGTTTTTAAAGACTTATTAGATGGAAGAAATTTTGGAGATAGATTTGCAAGATGAAGGGACCCTTTCATTTTTTTTGTTACTCAGGACCTCAATCTTTGAATTGCAGGATCACAACCTTACCATTGTTGAAGCAGACGGGCTTTATATAGAGCCAAGCTTGATCGTCTACTCGGGCAAGACATACTCTGGCAAGATCAAAGCCGATTAAGATCCGTCGAGAAATTACTCGATCACGACCAACATTGTTGGCCAGAACGCCACTACCACAACCGCGCTCGGTCTGGCCGTGCTCAGTTACTACCCACCTGCTGGCCCGATTCAGAATGACGTCACACCGTAGTTAGTTTCTCCAGAGAATATAAATCATATTTTTGTTTTGTTTATTATATTTTTAACGAATTACTGGGGAACATGCTGGTCAGTGTCTTATTCGGTTGAATTTGATGTTCTAGTCGAGTGTTAAATTGGCTTTCAATATCCAAGTCAGAGGCGATTCTAGTCATATCTCAGCATTTCTCCTATGATGGCATAGGATAGTTTCTTGCATCGTTGTTCACCGATCGAGCAATTTGTCATAAGTCTCTCGGCCTGCACACAAAAAGATAATGTTAGAGCAGGTTGCTTCAACTTTGCAGGGTATACCCAATTTGTCATTGGGCACACGTGTAGAACATTTGTTCCAATTTTAAGCATCTTCTAGGAAGAGGAGATTGCTTCTATTTTGAAGGAAGAAATTGTTCAGACGGCCATAAATCTATAGCACAACGGGCACTGACGGAGATCATCGATGATCAAAATAACATCGTCTTACAAATTTTTTTTTCTTTTTCCCCCCTTTTCTTATAGTTCATCTTCCTGGAAAAAGGCCGAATCCATTTGATTTCTAGAAAGGATTACTAATCCTTAACTTTTCGGAATTCTTCATTAGTGGTTGTGAGATTGCTGATAAGATCATTTGGAGACCTTCTACTATAGATGTGGATTCCATCGAATGGTTCAGAGATAGGATGGTGCTGCTTGTTGTTTCTGGTTGTAACTCTCCTCGCAGGTTATGCATGAACGAGCTTAAGAAGCTCATTGGGTTGTTTTCTTACAGAGTATTATATGGAATGGTCCAGGATGCTATGGTCAAGACTCGAGATTGAAGAGTGCACGAATGAACTTCGAGAGAGATTCCACTCCGTGCAGGCAATATATGTGACAACACTCATGTCTTTGCAATGGGATAGTTACGTAGTTTGGAGAAGTACATCAATTTCATCTCTCTGACAATTCTGATTACTGCTCTTGTAGTATACACATGGTCCCGTTCAGTGATGAGTATTTGTTTGTTGAAATTTGCAGAAAAGGCACTTTCTCATGGTACATGCCACATTGTTTATTTTGTGGTCAGCTTTACATAACTATAATGAGATTGATATAATTTCAAACTGAACATGTTTCGGGATAAATCAGCCCGTTATAGACATTAGGAAAAAAGATATGTTCGTAGTGTTGCTGAGATTAATCACTATAGTCCTACCTAGAAGCGAAAATAAATGAAGGGGGAAGAATAGATAGACAGCTCTATCATCCCCAATCCGACATGGTTGCCGATCTAAGGTGAAGGTTGTGTTTTTTTTTTTTTTTTTTTTTGTCCAATTTCAATAGCATCCACAAATCACTTTCCTGTCATTCAAAGAGGGTTTAGCATCGATCCATTTGAAAACAAAAATGCAAATCATCAACCTGACCAATACCCTTGATAGTTTGGGTTTTGATGATTGGAATGTGCTGTCCTAGGAAAGGCGCCGAGCGATGGTGGCGCTATCTGGACCCGCCATCCAATTCTGCCCCCGCCGACCAGGAAATCTCTTTCCGACTCGTGGTGTCATCTAGCACACTCCCCGGCCCAAATTCTTAGAACAATCTAAAGGAGAATCCAATATCATTAGCGAAAAGGGTTAGGATCTTTGCATGTCTTGACTTGGACAGCTTTTTTTTTTTTTTTCTTTCTTGGTAACGGAGGACTCCACCACAAGCCCTTGTGCCCAGATGGCACCAAAGGACCGGGCCCCTATACTTCTGGGAGACTAAGACACGGGGCCGCCGCCATTTGGCCCCCTTTGCTTAAGACGTTAGCACACAGAGATTGAACTGCAACCTCGGCGATGAGGAGCAAGCCCCGAACCATCACAGCTGCCCACCGGTGAGTTTGACTTGGACAGTGTTTCATCATCGAAGCCGCGCATAAAGAATCATTCGTTGTCGTTTCCGCTGGGGCTGTTGAGGCGAAATACTGCTGCTCTCGGATGCACCCCAGCGCTGCAAATTTAGCTCATAGATTCAGCAGCGCATCACGTTGTATCATCAAATCATTCGGTGCCAAGTGCGGGAAATTGCATTGGAAATAAGAAATAGGATCACTCGGTTCGTAGTGAACCGGGTACCCTCTTGGAAAAGGGACATAAATGCACAACCACATACAAATATATGATATTGTATTGTATAGTTTTGGCCAATTAGATGGAGTTAATGAAGGAACTTGATCGCATCAATTTTACAAATTATAGAACTTGATAGCCTTGTTTGAAAGTTTTAAAAACTCAATTACACTTTCATTACAAGTTTTAGAACTTTTTTGTGCACTTATGCATTTATTAAAATATTATTCACGATACATTTGATAAAAATAATTTGGAAAATTGATAGTAATAATGTCACAACTTTCATGCGGTGCTCATTTGATACTAAAAATTTTCAATTAACTAGTTAAGTCTCATTGATTTTACAAAACGTTCACTTGAGTGACATCGATAATATCTCTTATAGAAAAATCCGACGTGGTATTAATTTAGCATAAAATTGTTCGACTGAGCTAGCTAAGGAAATGAAAAGCATGTCGAACGATGTTGTTTAACCCTTTCAATGCCTCAAATTGATGAATAGGGGACTAATTATGCACAATCGATAACCATGACCCCACATTTCCATCTGCAAATTAAAAAATTGCGGAAGATAAAGGCTTCGTCCCTGCCCATCCTCTAGAACAAAAACATAAAGTTGCAAAATTTGTAAGGTCACCACTCTCCAACTCGGCACTTTGCTCTCCCGTGAAAAAGAACCGTTCTCGGTTCTCTGAACTTAATATTTTCTTTTCTTTTCCGACATGTAACTCAGCCCTCCTGCCTTAGTTAAGTCCAACGTGACCCGTCAAGGATAATTTCTTCCTTTACATTTTTTTTTAATATTCTTGCCTCTTTTTTTTTTCTTTTATCCTTTTTCTGCTTTTTTTCCATAAAAAAGTCAAAACAAAAAAAAAAAGATTAAAACCTAAAAACACACAAATAAAAAAAAAATCCAGGCAGAGGGCTGGCCCTAGCCCTTAAAAGCATTCAAATGATCCATGTATAATATTAATAAAAATGAGAATCGTTATCTAGTTTGTACCCTAAAGTTTATCAAATGCTAAAAGCCAAAAAGACATTTCGTGCCGTCTAATTTTTGGCCCCAGTTGTTTAGACTGCAAAGTGGAAAGTGCATTTTCATTCAGACATAAAAGGACGTGGGATGAGAGAAATTAATATGTGTGTGTATATATGGTTTTGATGTAATATAATATGCCCAAATTCTCTCTTGTGAAACCACTGTAAATTTTCTCATTGTACCCATGGAGTTAAACTCAATGCATTAGAAGTCAAATTCTAGCAAATGCAAGGGTCCAAAACACCTACGAATGCATCAAATCAACAATTCATGGAGAACATCCATTGAAACTTAAAGTCATCTTTAGAGGATTACCAGGTTAACTCCTAAATCCGCAATTGGCCAACTCCTAGATCAGGCAAAGGAGTTACGACCCTCCCCGAGCCGGGCCCTTAGCAAAATAAAAATAAAATAAAATAAAATAAAATAAAATAATAATAATAATAATAATAATAATAATAATAATAATAATAAATAAATAAATAAATAAATAAATAAATAAACCAATAAATGTCCTACTCCCCAACCCTTATTCCCAACATTCTCCGAGTCAAGACTTTTTATGCAGCTTTCGGAAACTGATGCTTGATTGAACGAGCGCCTTCTCTAGCAACTTTTCCATTTTGTTCCGCAAATTCTTGAACGTCCTAACGAGCGTGCGTGTGCGTGTCGTTTTGGTACTCTGATTATTGTCTTTTTTATTTTTCGGTAAATGATTATTGTCTTTGGATCTACAAGTTGTAATCTAAGGATGCAAAAAATATTGTTCCACAGATCAATTTCCGATCAGAAACTGATTTTTCTATTTCTATTCCCTAAACCGACTTTCTAAGCAAAAATACATATTTGATAGCCACATAAAATTTCTTTTTTTAACAGTGCCGATGAGGCCAGCTAATAGTGAGGACAAGCGATAAGAAAGATTTTTATTTCTCATTTTTTATTTTGAAAATTGAAAAGTAGAATACTTTCACTTCTCATTTCCGTTCGGACTTATTTCTAGACTAAAAATTTATTCCGAAAATAGATAAATGAAATTATATTATCAAATTGATTTCTACTCCAAACATATTTTTGAAAACAAAAAAAAAATTAGAAAAATAAAATGATAATCATACTTGTTCAACGTAATCTCAATAGAAAAAGAGTAAAAAATATAAATCATTTACATATTTCCCCAAATTAGATAAATATTAAAATACTTTCATGATACATGTCACAAGACTAGGCGAGCAAGAAGAAAGCACCGAAGAAAGCTGTAAGTCGTAGGGAAGAAAGTATTGAAGAGGAATACCTCACTTCATTGATTGTAATCTCTATACAATGTCATGTATATAATACAAAAGAAATAATAATAAAAGCAAGTATATATTCTCCAAATATTCTATGATCTTTCTATTCCTAAGATAGATACAAATATATCAATTTACAATCTTGTAAGTCATATCTTCCAACACTCCCCCTCAAGCTGATGGCTTGTATATGTCCAAGACACCCAGCTTGTTTAGAAGATATGCGTGTTGTCTCTGACATAGAGGTTTGGTAAACATGTCCGCGGTTGTTCCGTGGTTCGATCCCTCTTGTCTGGACAACTCCTTCTTGGATCTTTTCTCTGGTGAAATGACAATCGACCTCTATGTGCTTTGTTCTCTCGTGAACTATGGGATTTGTTGCAAGCTTGAGTGCCGAATCATTATCACGGAAGAGTGTAGTAGGTCCCTTAATTTCTGCCCCTAGATCCATAAGTAAACCTCTCAACCAAACTATTTCACACACGGTTTTTGCCATGGATCGATACTCGGCTTCAGCTGAGGATAAAGACATAGTGGATTGCTTCTTCATCTTCCATGAAAGTAAAGATTCCCCAAATTTGATGCGAGAACCCGATGAATGATCTTCTGCTCATAGGACATGTAGCATAATCAGAATCGCAATATGCTGTCATTTCCATGTTGCACTTCCGAGAAAGAAGTATTCCCAATCCTGGGCATGTCTTCAACTATCTCACAATCTTCAAAGCTGCGTTCATGTGAGACTGTTTTGGGCTGTGCATGAACTGGCTAAGAGTCTGTACTGCATAGCATATATCTGGCCTTGTCATAGTAAGATAGATGAGCTTCCCTACGAGTCTCTGATATCCTGATGGATCTTTCAATAGTGGATCATCATAAGAAGATACTTCGGCATCATATTCGACAGAAGTTAGTCTGGCATTCTGCTCGATGGGAATAATGGCAGGTTTGCAACCTGACAACCCTGCGTCTGATATAATCTCCATTACATATTTCCGCTGGCTGAGTGAGATTCCTTGATCTGAACGAGCTATCTCGATTCCAAGAAAATATTTAGGTGGGCCTAAATCTTTGATATGGAAGGTGGAATGAAGATATTCTTTCAGTTTCTTGACAGCATAATCATCATTGCCCATGATGAGTATGTCATCGACATAAATCATCAAGTAAATAAATGACATACCTTTCCTCCAAGTGAACAAGGCATAATCATATTTGGATTGTTTAAATCCAGCGAACGTAAGGGCACTAGTAAATTTGGCATACCATTGACGAGAAGCTTGTTTCAATCCATATAGAGATTTGCGGAGACGACATACCTTAGACTCCCCCTGTCTCCGTAATCCTGGTGGAAGATCCATATATATCTCCTCATCCAGATCCCCATGTAAGAAGGCATTATGAACATCCATTTGATGCAGTGGCCATTCACAAAAGGCAGCAATCGACGAAAAGAACGAACAGTTACATCTTTTGGCCCCGGAGAGAAGGTTTCATGATAATCAAAACCTTCTCGTTGTGTGAAACCTTTGGCCACGAGTCGAGCCTTGTATCTCTATAGAACCATCTGCTCGATATTTAATCTTATATACCCATTTACAGCCAATAGGTTTTCTATGAGTAGGTAAAGGCGCAATATCCCAAGTGTGATTTCCTACTAGGGCACATAATTCGCCTCCATTGCCTTTTGCCAACGCGGATCATGCATTGCTTCATTATAACTAGATGGCTCTTGCCCCTCGAGATATGATTCATGCAACATAAATGTTCCGACGATAGCCTATCAAATGAAATATAGGATGAGATAGGATATCGAGTACCTGGTGATGCTGATGAAGCACACACATAATCCTTCGTCCAAATAGGTGGACGACTAACTCGACCAAATCGCCGAGGTTCTGGATGCTGTACTGAGGTCGAATCTTCATTAGTGCCTGAGTCTGATGATGTTGTCATAAGAGGATCCTTTTCTTTGGGAGACTCGGCAATTGAATGATCCATAGATGTCTCAGTAGGTAATGGTGCAGCCGTCAAGTCCAAATTTCTCGAAGGAGGAATAACAATGTAAGATTCTCCAGAAGATGGCTCTTCCTCTAATAAGAAGTGGTGAGAATCGGGCCTTTCATTTGGAGATGAATGAAGTGCATCTTTGAATGGAAAAATGTCTTCATGAAAAAATACATCTCTGCTCACAAAGAATTTCTCTGTGGATGGTTCATAAATGCGATATCCCTTCTGGAGATTTGGATACCCCATGAATATACACTGTCTTGCACGAGGTCCCATTTTATCCCTGTGCCCTACCGTGATCACATAGCATAGGCACCCAAAAACTCTAAGATGACTCAGGTCCGGTCTTCTTCCATATAATATTTCAAAAGGAGATTTTTCTTTAAGAATCCGTGATGGCATACGATTGATTAGGTATGCTGATGTGACCACACAATCTCCCCAAAAGCTTTCAGGAATAGAAGCTTGAAATTTTAGGGCACGTGCTACTTCCAATAGGTGACGGTGCTTTCTTTCAACCACTCCATTTTGCTGTGGTGTATATGTGCAAGAGCTTTCATGTAAAATTCCATTTAAGGAAAGAAAAGTAGCACATTCCCCATTAAAAAATTCTCTACCATTGTCAGTGCGGATACGACGAATTGATTTCCCAAATTGATTTCTAGACAAGGTGAGAAAAGTTTTTAGGTGGGAAAGAACCTGAGCTTTTGATTGCATGAGGAAAGTCCATGTTGCTCGTGAAAAATCATCCACGATTGTGAGAAAAAATCGAGACCCATCATGATTCAAAGTATGATATGGTCCCCAGACATCAGCATGGATTAGTGAGAAAATTTCATCAACTCGAGAAGTGCTATTTGGAAAAGGAGCACGTGTCTGTTTTGCCAATGGACAGATGGGGCACTAAGGATAAGGAAATAGAGCAGTATGGCCTAATCTTTGATGATGAAGAAGATTCTTATCATTGATAGCAGCATTACACAATGATTTATTTGAATCAAAAGAAGACGACAATGGAAAATTCATCCAGAAATAGAGCCCTTGGAAAACTCTACCCAAGCCCATTAGTTTCCTAGTCGAAAGGGCCTGAAAGAAACATTTATCAGAATTGAATAAGATACGACAGGAATTTTCTTCACAAGCTCGAGATACTGACATGAGATTGAAATGGAATTTAGGAATGTAAAGCACATTTCGAAGTGTGATGTGAGAATTAAGAGTTATAGTGCCAATGATTTTAACTTCGTTCATGTTTCCATTTGGAAGCTGAACAAATTTGGGAAATGATAATCGTCTGATGTTTGAAAGTAAGCTCTTATCACAGACAATGTGGTCACTAGCACCCGAGTCAATAATCCATGCACCCTTCGAAATTGAATTTACCGGACAATAAGAAGTACCCGTGAAGCTTCCAGTTTATCGAGGCATCCAATTTTCTTATGGCCTCCATCAATTCCTGATATTGATCATGAGTAATTGTCTTCTCCACTGGTTGTCCAGATACCTGAAAAATTTGGGAAAATTTCCCTTTTTCTTTTTCTCCAGGCTTCCCATGCAATTTCCAGCAATTCTCTATTGTATGATGTGAACGTTTACAGTAGTCATAGTAAATTTTACCTTTGCTTTTGGAAGTAAAATTCCTTGAGCCCAAAAAATTTTTATTCGTGGGCTGTGAAATTTGGGCCAAATTGGACCCATATACATCATTTCCTCCGCGCGGTAGCCCATACGCTCCACCTGGTCCACTGGTTTGCAGCCCGCGCGAGACTTCTAGCCCAAGAGTGCCCCGCGGCCCATCTGGGCTAATTAATTCAAGGGTGCTTCGCGGCCCATCATTTCCGATTGAGCCCGTTCCATGTGAGCCGTCGGATCTTTGCGCTGCAAGGAAAGAACGTGAGCCGTCCGATCGCCCGGTATAATCGAGGTTGCTAGGGTTCTCTGTGAGGAACCCTAGTTCCGCTCCTTTCTGCCCTATGCCTCCTTCGCTCCTCTGTGAAAATCGATTTAGGGTTTTCGCCCCCAAAGCGATTCCATCTCCGCCTCTGTTGTAATCTGCCGTTCGCTGTTGACTCTCTTCTTGCACGGCTAATTGATAGATGCAGCCGATGCTCGGTAGAGGTTCAACAGTCAAGATCTTAGAGCGGAACGAGAGGTAAGTCTCGTTGAGTATGAGCAAAAATCTTATCGTCTTTTCCCTTTCGCGCATCTGTTTGTATTGGCGCAGAATTGGCTCGGGCCAATCGAACCTTTCTTCGGCTGCCTCGAGTTCGTTCCATAAGGCTGAAAGTTTGTTGTAGATGGCCGCAATAGACATGTTTCCCTGTTTAAGCTCCGAGATTTGTTGTGTTAACGAAAAAATCTTGACTTGATCAAGTTTTCCGAACATCTCTTTGATATTCTCTCACATCTCTTTTGAATCCTCCGTCGGAGGGAGTCCGGCCGCGACTTCGGTCGTTATGCAATTTTCAATCCATGTTCTAACTAATTGGTTGCATTTCTTCCAAAAACGTGCCATTTTTTCGTCGATTGGGATCGGAATTGACCCATCGATAAATCCGTCTTTATCTTTTGTTACCAGTGCCCGTCGGAATTCTCGTGCCCAGCTCGAGTAATTGTCGGCGCCGGTCAATTGTTGGCTGATAAGCTTCAATTCCAGCCCGTCGGCATTAGTCGTGTGTAGTGGGTCGCCCGGTTCCGGTCGGCCACCGGCAGCAAAAAATGGATACGGAAACATTCCGGGTCCGAGATTCGGTCCGGTTCCTTGACCCGCATAACCCGCATGACCCGTATTGAGAAAAGTAGGGTAGGGATTTCCTCCCATGCTCGATCCAGGTGTGCCGCCCGTCTGCTCTGGTCTGATGGATGCGCCTGCCCCTTCGCCGGTTGGTAGGCCTCCATCAGAACCAATATTGCTTTGGTAGCCTCCAGGCGGTGATGCATTTGGGTTTTGCCCATGAAACCATGGATATGGTATCCACTGGTATGGATGGCCCATAAAGGGCTGCCCCAGATTTGACTGAGCCTGGAATGGCTGCCATTGCAATTGCTGACTTTGTTGATGCGCCTGGTTGAGTTGTTGTTCTGTGGTTGAGGTGACGACAGAGGAGTCCTGGGTCTGCAAGCTTTCTGGCGTAGTCTCTGAGGTGAGGTCTTGTGTTTTATTCATGATAAAAGAAAAATCTTCCCTAAAGAAAATAGATTAACAATTCCTATGGCAACCCCTTTGCATATTGGAGTTCCATGAGGCAATCGAAGCGGAAGCAGTGAAAAGCTCGGAACTTCAAGAAGGCTCTGATACCATGTCACAAGACTAGACGAGCAAGAAGAAAGAACCGAAGAAAGCTGTAAGTCGTAGGGAAGAAAGTATTGAAGAGGAATACCTCACTTCATTGATTGTAATCTCTATACAATGTCATGTCTATAATACAAAAGAAATAATAATAAAAGCAAGTATATATTCTCCAAATATTCTATGATCTTTCTATTCCTAAGATAGATACAAATATATCAATTTACAATCTTGTAAGTCATATCTTCCAACAATACATTCTTTCTAAATTGATGAAAATAATATGACAAATGACATAGCACCACAAACGCATCAAGATTTCCTGTCAAAAAATGCATCAAGTTTAGAATTGGCCGGAATTTTCGGATGCTAATAAATAAGCCTAAGCCAGGCCAAGCGGGGCTATAGATGAACTTTAGGATGCACGCTGCGAAAGGAGAGTTACGGAAATCTGTCCGACCGTCGAGCTGAAAGCATTTTAGGGCCGACGTTGGTTGCAGCGAATGTTGCAGCATGAGGAGACGAGTTGAGGGCTGATCTTTTTTTATTATTATTCGTTTTAATATTTACGGCTGAGAAATTCAAAATCGTTATCCGAAATGCAAAAAGTGAAGTTGTCAACCCCAACAATTGTCATCATCGATGGTTGGCGCCTTTGGTTAATCATGTGATCATCCAATATCCAAGCAGTGCCATTCTTGAAATTGTCCGAAAAGACTTGTCGTCTGGGAACGGGACCCCATCCCATAATTAGGTGGCTTGGGTGTGCGTAACGTTTTATTCCTAACTATTTCTTTTCGAAATAGTTTTTTTTTTTTCTACTTAACAATTTCGAGTAAAATAAGATGTTTGGTAATTATACAAAATTTCTATTCTTGGAATAGAAATGAGTTTGGTAAAAATATATAATTTTTTGTATTTATTTATTTTTTTCTTTTTACTCACAGACCACCGATCGTCGCTCGCCGCCGCACGACCGCCACACAACCGCCGCATGATCGCCGATCGCCGCCGCAAGATTGCCACCCCAGCCCATCGGCCGCGGGAGAGGGCGATGGCTGGTGAGTTGTGGGCGGCGATCCCGTGGTGGCGCTTGGCGTGACGGTCGATGGTCGTGCGGCGACAGCGGTCATGCGGCGCTTGACCACGGCAGTTGCTAGCGAGCGGTGGTGGTCGTCGGCCGATGGGTTGTGGGCGCGGTTAATGGGCTACGGGTGGTGACAACCGTTGCCGGCGGTTGGCTACCGACGGTGGCCACGGCGGCGAGGTGGCCCCATCGGGCAGCAAGAGGTGGCCGACGGTTGGCGGGTGGTTGACGGTGGCCGCAATAAGGAAGAACAAAAGAAAAATAGAAAAGAAAAAAAGAAACTTATTTCTAGAAATTATTCCCGAGAACAAAAAAAGCTATTTTTTTTTTGTTTTTGTTAAATCTATTCCCCAACTACTTTTTTATTCGGGAATAGAAAAATAAGTTGGTATTACCAAACAAATTTATGTATTTTTTTTTTTTTTTCGAGAAATAAAAGAAGAGAAATCGGGAGAAATATAAATGTTACCATGTAGGCCCTTGATTTTCTCGTTTTACAAAAGTCAAGCTGTAATTATATGGGATCATGATGGGGACGAGATGCTTCTGAAACTCAAGTCTATGACCATATGGGCTCTCCAGTGGGAGTGGTCTTTTGTCTTATGCCTGAGTGGAAAATGATCGCTTATTTCTTTCCTTCATTTTTCGTTCAGATGCTCCGGATTTCAAAACATTATTAAGGGTATGTTCATTTTGCGGAAAATGAGCCATTTCCGGAAAATATTTTCCCATAAGTCATTTTCCAGAAAATGAAAATATTTTCTAGTGTTCGCTAAAACACGAAAATGTTTCGGAAAATATTTTCCGGTATTCGATAGAAAAATATCTTTCGCTCACTGATTGGCGAGCACGAGCATCAAGCTCGAGGCTCACCAGATCGACGAGCGCAAGTTTGAGATCAATGAACTTGAGATTCACTTGGTCCGACGACTAACCAAGAAAGAAAAGATAGGAAACCAAAAAAAAAAAAAAAAAAAAAAATAATTCGAATTAAAAAAGAAAAAGAAAATTAAAAAATAATTCGAATGAAAAAAATAAAAGAAGAAAAAGAAAGGGGGAGGAGAAAGTGAGGATTTGTAGATATGTGAGATAAGAGAGATCAAGTGAGGAAAAATGTTTTCAAAAGTGGAAAACATTTTCCTCTACTTTAGAATTTTTTTTTTTTGATTGAAAAACATTCTCTTCAAAGAGAATTCATTTTCCGCAAACGAACGCCGGAAAATCCGGAAACGTTTTTCCGGAAATTATTTTCCGCGAAACAAACTACCCTAAATTGATTACGAACGCCTATTCGACGATTTCGGATTTGTTTTTTTTTTTCCACACTGTACTCTCGCGTACCGCACGCTAGGATTCCACGGACCCATGCTAGTAGTTTATCCGAGGCAAATTAGTGACCTGGCGACGGTAATTCTATTATCGAGTCAATAACTTTTCAAGTGCACGGCTAGTTGACACCTTTCCACGAACCGTTGCTTCCTTTCGAGCTGACATTGCGTGTCGAGATCACTAGGGGTTGCAGAGATTCCGCACCTAATGTTTTGTGCAACTTCTGGACCTTGTGCTCCAATTTATTTGTCTATTTGGCGAGTTCCTAAATGTCCTGGGCTTTTTTTTTTTTTTTTGTCAAAAGAAATTCACATTCATTCTTAAAATGATACATGATAAGAAATCTCAAAAATCACAATAATAAAGTGAGCCCATAGAGCTTAAAAAAAAACCAAAAAACCAATAATTTAGATATATCATTATAGTATAACTGATAGAGAGAATTGCAGATTTGTCCTTTAAGAATAAATGTGATTGCATCCAAGCGAATGGATCATTAGTCGATCACTAAGTCACATAACATCATTAGTGATAAGCACAAACCAAGGTCTATTGTGCCTGTCAAGCAAACAAACTTAATTAGAGATGGAGGAAATTTACTACTTTACAAACTTAATTAGAGATGGAAGAAATTTACTACTTTCTTTCTTTTTTTCTCAATTCACAAAACGGAATGGATTATTGGAGGTTGAGCTAAGTTGACTCAGCTTTGATGAGCCAAGTGTTGAGTAATTACCGGAAAGAGGCGAAGGTAATCCGTTATATTTATAAAAAAAAAAAAGCATAAGTTTACTTTTGATTTCTCAAATGTTGTGTCGAGTTGAGTAATTATGTTCATAAACTAAAATAAAAGCAAAGATATATGCAATTTAGGCTCCGTTTGTTTCTTACAGAATGAATGATTCGATTTTTTTTTTAAATAATTGCTTATTTCTCTCGAACTACTTGGTTGATGAAAAATATTTTCATTATTAACAAGATTTTATTTTAAAATAGTTTTATGGACGATGGAAATGTCTTTGGAGCATATATTTTCGTAAGCTATACAAGTGATCATTTATGGAATAATATTTTTCCAATCATTCATTTTTCACAAAATAAATACAGTAAATTTAATATATTTTAATTAAAGCATAATCAATTATCGAGGTGGAATTATGTTAATCGACGGTTTTATTAACTAGAACCATGTCGAAGACTTGCTCATGTTTACCTATTAATCCTTAATGCTTTCCTTTTGCCCTCTCCCTCCCCCGAGCCCGACCTTAGCGCCTCCCCACCGCCGGCGACGGCTCCACCACTGAAGTCGTCCGCCGCCGCCCCACCGGGTCCAAGAACAAGCCCAAGTCCTCCTCGGTCGTCATCACCCGCGACCCCGAGGGCTCGCTCTCCCTCAGCCCCTGCATCCGATGTCGTCGCCTCTCTCCAGAGCTTCCGGATCTGACGAGGGCTCGACCCTCGCCGGATTTCGTGAGGTCCCGACGCTGCTCGTGATGATGGCATCAGGAGGAGCTCGAGGGCTTTTCTACAACTGGGAAGTGAAGCAAGAGATGATGGGCTCCTACAAGGAGCAGGTTGTCACCATCGATGGACGGCACCCCGGCCCCACCATCCAGGCTCATCAGGGAAACAGAGTTTTCGTCAGAGTTACCAACAGGTTGAGCCAGAATGTCGCGATCCATTGGCACAACACCCAACAGGTATGGTAGCGAAACCCATCGAAACTGTGTTTGCCGAAGATTGTAATGAGAAGTTCATGCGACGATGAGTTCAGATTGGATTGAATTGCAGATTCAAAGTCTAGGGAGCGATGGAACTGGGGATGTCGTTCCAAGGCCCATTTCCCCCGGAAAAACTTTCACCTATATTTTCATCGTCCATCAGGTGAGCCCAAAGTACAATGATCATTCAATACCATGTTCATGTGAGCTTTTTCTGACATCTGTGGGAGGTTCGAGCTGATTCCACCTCATTTGATGAATGTGTGCGCAGGCATTTAATGTCTTATCTTGCAAAGGGATGTCATTTATACTTATATGCTTCATTGCAGCTTGGAAAATCTCAGTACGACTCCTATCACACAATGCAAATGGTGGCTGGACTGCATGGGTTGATCGATGTTTTGCCACCGTACGGCATGGCTGAGCCATTCGCTCAAGACTATGACAACAGCATCATCCTCGATGACCGGTACTACAAAAGCTATCATGATTGGGCGGCAGAGCCTGAGGTGATTAATTTAATTTGATTGCCTCAATTATGAAGAACTTAAACACCAGTTTCGTTCATTTGTCGTGTTTGTTTCGTTCTCTTTTTGTTGCTTGGATTGCAGTCCCTGCTTATTCCCTTTTGTTGCTTGGATTGCAGTCCCTGCTTATTCCCAGGAAGGGAAAGTTTGATTACGCTGAATCGACCACTCCAAGTTCACATCCAACAGCTCGTGATGCGATCAATCCTGAATATCCCCACTGGAGGGTTGTCCCTGGTAAAACTTCTCGCCTCGATATTTCGAGTGTGACCGCTCAATCTACTCTCAGCTTTCAGATTGAGGTATACTTTCATTGCAACCTACAAATTGTTCCTCTGGTTTGTTTATTTCCTCCCTTTCTATGATGAAGCGTCCACGCCTGAATTGGGCCTTTTCTATGTTTTTAACGACCATTAGATCGAAGAAATTTTGGATAGAGATTTGCAAGATGAAGCATCATTTTCTTCTTGCTTAAGACCTCAATCTTAGATTTGCAGCGTCCCAACCTCACCGTTGTTGAAGCGGATGGGCACTATGCGGAGCCATTTGTGAACCAAAGCCTGATTGTGTACTCGGGCAAGACATACTTCATCAACATCAAAGCCAATCAAGATCCTTCGAGAAAATACTCGATCACGATCAACATTGTTGGCCAGAACGCCACTGCCACAACCCCTCTCGGTCTGGCCGTGCTCAGTTACTCACCCGCCGGCCCAATTCAGAATGGCGTCACACCGCAGTTAGTTCAGAGCCTTGGCAACAAAGCCGCCCAAGGTAATATATACGAAGGACTGATGTCTCAGTTAGAGAGGCTGTTTACGGGTTACGTAGCGGGCCCCAGTTGGGGAGTTGATTGTGTTCCCATGGGGCCAAGTAAGGCACGCATTTCGTTTTCAGTTGCACTTCAGGAGATTACTATAAGGGTAATAACTCCAAAACGGACCGCGGGCGACATCTGATGCTTTTGCTGCTGCTGCTTCTCCTTCTTCTTCCTTGCTGAATCGACAGCGGCCGCACGAACTCCATCTCTTCCCCCATTAAAGTTCCCATCTTTCGTGCGCAGCTTGGTTCCCGGTGAGCGCGAGAGATGGGTAGCTCGATGACGGCATTGTTTCTCTGCCTTCTCATGATGATGGCATCAGGAGGAGCTCGAGGGCTTTTCTACAACTGGGAAGTGAAGCAAGAGATGATGGACTCCTACAAGGAGTAGGTTGTCACCGTCAACGGACAGACCCCCGGCCACACCATCCAGGCGTATCAGGGAGAGAGAGTTTCCATCAGGGTTACCAATAGGTTGAGCCAGACTGTCGCGATCCACTAGCACAACATCCAACAGGTATAGTAGCGAAACCCATCCAAACTGTGTTTGATGAAGATTGTAATGAGAAGTTTATGCGACGATGACTCCGGCTTGGATTGAATTGCAGATTCAAAGTCTGGGGAGCGATGGAACAGGGGATGTCGTTCCAAGGCCCATTTCATACGGCAAAACTTTCACTTATGTTTTCATCGTCCATCAGGAGAGCTTTTTCTGAAATTTGTGTGAGGTTCAAGCTGATTCTACCTCATTCGATGAAGCTGCACTGCAGGCATTTAATTTCTTATCTTGCAAGGGGTGTTCATTTATACTCATATGCTTCATTGCAGCTTCGAAAATCTCCGTACGACTCCTATTACGCAATGCAATCAGTGGCTGGACTACATGGGTTGATCGATGTTTTGCCACCGTACGGCATGGGCGAGCCATTCCTTCATGAAAGTGACCATTCCATAAGACAAAAGTACCAGTAAGATTACAACCGTGAACTAGCTAGAGGCAGGAAACTCGGCATGGGCAACAAGTCATTTCGATGGCATCAGACATTGTTATCTGTGAACTAGCTAGAGGCAGGAAACTCGACCGAAAAAACCATATTGCCTGTTCAAGAAAGTGACCACTCCATAAGACAAAAGTACCAGTAACAGCCAAGAAGATGACAGCCCAGATTGAACAGAGAACCATAGAATCTCTTATCTCCCCAGCTCGCTAAATAGCATGAAATTATGGGGACCATTATGTCCATTACCGCATGTCAGGGCCATTAATATTGTTCCTGGAGTTCTCAGGAGACCCATAACGAGATTGGTATTGGGGGTCTCAGTTAAATTCCACAATGATACTATGCAAGAAATCCACGGCAGTGCCAAAAAAGGAGTGTGCCTGACATTGGCATTAGCGACGAATAAAAAGAGATATCTATAGTAAGTGGAAATTTTAATACAATTATGTGCTTATCGCTGTCTAAAGAGCATTTATTGCCACAACATTCTTTCTGCAGTATTTTCATAACGTCTAGCATGATTCATGGACACTATACTGCCAAGATCATCTACGATAGCTATTTCTTCTGCCATTAATTTCGTAACGTCTTCATGTGATTCATGGATACTATGGTGCCCAGCTAGATGAAAAAAGCTATCCCCATGTGAACTGTGCTGTAAGTAAATATTGTACCCTTGCTCGGATCAGACCATTTAAAATAGCTATTCCATTTAAACAAGACAATGGACAGCAACATTATTGGAGTAAATTAAAACAGAATAATATCATGCTAAAATAACTGAGCTTTAGGAAAAGATATAGACACTTAAGTAAAAGATAACAGCAAATGAATCCATTCGAATAGCAATACGTCACAGTATTGCTATTCTCTGACCTTCCAAGCTGTGAACACATGCATGCATGGCACCAGTACTAGGATTAATTCCATCTATAGAGAAGAACATCAACTGGATTAAATGAAGATAAACAGCCTTTAAGTTCGAATGCCAACTAAAAATGCTAGTTGAGACACCAACTCATGACCACTTAGCTAGTTCAGAAAGACATAGCAGCAATTTCTTTACAAAAGCATGTTCTGACAAAAAGAATAAACTTCTGTAAATCATCCCCATTCCATATTCAATCCCCAATCGATATTTCACAATCCTCTCATGTCTTGCTTGATCAATGTGCATCACAAAACTTTGGAAAGTTGACACATAACTAATATACCGATTGAACAGCAAGACTTTCCCAATGCATTGGGAAAAAGTTCACTAAGGAAAAAGTTGGCAACCAATCCGAATACCTTTAGCAACTTTCATTAATGTCCTATCGAATTCAGCCAAAGAAATGCTCCCTTATAAGTTCAGAGAATGCAGATAAAATTTGGTTACAAAATGGTACAAAAAGGAAAATGAAGATATACTTCCATGAGGCAAAACCATTATATCTAAAACAGAAAACAAACGGAGAACAAATAAAAACCTTATTAAAAGCTAAACCCTTTACAATCAGTTGTCATCACCACAAAATTGATTTTCACGAGTGCTTGAAGGTCCCTGAACCTGTGGAGATGCACGCATTGGCCAGCCAAGTAGCGGAGGTGAAGCAGGGGGTTGCATCTCGACTAGGAGAGAAGAGACTTAGCTCTACAAAAGTTGCCGTTGATGGGCCATCCTTTCCATAAGTCCGAAAAGAAATTGATCCACGCTTGGTCGAAGAGTCAGAATTTCTGCAAGGGCTCATTCTACCACTTTCCTCAAGATGGCTCAGATTAGCAATGAGTGAAACAGTCTCGTTCTGATCATCACTAAATCTTCTTCTCACATCCAAGTCATTAAGCTTCCCCAACGCTAGAGAATCCGCCACTGGGCAGTACACCAGCAAGAAAATACACACCCCAGCACAACAGAAAAGGGAAAGAAATGCCATGAACACAAGAGCTTCAAAAAGAACATGTTCTGGCTTAGACAAAACCGATAAACCAAGTAATAGGATCCTTAATGGAAGGAAACCCGAAACTGAGAATATCAGCGCGTATACTCTTTTCTGCAGACCCTTATTAATGACTAATTTTAGGATCCGCCTTCCAAGCCAAAATAAGTAGGCAGTTAGGAGTAAAGCAAGAACCCCAAGAATAATGGTACTCATTAAAGGGTAAGTGCAAAGTGCAGCACCTTCAGTGCTCTTCTTCATAGCACTCGTGAAGTAATGCGGCAATGTCCGTCCCGTGCTTTTAACCTTGCTTAACCTTGGTCCAACTAGAATGATGATGAGCTGAAGAACAAAAACTGGAAAGCAGTAGAGAAGAATATAACCAATTGTTTTTCCATTCCAGTTTCTGCTTAAGATTCCTGAGTCCATCTTCTGCAAAGGTGCCCGAAGGAGAAACACAAGAGTGAGGAACAAGCAAGGTTCTGCAAAACCAAGATTTGAGACGACATAACCTTCGCAAAAAGTTTCTTGCCATTTGTAACTAACGGAGCTCAACACTTTCCCGTTCTGTCTGAGCAAGCTTAAACGGACAATCTCACCAAAACCCCACACGATCGTGAACACGATGAATATGATCCGGATGACCCAAGGACCTGTAAAGTAACTGAGTTGGATGAAGTCCTGGCTACGAGTGCGAGACCTGAAGTAAAACGAGTATATGGTGCATAGCAAACCCAGGAGAACCAAGAGAGCAACCAGACAAATGGTCACCACACCGAATGCTTCGGCAACAAATCTTGTCAGGTGCATCACCCGAAGCAAAGATTCCACGCATGCTCTCTGCCAGCATGGATGCACGAAACTTCTCTGATCGGACTACACTTCCTTCCACGATTAAACGACAAAATAAGCAGCCCCCGACACAATGCTGGACGACACCACAGACCCCGATTCCACCATGTACAATTGGTAGAAGCCACCATACACAAACACGGCCCGAATCACGCCATTAATCCATTCAAACCCCAGTTCGCCACAAAAACATTATCCCAAGAGGAACAGTGTTCACGTTCAGGTTCCAGATCTGCACGCACACAGCAAAATTCATCAGCCCAAATCCATCATCCATGCATCGCCAGTCACAACGCAATCGAGAGGCACGCCAGCAGAGCAAAACACGACGATAACAACTACAGGCTTCTAACGACAATGTCCGGCGATATAACCTCCCTCCTATTCGCTTAACATCAGTACATCACAGAACCTTAACCCAAATCAAAATTCGCGCAACATCAGTACATCACAACTACAGGCTTCCAACGACAATGTCCGGTGATATAACCTCGTAATCGCGCAACAACAGTACATCACAAAACCAGAACCCAAATCAAAATCCAGACGCATACGGCACAAAAAGATCACACAACCTGCAGCTCCATCACATTCCCGCCCCTAATCCGCACCTAACCACGAAGGAACGCCACAACAACCTAACAAAAGCCCCAAAAAATCCAAAAAAAAAAAATCGAAAAAATCTCGAAAAAAATCCGAAAAAATCTTTAAAAAGAAAAAGACAACAAAAACCACGAGTGCGACTTCACACCGCAAAAACGAACGAACAAACGCACGCAGCGAGCGACGGAAAAGGCCGCGACGGAAAGCGGAGAAAGGCGGATCGATCGAGAGCTCACAATGCAGAGGGCCTCGATCTGGCGGGCTCCGGCCGGCGAGGGGCTCCAAATCGCGAGCAAGCGGCGCTGCCAAAACCCTAATCGCCGGTGCGCAGGGGAAGAGAGGTAGAGAGAGAAAGAAGAGAGAGAGAGAGAGAGAGAGAGAGCAAAGGCGATGGAATGGAAGGGAAGCGAAGGGCGAAGGAAGAAGAGCAAGTCCAGAGAGAGAATGAAACAAGAGAGAGAGAGAAAGAGAAGGGAGTTAGAGGGGGAGAGGGGAATAGGTGAGTGGGACTTTTGTTGGAGACAGGCTGTCTCCAGCTGTTTCTGAGAACCCGAGCCTGCAGGCTCGGGTCGCGGCTCGGGTGCTTCGGGGGGGCGGGGCCCGCGGCCCGAACCTACGTGGCGCTGCGGTGGCGGCGTCTGCGTTGAGTGGAGACACGAGAGCGAGGAGGCGGGATGTCCTTGGAAGATCGAGTCATCGCATCCTCATTGACAGACAGGCTTGAGAGGGGAAGCCACCATTTTTTTTTTCTTTCTCCCCCCGTCGTATTTATTACCCGAAAATGCATATTTTCATTAATGGGCGATTAATGGCCCCGATTATATAACCGCTCCATTAATTTGCAAGTGTATATATATATAATGTAGATATATTTATTAATTTGGTGATTTTGGATTGTGAATGGAAACGGAAGCGGAGCAAGAACAATTAATATAAGTAATATAACGGCATGAATATGACAGAAAAAGAAGATAGCCAAATCAGAGATAATAAATTCCTTAGCTTGCACTTTCAGCGGGCATGTTTATTTTGCACAGAGTTTAATAGCCAGTAAGCCGATAATACAATATGTGATGTAAGAAAATAATGGAAAAATTGCCAAAGCATTGTGAAATCTATTGTAATTTTTTCAATTCGCCATAATTTTTTTATAAAATTCAATTTTAAACATTTTACATTTATACCAATTTAGTTAAGTCCGATCAATTTTGGCCGACCAACGCTGCTGATGATATTTTAATACTCTTTTCTTTTTTTTCCGCCAAAGGCTGGCATGGCGAGGTTTGACCTCACCAGCCCACTGTGGAGACTCGCCTTGCTAGCCTAGCCTCTAGCCGACGATCGGCCAAGAGAAGAAGGAGAGTGAAAAAAAAAAAAAAGATAAATAATAAATAAAATCTAAAAAAAATTGACATGTCAACATCACCGGACGTCCTGATGAACTAAATTAGCAAAAAAAAATATTTTGAATTAAATTGAAAAAATTACAATAGGTTTAGGATTCTTTTCGTAATTTTCCCAAAATAATGAGATTCATCTAATATTTACATATTTATATAGTTTTTTTAGAAAAAAATCGTGGAGGGTGAACTTTTTTTTTTTCTGGCCTGGCCCTACGCTAATCCTACGCTAATCCTACTCTAATACTCACTCTCGCTTTTTGTCACGCCCTCGCAGGCGCGTAGCCGAAACCCACTCCCCGAAATGAAATCGCCCCCACCTCAATCCCCGAGAATGCGCATTTGAACCCCCAACCTCCCCCTTCCATTTGAGATGGAAACGTTGAACCCCCAGTAGTTAGAAAACTAACTTAACAAGTGGCAGAAAAGTTGAACCCAATTTAATTTTGATAGTTACAAAACTCACTCAAATATGCCACTGATTATTTGGAAATTAAATAGTTGAATTGAATGTCTTTTTTTTTTTTTTTTTTTTTTAAGGATTTGGAAAGACTAAAAGACTGTCCTAGCCTTGAAGAACAAAAGGCTGGGTACGTAGCCAAGTAATGGCAAACGGACAAGCATTTGTTGGACACCCGAAATTCCTGTAACTATCGAATTTCTAACATTTGTAACGGTGTCTAACGGCTAGTTGAGATTGTCTTTCTATACATAAGGTTGCCAATTGCCTTAAGAAATTCGAGAGCGGTACATATTCAAAACTTACGATCTAAACTCTCAAAAAGATTAAACTTGTATAAAA
Organism: Eucalyptus marginata; assembly: GCA_014182565.1. Taxonomy (NCBI): domain Eukaryota; kingdom Viridiplantae; phylum Streptophyta; class Magnoliopsida; order Myrtales; family Myrtaceae; genus Eucalyptus; species Eucalyptus marginata. The sequence continues at coordinate 5,081,947 of CM024591.1, read as the reverse complement.
AGCATATTGCAAAAGAGTGCACCCTATTAGGTTATTGTAATTTTTACTGAATTAAATCAAATTACTCTAAATAAATTATTTATGCTTTAATCAGGAATAAAATATCACGTTTTTAATATGTATCTTAAAGTGGAACCTGTTCAATTGATGCTATAAGCTATACTAAAATTACTATAAATGTAATTTTTTTCCTATTTACAGTAATAAATGTATATTGTAACTTGTAACTTATTCTATAACTGATTTAATTCAAATTTATTAAATGAAGTGAAATCTTTTCATGTAGTGAAATAATATATACTACAAATTGTAAATTGTAATGTTTAAACTAAACGCATTTTTAGTTAAGTGACACTTATTATGTAATAAATTAGGCTATACTGAAATCCTACGTGTATAAATGAGGGCACGACATTGCAACTTTTATGATTTCTTGAATCCGCAGTTTTATTCTTTCAAAATAAATTATATCATGTCAAAACATATTTAAGGATATTTCTATATATTTTTTTCTAAATTAAACTCAAATGTCTTAATTGTTTAAAAAAAAAAAGATAAAAGTTGTATTACAAAAATTAAAACTCACTAACTTTGTCCTTATCAAAAAATTTCAAGATATTAAAGAAATGAATTTCTTTAGCACAGTAATTTTCTATGGAGGTACTCAATCTAATCGCTCGAATAAAAAATTATACATTAAATTAACAATACTTTATTTATGAAGAACGTAAGTCCAACAGCTTGTTCTAATCTTTAGATTTCCAATCAGATGTTTACTATTGTAATATTTTTTAAAAGGAAATGATATCATTAATGAATAGATTAGATATTGTTCTCTCTTTATCTATTTTTTCAAATTTAAATTAACAATTTGAAATGTAGAAAAGAAAGATAAAAGTTATATTACAAAAAAAAAAAAAAAATTCGCGTTGTTGTTGTGTTTCAAAATTAAAGCTCACGGACTCTGTCCTTGCCCATACTTTTTCCGTTTTTTTTTTTTCGAAGCATGAAATAAAATCTTAATATATTTTCATTTTATCCACTTTCTAATATCCAAACATAATAAGAGATAGAAATAAGGAGATGAGAAATCATTAAGTTGAAAGTTCATTGGTCGAATGTGACCCATGTTGTAAGTCCATGACATGTATCGGTGAAGTGCCACACAACGTCCACAAGAGCCACAAGAGCGACTAATATGTCATTTCTAACTTGAATTATAATAGAACCACATCGGAGTTTTGCCCTATACATTTTAATGGACCGTAAGTCTAGAACCACGCCGCAAAGGGTTTCTATAAACCTCCGGGGATTGACTCTTCAAGGACCACGGTCGAAATGTCAATTCATAGTGGTCCAGCTCTCCCGTCCCATGTTTACTTAACTCTTCGAGTGATATCGAGATTGCGGACCACGTCCATAGGAAGGGCAAAGGACACAAAGTTTTGAGCACGCTTCTGAATGCTCCTGTTGAGTGGCACGCTCCCGGGGCTCATCATGTCTTGTAAGTACAACGTTGCAATAAAATATGCGTAATTGAAGCTCGGATGTCATGCCCCCGAGAGCATTCACTGAACTTGACGTTAACCTCGAGCTGTGAAACGTCCCTATTCAAGCTCCATCGTCAACTTCGAAAACCAAATTTTGCTCTCGGGACCTTTTTTTATCGTCAGTTTACATCCTTGCCCCCATTGTTACGGGCTTTGCAACTCTCTTTAGACATTCCTAATTGGAAGGCTTGTGCAGCAAACGGGCTTCTTCGGTTAGTAAATATGATCTATGGCAAACGCTAGCCTTGATGCATGCAAAGTTATGGAGGCTACAGGTCTCTCGACATTGCGAAGCAAGCAAAGAAATTGGAACAAAGTTATTGAGGAAGATGAAGATGGAAGTGGAAGAGAGGATGTCGAGAAGAGGAGAAGTGGGAGGTAGGGTCGCCAAATGGGTGGTTTGGGTCGGGCCAGGTTGAGTTAAAAATGATTCAATCTAAATTAACCTATTCATATGTTATACAAATTTAATGACTCACTAACAGAACAAACTGACTCGACTTATTTACTTATATATTTTATATTTAATCCAACCCATGAAATTCCGTATTTACCAAGTTAACCCACTTTAAGCTCTTCTTCGGTATATGTCATTTAAATAAAAAGGCTATTTAGACTATAAGATGATAAAGAATTGTCTTTCAACATTGCATAGAATTTTCAATTTTTGTATTGATTCTCAATGAAAAATAAGAGAAAGTTAGTACTTGATAGTGAATTTATAAAATTACAGCAATAAATAATGTGGAAGAATTGAAATTTCAATTAAATTGAATGTAAGATATTGAAGAAGATAATTTATGTTGACTATGAATTGCACCGATAAGAATTAAGATAAGAATATTATGGAAAAATAACAATGCCAAATGCAACCAAGGAAATATATACTCAATAACTACCAAGCAAAACTTGCAAGATTAATAGAATTAAAATAATGGGTAGTGGAACTGTATCAATTATTCCTTTGAGCTATAAATAATCTATTAATAAATGTAATTATCTCTATTCCATTATGATAAATATGTATTTTAACATTTTGTAAACTAAATTGACTCATTATATTAAAATAAAGTGAAATTGTTCACGTGATGAAATAATAAATACTCCAAATTATAAACAGTAATGTCTAAACAATATATTTTTAACTAAGTGAAACTTATTATGCAATAAAACAGGTGATCCCTAAAATCCTGTATTTTAAATGAGGGCACAAAATTGTAAATTATATGGACTTCCTTAAATTCACAATTTCATTGTTTTCAGAATAAGTTATACCATTGTAAAATATACTTGAAAATACTTTCTATTTATTTGTTTCTCAAAATTAAACTCAAATACTTGAGTTGTTGAAGAAAAGACAAAAAAGCTGAATTACAAAAACTGAAGCTCGTAAAATTTGTCCTTATCCAAAATTTTTGAAAAATTAAACAAAATGAATTTCGCAAGCACAATAATATTTATTTTGATGTACGGAATCTAATCATTTGAAGAAAACGAGTAATGATTTAAATCAACGATACTTTATTTGTCAAGAACACATGTCCGTAATTTGTGATAGTTTTTTTTTAGATTTATATTGACAGGTTATCTATATGTTCGCTATTGTGATATTTTCAAAGGTGAACCATATCATCTATGAATAAACTAAAGATTATTATTTCTTTATCTATTTAAATTGTAGATTAAAAAAGACGAGTCACGTTACAAAAGTATTTTTGCTTGGTAATTGTGTTTCAAAAATTAAAGCTCATGGACTCTATCCTTGCCCATACTTTTTCTAATTTATCCCTTTATTTCGAGTTTATATTCAGGTAAGACAAAAAAAATATTGATATACTTTCATTTTTACTAATTTTTTGAAATTTAAACATAATAAGAGATAGAAATTGAGCAATAAGAAATCATTAAGCTAAAAAGCTTATCCCTTGAATATGCCCCAAGTGGGGAACCATACCACATGTCTTGCTACACAACATCAGCATGGGCAAAAGTGAAGTGCCAAGTGGCATACATGGAAACGAGCACTTGCGAATCGGACTTTTATTATAGATAACAAAATCGCATAGAATTTATTTACTAGATAGTGTTTTATCAACAGTGACTTCTACAAATCTTTGGAGAATAATTAATTCTTCGGGGATTGCGATGGACAATTATCTACATGCAAACACATATGTCAATTTATGGTGGTCCGACTCTTTGGTTCAAGAGCCTTCATTGAACTTGACGTGACCTTGGGCCATAAAACGTCCCTATTCAAGTTCCATTGTCAATTTCAATTAGCAAAATTGGCACTTAGGTCCTTGATTTAAGAAATTTCCGGGATAATTTCATTTTACATCTTTGCCCAATTTAATGTGATCTTAAGCATATTATAATTTATATGTGTGAGAGCTTATGTCAAAATCAAATATCAGTATATAAATAAATCCCGGTCTCCCTTCTGTTTTTTCGAGGGGGATTTATAGCTATCTTTGTACATGGGCCTGGGCTTTCTCCAATCGGTAACGATTTGTGGGCCGGTTGAAAACGAGCTACCAAGTTGCATCCAGTTAGGCACCCAATTGCGTGCTCTCAAAGAAGAGATCGGATATCTGACCTAAAAAACAAAAAAAAAAACAAAAAAAAGAGATCGGATATCGAATTTTAATTATTGATGACATATGATTTAAGGGTATTTTGATTATATGATAAGCGGATATCCAATTTAAAAGCTCTCTTTATATAATATAAATAAATAGATAAAAACTCCATTTGGAGATGACACCTTAGCTATTTACCTGCATTATTATATAAATTGAAAATTTTGATTAATTGCACCCAAAAATTCGAAAAAAAAATATACGGAAATATTTATTTTTTAATTCAAACCATGCTTTTAATTTTTCAGCTCATTATTGATATTTTCTTCTCGAATTTCTTTTTATCAGAATGGATTTCATATGTTACCAGGATAGATCAAGTGCGGTTTGACGCTTATCATTTTTCTCTAGTTTAAAATGCCACTATTTATATTAAAATTACAACTATACCCTTGAGGGAGAAAAAAAATCCTCCAGCTTGAGCTGCTTTTTATTAAGGGTTAATACCCTGAAAAATCCTAAATTGGTACACCTGTGACAAATTTACCCCAAACTATTTTTTTGACCGCCAAAAACCCCAAACCGGTATACCTTCGACAAATTTACCCTAAACTATTACATTTGTGATGAATTTACACTCAGTTAGTTTTCGTTAAATTTTATTGTCAAATTATTAAGTTAAATGACACGCAACAGTTGACTAGTATACCAATTTGGGATTTTACGTTCCGTTTGTCACAGTTTACAATTTTTGTGATTTTTTTTGTGGTATTAATCCAATTTAGCAGAGTGTATATTTATCACAAATTTATCATTTTTGGGTTTTTTACGGTCGAATAAATTAGTTTGGGGTAAATTTGTCATAAATATACCAGTTTAAGATTTTTTATGGTCAGTCGGGCCTCGAACCCGCAGCTTCCGCCTTGACAGGGCGGTGCTCTAACCAATTGAACTACAATCCCCAGGAAATAAAGTGTAGAGTATACATACTCTTATGATTGCATTTAAACCATTTCTTTTTCGATTCGAATAGCCGTGGTGCAAGGGTAACAGAGGCTTGAGTGCTATATTGATATCTCCATGGATGGGCACGGGGTAAATTTATCACAAGTGTACCGGTTTGGGATTTTTCATGATCCAAAAAAATAGTTTGAGGTATAAATTTGTCATATGTATACCAGTTTGGGGTTTTTTAGGGTATTAACCCTTTTATTAATTATATAATTTAGTATTTGTTGTCGTAAGTCAATATTAAAAGATCTTCGCATAATTTTGATTGTCCAAGTAAAAAAACAAATAGTCGAGAAAAATTGTTATTAATATTAAACTTCCCCTAAATTCTTGTATTAATCAAATTGTATATCGTATAAATGAAAAACATGCACGGACGTATTTAATTTGTTAGCTAAGTTACTCCACATCCTTGGGCACTAAGAACGCGAAAATAATTAGCAAAGTTAACGACTTTCCATACTTTCATTATAATTTTTTTATATAATCTTGAAACCCAAATTACATCAATATTTAAAAGACTTTTTTTTTATTATTATTTTGAAACTCAAATTACATTAATATTTGAAAGCGCTTAACTAAATAACTTCGACTACCTATACTTGAATCTTTACTATATAGTCCAAGACACTATATATTTATGGTCATAATTATATGCTGCCGCAAGCAACACCACTTCTTCAAGCACCACAAGTGGTGCAGGTGCATTGCGGCCCGCACCGGCAGTAGAACCGCCCGTTCTCAGCAGCAGCCACAGCCGTAGCCGCCGGCGGCCCACAACCACAGGGTTTGCAGCCGCAGTTGTTCCCCGACAAGCACTCCCTGCGGCCCGCCCCTCCTCCGGCCACCAAGGCCGCACACCTGTCGCAAAACAAACCAGTATCAACATAAATCGCTCAGACAATGTGAGAAACTCGAGTAGCTAGCCGACGCCATAGAATCCTCGGATCGACTCCGCCGCCTCACCTGCACGGGGCTCCGCCGGGGCAAGGATAAGGGCAGCCGCAGCTGCTGTCGCAGGTGACGGCAACGCGAGTTCCGGTCAGATCCGCCATGAGAACTCCTCCTTCAGCTCTGAAGCTCGCTTTTTTTACTGTGACCGGAAGAGTTTGAAGACGAACGAGGGCATCAGAAGGAAGGCGGCTTTTATAAGCAGGGTGAAGATGGAGGGCCATGCATGGAGGATGGCACATGGTGGCACGAGCGATGCATGGAGGACACGTGGCTCTTTCTCACCATTGCATTCCTTCGTTACAACTTTGACCGACGGCCATGGAAGCCCGCCTCCTTTTGCTGAGGCTTCGTCAACGGTCGCCAAATTTTAGTATTTTTAAATACTGATTTTAATTATAGACGCTCACCGCACTAAACTTCAAAACGTTCTGATGAATAACTTCCAACCACTTGCGTATAATTGTGAAGATTGATGAAGTCAAAAAAGGTTCGAATAAAGCCCGACCATAATCGGAAGGCCTGTCCATGGCAATCCGACCATCTAGATCTTGCAATATTAAAAATTGGCATTGACACTTTAGAGCAAAAATCCGAGGGACTAACTTTTCACCACAATATGGGGTAGGGGTGAGCAATAATCCAGTTCAATCCGGAACCGAACAAAACCGGCCCAAATCAATTGCTTTAAGGTTGAAATTAAGAAAACTAGTTGGGTTCCTAATCCGTGAACCTAGAACCAACCTAGGATTGGTTTGGTTTCAATTCCAAGGCCAGACCGCTAGTTCTACCTCGGAATCATATGATTCCCTGATTAAATCATTTTTAAATTGAAGCATTGTCTTCGACACGAAGAAACAATTGCATAGCTACTTGGCCAAACAAATATTTTTATAGTGAAATGGTACTACTTTCACATTTGATTATAAGAATATGATTTTTTACCATAATATAAAATGGTGTGGTTCATGGTTTTGACGATTTAGGAATTGGTGATTCCAAAATAGATCGGTTTGATTCTCGATTCTTCACACAAACCGGAGTTTGGCTCATCATGGAACCAATCACCCATAATTTGGAATTTTTAAGAACAACGGTAGGGACGGCGATGGCTAAGCGAATAAAATCTTATAGTACATTACCAAATTATTCTCATTGTAACTCATTTACCTCAAACTCTCTTTGTGATAGAAAAGACTCATGACTAACATATTTACCCTCCTATGAAAACACCATAAAAATGTTAGAAAAAAATTAAGATGAAACAAAAACTAAAAAAGAATCTAGAAGCTTCATGGCCGTTACTATTCAACATCTTCAAGCGCACGTCCGACCTGCTTAGGGTGTGTTTGGTAACGATTCTGTTCCCGGGAGTAGATTCTGATTAGAAATGATTTTTTTATTAATTCTATTCCCGAAAACTAATTTTGAGTAAAAGAACGCATTTGGTAACTATCCAAAATTTCTAATTCTGGAATAGAATTGCGTTTAGTACCGTGCTTATTGATTCTGTTCCAAATCAATTTTTTTTTAATTTTTAAATAATTTTTTTACTTTTTTCCTTTTTATTCTTTTCTTTTTTCCTTTTTTTTTTTTTTTTTTTCCTTTTCTCCTATTCTTCTTCTTCTTCTTCTTGTGGCCCGCCGGTCCGGCAATCGCCGACGAGGGCCGGCGACCTCACCGGAGCGTCGCCGCCCTCGCGAGGCCGGTCCTCGTCGACCGAGCCTCGCCGGCACTGGCAAGGCTCGGCCTCACCGGGCCGGGCGAGGCCTCGCAGGCCATTGGCGGGGCTAGGCGTCGCTAGGCTTGCCCAACCCAACCGAGCTCACCGAACCTCGCCTTGGCTTGGCGAGCTCGTCAAACCGGCGAACGGCGACGGACGGTGGCGGGCGGCGGCGGACGGTGGCGGTCGGCGGCGGCGGCCGCAAACGGTCCGTGGGCGGCGGCGAGTGGTGGTGGACGGCGGTTGCGGGATGGCGGAAGGGAAGAATAAGACTTGATTCTTTTTTTGATTCTCAAACCGAGAATCATATATATATATATATATATATATATATATATATATATATATTTTTTTTTATTCTCAATTCTTGTCCAAAACGATTCCGGAACAAATTTGTTCTCGGAATCGCTTTGGACAAAAATTTTACCAAACGCGATTCTCGTTTCTAAACCGATTCTGGGAACAAAAATCAGAATCACGCACCGTTTGGATGGTTACCAAACAAGTGCCTTAGAGCCGCCTGGACATCCGGCTGTGTGCAATCCCTATTTATTTTCTTTCCCTTATTTATTTATTTATTTTTGTTGTAATATTCTTTCTTGTTCCTTTAGTGTTCATCTTTCTAAGAGAACTCCTCCATTTCCGTCTCCTTTCTTTTTTTTGGTCCTACATTTTTCCTCTACTTTCATCAGTCAAATACTAGCAAAATCAATCCATGGACTTTGCCACCTTGATCACCGCTTCTCCAAACCTTGGAAATCTCTCTATAGGAAGATTGGCATATCGTAGTTGATATTTGCCCTACCATGACTCTTCAAGGCGTATTTCATAATATCACGAAATCCTATGGCTTCGAGAAAAAAAAAAGGGAAAAAGTTCAACGGTGCATGGACAACCTTGACTGAGGTCGTTGTCCACATATGAGCGCTTGAAGAAGATGAACGATGCATGGAAGATGATGAACATCATTTGTGATAACCGTGCTTCGATTTTTTTCTTTTCTAGTTTTTATTTAACTTTATTTTTTCTAACATGGCACCAAGTGTCATGTCGAAGCCACATTAGGTTTTTAATGGTGATTTCTAAATAGAATCTTAACGAAGGATAATTGGTCATTTGGGTATTAGTTAGTGGTTTTTATGTCACAGAAAAATTTGAATTTATGTCACAAAAAAAATTGAAGCAAATGTGACATGGTGGGCATAATTGGGGTTCTTGGTGGTTTTTCCTTCTTCTTTTTTTTTTTTTTTTAAAGATAATTGTATCTGAAGTTCTAAAATTTATCTTCAAAATCTAATTAAATTCTAAAACTTATAAAAAGTGCAATCAAATTTTAAAATTTATCAAATTGGTTCAATCGAATTCTTCCGTTGATTTCGTCCAAGTTAGCTAATGAAAGGACAAGTTAGCGGTGAGAGTTCAACACCGCAGCCTCACTATCACTGAGAAGGGCCGTCGAGGGTGGGGGATGACCAATGTTAAGGGCTCACTAGTTTGTCCTTTTTCTTCTTTCTTTTTATTTATTAATTTAGCTTATTTTTAGATTTTATATTTGTATAAAAATCAGATTTGGGTCACAAAAACATTGTTCTAATTTAGCTGTGAAACGTCCCTATTCAAGCCCCATCGTCAACTTCGAAAAGCAAATTTTGCTCTAGGGACCTTTTTCTGTCGTCGATTTACATCTTTGCACCATTGTTACGGGCTTCGTAACTATCTTCAGTTATTCCTAATTGGAAGGCTCGTGCGGCAAACGGGCTTCTTCAGTTAGTAAATATGATTTATGGCGAACACTAGCCTCGATGCATGCAAAGTTATGCAGGCTACAGGTCTATTGACATTGCCAAGCAAGCAAAGAGATTGGAACAGGGTTATGGAGGGAGATGAAGATGGAAGTGGAAGATAAGATGTTGAGAAAAGGGGAAGTGGGAGGTAGGGTTACCAAATGGGCGGGCTGGATCGGGTCGAAAAGGATTCAATCCAAATTGATCCATTCGTATGTTATACAAATTTAATGACTCATTAATGGCACAACCTGACTCAACTTATTTACTTACGTATTTTATATTTAATCCAACTTATGATAATATGTATTTACCAAATTAACCCACTTTAAGCTTTTATTGTGTATATGTCATTTAAATAAAATCTCTAATTAGACTATAAGATGATAAGGAATTGTCTTTTAACATTGCATAGAATTTTTAATTTTTGTATTGATTCTCAATGAAGAATAAGATAAAAATTAGTACTTGATAGTAAATTTATGAAATTACAGCAATAAATAACATGGAAGAATTGAAATTTTAATTAAATTGAATGTAAGATATTGAAGAAGATAATTTATGTTGATTGTGAATTGCACCGACAAGAATTAAGATTAGGATATTACGGAAAACTAACAATGCCAAATGCAACCAAGGAAATATATACTCAATAACTAGCAGGCAAAACTTGCAAGATTAATAGAATTAAAATAATGGGTAAAAAAGAATAACATATACCTTAAAAGTGGAACTTATTCAATTAATGCTTTGAGCTATTAATAATCTATTAATAAATGTAATTATCTCTATTCCATTATGATATATATTTTAAAATTTTGTAAACTAATTTGACTCATTCTATTAAAATAAAGTGAAATTGTTCACGTGATGAAATAGTAAATACTTCAAATTATAAATAGTAAGGTCTAAACGATATATTTTTAACTAAGTGAAACTTATTATGCAATAAAACAGGTGATACCTAAAATCCTGTATTTTAAATGAGGGCACAAAATTGTAAATTAAATGGACTTTCCTTAAATTCACAATTTCATTGTTTTCAGAATAAGTTATACCATTGTAAAATATACTTGAAAATACTTTCTGTATATTTATTTCTCAAATTTAAACTCAAATACTTGAATTGTTGAAGAAAAGACAAAAAGCTGAATTACAAAAACCGAAGCTCGTGAAATTTGTCCTTATCCAAAATTTTTAAAAAATTAAACAAATTGAATTTCGCTAGCCCAATAATATTTATTTTGATGTACGGAATCTAATTATTTGAATAAACGAGTAATGATTTAAATCAACGATACTTTATTCATCAAGAGCACATCCGTAATTTGTGCTAATTTTCTTTAGATTTATATTGACAGGTCATCTGTATGTTCACTATTGTGATATTTTCAAAGGTGAATCATAGCATTTTCCGTTAACTAAATTAGATAGAATTAATGGAAAAGTCTCGATTGCACCAATGTGACAATTTTTAGAATTTAATAAATTTTAGGACTCAATCGGACTTTCATGACAAGTTTTATGACTTATGCTATGCTTATCCCTAATTTTTGAATTGCAACTACATGCTATTGTGGGAAAATTCCAATTAAGAGTCTCAAATGTCCTCATTTTTTTTTTTTTCAAATAAATGCCTGAAATAAATATTATTTCAAATAAGAGTTTTTGCTATGTTAGTCTAAAAGAAGGGTTGGCCTTATCGGCTCGTCATGGCCATTTTTGTCATTTGCTTATTTATTTATTTGCTAGTGGCTAGTCTTAGGCGATGGCTGGCCATCAGCAACATCTAGAGAGAGCAAGGCATTGTCGAAAGCCACAAGTGAGGGCCGCCTTCGCTAGCCAGAGCCAAGGCGCACCCTTGCTAAATCTAGGTGGGACTTGACTAACATTGTGTAATATGACTAGCGAAAAATACTAATGTGGTTTTTTATTTATATTTTATCTTTCCCATGTGGCGTTTTTATGTGGCGTTAAGGTTAACTAAAATACTAAGACGACGTTGTTTTGATCCAAATCCTAATTTTTACACAATATCTTAATTAAATTAGGTTTAAAAAATCCAAATTTTATTTCATAAAAAGACAAACTCAAAAGAGAAAAAAAAAAAAGGCTAAAATAAAAAACACACGCACACAAAAGAAAAAACCAGGGCCTCCGGATGTGGTTGCAGCCCCATCACCGATGGGGTGCTAGCGACCCGACTGGCCATTGCTAATGCCTTACTGGCGATGGGGTGGCGGCCATGGGCCGGAGGACCTACATTTTCTTTCTTTTTCAAATACTTTTAGCTTTATTAATTTTTAATCTATTTTGAATAAAATTTAGGTTAAAATTTCCTTTGGATGAAATTGCTTTGATCGGTTGGAATATTTAGTTGGCTGGTAAGGTCAGACTCTTATTTAAAACTCCTATAGCTACTTTAGAACAATTTTGGAAATAAGATTTAACTTAGGCCCTCGTTTGAGAAAATAATAACACTTCACATCTTTAATCGAATTCTTTTAATTTTTATTTTACCTTGCACACATGCAGGTTGGTTCCAACAAAATGGGACACAATATTCAATAATTTTGAGGACCGATCCGGTTCTTTCCTTTTGCCACAAAATATCAAGATATTTTCCATGTAAACCGTTTCAAATTTAGGGTAAATGTGTGATCCGACGGCGAATCATCGAGTTCAATAGATTTCGCTTGGCCCGATCTCCTTGAAAATTGATAAATTTACAAATACCCTTAGCTAGATAATTCCCCTTTCATATGTAATAAGCTCGTATATTGTAAGAGGTAAATGAAACGCACGAATTAGACACGCACACCTAATGTGAAATAGAAAAGAATCATATGATTTTAAAATTAAGCGCTACATAAAATGACTACTATGTGATATCCCTAAGCGCTACTTCTCCTGCAAGGAAAACTTGCTCAAACGTAGCCCTTCACTCCTCTTTCTCTCTCTATCTCTCTTGCTTGTACAGGAGGGAAAAGTTGGTCCAAAAAGAGAGATCTTTTCGATCGCTTCGTGGAAGCGAAATCCCGTGGCATTGGATTAGCGAGTTGACGCAACACTCTGTCCCAACCCTCTGTCTCTCACATCCATCGGCTCTTCGCCTTTTCAGGGTCCAAGCTTGATCCGCAATTCTCTCCCTCTCTTTGCCTCTCTCTCTCTCTCTCTCTCTTTCTCCTTTCTTGCTCCTCCCGCCTCACATTTCGAAGCAAAAACCAACTTGGAGAAGACGTTATGGTTTTTTAGACATTTCCCATCTAGAATTTTCCGCCGTGGCGTCGAACCGGAGCTCGGAAGTTCGAACGTTTGGTTGCCATCCTTGTTCTTGTTCCAAGGTAATTGCAATGCCCGTGCGCTTTCGTGATCTGGGTTTTTCGTGTTTGTTGGCGTTTGTGATTCGGCGTCTGATTCGGGGGTTTCTTCCTTGATGAGCTTTTCAGGCATTGGGGGTTTCTCAGCATAGGAGGGAAGTAGTGACGGTCATTTGCCACCACGCAGTTGATTTGGCTTGCAAATAAGGACAGGGAGAACTTTGGTTGATTTTCTGGATCAGGGTTTTTCCTCATTCGTTTTTGCCGTAGTATTAAGCATTTTTTGGTTTTCACATAGAAGCAATTCACCAAGGGAAAGTTGTAGAAATTGATAAGAATTGAGACCCTTTGGTTTCTTTTGGGAATGCTGATCGATGACAGTCTCAATTTTAGAAAAGAGGGGTTTCTCTCGGAACCGGTACTTTGATTTGACGAAGAGGGCAAATTTGAAGTGGGATAATGGGTTGCATTTGCACCAAAGGAATTCTTCCCGCCCATTACAGGATTAAAGACGGGGGTTTGAAGCTTAGCAAATCTTCAAAAAGGTCTGTTGCATCCTTAAGGAGAGATGAACTGGCGGTTTCAGCCAATGGTGGAGGCAACGATGCTGCAGATCGACTGATACGAAGCCCACATGAGGTTGAGAATGAAGTGGAGGATAGGAAAAACGTTGATTTCAATGAGAAACTGTCAAAACCCCTTCAAAGACGAGCTACGGTGGACGTGGCAAGTGGGGGACACACACAAGTACAGTTGAAAGTGGGTATAGTAGGTGGCTTTCCCCTTGGTGAGAGAGGAGCACAAGTGGTAGCCGGATGGCCTTCTTGGCTGACAGCAGTGGCCGGAGAAGCTATTAACGGATGGGTGCCTCGAAGGGCCGATTCATTTGAGAAGCTAGAAAAGGTCATTTCTCTGCCTTTATCTTTTATGGTGAATCTCCTATAAGAGGAAAAAGATGCACATTTCTTTTAACCCAAGTGTATATTCTTTAGCTAGTATTGAATCTTTTTGTTTACTATTTGCTAAGTTGTGGACATAAACTACTACCTTTCTCGAAAAATTTTGATGCTGCGTAGATCCATGTTAGCTAGACATTAATTGAAGGCACGTTTGAACTACTTGGCTCGCATTTTAGCTCTCACCCTAGTCATTTTTTTTTTTTTTTTTTTTTTAATTTGACAAGTTTCAGGTGAATGGAAAAATTTGTGATGTTCATTTCTGGAGAGGCATAAACAGTTTTTATTCTCGCAAGTGTTAAATAGGACGCTGGGACCATACTATGTTGAATGATGGATGTATCTGGTCTTAAACTTGTAATCACCGCATGTTTCCTAGAGAAAACTTTCAACCATATTAAGCCTTTTTAAGCCGGCATGCTATGTGAACCCCAAGGGGTTGCTCAAGTGGTGAGCATAGTTGTCATTCTCGCTTAAGGCTTGGGCTTAAATCACCATACTTGTGCATTCTCTTGGAGTCACCCCAGGAGCACTAACTTACGTGTTTATGGCAATTACTTGGTGTGCATGTGACAGAGGGTCTGTCACATCTGATGGGGACTAATTGGGTGCTCAAGTAGCCTGGACACCATTGACATTCATCAAACAAAAAGCTGGGATGCTATGCGGGACGATGTTAGAGTGAGAGGTTTTGGTTGATAATTGGTCAGTTCAGTTAGACACCACTCCATTGATAAGCGGTTGATCAATAAAACATTGTCAACGTCTCATATGATTGAAAGGTCATTGTTACCATTTGGATAGTTTCTTGAGATGTTAGTGATGGAATAACTACATGAATTTTTGGGATTAAGAGAGCCTTGATTTCGAATGTACACGTTCTATCCTCATTCAGAGAATTCTAAGGCACATAACTCGTTGATTTGACATTCCAGTAAAAAGGAAGAGTCCTTCCATGAATTGATAGAGACAGAGTTAGTAGACATCTTAAATGTATTTTGTTTAACTCTGGATACTGTAGTATTTTTCCCTTTTGTGCATTTGAGCATTTATTCTCAGCTCTCTCAGGGATATTTATAGCTAAGAGATAGTTCATGAGTATAGACACTTAATGTTTTTGTTGTCTACCTGTGAAAAGAATCTACATTCTAAAATCCTTCCCAATGATACAGATTGGGCAAGGTACTTACAGCAGTGTATATAGAGCACGTGACCTGGAAACGAATACAATTGTAGCCTTGAAAAAGGTTCGATTTGCTAATATGGACCCAGAGAGTGTTCGATTCATGGCAAGGGAGATAATTATCTTGCGAAAGCTTGACCATCCAAATGTCATGAAGCTGGAGGGTTTGATAACTTCAAGGGTTTCTGGCAGTCTGTATCTTGTGTTTGAATATATGGACCATGATCTTGCTGGCCTCGCTGCCACTCCGAGTATAAAGTTCACTGAATCTCAGGTACACACTTGTTGTGTTTAATACTTCCTTGGTTGAATTGAATGTTATTCATGTGACCAACAAGTTGGGTAGAGTATGGATAAGGTGGAGTTGTTCTAAGAGGCTACTGCATCAATTGGACAGCAGAACAAAAGTTTGTAGGTTTATGTAGCTTCCCAGGTTTTCTCACAATTGATGCTTGAGTTTCTATCTTCACTCCTTAGATCTGCTCATTTACCATTTGACGCTGCATCTTCACATTTACCGTTTGCTATATAGTCTTGAATATAAAAGGGAGAATGTGGACATTTAATTTTAGATCAAAACTCTTTCTTCAATATAAGGTCTTCATTCTTAAGCATTGTCTGTAATTGTGATTCACCACTTTCTACTTGCTGTAGTTTCTTACTAAACTATAAAGATGATATAGACTTTCTTTGACTGACTTATTTTTTTAATTTCTTCCTCTAGATCAAATGTTACATGCAACAACTACTTCGTGGACTTGAATATTGCCACAGCCATGGTGTTCTACACCGTGACATAAAAGGCCCTAACTTGTTAGTCGACAACAATGGCAATCTCAAAATTGGAGATTTTGGATTGGCAACTTTTTTCCGGACCAATCAAAAGCAGCCTCTAACGAGTCGTGTAGTCACTCTCTGGTACCGACCTCCTGAGCTGTTGCTTGGTTCTTCAGATTATGGAGCTTCTGTGGATTTGTGGAGTTCTGGTTGCATCCTAGCTGAATTGTTTGCTGGGAAGCCCATAATGCCTGGAAGAACAGAGGTGCCATTCCTTATGTAGTGCCTAATTTGTTTACAATATTAGAACATTGGGAAAAACATTGTTTCAGTCGTATAGTGTTTCGAAAATTCTATACCCAATGTTTACTCGAGCATTTTTGCCTTGTGTACAACAGCTTGATGTCTATTCTTTCGGTTACATAAAATCTAATCTAAGAGTCTTGAAGAGCATTCCATAGTCTACTTATTCATGACATAAATTATAATCAGCATCAATTTCATAGAAAATGGCAAGAGAATTTGATTTTACAAGCTTCTATTTCAGGGGTTTGTTTATTCATTTATATTGGCAGGTATTTTCTGTAAGAGGGTGGATGTGTCATATCTACCTTAATATGTAGTGTTGTGTAAAGCTAATGTCAAAATGCAATCGTAAATATTTCCGAGTCTATAATAAATATTTAAGCACTTCTGAGTCTATAATAAATAATTGTCTATGTGATTCACCAATTCTTATCTGATCATGAAATATTTGTAGGTGGAGCAATTGCACAAAATTTTCAAACTTTGTGGGTCTCCTTCAGAAGAATATTGGAAGAAGTCAAAATTGCCACATGCAACCATTTTCAAGCCTCAGCAACCTTACAAGCGCTGTCTCCTGGAGACATTTAAGGATTTTCCTTCATCCGCATTGGGCCTGCTAGATGTTCTTCTTGCAGTTGAACCAGAATGCCGTGGAACAGCTTCCTCAGCCCTTCGGAATGAGGTAGGTCCTAAGTTTTTCCTTTTCAGCTTTCTTGATGTCATGTATGGTTTGTTCCTCCCTAGCGTGTCTACTTTTAAATATTTTACATTTTGTGTGCCAATTTTCTTATTGTTATTGCAACTTTGAATAATTCAGCAGATTTCTTTGAAGACATTAAAGAGTGCAATCATGTAATTTGATATGACATGATAGCTTTGCCAGAAATACTAACCTTCAAACTACATCCTTTTTCATGAAATAATGTGATAACTTTTTAATAGGCTATTGAATCAAGTGGGGCCTGTGTTTTTAGTATTGACTTACTACTCAGTAAGTAGATTTCTTTTGCTTTTTATCTTCCTTTTAGTTACAACTGCTAATATCCTATACTTTGATTTACTATCCCAGTTCTTCACATCCAATCCTCTTCCAAGTGATCCGTCAAGTTTGCCAAAGTATCCATCAAGCAAGGAGTTTGATGCCAGACTTCGAGATGAGGAAGCCAGAAAGTGAGTCATCTTCTGTGTTGTTTTACTAAAAGAAATCTCCACTTTCGGCCATTAATGTGGCTGTGGGTTTGTGCTGATTAGAGAAACAGTCTTTAGCACTAATTTAAAATCTTATCACAGATGGCTAGCCGAAATAGAATAAAAAAAAAAAAAAATCCCAAATGAAAGAACACCTCTACAGAAAGTTTGAAGTCTTGTCAAAATCTAGCTATATAGAAACCGATAGAAAAAAAGGACTTTCTGTTAATTACTTGCTGCAAATGAACTATCAACTAGTTCATCCTTGTACAAACAAAAACGTTTCATCAAGTTTCCACTTTTCTACTGTAAAATAAATATGACCACTGTTAATGCAGTTACTTTTCCCTTTTTCCAAAATGTGTAATGGCGGAGGAGTTGGATTGATGTATTATGGGAAAGGAAAAACTTGCTTATGTAGCCACTTAGAATTGCTTCATGAGAGGTGTTTCCTACACTCCGCATCATGCTACTAACCCTACAATTGGTTGATTTTTATTCCAGGCGTAAAGCTACTGCCGGTAAGGCTCGTGGTCTTGAATCAATTAGAAAGGGTTTGAAAGAGTCTAAAGTTGTGCCTACGTCAAGTGCCAATGCTGATTTAAAGGCATCCATCCAGGTAACTCGACCTTCTAATCATATCTCATACATATATGTAAGTTGAAGGGTTGGATGTGAGTGCCTTAACACAAATTCAGTGTAGGCATACATATATTGCAGAGGGACCCATTTTTTTCATAGCTTAACTGCATTTACTATTATTTTTATTACCTTCTTTAGAAGCGACAAGAGCAATCGAATCCCAGAAGTACCGGTGAGAAACCAGGAGGAACGACCCAGAACAATTTCATTCTATCTGGACGATCAGCACAACCCAGTCTTAATGGATCAACACAAATTGGAAATGCAAATGAGGTTGAGGCTTCGATTGTGCCAGACCGAGAACTCGATTCTCCAAGGGGTGGTGCCGAGTTGACTAGGCAGAGATCTTTCATGCAAAGAAGAGCATCACAGTTATCCAGGTTTTCTAATTCTGTTGCAGTGGGAGGTGATTCACATCTCGATTGTAGTAGGGAGAAGGGTGCTAACACCCAATGGAGGGATGAGGCTTTTGTTGCCAGGTGTAATCATCCAGATGGTGGTGAATTAGCGGGAAAGCATGACTGGTCACATCATTTGTTACATAGGCCGATATCTTTGTTTAAGAACGGGGGAGATCACTCCCGGAGGGAGTCCATCGCGGTAATTGCATTATAACTTAAACAAGCTATTTAACTTTGTCTTTGCTAGGGATTTCTTTTCCCTTTTTCCGGTTCCCTTTCCACTTAGTTGAAGGTGAAATAATCTGACTCAACCATTTTCCTTTTATATATATAGCTTTGGTAATGCTGTTTGGTTTTTCTTGGCATTCTCTGTATTTGTTTTGTTTTAATTACTAGCATGAATAAAATGCTTGGAACAAATTGGTGTGGCATATGGAGTCGAAAAAAGCAATGGACGTCATTATGTCCATGTGGTCGTTGGAAGTTAAGTTGTGCTAAGTGCATCTTTATCTCTGCATTTTTTTGTACTTTAAAACAAACTTATTATTTGGTAACTTTTAAGGCTCCGTTGGAACGACTTGCTATGACAATTGGTATCGAATGTCTTTGCTCATATAATATTGAGAGATCAATCGAAAGTATCTGAAAAATCATAAAAAATTGCTTTGGAGAATAATTTTTGTGGTAGCTTCATGTCAAATGTCAAAGAATGACATCAACTAATTGTGAAGTATAGATGGGGATCATATTTTTCTCTTGCCTTCGGTGTGGTGATTCGCGAGCTATGATCTGAAAAGCTGATCGTCTTCTCTTGCTTGTGTTTGCAGAGTTATTCTCCCAAAAGAGCCGAATCCACTATTCTGGACCTTTGCTTCCCTCGGGAGATAACCTGGATGAAATGCTCAAGGAGCATGAGCGGCAAATACAAAATGCCGTCCGGAAAGCTCGCCTTGATAAGGTCAAGACAAAGAGAGAGTATGCCGATCATGGGCAGACAGAGTCACTTCTCTATTGGGCAAATGGGAGGTGATTATAAGGATGACAAGGAGTAAGTGCATTTCTCTCTTGAAGCAAGGAGGCCCATGAGATGGGAACAATGTCGACAGGAAGCAGAATTCCTATCCAGAAGCGGTAAAAGATATGATCCACACAAGCATTTTGTCTAGGAGCGTCAGCTGATTGTATGTCATCGAGTACTTTTTCAAAGCACTTGATGATGCTCCTTGTGTCGTATCAAATCTGAAGCAATCGGATTTGGTAAAATCAGGTGGCGGTCTTGTTTGGTGCTCCAACAATGGAAAGGGCTGTATATTGTCAATGTTTACTCTGATTGTTGGAAGCATTCTCTGTACAGTGATGGCCCATCTCTATCTCTTCATTGATTGTTCCCTGATTATGGAAATGTTACTACATAATTCGAAATAGTATGGCTGAAATCTGGTAATATGAGGCACGGTATACTATATAGTCCCCCTCCAGCTTCAATCCCTCTATCCCTCACTATAGCTCCCTCTTTGTTTGCTCCCTTCTCTTCAGCTCCCTCTCTCTTCAGCTCCCTCTCTCGCTCAATTCGCTCCAGTTCCCTCTCTCTCGCACTTGCGCCCTCACTAAACAGACGGAATGATGAGTTTTTCCACTCATAAGATAATTTGTTTTGCTGGTTCTCCTTGCTTAGTCATGCAATGCCTGCCATATGTAAACTAAAAGAAACGCAAGCCTAACATTGAAAAAAATAGGAAAATAGTGAAAGCAGTTGGTAGTGGTCATTAGATGAGTTCAGAAAGGCAAACCTAACATAAAAAAAGAAAGAAAAGGATAATAGTAAAAACAGTTTGATAGTGGTCGCTAGATGAGTTTTCTTTGTCAAGAACGCATCTCTAGTGGCAGCCGCCACCACCCTTCTTTGTAGTCACTCTTGAGTACTTGTTGCTGCGGGTTCTGGATGGCAAGATTAGGAGCTAACGACCAGTGTCTCTAAATTAGGGCACATCCACCTCAAGCTTTCCGTTAGTCGAGAATTGATATCAACATCTCCAGAAGTGTTGCACAGGATTTGAAGTCTCAAATGCTTGACATTCCGCAATGGAGGAAGCATTTCACTTCTAATTTCTTCTGGAAGAACCAATGCCTATGTATATAAAAAGAAGAATAGTAAGATTCCAACGCTTAGTTCACATTAGCATACAAATACTCGATACAAAATACTGATTTGGAAAACTTTTACTTACCTCGACTTCCTTACAAATCAGTGTTAACGAGTCGCAACGGCCGAAATAGCTCAGGAACTTGGCCGCCTTGAGATAGCTCCTCCTCTTGTTGCGGACTCCGAAATCCACCTCCAGTCTCGCATTGGCCAATGTTGTTGAATCTCGTGGACCGATGATCAGGATGTTGGGGCCGTCATGTTGGAACGACACGAGATTAGGAGTTTGGGTCTTTACTCTTATCAGAGACTTGAATCCAATCAAGGCAAGGTGCTTGAATCCAGTCAAGGCGAGGTGCTTGAGATTCTTGTGAGTTATCCTGATGCGCTCGGCGGACGGGCTCCCCTTGAGCCTCAAGGTCTCTAGGAGGTGAAGCTGAGAGACCGCTTTTCTGATGGTCCTGATTCCGACCACGCATAGATCCAGAGCAAGCTCCCTCAGATTTCTAGTGCCATGTACTGGGAGAGCTGACAACTCCTCATCCTGGAAGGCCACGGTGTACCTCGATGTGTAGCTGAAGGATATGAGGTTTGGGGCTGATATTGAAATCGAAAGGCTTTCCTTGTTAGACATGACCGATGCCTCAAAAGTCTTGAGCTTCGGTCCACAGATGAGGAGGTCCTTGGAGCGGGAGCAGTCGATCAGCTCCACGTGCCGGAGTGCCGGGCAACTTACCATCAGCTCGTTCGAGAATTCGTCGCCCTTTTCGACTCTGTGTAGGACTAGTTCTTCCAAGCGAGGCAGCCTCGTCTTGACGCCCTGCATTGAGTGATGGCTCACGTGGAGGACAGAGATGGTGTCAGACACCAAGTCGGGGCATATTTGCATGTACCATCTTCTGTTGGGATAGTTGACAATGCGGCCAAGACTAAGGTGTCGGAGATTGAGACTCGAGGCGATATCTATCCACTTGGGCACTATGGGAATCAACTTATAGTCTCTCGAGAAGACCATCAAGCTCATCGAGTCGATGCTGAGGTTGAGCTCATGGCGCTGGGTGATGTAACGATCGATATATTCTAGAAAAGTATCGTGCCCACCGACGTCTTTGCTCCTTCCGAAGGTTTTTTCATCGAATTCTAGAGTGGGAAGAGTGTTAAAGGCGTGATTCCAATCCTTGGAGAGGATGCACATTTGTGTTGCGTCCCTCGGAGACAATCTTGACATGATTTCTTGAATTATCGATCGGGGCAAATAAAGAGCGCGGCCTTCGGAGATCTCCGCCATCATCGTCAACAAAACTTTCTGCAACAAAACAAAGAACGGGAATCGTTGTGCAAAGTTCCTGTAAATGTTGGATTTATGTGACAGCAAAACCGTACACAGTGAAATCCTAAAGCGCAACAAGAATAGGCCAAAAGAAACACTAGCGTCACCCTTGATCGTACACCAATAACAGTGACACGATGCCCGGGAAGAGCCGTTAAATTTATTGAAAACCAACGAATTACGAACTGATTAATCGATACTACAGAGCACCGCACGCCTCTCATACAAAACGCCGAAAAGATTTCCAATGACAAGATCAGTCAACTTTATAGTAACAATAAACCATGGAGGATGGGGTAAGCCAAGTCACCTTCAACGGGGTTGCTTTCCTTTTTCTCTTCAATTGAACTGAGAACGCGTCACGAATCAATGAACAGATGATCCTCGTCTCTGAGGCGCGCCAAGACAATGGCTCTTCTACTCCTCCTTGGCGCTTCGAGAGGCTATCTTTGTGTAAGCACAGGGGAAGAGCGGGGACTGTATAGCTGTTGTAATGCCGAGAGCAAACTCGTCAGTTTCCTAGATCTCTCACCCAATCCTAACAGGGCTCAGGATTAGGAAACACAGAGATTATCAAATCCGAATTATGTTCTCGTTGGAAACAATTGTTGGAAAACTATATCCTCCTCAAGTTGAACAACTAATACAAGTATACCACCTCCTTAATAAATTATTTTCTATAACTTCACCGTAACATTGTTTCATTCAGCAGTTGCTTTTATAAATTAAATTCTCACTCAAATTAAAGATCAGGATAAAACCGACAATAAAAAACTAAGAAGATATATCTAGTTTTAAATATGGCTTATCCAGTGCTTAGTTTAAATATAGTTTACGGAAAAAGGTATCTAATAATATATCTGATCATCAGATTACTTACTCGTGAGTTACAAATTATGGATATTACTTGCATATCAACTTAGTTAAAGATAAATACTTATGATTTTCAGATTTGTTCCTCTGATCAGGGATGGTCCAAAACATAACCGAATCAAATCAAATGTGGCAAGAACCGAAGAAAATAAGAACCGAGAAATCCTCGGCATCTCATTCTATGGATGCTTTCCAAACCACTCATCAATCACTTTTCCTCCTGAGATCTCGCTTATGCAACTCAATTTACAGCTTGCACTAAAAGAGACATTAATCTGGATATTAATAGGATCACGAACAATGCCTGCTTCTACGGACACAATGCTAGCTCGGACTGAAGAAGAAGGTAGAATGGTACGCGAGACTAGCGTGAGATGGTACCACGGCCAAAACTTCATCTGCTTCAGGGAATTTCGAAAGATGATTATCAAAGTACGAGAAATTTGCCTAATCTGGCTAAGCCAAACTGATGGTCAAAGTTCCTGGCTAAAGCTCGATGTCGCGGGGACATTCTATCCGGATCATGCATGTAACCAACACGAAAACTTCACATATAGTCGATGACTGAGAAATTAAACGAGGCCTTGCGTTGCTACTCAAATCAACAGGCAATAGAGAGTTGCTTACAGGAAATATAGGCGCATTTAAATGCATGTAGCTGTAATTTCAAACTCCTGCACCATATTTGTAGATCAAGGACTTATCGTTTTGCTACTGTCAGTTTTAAGCAGGCACAACACATTAACACTTGTGGGTTGGCTTTTTTTGGAATTGGTGATTACCCTTTTTAGTTCCCTTCTCAAATGCTTATGGGTTGGTTTTCGGTTTTGATCCAGATTGCATTTGCTGTCACTGTTGAAATAGCTATTTGGAGAGTGTAGTATTGTTTGGATGGAATTTTTGTACTTGAATTGGGTTTCTTTGATAACGTGAAGTCGTGGATTTGGGTATCAGGGAAGCCTGAGGCCGATGTCGTGGTCATTGGAAGTGGTATCGCTGGTCTCTGTTGTGCTGAGCTTCTTGCCAGATACAACCAAGACGTGCTCGTGCTGGAGAGCCACGACCAACCAGGAGGTGCCGCTCACGCATTCGACATTGAGAGGTACAAGTTCGACTCTGGTCCTTCGCTGTTTTCTGGCTTCCAATCTCGGGATCCTCAGGCGAATCCTCTTGCACAGGTAATCTGATTTCCATCACTCTAGGTTGCCCCATTTTGTCTTTAGCATGAATCAAGGGCAGATTGTTTATGTTTATATGGCCGCTTTTCCATTGGTATACTCCTGCGTCGTTTTCGCCTCTGGATGATATTAATAGATAACGACATTTTCTATGTATCAGGTGTTAGATGCATTAGGAGAGCCCGTTCCGTGTGCTAACTATGACTCCTGGATGGTGTACATACCAGAAGGTGAAATTTTGTCACGTATTGGTCCGACAGAGTTTTTCAAGGTGGATCCTTCTTTTCCCTGTGGTTTTGTATATCTATAGCATCATCCCTTGGACTTAGCTTTAGCGCATCTATGAATATATGAATGTCGTTCAGTTTTAAAAATGTTACCGGACCAATTGCCAAACTCATCTGTCTAATTGAAGATTGGACGGAATGGTCATTTATCATGTTCTGCTTGATATGAAACAGATATGCCGATAGCCATACAGCTGAGCCCGAGTTAGTTTAAATCTAATGGTGCTCAGTTGTTGAGGATATGGATGCTAACGTGGAAAAAGCTGGTCATCCCTTTTTGATAGACAATAAGGCAGCTTAATACAGAGTCCTTAATGCCAAAATGATTTATGATGCGATGCATCGTGGTGCGAATATCAAGGGGAAAGAATGTCTTTACATAGATTTCCCAGATGACGCCAAGCGTTTGGCGTCAGCTGAACAGAATTAACTTAAACAATGGAAATGCTTGCTGTGGCAAAAGACAATTACCAAGCTGTTATGACGAAAGCATTCATTGAGCAGACTGCCATGGCCGAGAATGTGAAGATTGTCATTTATTTTAGGTACATTGAAGAAATGGACATGCATAACCTAGATAACTTATGGAGAACTTTTAGATACATGTAGTGGTAGGAAAACTTTTTGTTTGAGGTAGAGAAGTCTTGTCTGGATTGAATATTACCTCATGAAAGTCTTGACATATCTCTAGTCAAATTCAGGGAGCGTCATAATCTTCCTCCTAGGCTGAATTGGATATATTACAAACTCAGGAAACATTCAAAAGAGACCGCTCTATGCATAGAATTGACTACTATTCTAAAGAGAAAAAACAGTATTATTGCTTCATATGTTCTTGTAAGAATTTATGTGGGTCCACTGATGGCAATTTGTGAGGCTGGTAATATTGTCTCTGTTGTTCTTCAGTCAATGGCCATGATGTTTTAAATTTTATAGTATGTTTCTGCTTATGCTTTTAATTAAATCTTAATCCAGGACCTCGAGAAGTATGCAAGTCAAAATGCCGTGCAAGAAGGGAAAAGCTCATGGTATCTCCCGTTCCATTCTGTCTCATTTGTAAAGAAAGAACAAGATGGCTTTGTAGATTTAAACAGCAAAAGAATATTTTACAACGGCTTATAAGCAAAAGTACTCATTATTGACGTTGACCCCACTATGAGAAGTGAAAGTAAATTGGAACCTCTGAATTTAGTGCTCGTTTTACAAATTATCAGTGACCATTATGAACTAACAGTACTCTTACTCTACATTTTATCTGTAATGAACGTGTTTGTTTAAATTTGAAGTATGGGCATCTTTTTCTGTTGGTTTGCTGCAATTCATCTTTTCTTACATAATATGAATTTGCAGGATGCAGTGCTTCCAATGTCTGCAGCTGTGATGGCTCTACCTCCTCTAGCTACTCGTGGTGATTTGGGTGTCCTTTCCACCATTGCTGCTAGATGTGCTCCTTTTTTGTTGAAATCTTTATCCAAATGGGACCTCAGGGTGCTATTGGTGCGACAAAGCTTCTTAGACCCTTCTCAGAAGTCATTGACACACTGGAACAAAAGATCCTTTTATAAGGAATTGGGTGGACCTTCTTGCCTTTCTTCTTGCAGGGGTAGGAAATCTAATGATATACTCTCAGCAGAGATGGTAACTATGATGTTTTTAAATATTGAAAAGCTCCTAAGATTGGTAATTGTTATCCTTGGGATGTCCATATTCTCTTTCACGAACTTATTTGATACAGGTTCAGCTTGCGTAACTAATTCCGTGTGAATGACTGATTCCTGTTGTAACAGTATATGAAATGATTGGCCCTAGTCCTCTTTTGAGAGTATTTTCTGGTATTTATATAGATTATGGTCGATTGATTTGCATACTTTAAAACCTTAAAGCATGCACCATGTTGCTCAGTAATTAAATCTTTAGCCACTTGATAAAATTTTAGAAGTTCAGTATCTGTTAGTGAATAATTTAGGAGGATAGTTAATCATTTGGAGATTTTATATTCTACCACATTATGCAGTGTTGTGAGTTGCTTTCAGGTCTTGTTTATTATCTTGCAGAAACTACAACTCTAGCAACTTCTTTAGTAAATAAACGATGGGGTGGTGATCAAATGGTTATGTTGAATCCTGATGTTAACAAGAGAGATTTTCTCCTTTCTATGCAGTTATTCCTGCTGTCCTTAACTGATTAATTTCTGAGTTCTTGCATGTGACCTCTACTATTTGAAGTTGCTAGTTGGCTGGTGGTTTATCAACAAATTACTTGGATGCCTGAAATATGTATCTTACTTTTGTTTTACCTTACATCACCCTTCTGAGGAGGTGACACCCTTTATCTGCACTTTTCAGGTACACATGTTTGCCGAGTGGTACAAACCTGGTTGCAGTCTTGAGTACCCTCCTCATGGAAGTGGAGCTATTGTTGATGCCCTCATGAGGGGAATGCAAAAATCTGGTGGACGGATTTCTCTCGAGAGTCACGTGGAAAAGATTGTTGTTGAAAACGGTCGAACCAGGAGTCAAGTTAAGAAGTGGTCAAGTGAGTGGACTTTTTAGGGAAACTTCAAGGGTTAAAAATTGTTTTAACTGGATTTTATCATAAGATCAACACAAATTAAAGAATTGCATCTCTGGATATTGCAGCTCGTGCGTGCTAAGAAAGCTGTCGTCAGCAATGCATCTATGTGGGACACTATAGGTTTGTTACCTGAGGACGTTTTCCCGAAGTCATATTCAGATAGAGTTAAGAGGACTCCAAAGTGCGAATCTTTCATGCATCTTCATCTTGGTTTTGATGCTGAGGTGAGCATTGCAAATATTCTAGGGAACAGTTTTCTCAGTCCCACTTGGTCGTCTGCTTTATAATTTTGCAAGATGATGGATGTCTTTTTTTCTTTTTGTACTTGCTCAAGCATTAAACAATAAAGGGAAAAAGGTTTTGGCATAACCATCCCGATTCTGAGCACCTCCAACGTCATGTTCCGCCCGCCGTGAGTTAGGAACGCGGGGCCCAACCCTTGTTCACGAGGCCTCTCCCGGTTTGTGGAAATCCCTTTGGCTGAACGTCCCCTCTCTCTTTTAAAGACCACAGCAGGCGTGCATGGCTGTTGCCACCGCCAGTTTGCCGTGGCCGGCTGATCCCCCGACCCTAGGATTGTGCCGCGGCCTGCTCTGCCTCTGTTCCTACCAATTTGCTTCTGTACGTCGCTCCGTTGCAGAGGTGTGCGCAACGTGGGGGAAGAAGAAGACCAACGCACGGGCCGGGCTGGAGGGTGCAGGAGATGGGCCGCCCTGCGCGGGGAAAAGAAAGAGAAAAAGGGGTGGGCCGGGTCTAGCTGAGAATGGAAATAAGGGGCCGGGTCGACCAGGCCCGAATCCGGCTATGTCTTTTCTAAATTTTTTTATTTTTTATTTTTATAACTATGACTTTTTTTTTTTTTTTTAATTTTTTTATTAATCTATTTTTTATATTTACTATAAATTCTAGTTCTATTAATGCAAATGCTCCAAATGCCTATGTGCTATGTAATTTTAAAGATTTGAATTGTTTTAGGAATTAAAAATTAATCCCTAATTTTTTTTTATGTAATTAAACCCTAAGGTGATAGCTAAAACTTATGTGCCAACAAAATATTATTTTTAAAAAATAATTTTCAAATAATTCATTTTCTACGAAACAAATGAACTATTAATATTGTGTACAATATGATAACTTGTAGCTACACGTGTGATTTGTTTGTTTTGCATTATATATAGAGGTGTCAAAATGAGTCTTAAACCAATATATGACCCATTTAAATCATAAATGTGTCATATATGGGTCATTTATATTTTTAAGAGACTAGTTAAATGGGTTTAAAATTTGAAAATTTAAGATAAACGGGTCTTAAATGGGTGGGACTTAGAAGCTAGAACCCATTTCCAATCCAAGCCTTACACTCTCTCTTTCCCTCTTTAACTTTATAAAAATAATTTTTATAAAAATTGAAATTATAATTATCTTTTATATTTCTTTTTTTTTCCCTTTCTTCTTCCTCCTTAGTCCTTCCTTAGTCGATGGTTGGCATGGCGACAACCCACGACTAGCTATGTGAGGCTTGAGCTTGCCGGCCTCAAATGAGCCCGAGGTCGCCTATGATTGGTGAGGCTTGAGTCTCGCTGATCTAGCAAGACTCGAGTTCACCGGCATTGACCGAGCTCGAGCTTGCCAATTTGGTGAGGTGGAGGCCTCATCGATAGCCGGCGAGGCTTGAAAAGGCTTGAGCCTTGAGCTTGCTTATGGCTAGTTGTTGGT
Source organism: Eucalyptus marginata (assembly GCA_014182565.1). Lineage (NCBI taxonomy): Eukaryota > Viridiplantae > Streptophyta > Magnoliopsida > Myrtales > Myrtaceae > Eucalyptus > Eucalyptus marginata. The sequence continues at coordinate 5,053,472 of CM024591.1, read as the reverse complement.
CGTTTGTTAGCGGTTAGCCAAAGAAGAAGAAAAACAAAAAAATAAATAAGTAAAAATTCAATTTTTTAAAATAAAAAAACTAAACATTAGATTTTTTTAAAAATAAAATAATTTAAAATTCTATTTTTTAAAAAATAAAAATATTAAAAAGGAGTCAAGGAAAATTTAATCATATTTTTCTTACCAAATGACAAAAAATATTTTCTAATTTATTTTCAAATTTCAGGCAAAAACCAAAAATATTGTAATTTTCCTAAAAAATACTTCCTGGAAAATATTTAAGAAAAAAAAAATTTTATATATAAAAAAATTGTCCACTAAATTTGTATTGCATGAATGTGTTTTAGCAATACATTTTTTAAAAAGAAATATCATAAAAATAAGCTTTCTTAGGTTTAGTGAAATGGGTAGGGTCGGGTAGGGTCGGGTTGGGTCGGGTCGGGGAATGGGTAAAAAATTTTACACTAAGATAAATGAATCATAAACGTGTTAAATAGATCGATTTGGGTTGGACTATTTGTGACCGACCCAAACCCGACCTGGCTCGATTTGCTTAATAGATCTAGTTATGTACAAAAGCAAGCATGCCACTAAGTCTATTAGTCCTTAAGGAACCATATCCCAAAAGATTTAAATCTCAATTATTCATCTAAAACTTTCGAAATTTCTACATGTGAGTGATATCATCACCCATAAAATTGAGTTTAAGGGCATTTCAATAATTACTTTAGGTTAAAGGGAGCAAATAGTCAATTTTTAAGTCTTGAGAGTATTTTGGTTATTTTTGAGCATACGGTTATTTTGGTTACCGTCATGAGATTGGCTCGAGGTGGTCCAAGCCGGCCCTGGCGAGGGGCATAATACATTATTTCCTATGTTAAAGATGATTATGATATTTCTTTTTGGTTATCCAAATCATTCGAGATTGTACACATATTACACGTGTATTGTACGCAAATTGCCATTTGATTGTGCATAATTTTGATCGAGATATTATCTTAAAATGGTTATCTATCAAAACTTATAAATAAGATGGTGTATATACATCAAAATATATACATTTTTTTTTTTGGGTAAAGTCAAAATATATACAAATTTCATATTTCTTTTTTCCATTTATTATTATTTTTAACTTGTTAAGGATGTTTAACACTTTCTATTAGATATTTTCATGTACTAAAGATAATTATGATATTTCGTATAAATTATTCGTCTTTTAAGATTGTATGTATATTGCACATATATTGCCATTTGATTATGCATAATCTTAATTGAGATATTATCATAAAACAGTAATCTAATAAAGTCTATAAATATATTGTATTTTTCATTAGCGTATACATCGAAATATATACAAATTTCATTCACCATCCTTCTTCCCGTGGACGTCGAGCTTTCTCGTTTCCTAGGTAAAGATCTCATCCATGGGCTAAGCACTTCCACAGGCGATGGCCAAGCTCTGAGGAGATGGTGATAGCAACATGAGGATCGCGAGGGAAAGGGTGAGCACGCACTTGATCCCCACCGTTGAGGTCGCGAAGATTGCCTTCTTGATTGAATCGGGCGTAAGGCGATTTTTTTGTAGGAGAAGGCTGGGAGAGTTTTTGCCTTTGGATGGTGATGTTGCACGTATATTTAAAGACCAACGTTAGATGAAGAAGAAGTGGTTGGGGAATTCTCCGATGCAATTGATTTTAGTTCGACAAAAAATCGCCTTTCGCCCGATTCGGTCAAGAATGCTATCTCCGCGATGTCGATGGCTAGGATCAAGTCTGCGCTTGCCCTATTCCTTGCAATCCTCATGTTGCTGTCTTGATGTCCTAAGAGCTTGGCTAGCGCTTGTGGAAGTGCTGAGCCCCTTGATGAGATCTTTAGTCAGGAAACGAAAAAAGCTCGGCGTCCACATGAAGAAGGGTGGCGGTGGGCTTGGCGGTAGGGGTGGCGATGGCCATGGTGGTGGCACTTGTTACACAAGTGGCGGTATCATCTATCTAGTACATGTGGGTGCCGGTGGGCATAAGCCTAGCAATGGGACTCAAAGGTCCTCAACCATCAAACCTCACCCATCGTCGCTTGCCTTCATTGTTTCATGCTCTCTAATGCTCGGTCTACCGTTTGCTTCAACCCTAGTTTGATTGAAGCAAACGGTAGACCGAGGATTAGAGAGCATGAAACGATCGAGGCAAGCGACGATGGGTGAGGTTTGATGGTTGAGGACCTTTGAGTCCCATTGCTAGGCTTATGCCCACTGGCACCCACATGTACTAGATATATGATACTGCCACTTGCGTAACTAGCACTGCCACCACTGCCATCACCATTGCCATCGCCACCCCCACCGTCACCCTTCTTCACATAAATGTCAAGCTTTCCTATTTCCTGGTTAAAGGTCTCATCTGTAGGTTCAATACTTCCAAGAGTGCTAGCTGAGCTCTCAAGAGATGAAGACAACAACAGGAGGATTGAGAGGGAAAGGGCGAGCATGAACTTGATCCCTGCCATCGAAATCACAGAGACTGTCTTCTTGATCAAATCGGGAGGAAGATGATTTTTCTCATATAGGAGGGTTTTTGTCTTTGGATGGTGTGATGGTGCACGTATATTTAAAGACCAACATTATACGAGGAAGAAGTAGTTGGGGAATTCTTCGATGCAATTTACTTTAGTGGGACAACTATTAAACAAAATTCTCCAATGCATGTATATTTGGTGAGCGTTGGCGATTGAGGTCCAGGCACGTTGGCTACTAAAGGAAGCCTTTTCAATCACGACCTCGCTTCCTAGTGTTCGTTCCCTCTCACTCTCTCGATTTCTCTCCCCAGTCCCTCAACCTCCCAAAAATCACTACTTTTAAGCTCCCTAGTAAGCATGCATGGCCCCGCCATTGCAAGCTCGTCGTGCCAACCTGCCCCTGGCCGGACATCCTACTCGATGGTCTCTATTGCTCTACCTGTCCTTTGCGTCCTTCCTTTTGGCAAGCGTGAGGGGGAGAGAGAAAGAAAGGGGAAAGGAAGGAGACTAGGGCAGGGGAAGAAGGAAAATATAGGAAGTAGGGCCAAGCCTAGATGAAAAGAAAAGGAGGAAATATGAAAAATTATAAATTATTGATAGCCTTTGATAGCCTTATAGGATGGTGAGTACCTCACAAATGCCTCATGCTTGATGTCCACATCTCAATGCCTAATGATGGTTTCGGGATTCAAAATGATGAAGAAGTTGTTGACAAGAAAACCCAAGGATTTTTTTTTTTTTTCAAATTAAGACCCCAAAACGCAACCTAATTATTAAACAAAAGCAAGCAAATCAGAACTTAGGAAAACAATATAAAAGAATCACAATTAGTTGATCCAAGAAAGTAATGAAGAATGAGTAGAAAAGTATAGTACGGTAATGTAATATGATACGAGTTGGATAAAGAATAGGACATGGCTCTATTATCGAACTCTGAGATAGCAACCCCATGAGCTATAATCAAATTGAATCCAATTATTGTCTAAGTAATCTACCAAAACTAAACTATAATCAAGTGCTCACTAACATCTCCAAACTATATAAATGTCAATTAAGAGATAGTAAGTTAAATATAATACTGAGATCTAATTATCCAATCGAGGCCTATTTTCTAAACATTTTCTATGTTTTAATTTTCCAATTTTTTTTAATTTTTTTTTATTAATAAAATTTGGGACATTGGGCTGGGCTGTTGAGCCCAATCTGAATATGGTCCAACATGTTTTCACAAATCTGGACCAAAAAATATGATTAGGCTTTCATACAAAGCCCCTTTTAGTTTTAAACCTTCAAAGCCCATTTTCTTCATTATTTCTTATTTCATCTTCTTTTTTTTTTTTTTTTGGAACCATTCATTTTATTCCTAAACCGAGAACCAAGCTCACCATTCCTAGAGGTTTGTTTCTTATCAAGCCCACAAACTAAAGCTTTCAAATTATCAGCAAAATGGAACTCTCCGAAAGCTGTTCAAGTTCGAAAATTGAACCGAACTCCACTATTGAAACAATCCTAAACATTTGGAATCCACTATTCCTATTTTTTTTTATTCTCCTTCTTATATCTATTATCTATACTCACTGTCTCCCTCTTAATAGACTGAGAATAAAACCATAGCCAAATCAGAACACCAACAATCAAACTTCCCTTCACCAAAATATCAGCACGTTACTTCACCATCAATCACCTATTGTCTATCACGGGATCTCCATTATCAAGCGTTGCATTCGCCTATCAACATCAACCACCAATAGATGCCATCCCTGCTTCTCCTCCATCAATCTCTACTATGCACCATCGTCATTCACTTTTACTGAACAGCTCCAGTCATTGAACAAATCTCTAAGATTGTTTTGTTCAAAGCTTAAGCAATCAGCAAAACTCGTCTATATCTAAATTCAGGCATATCCTTAACCCTCCTTGTTGCATTTCACATAAAACACAGCATGTACATTTAACGATGTCAAGCAAAGAATCAATGAAAGGAATTCAATGATAGAAGAAATTTGAATGCACTCTATATTGTTTGAAATGATATCAATCACGTATGGCACGATGGAGTTGTTCCTTGCACAAGAAAAGTATATAGGGTGCAGATGATACAGGTTCTTCATATTATTTTTGTTTTTTGTTATAAATGATGCATAAGATTTAGATATTCATGTAGAGTGTTACTACTTTTGGGTAAGTTAACAGAGAACAAGGAAGAAAATAAGGGGTAAGTATGAGAATGGGAAAATTATCAAAAAAGTATTATATGTACTACAATTGTGTTAATTCAATCATTTTTCTTTTTTGTTGCTAATTTAGGCTTAAATTTTTTGCATTTGTGTTAGTTGTTTTTATTACTAGTTGTTTGCATTCATAGCGACAAATCAAGGATATAGTTGAATGACACACCTTGATGGATGAACGTCCTAAAAATAGGCTCACCTCCACACCGTTTGTCATGGGCAATCACCAAGGAACCATCCAGCGCACGAGAATAGCAGAAGCCCAGAAGCCTGAGAGAGGAAAGAAAATGAAATGTTTAGATTTTGATTTCAACCACGACAACATAAGAAAACTTCACATATACTCAACAACCATTGAATTAAATGAGGCCTCGAGTTGCTACTCAAATCAATAGGCAATAGAAAGTTGCTTACAAGAAAGATAGGCGCATCTAAATACATGTAGCTGCATTTTCAAACTCTTGCACCATATTTACATATCAGGATCTTATCCTATTGCTACAAGAATGAGCAAAATTTCAAATGACTAAAATAACAATTTTGTCAATGTGAGGGATAAATAACCAAACCTGAAAGGAAGTTGCTAGCCTGAAGAGAGAAAAATTCACTTATGATGCACTAGTTAAGTGTAGTAGCACAATGAAACAGACCTGGAAAAGGTGGCAACAGAAGTGCAATGAACAGGGCAAGTTAGTCATTACAATTTCCTATAAATTCTCCTTTCCCGAGTATGCTTCTCTTCTAATTGACTCTGCCTTCTTGACATGGATATTCTGGAAAGTAATCCAAAAATGTTTTGTTGCCTAGTGAATCAACTCCATCGAATAGGAAGCTCTGGACTTCATTCTATGTTTCATGACAAGAGATAAGTAACTGCAATTCTAATATGCAATGGGGATGTAGATGTACGAATAGCTGTAATGAAATTTCTATCTTTGCATGTGTCTCCCCTAATGACCTTTTCAAAACTTCATAACCCGGATCTTCGACTCAAAAATCAAATAAGTTATAGATTGACAAGGAATCAAAGAAACATAAGAGCAACGGCATAATTTTAGATGCACCTATAACACTTCGCTTAATACTTTATACCATCGGTGGTAGCACTGGTATCTGCATGTGCATGTAATAGATAAACTTCGCAAGTAGGCTGTAGATGAAGATAGGGGAGGAGATGAGTGACCAGGTGATTAACCTTTTTCTGCTCTCAAAGTCAGATACCAATGCTGCGCTTCACGGTTGGCTATAATTTGAGATGCATCAGTCTCCCTTATTCCTAGGTCCATCAAAACAAGCCAAGCTTGAGAAGAAATCAAAGGTCAGAGGAAATTAAATAGAGAAATATTCTAGCCTAAAAGAAACAATGCAATCCCTTGAAGAGACAATTTATTGAGCGACGTACCCTGAGATAATCCATGAATGTAGGGTATCAAACGTCATGCATGTGTTGACTAGACTTAAACCCGGTCCATATGACTATTGGTGAGAAGAACCTCAACAATTCGACCGTTAATTTCCACCCCATGGTAAAAGCTGCATAAAGTGGTGTTCAGCTGAAACGTCCAAAAAGGAAAGGAAAAAACTAAAAACTCTTTGAATGTTACTATAAAACACAACAAACAACTGATCTCAGCATACTTGAGACATCAGGCCTTCGTAACACTTATCTTTGTATTCTTTGTGCTTGATGACGTCATATAGAGGGTCAAGGTCCCTGCAAACAATATATCAGGGCAGATCAGGAAGCCTTATGTACAACAATCAAAGTTAATATAGGATTTGAGGGTGATGGGCAGCATTCAGCACCTGCTGACCCTGACTTGACGATAATTCTTTACACCAACCAAGAAGGATATCATTTATTATTTTCTTTCTATATTCAACTATTATAAAAAAAAATGAAATGCATCACTCCTGTTTTGAGAAATTTAACATTGTTGAAATACTTATTGCACATCTTAACAACAAAACTATACACTCCAACAAGATGCTAAGCTCATCAAGGAGCATTACATATCTCAAGCCATATCTCAAGCCGGAAGTTCACTATTGCACATCTAGCTTGACAAACACTGTCCAACATACTACGCCATGCCAGTAGGTACTAGATAGTTAGACGTCAAATGTGTGACTACTCAAAGCTTCTGCAAAAGTCAACTCGTGACACTCAGGCAGAACAGTTACACCGCAACCCATTTCAACTGTTCAACACTTTCTTTTATCAGAAAGGTGCTAGCAGGTAATTTCAGCAGAAAAACACGCATGGCCACTAATTGGCTTGCTACACATGGATATCACATGCACATGCACATTTGCTCGAGACATACAGTTGACCATAGAGCGCATGCAAAGCTGCTGAGCACATATAGTTGACCATAGAGCAAGCAACTGCTGTCATTTTCATCAACTCGCGTTGTTTCTTACAACAAGGAATAAGTTAAAAAACAAGAACAAAGAATTATTCTTACAGAACAACTATAATTGTCTCGAACAACTATAATTGTCTCGGCAGTGAAAATGTTGGCACAGAATATAGGCAGATCATATTCTGGTTCTGGAAACATAGCAAAATGCAAAACCTGCATAGAGTATCTTCAGAAGAACAAAATGAGGCCTCTAAACATCATAGCAAAATAATGTGTTCAAGTAAACTTACTTGAACAACCAATTCCTCCATCAGCACAAGTGGTAAATCTAATTAGAGGAAAAGCTTTACATGGAAAATACTATCTTCCAAAAACATGAAAGTTTCCATCGGTGAAAAGTCGGATCAATTAATTCTACACTTAATTCAAAAACTATCAAATTCGTACACCCATATGGCACCAAAATTCCTAAAGTTCTTATAACAAAAGAAGTGAAGACATAGTACCGATTCAGCACAACCGTCCTCTCTCTCGAGGATATTTCCTCCGACCATCATAACTGCGGTCCCTTGCTCCCTTGAACGCTCAAACTCTGAAGCAACCTTATTTTCGGCACTTCACACGACGACAACAAGTCGATCTCTGTTTTATCATCCAGTGGCATCACGGAGCCGAACCTTTCCTAAGGACACGAAGAAGGACAAGCCTTGATTAACCAAACAAACGGCAAATAGAGCAGACGCCCAGAGAGAAAACCAAACACCCGGCGACAGACATTCACAGTCAAGCGTCTCTCTCTCTCTCACGCACGCACGCACGCACGCACATACTGAGCAGCATCGGCGAATAGAAAACGAAACAGTGGAATGCAACAACTACGTCTGGAGTGCCGACACAAGAAGGTCCGGAATGCAACGCGCGACGAGAGGATCGAACTTGAGTTCACCAGCAAACAGCCACGATGCCAATTCGAACTCCAATTGAGCACGAAGCCCAGTCGCGAAACAATCGCATAACCAGCAGAAGAGAAGGAGCCATGCGAGTGTGGAGCGCGGTCTCGTCCAGAGCGAATTGGACGAACTGCCGGTACGCCAGAGCATAGACGCGAACGGACGGCCTCCACGCTTTCTCGCGTGCAGTGCGTAAAGAGAGATGCTACTGTGTTGGAAATATGGTTTGATATCTTAACAGATACGGATCCTGAGTATCAATAATTGACTTGGTAAAATAGTGGGGTGGCCAAAACGGTTAACAAGAGACACGATCGAAGCAAAAGACCAATTATCCGGACGCACGATGCTTGTAAAAAAGACATGAGCATTCGAAAAATCAACCTTGAAAACAGATCGAGGTTTTCTCCGTAGGGGAAAGGGCAAAACAAGGAATTCGCGGTGCCATGTGACTTTGCTTGCCTCGCTTGACGACGCAGCGACGCGACGGGTCCAACCTATGCACCACAAGAAGGCCGTCGCACGAGAAATAGAGATGGATGTGAGTTGCGTCCTTGCCTAAATTTAAATTTAACGTTGTCCTGTTGATTAATGCTGCGAAAATTTTTAATCCATGTCGATGTCCAAAATTCTTTATCACTAAAATCCTTAAATTCAAGCATTCTTTAGAAAGCGTACTTTCGTTAGGCCGGCATGAATTCAAGGCATTTTGATGTCATGCTATGTATCATTTAGAGGTATTTTAGCATCTCTCTTCCTCCGAATTTTTACCACTTGGTTCATTCAATTAAGTGCTATAAATTTCATTCTTTTATATTGTAATTTTCAAGTGACATTTTGAGTTAGGTGATTAATTCCATGGAGGGCAGGTTAGGATTAGGGCCGTGGTTTGGAATTTTTTAGTATGGAGTAATCATGTCATTATCGGCCATCTTTTTTAGGGGTGTTTTTTTTTTTTTGGGTGGTGACGAAAGTTAATTACACTTCATTGCAGAAGTTTCAGGGTTGAAACTCCGTAGCTGCTAACACGTCTTAAGTGGGGGGCCATGGTGGTGGGGTCCTGTGCTAGTCTCCCTCAAGATATAGGGGCCCAGCCCTTCGGTGCTGTCCGGACACCGGGAGGGGGGCCGTGGTGGAGTCTTTGGTTATAAAAAAAAAGTTATATATATTTTTTTGGTTCGTTGAAAAATCTGATCCCCGTTCTATTCCCTCTATGAACTCCAGACTTAACGCGTCCAACATCTCCATTTCGTACTGGTCTATATTTGTTCGTGCCCAATTCAACGACATTAAAAAAAAAAAAAAAAAAAACTGCAGACTCTCGGGTCTGATTTAGTTACTGTTTCGGCCAGTTGTAGGTCGTTAAATTCGTTAATTAGGTCGATAAAAGTATGTGGTAAAGGTGACCGACTCTATATTTTATTGTGGCACTTGTTGGATTATAACACCTACTGATGATCTTGCTCCTCAATAGTATTTACTATACAAAGCCTTTCGTATGTCTATGAAATTTTTACAAGCCTTTCTGAAGCCTCCTAATCATGTTAACGGGTCGTCGCATATGTTCCATGAACGGCCGGCCGAGGGATATTTTTTCCTACTCGCTAGCTTCATCGGTTCATTGATCTTTGTTTACTTTTTTTTTTCCGGCCTTTCACTTACTCATGTGAATATAATTAATGATCGATATCTTTTTGTACGACGAGAAGAAAACCTTCAAATCAAGTATTACATAAATTAGTTTGTGGTAAATTTATCATATGTATACTAGTTCGGGATTTTTCGTGATATTAACCCTTATAAAGTGATTGTCTATGGACAAGCAAAAAGAACCTCGATTGTTTATATTAATAAATAGCTTATAGCCATCACTACTCACTGCCTGGGCTGGATAATCTATGATCGGATCACCTTATCTGTCACGCCATAGATTGATTAATGTGTATTGCGTACACTCACCTCTTGCTTGAAGTCGAAGGTATTGTTTTGGGGTAGCCCGGTCCGAATTGAGCATCGCTAATGATTTGTTTCGGGTAAATGGTTGACATCAGAGCGTGATCTTCCGACTGTTGGGTCTATGTCCCAAAACGTTCTTCCAATCTTGTTGTTCCTTCAATCTTTGTTGCAACTTTTCGAGCGCCCCAAGGAGTTAGACACGCTTATGACCGCTTCAAACTAGGCGACGCATCGCAATTGTGCGACGTGTCGCGTGGAAGGGTAAGAGGAGACCTACAAGGAAAGAAGCCAAAAGGGGAATACCTTCATAGGGGCCATGTATGGGCTAGATTAGGTCCTGGGTCGTTTTATTAATTGCATTAGCCCCGTGATAATAACACCGTACAAAAGAAACAAGTCGATTTTAAAGCGGAAGAATCTCTCAAAATTTAGCAACGAAATTGATCCAGATACATGTCACGAGCAAATCTTAATTGATCACACACGCCACATTTCGATTTTGCCGTTTTTTTTTTTTTTTTTTTAATCTTTCGCTTTAGAAACAACTTTATAATTCCTTTAACGTGCCTCACTCACCGGACTAAAAAATCCGCCCTGTCCGAAAGCTCAGATCCAAACGCAGCAGCACCCTCGATGTCCCGACACGCGCCCTTCCGCCAACAGTGGCAGCAACTTGGCGACTCTATAACCCTTTTCTGCAGAAAGTAAGGAGCCAACAAATTCTCCCTTCAAAAACCATGGCTATTTCTATGAATGCGGATGCCGTAGAGGTAATGGAAAAAAAGAATGTACCTTAATTAGCTTTTACTCACGGCCTCTTGAGTAGAAGGGTTTCGACGACGGTCTTTACGTAGGCATTGAAGCACTCTCTGCAGGAATTAGGCATGAGGTAAGACTCATGGAGCCTTCGAACGTCATCGGTGCGACGACACACGGAGCTGGAGATGACAGACTTGGGCCGCTCCAAGCCACACGTGGCCAGTGTGGTGTGGGTCGCCGCTCTAGCGATTTCTTTGAGTGCATCAACTCTCGCAGGAGCGGCAACGAATGAGAAACTACAATTAAAAGACAAGAATGAAGAGAGTACAGTATTGAGTCTTCTAAAATTGAAAAGATAAGATGGTCGGTGTAAGTAAAGATGGTTAGATCCGAGCAATTAGATGACAACAGAATGATACCCATGACGGTTAGGGGTTTTACTCCTATCGTATTGCACATACTGTTTTATTAGTAATATTTTCTTACACATCCAGGTAAAGTAAGATATACCTACTGAAGCAGAACGCGCAATTGGTCATTATTGACACTCAAATTTTGTCGACCTTTTAGGTATTTGCACAATTTGCAAAAATATAAAATTTTATAAAAAGATAAAAAAAATTATGAATCATAAAAAGATAAAATAAAAACAATAAATAAAGTAATAGTAATAAAAGATGCATGAAAGAAAGAGAAAAAGAATAATGAAAAAAAAAAAAAAAAAATGAAATGAAAGATGAACAAGAAAATTAGACAGAAAATATAATCAAGTCTTGAGGTAGCAACCCCATGAGCTACAATCAAATTGAATCCAGTTCTTGTCTAAAATAGCAATCTACCAAAACTAAACTATAATCAAGTACTCACTAACATCTCCAAACTACATAAATATCAATTAAGAGACCCTAAACTAAATCTAATATTAAGATCTAACTATTTAATTGAGACCTAATCAAGGCTTTGCACGTAAAAAAAATCTCGATTGTTTTCTTCTCTATATTCTCTTCATATATTTGCGTTTCTAATGTTCCAAGCCACCCTTTTTCCTAATTGCTCTTGAGTACTTGTCTCTGCGGGGTCCGGAACTGATGGCCGGCAGCATCTTCTTGTGGGAGGGTTTGGAGCTAACAACCAGCATCTCTAAATTAGGACACATCCACCTCAAGCTTTCCGCTAGTTGAGAACTAGTATCAATATCTCCAGAAGTGTTGAATAGGATCTGAAGTCTCAGATGTTTGACATTCCACAATGGAGGAAGCACTTCACTTCTGATTTCTTTTGGAAGAACCAATGCCTACGTATATAAGAAAGAAGAATGGCAAATTCAATGCTCAGTTTACATTAGCATGCAAATACTCAATACAAAATACCGATTTGGAAAAATTTTACTTACCTCGACTTCGTTACAGACCAGTGTTAGTGAGTCACAATGGCCAAAATATCTCAAGAACTTGGCTGCCTTGAGATAGCTCCTCCTCTTGTTGTGGACTCTGAAATCCACCTCTAGTCTGGCATTGGCCAATCTTGTTGAATCTCGTGGACCTATGACTATGATGTTGAGGCCATTGTATTGGAACGACACCAAATTAGGAGTTTGGGTCTTTACTCTTATCAGGGAGTCGAATTCAGTCAAGGCGAGGTGCTTGAGATTCTTGTGAGTTATCCTGATGCGCTTGGTGTACCGGCTCCCCTTGAGCCTCAAGGTCTCTAGGAGATGAAGCCGTGAGATGACTTCTTTGATTGTCTTGATTGCGAGCACGCACAAATCCAGCGCAAGCTCCCTCAGGTTTCGAGCATCATGTACTTGGAGATTTGACAACTGCCCATACGGGAAGGCCATGATGAATATCGATGTGTAACTGAAGGATACGAGGTTCGGGGCTGAAATCGAAATCGAAAAGCTGTCATTGTGAAGCACGGCTGACGCCTCAAAAGTCTCAAGCTTCGATCTGCAGATGAGGAGGTCCCTGGAGCGGGAGTAGCCAATCAGCTCCACAAGTCGGAGTGTGGGGCAACTTAGCATTAGCTCGTTCAAGATGTAATCACTCTTGTGGGCTTTGTGTAGGACCAATTCTTCTAAGCGAGACAGCTTCATCTTGATGCCCTGCATTGAGAGATGGCTCACGTGGAGGACAGAGATGGTGTCAGAGACGAAGTCGGGGCATTTTTGATTGTACCGGCTTCTATCGGGATAGTCAACGATGCAGCCGAGCGTAAGGTCTCGGAGATTGAGCCTTGAGGCTATATCTATCCACTTGGGCACCACGGAGTTCAACTTGTTGCCTCTCGAAAAGACTAGAAAACTCATTGAGTCGATGCTGAGGTCGTTCTTACAGCGCCGTGTGATATAACCATCGACATACTCCAAGAAAGTGTCGATGTTGGCATTGTGCCCGCCAACACCTTTGCTCCCAAAGATTTCTTCATCAAATTCTAGAGCCGGGAGACTGTTAAAGGCGTGGTTCCAATCCTTGGAGAGGATGCTGATTTGCGTTGCACTCTTTAAAGGCAAACGTGACATGATTTTTTGAATTATCAATTGAGGCCAGCAGAAAGTGCGATGGACGGAATTCGATGTATCAACGTGGCCTTTGGAGATCTCTGCCATCTCGTCGTTCTAACAAAACTTCCTGCAAAAATACTTCCTGCAATCCAAGAAAGAACAAGAACTCAAGAATGTTATTAACAAAGGAGGCTTTGGATTGTTGAAGGTTCTTGACCTAGAAGGCGTGTACAAGCCCATGCGACTGGAAGCATTATCGTTGAAGGAGACAGCTCGGGGTTGAACTTGAACTTGGCTCCATTTACTTTTTACTTAATTTTTTCCCGTTTATATATATTTTTCTAGCTTTTCAAAGTCAAACTCGAAAGCGAAACGATGCTTCGAAAATCAAAATACAAACATGCCGGATTGCGACTCCTGTTCCTGTAAATGTTGGATTTATGTGATAGCAAAACCTACACGGTAAAAACTTGAAGCGTAGCAAGAATAGGCCAAAAAAAAAAAAAAAAAAAAAATACTAACGACACCTTGGTCGTATATTCAATAACAATCGTGCGATGTCCAGGAAGAGCGCTAAATTTATCGGAAATCAACGAAATACAAAACAATTTATCGAGATTGCAAAACACAGCACGTCCATTATACAAAACGCCGGAAAGATTTCAGATAACAAGTTCAATCAACTTCTTCTGGAGGCTGACTTTACAGGAACAATAAACCATTGATGATGGGTAAGCCAAATTACCTTCAACGGGGTTGCTTTCCCCTTTCTCTTCAATCAAACCAAGAACGCGTTACGAATCGATGGACAGATGATCCTCGTCCCTATGGCGCGGCAACTTTTACGGGCCGATGACAGCTCTTCCACTCCTCCTTGGCTCTTCAAGAGGCTATTTTGTGTATGTGCAGAGGAAGAATGGGGATTTTAAGTGTGCCTAGTTTTCACCCCATCTTAACCATGGTGATGGATTTTTTTTATCCCCCACTCTCTCTCCAGAAATTACAAAAACAATTGTTGGATAAGCATGCACAATTTGTATGCTCAAGTTGAACAACTAATAGTAGTATACCACCTTCTTAATAAATTATTTTCTATGAATTCACCATAACATTGTTTCAATAAGTGGGGTTGCTTTTATAAACTAAATTCATTCAAATGAAAGATCAGGATAAAATCGATAATGAAAAACTAAGAAGATATATATAGTTTTAAATAGGAGATACTGGGTTGTTAATGCTGAGTACCGAGCGAAATTAATTTTTTGAAATACCTCACCCAATCCGAGCCCTGTTAGGATTAGGAGACATGCGGAGGTTAACTCTGGTTGGAAACTCGTGCATTACGTTGATGCAAGGTATTTCCTTTTCTGGTCTTGGACTTTTGAATCCGACCCGAGAGCGCAGTTGACCGCGATCGAACCGACCACGTTTTGAGGTACCTAGCCCAAGTTCAAGGAAAGACCCCCTGTGCGACTAATGGGAGTTCGATTTGTATTTCAGTGACTTGGCCCAAGCAAAGCGACAGCCGAGGTTTAACTGATTTTTCTTTCCTTTTCTATTCTTTTGGTAAATTAAATCCTTAGTTGTTCGTGTTATCTTATGGACTTCTTGTTCCCTAAATATATGTGCATCTTTGTAATATAAATTTTCATGATATTATCTCTCCTGAAATTATTTATCAATATTACCATATCGCCTCTTAAGTTTGCCTAATTTTCACACCATCTTAACCATGGTGATGGATTTTTTCATCCCCCACTCTCTCTCCAAAAATTACAAAAACAATTGTTGGATAACCATGCACAATTTGTATCCTCCTCAAGTTGAACAACTAATAGTAGACTAGTAGTATATCACCTTCTTAAAAAATTATTTTCTATGACTTCTCCATAACATTGTTTCAATAAGTGGGGTTGCTTTTATAAATTAAATTCACTCAAATGAAAGATCAGGATAAAATCGATAATGAAAAACTAAGAAGATATATTTAATTTTAAATATAGCTTACCTAGATTTTAAATACAGCTTACCTAGTGCTTAGTTTATATATAGATTATGGAATAAGAATATATCTTATCGCATCACTTACTCGTGAGTTACAAATTATGGATATAACTTGCATACCAACTTAATTAAAAATAAATAATTATGATTTTCAGATTTGTTTCTCGAATCGGTGATGGCTCGAAACATAACCCAATCAAATGTGGCGAGAACCGAAGAAAATAAGAGCCTAGAAGCCCTCGAGATCTCATTTCATGGATGCGGTGTTCATGTTCCCAAACCGCTCATCAATCATTTTTTCACACGGAGATCTCATTCATATAACTGAATTTATGGCTTGCACAAAAAGAGACATTAATCTGGATAGTACGATGAACAACGCCTGCTTCTACAATTATAATCTATGTAGCACTGACATGGACACGCGACACGCGACACAACACGACACGACACGCCGACACGTCATTTATTAAAAATAGAGAATTTCGACATGTTCCGACACTTTATAAATTAAATATATTTTTATATATTAATACATAAATAAATAATAATAAAAATAGCCTAGAATTAATTTACACGAAAAATATTAAATAATATCATTCATTATTTTAATTTGTTACAATAATACATCAAACTTAGAGGACAAAACATTGTTTAAAGAAAAATGCTGAAATGATATTTTTAAATTTATTTATTTATCATAAATAGCATTTTTTATTACTTCTTTCATAGTAAAGACTTTTAAAAAAACTAAAACAATTCTATAAAAAAACTGAAAAAAAAAAAATTGACCCCATGCGTGTATATTTATAGCAATTTTATTACTTCTTTTATTACTTCTTTTGTATATATTTATATTTTGACCCCTCAAGTATTAGAAATTTTTAAAATTGACCCCGTGCGTGTCGGAATCGCGTGTCGGAATTGTGGACTCGCGTGCCGGAGCGTGTCGGAGAGAGTTGACCACGTGTCGGATTTTTCGACACTTGTTGACTGCGTGTCGGAGCATGTCGGGACGTGTCGAAGTGTGTCGGACACGTGTCGGAGTGTCGGACGCGACACGAAGGCTTCCGGAGAGTGTCCGTGCTACATAGATTATAATGCTAGCTCTAATTGAAGAAGAAGGTGGAATGGTATGCTAGAGATTAGCCTGTGATGGACCATAGCCAAAATTCATCCGCTTCTGGGAATTACATAAAAGACGATTCTCAAGTACGAGAAATCCGCCTGATCCGGCTAAGTCAAAACTGATGGTCGTAGTTCCTAGCTAAACCTTGATGCCGTGGGGACATTCTCACGGGATCCCGCATGTAACCAACACGAAAACTTCACATATACTCAATGACCACTGAATTAAATGAGGCCTCGGGTTGCTACTCAAATCAACAGGCAATAGAAAGTTGCTTACAGGAAAGATAGGCGCATTTAAATACATGTAGCTGCATTTTCAAACTCTTGCACCATATTTACAGATCAAGGTCTTATCCTTTTGCTACAAGAATAAGCAAAATTTCAAATGACTGAGATAACAATTTTGTCAATTTGAGGGATAAATAACCAAACCTGAAAGGTCTTATCCTTTGTGCTTGACGATGTCATATAGAGGGTTAAGGTCCTTGCAAACAAATATATCAGGGCAGATCAGGAAGCCTTATGTACAGCAATCAAAGTTAATATAGGATTGAGGGGGCGATAGGCAGCATTCAGCACCTGCAGACCTGACTTGACGATAATTCTTTACACTAACCAAGAAGGATATCATTTTTATTATTTTTTTTCTATATTCAACAATTATAAAAGAAAATTGAAACGCATTACTCCTATTTTGAGAAGTTTAACATTGTTGAAATACTTATTGCACATCTTAACAACAAAACTATACACTCCAACAAGATGGTAACTTCTCGGAAAAGTGAGGATCACAATATTAAATATTTTCATATAATTTGTGGACTTAATTAAATATATAATCGACAGACTAAGGATCACATTGAAAATATAAAGTTCAAGAATAAATTGTACATTAGATTAAAGTTCAACGACCATGTTAAATAAATTCAAATTTTAGAGACCACATCATACATTCAACTAAAATTTTAAACTAAAATTTAGAGACTACTTATTTGTATCGTTTCGATTTAAGAAATTGCTATATCAAGGCTCATTCTTGGACCCACAAATAGAGGCTGATTGCCATGCATACTTACGTCATTTTTTTGTCCTCATGTTCTTATTCTTTCTTCTTCATCTTTACTTTCCCTCCCACATGGGTGAATTTATGATTGGAGTTTCTCCTTCTCTCTTTTTTTCCTTTGTTCCCTTGATGCGACTATGTTTGCTTTTAATTTGTCTACCTTGTGATAGGGATTAGGTTTTGATAAAACTGTCCAGTATTAACAATTTCTTTTTAGGTCGTTTTAATGATATCTTAATTTTTAATGACTTCAAAAGTGTATGCCGAGATGTGTCTAATCTTCCTTATGACGCGATAAATATGTGCGTTGAATAAGAGGTTAGCATTTATATTTTTCATCACTCAAGTATTGCTATTTGCATTTATCACGAAATTCATCCATCCAATAAGTTTTGAAGTACCCAAAAACAACATTGCACACCCATGAGAACTAGTATAATTATGTAGAAAAAATGAAGGGCGAAAGATCTGCCAGTTTTCTACACAATTTAACTCATTTATAAATGGTTATATGGCAAATCCGAAGTGATACGAATTGACACAAACTTGACATAGGTTTCATATCATAGTTAATAAAGTATGGTGTTTCCTAATGGCGCAATAGCAAAACCCAATCATGAAACGTAAACTTGAAATGTCAGCTATTCAATTTTTTAAATAGAAAATACATATTTGGTAAATTTTAGATTGAGCAAAAAGTGAAATTGCGGGCGGACCCCATTTTTTCCCGACAATAACCAACTTGGCATCAATTATTGGTTTATTTCTATATTGCAGCAAAAATGATGTCGTCAATTATCATATGTTGTGGCCAGAGCAACGTGCGTAGCTTTTCTGTATGAATTGTCTGACTATGGAATTATGTTAATAATGCATGGCTTTTTTTTTTCTTTTTTTTTTTCGGGTGCATATGTTAAGGCGGGTGGACAATTCGGCGATGTTGTGGCAGATTTGCTGAAAACAAGGGTCGATTTATAAACTTAGGATTTGGATAAGAAGGGTACAAATCTTTTTTAAGTATTTGACTAGAGGAGAGAGCCTCGAAAAGACCAAAAATAGAGATTCCATATAAGACCGTGAAAAGTAAAAAGGGTAACGAAAAGACAAATTTTTCTTTTATATATTCCTATGGCAGAGTAAAAAAGAAACGATTTTTTTTATACCAATGAGAAGTTAATGAGGATAAAAGTGTTTAAATGGTTTGTGGAAAAATGAATCCTTGCCTCGACTTGACTTAACTCGAATCCGAATACCTGAAGTGCTAAAATTTGACATGAAGAGACACTTAAGTGCCAAAAGTTAGGAAAGTGATACTTAAGTGCCAAAATTGGAGCAAAATGGATCACTTAAGTGCCAATCCGGCAAAAAATCTGGCCAAAATGCGACGTGATGATTTTCCAAATAAAATAAGTGCAAAATAGCATCATTTTGATACTTGACGAGTAAAAAATTAATATAAAAATTAATAAAATTAAATTTAAAACTAAATTTATTTAAAACATTTAAAAATTAAAAATATTAATATTAAAAAAATAAAAATTTTTAAAAATAAAAATAAAAATAAATAAATAAATAAAGGGAAGGGGTGGTGAGGGTGAGCCCTCGCCGCCGCCGCCTCCCCACCGCCGCCGAGAAGGGCCGACGATGGAGGGGCGAGGGTTAACCGGGTCGCCGGGCCCGGCCGAGGGTCGGCGACCCCGGCCAACTAGTGACGAGACCTCGTGAGCCTCACCCCCAATCTAAGTGAGGGTCGCGGCCCTCGCCCGATCTGGCGGGGGTCGGCCCCTTGGCTAGGGCCCGGCGACCCGGTGACCCTTCCCCTTTCGTCGCCGGCCTTTCTCGACGGTGGCGGCGAGGGCTCACCCTCGACCACCCCCTTCTTTTAAAAAAGAAAAATATATTTTTATTTTGTATTTGTATTTTTAAATGTTTTAAATAAATTTCGTTTTAAATGTAATTTAATTAATTTTTATATTATTTTTACCATGTCGAGCACCAAAACGACGTCGTTTTTATGTTGTCCAGCCACGTTAGCATGCAAAACGACGCCATTTTGCACTTATTTCGCCAGAAAATCGCTATGTCAGCATTTTGGTCGGATTTTCGCTGGATTGACACTTAAATGATCCATTTTGCTTCGATTTTGATACTTATGTGTCACTTTTCTAACTTTTGGCACTTAAGTGTCCCTCTGTGCCAAGTTTTGGCACTTGGGCTGTACTTCTCTCAAGTGTTGAGGAAGATGAATACCAACTCTCTCTCTCTCTTTCATTATTAATTACAGCAAGTAAATGAATGAATGTAGAAGAAGAAAATTTCCACTTCTTGTTTTTTGCCTACACCATTTATTCCTTGTGCCTTTTATTAATTGATCATTTATATGATTAGTTTTGATTTGTACTTCACATTTATCTGTATAATCTATCTTCTAATCTGCTAATTATAGCTAGCCACCAACCTTGACGTTATTCTTGAATTACTTCACTATTTGTTAAGACTAGGAAAACTCGGAAATTTTTTTAAATAGAGTTAATACCATGAAAAACTCCAAATCGGTACACTCATACAAATTTATCTCAAATTAATTTTTGACTACTAAAAATCCAAAATTGATACACCTCTAACAAATTTACCATCCGTTAGTTTCCGTTAAATTTTATAGTTAAATTGTTGAGTTGGATGATATGTGATAATTGATGGACGTACCATAACCTCTGTTTGTTATATGTGTATTAGTTTGTGATTTTTTATGACATTAATTCAATTTAATAGAAACCAACAGAGTAAATTTGTTACATATATATATATATTTATATCAATTTAGAGTTTTTTGGTGATCAAAAAATTATTTTGTGATAATTTATTACGGGGCAAAAGAACATCTCAAGTGCCAAAACTTGGCACAATGGGATAGACACTTAAGTGCCAAAAGTTAGGAAAGTGGCACTTAAGTGCAACTTTTTTTTGAAAAGTAGGACACTTGAGTGCCATATCCAACAAACCCCGCTGGAAATTCTACGTGGCAATTTTTTCTTAATTTTTCTGACTTATGTGGCTCGTTGGAAGGCTGGCTTAGCAAATAAACATAAAAATGACATCGTTTTTGTACAATTTGAATTTTAATATAAAAATTAATTAAATTAAATTTAAAACCATATTTATAAAAAAATAAAAGGGAAGGGAGGGGGAAGATGAATATTAGGCGGCGGCTGAGGGCTTAGCCCTTGCCGTCGCCCCCCGGGTTGCCGGGAAGGTGGGCGGAGGGTCGGCCGAGGTCGCTAAGCCCTAGTTTGGGGCCGGAGGCGGGGCTTGGTGACCTCGGCCGACCGGTGGCAAAGGCCTATGAGCCCTCACTCGGCCAAGCCTAGGGTGACCCAAGTGATTGTTTTTCTCCGATTTAAATTTAAGTGAGCCGGCAAAAACTTTTAGCATTAAAGTGAGCGCCGTACATAATTTTTTGCGCTTCTGGTATACTTTTGCCCAAGTTTGGAGCAATCTGTGCATGAAATTAGCAATGCTTTGTTTTTTCTCTATCTTTTCTTTGTCTTAGTTTTTTAGCCAATTAGCAGTACTGCCAAAAACAATAATTGTAATAAAGTTAGCGTTGTTGACTAGCAGAAGATAATATTTGAATCATGTCGCAAGCTTGCGTTCTATATCATAAAACCAGCACCATTGATGCTTTTCACATACAAATTGGAGCATCAATTGTGCATAACATGTGCAATGGATGTCACGCCTCGAATCCCAAGTGCGCAAACATCTCATAGTGGTCAATTAATTACGACATCCTAGGACGCGTCGTTGACCCATTCTTTTTATTCTTTAGATTAAACGCAAGCAGAACATATTATAAACACCAATCAATCATCAAATCGGGATAATAAGAACATTTCAACCAACTTTTTCAAAAGCATTCCTTTTATTTATAAACTTGTTAATCTCAGAAAGTATAGTTTTACAAACCTTTACCACAGCAACTTCTTACTAACTATTTCAAAAATCAACAGGGTGAAGGTCAACCTAAACTTCACTAACGCCAGGCCAATCTCGACTCCAAAGGAATCCCAAATTGAGCACAACGGTTCTCCATACTACGGGCCTGAAAATAATTAACAACAACAGGATGAGATAAAAACTCAGAGAGTCAACAGCTTAAGCCTTGATTATGATGCGAATTCGTCTTAGAGGCAACCTAAACACGCACGCTATACGAACTTACCTCGCTTTAGCACACTACTACACATTAGTACATCAAATATGGCAATCTCAATACAACAAGCATAAATAATAATCAGAACACAATTTACAATAACCAGGCACACTGTCAAACATACATGTTCCAATTATTTCAACCCCTTAGGCCACGGCCAACACACAAGTCGGCGGTCTTCCGACATATCCATGCATTATCCCGCCCCATCAAGCACGTCATCGTCTAGACCCTCTCCTAGACGACATTCTAGAAAGGAGTATTGGTTTGGCCTTAACCGCGACTCGGCATCCGGACCCTTGCTGGGCATCCAATGAACATCGGGTATCGTCCCCAAACTCCCATTGGATGATGGTTCGATTAAATAACCACTCAAGCATACAATCAATCAAGCCAATTTTTGTTATCATTAATTAGCCTAGAACAAAATAGTTCGTTTTGAAATAATCAACTTTGGCAATTTCTCACAATTAAAATTCCAGTAAAATATTCGTATTTAATTACGTGTTTGAAATCAACCCATCAAACTTTGCACGCTTTCATTTTAAAACCCCATGGTTTAATTTGGCATCCAAACCTGACACCTCAAAATTCTCTATTTTCTTGCACATAAAACTTTTTTTTTTGAACTAATAAAACTTATAACTAAGCAATCAATAACATAGCATCACAAGCTCAAACAATCGGAATTAGGCAAAATCTCATCCAAAAAAACAAGTATAAAATTTTACTTAACAGTTAATCCATCATTAATTACACTAATCATAATTAATTAAGATAATCCCGATTAATTAGGCTAAGCGTAATTCATTAAAGATAATTGCAATTAATTAGGATAAACTCGATTAATTAACCTAACTATAATTAATTAAAAACTAATCGCCATTAATTAAACAAATTATGATTAAATAAATATAAAGCACAATTAATCAAATAAATCACAATATGGTTAATACTCTGAAAAACCCCAAACTGATACATGTATGACAAATTTACCCCAAACTATTTTTTGACTATGAAAAACAAAAAACTGGTACACTTACCCGACCAATCATAAAAAATCATAAACCGATATATTTATAATAAATTTATTCCAAACTAATTTATTCGACCACTAAAAACCCCAAATTGGTATTTATGACAAATATAACTCTCGTTAAATTGGATTAATACTACAACAAAATCACAAAAATTATAAACTGTGACAAACGAAGAGTAAAATCCCAAATTGGTATACTAATCAAATGTCACATGTCATTTAACTTAATAATTTGATAGTTTTATTTAATGGAAACTAACAGAGTGTAAATTTTTCAAAAGTGTACAAGTTTGGGATTTTTGGTGATTAAAAAATTAGTTTGGGGTAATATTATCACAGGTGTACTAGTTTAAAGTTTTTTAGGGTATTAACCCACTAATCTAATAGTAATTATTTAAACTAATCGCACTTAAATTTAATCACAATTAAGACCAAGCTAAAATTAACTAACACTAATTGCTATTAACCTTAAACTAACTCAACCTTTAAACGTAATTAACTACTTAATCAAGGATTAGGAGTTAACTCACTGGTTTTTTGACGATGACGATGTGACGGCTACGAGGACGCGATGCTCATGACTTGATTGGAAACTCGACGGCAGCTCCTTAAGCTCACAGGTTGCTTGCTTGAGGGTTTGGTGGTGGTCCGGTAGTGGTGGTGGCAATGGCGGTTTGAGGTGAAGTTGGAGATGGTGATGGTGGCTATGGCTTGCGGTTTGAGGGTTACGAGTGGTGGCAAGTGTGGCATGGACGGGTGATGGAACGTGGAGGCGGTGGCGCAGGCAATGGCGGTGAAGAATGGCGGCTAAAGGGTTGGCAAGGAGAAGAAATATTGAGAAGATAATGATGAAAATGGAAGCAAAAGAAGGGGAGATGTGGGTGTGACATCCTGAAATTCGAGCCTTATAAGGGATGAATGAATGTGAATTTCGTCAATGCATTGTTGGTTGATCTCACTCGGAATTGATCACTCTGAGATACGACCTTGAGGGGAAAGGCTAATGAGGACGGAACCCGTACGACTAAAAGAACTCGACACAGGAAAACGACTTGACCGTGAGACTTGCGTGAGGATGATCCTGTAGATAGGCAGGCCGATTCTACGGACGACTAGAAGTCGATTCGCGGACAGACATAATGGAACGACGGGTGATTCCGTTTACCGTTATCGAACCCGCGAACGACCCTATGTCGATCCTTAGTGATCGTGTACTTTGAAATAATAATCTATCCTCCGTAATTTCATGCAGTCAAGGACGTCCATGCGTCGAGATGTCTTGAACGTGGTTTGGCACGAGTCGGTTACGCGTGAATCCTCGAGCCGCCCGTCGCCTCCGAGTTATAACCAAAATGGCATTAGGGCGAAATTGACATGGCAAGAGAACTTAGGACTGGACTTCGAATTATCGGGAATGTCCGGGACGGACGTTGGATGAAGCTACTTCAAACAGTCGACAGAGCCAGTTAAGCCGAGCTGTTGAAAAAGGGATTTTCGGATAGAGGAAGTGAGCCCGTGAGGACGTGGGCTGGGCCAAGCCAGTGTGGGCCTTAGGCCCAAGTTGGGATAGCCACCAAATGGGCCTAAGACAATCAAATGAGCCATTGGGCCTAAACCAACTATTCATCTTCTAAGCCCATGGGCCAAGCCTTAACCATTTCAAAGCCCAACAAATTCCCAAGCCCACTCCTATTCATGGCCAAGCCCATTTCTTAGGCCCATCCACCAATTTCAGCCCAAGGATATATTGGTAATTTGTGCAAGGTGGAAATGACCAAATTGCCCCTAAAAGCTTGTGGATAAGGGCAAAGCAAGAGAGAGAAAGAGGAGGTGATGTGCATGGGGAAGTGGAGCAAGCATTGAATGGCCTTAATGAGGCCTTGATGGCAGCTCTCCCATCACTCTCTCTCCTCATCTTCAGCCCCAAACCGGTCGACCATCTCTCTCCCTCGTTCTCCCTCTCTTCCAGTTTCTGCTCCAGCTGACCCTTCGGTGAAGAATCGAGTCAAAAGTGGTCTTCCCGGTTGAGTCACAGAACGATCCACCTATTACCGTGACCGGGAGAGACAGACCGTTCCAACAAGCCTGATTTCGTCCCGAACAGATCCTCCGTCCG